>CM024698.1:4988044-5583248 GCA_014182845.1 Corymbia calophylla | reverse complement strand
GTGGTGCTTGCTTCGGTGACACTTCGCTGTTGAAGCGTTTCTATTTTTTGATGAACAGGGTTGGGAACAGAAGAAAAGAACATGGAGAAAAGAAGAAGAATGTGATTTTTCAAATTTTTAATTTTAGAGTTTTGGTTCTTTTAATTCAAAAAATTTTTGGATAAAAATGTCCTTGTTCTAGTCACCAGAATTATCAGTCTTCACTGGCTGGCGAACTTAGGCTCTTATCTAAAATAAGATTGGGCACTTCAGGCCTTTATTTGAAACAAGGTCTACTCTGGACCATTTTTTGAGAAAATGAGGGCATTTCAGACCCTTAATTGGAATTTTCCCAAAATCCAAAGCGAGAGGAAGGAATGCAACATCAAATTCATCTGCGAAGTAACTTCTTCCTTTCCCTTTCAGATCACTATGTTACTTGCCTTCGCAGTGCGGAATTGGCTGTAATTTGAGCTCGTGAGTGGAGTTTTCCAATCCTATGTGGCAGATTTCACCGATTCAAGCTCAATCGATAAATCTATATGTGTGAAATGTGAGAAATGGGTTAGGAAATCTGGTTCGTAGGCTTGAATTCACAACATCGATCCATAACATCATAGTCTCTTCACGTGCGAGTTGATTATGCATTCTTTAACATAAAGCGGTCTCATGATAATCTATTTTGGCACTGAGAAGGAGGAGAAGGAAAATGAAAAGAGATCGTGCTGTTAACATCAGAATTTTTATTATTGCTTTTCCCAGAAGAAAGGAGGATGCGATGCATTCAAAGTGCCAAAGTACAAAGGATATTGATAGAACAAGAGACTCGTCAATGAGGTGGAAAAGAAGAAAAGGAAGGTTGAAATCAGGAGAACGAAGAATTGAACAAACGTGAAGCCCTAACCGAGCGCTAGAGAAAAGCTGGATGAGGACAAGAGAAAGGTTACCCGACGGGAAAAAGATGTGAAGAGATAGAGAGAACGTTGCTGCTTAGTTTTTTGTGGCATGTACAAAGGTAGAGAGAGCCAACGGAGTGCAGTAGAACAGCGACGGTCCGAAGTGCCATCGCTTGTCGCGGTGGGCATCATCTTCTTGAACTCCTCGAACTTGACGTTGCCATCCCCGTCCCGATGGACCGAGTTGATCATCTTCCTACAGTCCCTGAGGTTGCACTTCTGCCCCAGCTTCTTCAACGCCACGTGCAGCTCGCTCGCCGTGATCACCCCGTTCTCGTCGAGGTTGTGCAGGTCGAAGGTATCCTTGAGCTCCCCGCACTCGCGACCCCCACCGCCGTAGAGGATCAGCTCTGTGAACTCGTTGAGGTAGATGAACCCGTTGCCATCCTTGTCGATCTCGGACATGGCGGCCCGGGCCTCCTCGTGGGTGGTGGGGGAGGGGCAAAGCGTGGAGAGCACCTGCCGGAGCTCGTTGCAGGAGATCTTGCAGTCCCCGTTCTTGTCGTTCTTGTCGACCACCTGCACTTGGTGCATGTTGCCCAGGCAGCGAGCTTGAGATTGAGCGCTTCCACATCGTCAGGGACGCTTCGCGAGAGAGAGAGGGGGGCGCGCAAGATCAAAGAACTCGATTGCACGGTTGCAGTAGATCTTGCAGTCCTCGTTCTTGTCGTACTTGTCGACCACCTGCACTTGGTGCATGTTGCCCAGGCAGCGAGCTTGAGATTGAGCGCTTCCACATCGTCAGGGACGCTCCGAGAGAGAGAGAGGGGGGCAAGATCAAAGAACTCGATTGCACGGTTCAAATAAGGGAAGATGTTACCTAATCACTGGGTCTTCTCCAATGAAGAACTCGATTGCGTAGATCAGATAAGATGAGAGAGAGGGGCTGCAAAATGCAGGACTCCATCACACGTCCTAGAAATAAAGAGTACAGTGGGGGCCATTGGGATGCACGATTCAGGAGAAGTTCCCTTCTTCTATTTGATATGAGTTGGTGTGGTTTTGATCCTAATTACACTTAAGCTGAGTGGGAGAAGATCGGTGCTCGTGACTCAGGCATGGGACAAGTATCGTGCGCATATGGTGTTAATCTTACCCAGTGTGAGCCCTATATCTCTTGGGGCGGTTCGAGTAGAATGCGCAACTGTGTTGATTTGATCTAGCATCTTGAATGAGAAAGATAGGTGCCTTTGAGATTGAGAGGTTGATTTAGCGGTGATTAGGGGAGATCGGTTACAAAGTGAGTTTGATGTGGAATTTGGAATCAATCCTGTTTATTTTGAAATCGACCTAGAAATCCATTCTGTTTATATTGTTTATTTTGAAACCGAACCCTGTATTTCTACTAGCGATTCGATCAAATTGTCAAGATGTGTTGATTTGATTGAGCAATTGAATGAAAGAGATTTGCACCCTTGAGATCAAGAGGATGATTAGGCATAATCGGCTTCAAGCTAGAATATGGAATCCTATTTATTTTGAAACTGACTTTGAAATCTGTTTTGTTTGTCTAGTCTACTTTCAAGTTCTACCAAGGAATTGCTTTTCAATTCTCTTTTGCTTCATTTTTTTTTCAAAGACAAGAAAATTAACAATTTTAGTAAAATAATATATGCAACAAACCATCTAAAGTAAAAAATCGATAGAAATAAAATAGAAATATAATGCACTATGGAATTTAAGCTCATTTAAGAATAATAAATCTTCTTCAAATTTCAAAAAAAAAGAAGAGGTTCTAATCAGCTCTTGAGTGGGTGGGTTCGATACCCAGAACCTGAAACTTACCCTAAGAGTCACAACTCCAAAAATTTGAAATTGATAACCAGACTTGTTTCCGTTGAAACTGAGAGCCTAATATATTTTTATGGGTGGTCCAGTCTAGTTCGAGGGTAGAATGGGACTGATTGCATAGCCATAAGGAGTGATCACTTTTAGGCGAAATTGCCAGTTTGGGCTACAACTTCATTTGCCCGAAAGAACAAGTGGAACGAATGAGTAGGCCCAAAGCTCGAACCAGTAGGCCCAACCAAATTAAGGGCTTTCATGGCCCAACTTTGCTTCTAGCTCTTTAGAACCCACTACTCCCTCAAATCGGTAATTACGATACAAACACAGCCTAATGAAAATAGCTTTCATCCGCACCCTTGATCGCCACCCACCGCTGGGGAAATAACTTCGCAACATAGCTTGCCAACACCGCCTGCTAAGGCGGCTTGCCTCGATGTGTCACTGACACAGTCGAAGGTGGACAAAGAGGCTTCACCGACCACAAATTGAGCATAACGCAAGACATTGTCCGGGTCAAATTAAGACTGTGGCATGAGTAGTCGAAGTGGACTAGTGCAACTTATGGATGGCTATAGTTGAAGTGGGTCCACAATAGAACCACTAAAGCCCATATTTTTCCTTGGATTTTCTCATTGGATCCACGTCCAGTCCATTTCAAAAAATTTGAGTCAAAATTTAAGTTTGTGGTCCATTTTGATAACCCTACGCATCACGTGCAATTCTTTTCCAGGGTGGTCTTTGATTGACTTCTGCATGGATAACCAATTTTATAGAAATATGGCTGAATTTTGTGCTTTCGTCAATCGCGTTGAAAACTTAGCAGTCTTTTTGTAAAAGAATCATCAAGAGTAGTAAAAAAAAAATGAAACAATTCCATTCCTTATACGGTAGA
Organism: Corymbia calophylla; assembly: GCA_014182845.1. Classification (NCBI taxonomy): domain Eukaryota; kingdom Viridiplantae; phylum Streptophyta; class Magnoliopsida; order Myrtales; family Myrtaceae; genus Corymbia; species Corymbia calophylla. The sequence continues at coordinate 5,579,633 of CM024698.1, read as the reverse complement.
AAAGCCCAAAGCAAGAGGAAGGAGCACCGCATCAAATTCATTTGTGAAGAAACTTCATCCTTTCCCTTTCAAATCGCTCTGTCACTTTCCTTCCCGGTTAAGAGTTAGCTATAATATGAGCTGGTGAAGTGGAATTTTCCATAGTTACGAGGCAAATTTCACCGATTCAAGCTCAATGGTCAAAGAAAACTCAAAAATAAGGAAGATGGTACAATTCTTGTATGTATACTTATTTATGTGTGAAATGCGAAAAATGGGTTCAAAAATCTTATTTTTGAGCTTGAATTCACGATATTAATAATGTGTAATGTTACACTCTCCTTCCATGCGAGTTGATTTTCAATTCATTAGGGTAGAGCGACCTCATCATCATGGTTTAGTAGTGTTGGGCTTCTAGGGGGCATCTTAATAATCCGGCAAACCGGAGCATATTGGTGAATAATCGATTTTGTCACCAGAAAGAGGGAGAAGAAAAATGAAAAAGAGATTGTGCAATTTGCATGTGAATTTCTACAATTTGTTTTCCATAAGAAAGGAGGATAGAATGCCTTCAATGTGACAAAATACAAATGATATTTTCAGAACAAGAGAAAGTTTGCAATGAGTTGGAAAAGAAGAAAAGAAAGATTGATTGCAAGAGCAAAGAATCGAACAAGCGCGAAGCCCTGACTAAGCGCGTGAGCGAAGAGCTGGATAAGGACAAGAGAACAGTTACCTGAAGGGAACATGCTATTTGCAAAGACCATTTACTTCCTACTTTCACCTTCTAGCTAACTGACTAAATTAATATACTTTAGGAGCCTTCGAAACTGCACTTCACGTCCAATCCATTTTTAGGGTGGTCTTTCATTCATTTGTGCCTTGATCATTAATTTTATAGATAAAATTAAATAAACGAAAAATATTTTCATCATTTACGTAAATATTTATATATTAATTACTATTGATAACGAGAATATCTTTTATTGACTAATTATTTCAAGGAACACACGTGTCCATTTTTAAGAAAACGTTTTCTAATTACTCATTCTTCACAAAACAAATGAAGGCTAAATGTGGAGATTTTAGCAAACCAATATCGTAAGTCTCTCCTATTCCATCTAAAATTTCGGGTTCTTTTTATCAAAATAATTTTTTTTTTTTTGTTGGAAAAATTTCATCAAACTTTTTCAATTTATATTTTACACATTCGATCTCGTTCGTTTCAAAGAAAATTTAGCATGTTTGGAAAATATTTTTCGAGAAGTCATTTTCCAAGAAAATGCAATTATTTTCCGATATTTGGCAAAAATATGAAAGTGAAATGTCGTTGTTCAGTAAGGAAAATATTTTCCGTCATATTATATTTTTAAATATATATTTTTTATTTTTCAAAATCGTTTTTTAAATAATATTATCTTTTCTTTTTCATTTTCTTTGCATCTTCTTCTTCCTACCTCCCTACCCTCACCCACTTCTTAGCCCTCCGCTCCCACGTTATCCCCTGCCGCCGACCTCCACCAGTCTGCTCACTCCCCACCCTCCTCCCCTTGTGGTCCCTCCGTGTGACCGCAAGCCAACATTCCGATGCAATCGCTGTTGACGGTGCCAAAATGGTGGCTCTCGGGGTTTTCTGTAGCTGCGATGTGGTGGTGGATGGGCTCTGCGACGCTTTGAGCTTCTGACCTCAATCAATCGATGGCGGTGCCCTCCCTCTGGTGTTTTGGCGAGGTCGATACTCGCTTGATCAGGCACAGCTGAGCTCGCCCCACGCCCGCGAGCTCGGGTCTTGCTGGATCTAGCGACTTGGGGCGGACCTCAAGCCTCGCTCGAGATTGCCAAAGGTCGGCAAACCTCCGGCGACCTCAGGCAAAGCTCAAGCCTTGCCTAGGTCGTTGGATCTAGCGAGGCTCGAGCTCGGCCTCGCCTGATTAGGCAAGGCTCCAGCTCCTTGCGGCCGGCCAATGGAAAAGAAGATGAAAAAGAAAGAAAAGGAAAAAAAAATAGAAAGATTAAAAATAATTAAAAATCGATTTTTTAGAAAAAGTAAATGAAATATGAAAGGAATAAATGTTTGATAAAAGAAAGTGAATTGAAAGAAGATATTTTCCGAAAAGTAGAAAATATTTTTTCCTATTTTAGAAGGAAATATGATGTTTTCTTTGATGGAAAATGTTTTCCCAAACTAATTCATTTTTCATGAAACGAACGTCGAAAAATCTATAAGGCGTTTTTTAAAAGTTATTTTCTGTGAAACAAAGAAAACCTAAAAAAAAAGAAAAAGAAAGAAGAGAGTTTCCTCTAACATGTCCAGACCAAGCCGAGAGTGAGACCAGTGCCAACAAGCTGGAGTCTTAAAACCCTCCTTTAGAATAGAGAATAGATTATTCATCCAGGGGCGGCCAGCTTTGCGGAGAGCTGTGCTATTGGATAAACAATCATCCGTACCCCGGTCATTATCGCCGATCTGTATTCTTGTCTTTAGACTACCTACTGAAGTACATCGAACCGGGTCGTGGCATCGCGTTTATGGAAGTTGCCACCCGATTTGATATTTAATTGTTCGATTGGCCGTCCTCCAGCTTCCTTTCCTGTGATAATTAGGTTCCTTAGAAACTAAATGAATTTTCACTTGGTCATGTTTAGATTTTTACAATCTTTTTATGGTTTTATATCTAATACTACATCTTTTGATTTTTTTAATGGAGAGGCACAAGCGTGAAAAGAAAACTAGAAATTTAGAAATTTACGAAATACCCGATAAGCCTCACGGACTAGTTGGGTTAGCCTTTAGTGTACACAAGTTATCCTAATACACAACAGTTTCTATTTCGATATTAATAAGATTTGAACTGATGACTTTTGAGTTACTAAATTAAAAAAAAAAATTTCAACACTTCATTAAGCTATTTACGATGGTTTTGGAAATTTCAATGATGTTTTTAATCTCCAATGACAAAAGAGAATGAGATCGAGCTTGACCAAAAATTCCAAAATCTCAAGCAAGTTGATTAAGATATGGTCTCATCAATAATAGCTTTTTGATTTTGCCCAAAATTCCAAAGGCAATACGCATTCAATCATAGACGTATTAGATATTGCATGATAATTGAGAAGATTTAATATTCAAAATGAAAAATGTAGGGTTGATGAACTTGACACACTATTGTGTCTCATATCATGTCATGTTATATATTCAAATATGCGTACAATAATTCCTATAATTAGGGCTTGTCTTGTTCATTGTTGTTCATGTCAAGCGGAACATTTGACCCGTGAACTGAGACATAAACCGAAGTGACGATTCCACCTCTCTTGTCATTCTCTCTTTGCTCTCGGCAAGATTAATTATTTACTCCCCACATGAGCTTTCATGGAGCTATCTTTTCCCCTCAATGAAAAGTGTGGCCTAAAGCTTTGTTCTTGCATAATGTTCCTACTTGCTGGTCTCAAGGAGTGAATGCTAATGAAAAGTTACTCCTCTTATAGAATAGGGCGGCACGAGCTGGGACGACATGGATGGCGAATAAAAGCTCCAATTCCAGGTACATGTAGATGCAATAGAACGCGAGGATTGTGTATATATGCAATTGAGACCTCTACTTGTAGGCATGAAAAATCCAGACCCTAATCAAAACCTTGATCACTAGCTGGAGTGAAGTAGAGTAGGGATTTGGGGATTTTTGAGAGACTTATTAGTTTTCGTGTGATGGTGGGTAAGTTGTGAATGTGAACATAACTCATGCAATAACCATTGAAGATGGAGTCATATGACTTGTACATGATTAAAATAGGGGTGCATCAAATCTCCGAAATCATATTTATTATATTCTCATATTTAGATCGGGAGAAAATAACTCCTAAATCTAAAACCAGATCGGGAGAGTTCAAGCTTCTATATCTATACTTAGATGTTGAGAGAGAAGAAGAAAAACAGGAAAAATAAAGAAGAGCACAAACTAATAGAGGAGGGGAAGGATGATACTTTTTCTATTTCTTTTTGACAAGCAGGTTCTTCTCAGGTTTTCTTCTACTGGGAACGTCATGTCTTGCTTTTCCCTGGCGACGAATATTAGAAATCGGGGTACTCCTCTTCTTGAATTTAATCTAGAAGCGACCAGTTGACAAAGCAGAACTTCCTCTACCGGAAAACAGAGAGAAGCATATCCGAAGCAAAATTACACTTAGGGGTGAGCGGTTTCAGGTTCCTTACAGGTTCCGCTTGGAACCTGGAACCTACCCTCGGGTATAGGTTCCTCATTTTTTGGAACCTGGAACCTACCCGTCGAAATCTGGAACCTAGAACCTACCCTCTCACAGGTTCTAGTTCCGGTTCTAGGGTCCAACAAGTTCTTTCTTTCTTTTTTTCCATTTAAGTGGAACCGGGAACCGGAACCTCCCTCCCTAGAACCGGGAACCGTGATCATGCCAACTTGGCAAATGAAGCATGCCATGCCTACAAGAAAAATGAAGCATGTTTAAAATAGTCGGCGAAATCAAAACTTGAATGATTCCATGACCTAACAAACCCCTTAAACCACCCCAAAAGAGAAAAAGGAAACTTTTTCTTAATTTGTCATGTCTACAAGTTGATCAAATACTCCAAAAGCTAACCTTTGTATATCCGACAAAGTTATATCATGTCTACACAATTTCAAAACTTTCAAACCAGCATATTTGCAATTCAAGAAATGTCATATGGGAGATTAGACCAGCAGAATGATAATTGGCATGATCAAATCAACCAAATGAGATTCCCGAACTGCCATGATGTCAAACAAAGGAGAAGCCAACTTGGCAAAAATAACCAAGCTGCTATAGATGCTCAATAAAGCATGTAGGCAGTAACAAAATGCAGTTCCATCAAGTCAACAGTAATCACATTTATCACAACCCCATGTAAGCAACTAGGTTGTAGATATATTTCAGCTAGATTACAAGTCAAAAAGCACACAATCATCGGTCACAATATAGCCAATAATCTGGTCCAGAATCCAAACACTCAAAATCTATCCAGAGAGCTAAAAGATTGCCCACATTGGAGAGAATCTGCCAACTAACCCTCAAAGTTCATATTCTTCATTCAAAAAAGTCCATGCCATAGCATCAAACCAGAGATTCATCATTAGCTATACAAGTGACGGTGCACTGGGACTGTCCAATTACTAGTACCAACACCATTGAGGCCATGTTCGGCTCATGGTCATGGAATCAAGAAAGGGAATCCGATTCCAAGAAATCAAATTCCTTAAAATAGTTTTTCATTCTATTGTTCGGTTCATCTTTAAGAATCAAAGGAAATTGTTCAATGTTAATTCAAACAGAAGCCATCTTGGCGCTCCATTGCACATCCTTCTTCCTATTCTTATCTTTTTAGTGACAAGGAAGCAATTGTATCTGCACAAATTTTTGAAACAAGTAGGCAAACTCCAGCTGCCAGCCCTTTAAACAATTCAGGGAATGCAATAACGTGCAGCTATGAATTCACATTGATTCCCCGCCTCTGACAGTGTGACCAATGCAAACACTTGACAAGAAACTTTACAACATGTATGGTCTGAATAAGACTTCTCTAAGATCCCCGGATAAAACTGCTTGATTTCTTGCTTTCCAAATCAAGGACACACGCATTCTAGACCATACTCCGAAAGCTGAGAAAAAACATCACATCTTTCCAACACCCCGTAAGATTTTTGAGATCTCTACGCCATAGGCTACCAGTTCTCCCATAGGGAAGCATTCTAAGCAGAACCGAGAAACGTTTAAAGCCACTCAAGTCCTCAACAATGGGAAAACGGAGCTTGATTAGTTTGTTTCTAAATGGGTTGTAAAAAAACAAATCAATAAAACATAAGGTGGTGAAACATATTCGAAGGTCCCTCTGTAATTCCTCTGACCGTCCGTTAAAAAGCATATCCAGAGTTCACATGAACATTTAAACAAACACATCATTTGCATGCGGCAAAGTCTCCCCATAACGAAGAAAAAGCAACACTAGCCCTTCGCACAAGCATTCTAGCCAATTCACTTCAGCAAAACAGCAGTAACCCAGCTCGAGTTCACAGTCTGAATTTCATATCCCGACTCCGACGCGACTGTTCTTTGAGTCGCAAATAGAAATAGAATAGATGGTACCTGGAGAAGAGTGAGACTGAACTCTGTACGCGACGAGGTGGCTAAGGCCACGACATTTGAGAGGCTCCGCGCTCGTGACTCGTCCCTAGAGCCAACAACAGTCCAACGTTGGCGATAAGGCTTGGCTACGACTCGGGAGAGTGCCCAAGGCAGCACCTCCCGAAACTCAAGACCTCAAAAACCCACGAGCGCTGGTCCGGGATCTCGAAGGAAGACTCGATCTTTACTCCGCTTGCCGCTCAGAGAAGGAGGGAGATGGAGATGGAGAGAGTTCAGGATATTTGCGTTTGTGTGATAGAAATTGCCAATCGGGGATTTTTTGGAAGGGAGAGGCTGGACCGGTTCCGGTTCCGATTCCGGTTCCGGTTCTGGTTCTATTAGGAAACGGGAACCGGAACCGCCGGTTCCTGGAAATGAGGAACCGGGAACCGGAACCGGTCCTCCTAAAACCAGGAACCGAACCGGACCCTTCGGTTCGGTTCTCCGATTCCCGGTTCTACTCGGAACCGTGCTCACCCTTAATTACACTGATCCTCCTCCTCTCCTACCTTCCAAAAACAATAATAGGCATTCAATAGGGAGCAACTGAGCAAAATAATCTAATTGGGGGGCCAATCTTTCAGAATTTCCAGATGAATGCCTACATGAAGAGGGGACAAACTATTATCTCTCTTTTTTTTTTTTCTTTTTTGGGCTCAGTCTTGCTAGGGAAGCAAACTGGGTCAACCTGACTTTTTCGAGTTTGGTTTCGGCCAGTAGAGACGACGCGATGACGAATGCGATTACGTTTTCATAGAATAGTCTAGAAATATCGACACCAGCAACACCTTAGACGACTGGTGGTCTTAGCATCTGTCGTTCTGGAAACGAAAGAGAAAAAATCTTAAAAGCATATGCCGTGTCTCGACCGCTCAATTCTTTGGAAAATCCTCCCCCCTCCCCGGGGTCCCCCACCATCAGAAATTATGAAGCAGTTGCCGCCTCGAGAGTAGAGTCGAGACTTTTGGTTTTATCGAGACTGTCAATTAAGTATTAAGCGATGTAGTGAAGTTTCATTGATTTCTTAATATCACCTTTTATTTGACTTACCATTCAAATTTCACATATAAATTTCGATAAATTTATGATATTGGAAATCATAATCAGTCGTTCTAAAAATTTAAACAGTTGATTGTTATTTTTTTATAATTTTAATACTCGATTACTTTTTCGTGATAAATTTTATCACTTGATTATATTTTTTGAAATGTTTAAAATTTAATTATACTTTCGTATTAAAATTTAAAATTTAATTATATTTTCATAATAAATTTTAAGGCTTACGTTTCATATCATTTGGTCCCATGAAATTATCCTTGACGATTCGCCAACTTCTCATTTTATAAAGCAATCTAATTATACGCTCAAGCCTATAAGTACGCTCTAGCCTAGTCTCTTTTTCCTAAGCTGGGAGTACCGTCTGCACTGGCCTGAGGTGCTTGGGAATTGCGATTGCTCTCGCTTCTTTTTCTCGAGATCGTGCCGGCGAACCGGAAGCGATGGCCGACGAGGTGATCCTCCTGGACTTCTGGCCCAGCATGTTCGGCATGCGGTGCCGGATCGCGCTGGCGGCGAAAGGGGTCAAGTACGAGTACAAGGACGAGGACCTGAGGAACAAGAGCGAGCGCCTCCTCAAGATGAACCCCATCCACAAGAAGATCCCCGTCCTCGTCCACAACGGCAAGCCGGTCTGCGAGTCCCTCGTCATCCTCCAGTACATCGACGAGACCTGGTCCGACAAGTGCCCCCTCTTGCCTTCGGACCCTTACCAGAGGGCTCAGGCCAGGTTCTGGGCCGATTTCGTCGACAAGAAGGTAAAATTTCCCCACCTGAAATCTAACGCTCTAGGAGGTTTCATGGTAGTTTTACTAGCCGGGTCGTTTCGGACGCTGGCTTTGACAGACTGGATCGAACCCCCTCGCTGTGTAGTCGTGGCGTGTGGATGATTTCACCTCTATACCCTCGAGCTTGTTGGTAATGCTGAGTGCCACTGTGTCCCATAGTCTTAAATCCGGACATTTCTTGGCGACGTGAGGCCTCTTGGTTACTCTGAAAGTCGGAAGCACTGCCTGCTTGGTTACTCATCTCTGCCTTTGTTAAAAAAATATGGAAAGCGGGTTTTTCAGCTTATCTGATCAGATTGTTCTTTATATGTTTGTGTCTACTTGGTACGGATGTGGTTCATTCAATTAATTTATTTGTCACGGTGGCGTGGGTTCGCGGAAGAACTTTCTCAAGCAAATCTAATATTATATTCTGGGAAAGAGTGCACAAAAATCGGTTTGTCTGTTCTATTTATGATGAGTTCTGCAGATGTTGAAATTAAACATGGTGTGATTCTAATGGTCTTATGAAAATACTTGCAGTTCTATGAACTTGGGAGGAAGGTGTGGAGTACAAAAGGAGAGGAACAGGAGACGGCCAAGAAGGAGATGATTGAAAGCCTGAAGCTATTGGAAGGCGAGCTTGGTGACAAGCCCTTCTACGGGGGAGAGAAGTTGGGATTCTTGGATGTTGCGATTGTCCCCTTCTCCACCTGGTTCTATGCATATGAGATGTGCGGAAACTTCAGCCTCGAGGCGGAGTGCCCCAAATTCATGGCGTGGACCAAGAGGTGCATGGAGATAGAGAGCGTGTCCGAATCTCTCGTCGACCCTCACAAGGTGTATGGCTTTGTCTTGCAGCTCAAGAAAGCCTTTGGCATTGAGTAGAAATCTGGATGAGTCGATGTGGGTACTACTTCTCATCTTTATCAGGGTTCTTCATGTAGTAATTACTGCTTAGGGCTTTCTCTTGTTGTTGAATTTCTGGTACTGGGAACGAGACTCTTTGTTGTGTTTTCTTTGAGTCTTCATGGTACTGGGAAGGAGACACTTCGTTGTGTTTTCTTTCAGTCTTCATGTAAAAGTTATTGCTTAAGGCTTTCTCTTGTTGAATTTCTGGTACTGGGAAGGAGACACTTCGTTATGTTTTCTGTCGAAACTTATGTTGGCTATCATGATGAGCAACGGAGAGTTGCTCGTGCCGAGGTAGTGTTTGGTGTGCACTAATGAAAAGTTGCTACTTGGATAATGAGTAAGCGCGGAGCTTTCCTTTTATGAACTTAGTCCTTTCAGTTTCAGTCGTAGTTAAGATGTGTGTGAGTACCGAGTGGACTTGTCAAAGCTGAAAAGATGTGCGAATGTGAAGCCTAATTTGTACCTATACCAATGGCGAAAATGTGTTGGAGTGAATCCTTATGTAACCAGGGGCAAAGTCCGGACCACTCGATTCTTGCTCTCCCATTTACCTTTATCGGCCCCTCTACAGGGCAGGTGTTGAGCATCGTTGTTGTACTTCCCATTAGAGAAGAAAACAGGGGCCAAGGATGGACAGCGATTGGTTTCGTTAGGCCATGTAAAGCTTGTGTTATATTATGCCTCAACGACTTGGTCCACAACAAACAGTGAGTTATACCACAATGTGTACTTGGAAAACCCAGGACACATCAAAGATTGAAATACAAACCAACATCCGCGAAACGACCTCAGTCCTTTTGCTTCCAATTGACCCGAACCTCTTCCTGAGCTCCAACATGAACCCGCTAACTTTTTTGCGGTTGGCCAGAGACCTTGAAACAGTGCCTTTCTGGGAACAAATCTTGGCCCACGCAATAAGCTCGTGGCACTGTGTCTTGATGCTGAAACCGCTGCACTTCTCATAGCCATAGAACCAACTATAGAAGGGGATGAAAGCGATGTCGACAAGCCCTAATGTTCCTAATGTTTCCCCTCCGAAGAAGGGCCTGTCACCGAGCTCTGGTTCCCACACCTTGAGGCAATCCGAGAGCTCCCTCTTGGCTGCCTCCTGTTCTTTTCCTTTGGTCGAAATGATTCGTCTCCCAATCCCATAGATTTGCACATCAAATGAAATTAGTGAAGCTTGTAAAGTATTAATGAAAATGACCATGTCATAAGAGAAGGAGATTTCTGGCAAGTTTGGAGTAAGAAGGGGGTGATTGACTTTCGTGCTCCATTGAAATGACAGTCAAGAAACACGATTTCTCTAGTCGTTTTTGGACGGTGATGTTAAGACCATGATCAACCACAACCTCACTCACGGCCATAAAATTCAGCCCTCAGCATAAGAAAAACGCGGTGCTGTTGAAGTTACGTCCGTCCGTCCTTTCACTAAAACTCTGGCACATAAAATGGCCACACAACTCGGATGACCAAAACTCCATACCAATCGTCACAGCTTTAGGTTATGATAACTATCAGCAAAGTATAGCAAAAACGTAAGTAAAGAGGGTGCACTAAAGTTAGACGTATGAAAGTTGATAACCAAGCATCCTTCGGTGCAAATATATGGGCAACAGATACCTTCATGTCAACGTAATCAGCCCAGAACCTGGCTTGGGCTCTGTGATGGGGATCAGATGGCAACAGAGGACATCCATCATGCCAAACCTCGTCTACGTATTGAACCGCGATGAGAGACTCACACACCGGTTTGCTGTTGTGAATTGAGGACCGGGATTCTCTTGTGAACCGGGTTCATCTGCAAGAGCAGAGGGCTCTTGTTCTGCATATCTTGGTCTCCATACTCAAGACTGTAAAATGCGTGGACTTTGAATCGGTCAAAGTCTGAAAAAAAAAGTTGAATAGTCAACGAAAGGGGAAGTGGACACTCGACTCATAAAGAGGACCCGGAGCACGCGACAGAGAAAAAGTAAAGGGAAAGAAGAAAATAATGAAAGGGAAAAGAGAGAAGAAAAGAATGAAAGGGAAAAGAGAGAAGAAAGGAAAGAAAAGGAAAGAGAGAAGAATGCTCGTGCATGCGTGCCTCAAGAGCCGCGTCAAGCCAAATTTACTTCATTATCGACGACAGCTAAGGATTCGAACCATACGTTTTTATGATAGGATTAGTTTTAAGAATTAAAGCACAAATTCGAAATTTTGTGAAATTCTGAACTATGAGCCAGTTTTTGGTTGTTAAGACGTGGAATTTAATGAAAATCATGATTAGGACATTGTGAAGCGTGGGGTTTGATGAGAGTTGAATTGAAGTAGTGATTTAATCGGAGCGAAATGTTAGAGTTTCATATGCGAGTTCCGCTTTGCGCATAACTTTGAATAGTTGTTTTGGGCGAGCAATTTGCAAATGCCTGAGAGTTATTTTTGTTAGTCATTAAGTATAGTTTAGTCAAGTTGTCAGATGAGATAGTATTTTATTGAGTTTTTACGTTGATTTTCATTTAATTAATAGAATTAGGAGATTGTGACTTGAATAGTTATGTTGTTTGATTTTGGGCAATTTCGGATGGGTGGTGCTGTCTATTTTTCGAGTTTGTAAACTTGTATTTGGTAAGTAATATGGATTACATATAGTATGAGTTATAAAATGACATTTTTTTTCACAAATGTCTAGATCCTCGTTTACTATTTTTCGGTTATGAGTTCTGAATGGTTGGAGAAATGCCTTGTGAAATGTATTCCGTTTGTTGAACGGGACAGAAGATCATGTCATGAATATACACAAACATTTGTTTGAGGATTTCTATAATCACGGCTCGTTTCGTTGATTGTCGTTCCTACGTTCAAGTTCCTGTCAATAGGAACATTAGTCAAACAATAAAGCCGCATGAAAACTGAAAACTGAGACATAAATCGAAGTGATGATTCCACCTTAGGCCTACCCAGCCCAACTAACAACTTACCTCTCTGCGAAATCTCTCCCCGACCCTCGAGATACGTACGGCATCATCTTGGAGCGCAAGAAAGCGGTGGGCCTAGGGTAAGGACTCTGCTTCTGCTTTTACCATACCCTGTTTTCTTCCCTGTGCGTAAACTGTCGGAATTTGCTATCAATGTCAGTGTACCCTTAAGGGATTCTTTGTTTTCTGAAATTTCTGCGTTCTGAGAGGACAATTCATAGTGTCTTCTTTTCATCATGAAGTACTAGGCCATCATGTCGCATAGAAGTCAGGCATACTGTTGAAGAGGCACCGCCTCTTTCTCTCTCTCTCAATTCTTCCAGACTTCTCAGCAGATTTTTCTCTCTCAGCCGCACTTCCTCAGTCAATTTTCCTTGTGGTCCAAGAAGCCACAATTGTTGACTTGTTCGTGAAAAATTGCCAAAGCAAGTTTTGGCAAATCGTCAACCTTCTCAATAAATGCTTGCAAAAGGACTCCACCGACTTTGCAGCCAGAGGAAGCGTGCCTTGTGCATGAGCTGTAGAGAGTAGAGTGATGGGGGCTTGAGTGTGGAGAAAAGTGTAAGAGAGGTGTGGTGTGTGGCGTGAGTAGAGAGAAAGGTAGAGAGGCCAGAGAAAGTCTCAAGATTGAGAAAGTCTTGCAGATATAGAGTGAGTGTTTGTAGGAGTTGGTGTACTGTGAGTATTGTAGGAGCTAGTTTGCTCCGAGTGCGGTATGTAGTGTGAGAAAATACTGTAATAGTGAAAGTTGGATTTTGTGAGTTATATTTGTGCCACGTTTCGGCAATAATCAACAAGTGGTGTCAAAGCTACGCCATGCAACTCAACACATACTAGCTCATATCATGCCGAGGTAGTAATCATCCTGTAATGTAAGGTTCTGGTCAGGTCATGAGTACATTTCAGGTTTTTGGATGTTCTTCGAAATGCTTCCCATGGTTTTTTTCCTTTTGTTTTTGGAGAATCATGGACCGCGATTTGCATGCTCATGGGAGCTGAAAAAGCTGGGGAAGGACGAAGCCTACTCTTTATAAGTGTCCTTAGTCCTAAACTACTTCAGGTTCTCCACCCTGTGGAGTGACATTCAGGACACTCCTAGACCAGTTATAACCATCGATGTCATCCCTTAATCAGTCCTTACACTGGGTTATCGAGCAATTGATGATTGTCGTTGGCATCGAAAGTGCCTATGTAATTCAGCAGTCAGGACACATTACTCACTCCTCCCTGTCATTAGCTGCGGCTGAGAGGGAATACAACATGTACAACTCTCAACAAGAAAAGAAAGATGGACCTAACATGAGTTGGGAAAGATTCCTAAACAGATGCTTTATCGATACATTAACTGCTCGAGCTCACCACTGGCCAGAAAGATGGAATTTCTCTTTGCTCTCAGCATGATTAATTAATCACTCCAGGCATGAGCTTTCATGGAGCTATGTCCACCTTGAACCTGAACTTTCCTTTTTCCCTCAATAAAAAGTGTGGCCTGACGCTCTGTTCTTACATAGTGATTCTACTTGCTAGTCTCGAGGAGTGAACGCTAATGAAAAGTTGCTTCATTGTGCTCTCTAGGGGTTTCGCAATGACCATTTGACAGTAAACTTCCTCACAATTTAAGCGGTGATTCATGGACACAGTTTCACCTAGAATGCTCTATAAAGTTCTATTAGTTTATCATATGTGATGATAAAAGATGAGGCGCTTTTCCCAGACGTGAGCTTACCATCTGCGGCATGCTTGTGTGTTGCAATGCTCTTCAAGTGACAAGTCTCGACTTTTCCTCTCTAACCTTTTTAATGACTGTTCTGAATCTACGAAAGCATATAAGCTAAATCGTGGGAGCGTCTTCTTTGATAACTTGATCACGACAAATAGCTATATTTATTCTCGAATGCAAAATCCAAGTGTTACCGTTGAATGCAATGTAGCTGACTTTGAGTACTGAGTGTACTTGTCAAAGCTGAAAAGATATGCAAATGTGAAGTCTAATTTGTACCTACACCAGTGACGAAAATGTGTTGAAGTGAATCCTTATTTATCTGGGAGCAATTATATTTATCAATCTCAATTTTGTTGTGGTCTCAAGGCTCTCTCTTTTTAAATTGAATGCGATTGCTCCTGGCAATATTTTTTATCAGGACTACTCGATTCTTGCTCTACCTTTGGCCTTTATTGGCCCCTCTACGAGGGCAGGCATTGAGCATTGTTGTTGTATTTCTCATTAGAGAAGAAAACAAGGGCCAAAGATGGACAAGGCCATGTAAAGCATGTGTTATATTATGCCTCAACAACTTCGTCCACAACAAACAGTGAGATATGTTACTTTCTGTATTTGGAAAACTTAGGAACGTCAGAGAACGAAACACAAACCAACATCCACTAAACGAACTTGGTCCTCCTGCTTCTAATCTACCCCGAACCCCTTCTTGAGCTCCAACATGAATCCATGAACTTTTTCGGGGTCAGCCAGAGACTTTGAAACGGTCCTTTTGGGAATACCTCTTGGCCCACGCAATGAGCTTTGGGCATTGCGTCTCGATGCTGAAACCGCCACACTTCTCATAGCCATAAAACGAGCTACAGAAGGGGACAAGAGCAATATCCACAAGCCCTAATGTTTCCCCTCCAACGAATGGCTTGTCGCCGAGCTAAGGCTCAAACACCTTGAGGCAATCCGAGAGCTCCTCTTGGCTGCCTCTTGTTCTTCTCCATGGGTCAAAATGATTCGTCTCCCAATCTCATCGACCTGCACATTACAATGAAATTAGTGAAGCTGTAAAGTTTTAATGAAAATGACCAAGTCAAAGAGATGGAAGGAGATTTTTGACAAGTACGAAATACAGCTTGTACTTCCATAAACAAGAATATCTCCACGGACTCGGACTCGGACCTGACTTTGTTGTCCTTCTTTTATCTGTCTTATTTATTTGTGCTCGATGCTTATTGGAACGCTTAGGAGTTGGTAAGACGGGGGTGGTTGATTTTCGTGGACTCCGGTGAAATGACAAAGTCAATAAACACGAGTTCTCTAGTCGTTTACGGACGGTGATGTTAAGACCATTATCAACCACAACCTCACTAAAACAGCACTAAAATTCAGCCCGCAGGATAAAAATACAAAATAAAAATCCAGCGCTATAAAAGTTATGTCTATCCGCTTTTTTATTAAAAATCTGGTACATAAAATGGCCACGACCTCAGATGATCAAACTCCTTACGAAATGTCACGGCTTTAAATTATGATAACCATCAGCATAGTTCGTAAATAAAGAGGGTGCACTAAAGTTACGAGCTTGAAAGTTGATATCGAAGCGTCATTTGGTGGAATGTATGGACAACATACACCTTCTTGTCGACGTAATCAGCCCAAACTTGGCTTGGGCTCTATGATAGGGAGCAGATGGCAACAGAGAAGTTCTATTTTGTCAAACCTCGGCCATGCATTGAACCGCAGTGAGAGACTCCGACACTAGTTTACCACTGTAAATGAGGATCGAGATTTTCTTGTGAAGTGAGTTCATCTGCAAGAGCAGAGGGCTCCTGTTCTGCAAATCTTGCTCTCTATACTCAATTTGGAGTTTTACCATCTGTTTATGGCAATTGATGGGTGCTAAATGATGAGGTATGATTTTTATTGTTCTTTTAAAGAGTTTAGCTTTCGTGATTTTGCACCATAGGGGCCTTTTTTAACAATTAATTTTGGAATATTTTGTCTCCATTGCCCAAATGAGTCCAACTAGCATAATGTAAGATTTATGGCTATAAAAGTACCGTTACAAATTCAGTGTAACTCTAAGGTTAGCCTGGCTAGACTTATACATAATTTCTATCACTTTCGGATATGAATTTACAAATTCAGATAATAGATAAAACCACTCACCTAGAAAGGCCTAAACCAAACCACGAAAGCTATCTCAAGTAGACAAACTCATAATTCTATTAGTTAAATGAGAAAAAAATATCAAAATCAAATAAAATGCTACGTCAATGTGAATTGGCTAAACTAAATTTAATGGTTGACAAAACCACTCCTATGCGGGAACAAAATATTTGCCCAAAGCTATTCAAAGCTATCCACTATGGGGTGTATGGGACGAAATATTAAAAATTCACTCCGACCAAACTAAACTATTATTTCTATATAATTGCATAGCCTAACAGCTCCCAAATCACACCCTACATTACAAAATTCACATAACTCTGAATTACTTTGAGTATATGAACGAATGGCTTGAGTCTTTACCAACGATGTGAAACGAAGTTAATCTAGCTTGACATGATCTCCGAGGTTGTACTCCTGAATTTTTCTATCTTTTTTTTCTTTTTTCCTTCTCGTCGGTCACGCCTCTGTTGAACGAAGCCTCTCTCCTATTTCTTTTTATTTCTCTTGGTTGTCACTTAATTTTCTTTCTTTCTTTCTTTTTTTCTTAAGCAGCGGAGTTACCAAATTGATGGGCGCTTGAGCCCATTTATTACAAAACCTATCTTATAATAAAAATGACAATGGTATACTAAAATCAGTTTACAAAATGACCTGACAAACTAGTGTAAATGGCCTTCAAAACCCGATTAGAAAAGCACTCAACATAAACCACCATAAGTCCACTCTACAATATTTTATCAGAATACATAGCGCTACACACATTCTCTCTCCGTGGGTTGCTGTACCTTGCCTACAAATATCTGTGAATAATGAAGTTTAGTTTCTTAATCTTAACCAAATGTAGTTAACAAGCCAGTTCCAAAGAGAGATCTACTTGTTAGCTAATCTGTATTGGCTTACAGAGCTATGAAGTCGACATGTCAAGCAAGAAATAATAAGTACATGGTCCCACTTTACGGCAGGTCGGTGCCTTGGTCCCTTTTCTTAGCGATCGTTAGGTCCCCCCTCTTCTTTACTTTTGCTGGGTTTCCTTAGCACAGAGGCATCTCCTTGAGGAAATTAATGCCAAAAGTGGGTGGTCATACACGTTCCATTGCTGGAAGATGGACACGTCTGTGCATGGACTCTAAAAGGTGTCGTATCAAGATATTCGCATCCAAATTCCTAGATCTTCTTCGATCTCATAAACTCTCGGTTCAGTTTCTAACTTCACATTGCTCGTGTGCAATTTTCCTTGTTTATTTGAGGTTGTTCAGCCTCGATGCCAATGGCGAAGGCATCTTCGTGCAATGGCTGGAGTTCAAGTTCCTAAAACTAATGAAATTTGTGGGTATGTATAAGGAAATGCAAGTCATCAGCTTAGCCCCTGAGAACCTTGCCCACGAATACATCGCGCAGCTTGCTCGGCTTATCAAAAGTTATCGAACACATAAAGCTTTATAAAACATGTTGGCTCCAACTTAACACGAAGTGGAGAGAGAATCAAATGAATGTTTCGCTTATTTGGAGAAAGTATGGCAAAGGAACTCCTAAAAGGAACAAAACTGACCGGCGAGGCATTAATAGCATGGAACAAAATTAGTACGGAAAGAACGCACTCCACATGTTCCCTCCTTTGTTAGATACCAGTGTTCACTATTTATTCTAAAGGAAATGCCAGCAAATTCTTCATCTTCTCATTCGGCGTTCTGGTGTTTCTCTATAATCATATGTGCTCTCAGAGTTTGTCTTCAACTTGTTCATACACCAAGTTTCAACTTTGCGCTGCTCGGGATTGATTTTTAGATGGCCAAGATACAACACACGAGGTTCATCACAGAGGTTGCGCCCCCAAGATTCCTTCACTTGGCAAAGCGCCCATCGCCGAGTGTTTTGGCGACGATCCTTGAAGATGAAAGAGATTCTTCAAGTTCCAATGCAGATCCCTCGTCATCTTCATCGTCATCATCCAGACCTCCTCCAGTGTTCGCTTCGCTTTAAATTTCCACGTGGAGGACATCCATGTGATGGAGTCCAATTGACATTCGTTTCTCTTCTGTTATCATTGTATGTTTCTTAATTATGCTGTAGGCGTCTGGGCACGCAGTCTCGAGAGATAAATAAGGGACCATGGCGTAATTTTAGCCAAGCCATGGGAAGGCGGCTTAATAAGTTGAGTGAAACTAATTTGTCGGGTGAACGCTTAATGCGTGCTAAATAAATCTGTTGTCTTTTAGAGGATTTGTTATTGGAAACGTTTGCCAAGAGGAGATATTCTCTAGCGAGACTGAAAGAGATCAACGGAATTGATGAAATGCGGTGTATAGTTTACTAGCTTATCCAAAAACACCCGACTACAAAAAGGAAAACATGAATGGAGAAAGAGCTTTGCCTCTTCCTAAGGAGAGGGGTTATCAAACGAAAGAGTAGTGAAATGAGCAATAATCAGAACTCGAGAGTTGAGTCATTTATTGCGCCTGAAGCTTCTTCTTGAGCACCAAGACGAAGTCATAGAGCTTGTACTGATTGGGCAACGACTTAGCCACGCTCTCCCTCTGCATGCACCGCTTGGCCCATGCCAACACCTCGGGGCACTTGTCCATGATGCTGAAGTTGGCCAATGTCTCCAATGCATAGAACCAGGTATAGAACGGTATTAGTGACACGTCCACGTACCCAAACCTCCCCCCGCCAAAGCAGGCCTTGTCCCCGAGCTCTCCTTCCAACACCTTCAAGCAATTGATGTACTCCTTCGCCGCCTCTTGGGCCTCCCCCGTCGACTGCCACACTGATCACCCCACTGAATACATCTGCACTGTCATTTTGATGTCTCGATGTTCAGCGCACTTAATAAGGATATGTTCAAAACACTAAGGCCTTGTCGTCTTACCTTCTTGTCCACGTAGTTGGCCCAGAACCTGGCCTGGGCACGCTCATAAGGGTCCGAAGGCAGGAGAGGAGACTCGCGACCCCAGGTCTCGTCAATGTACTGGACCACGATGAGGGACTCGCAAACGGGCTTGCCGTTGTGGATGAGGACGGGGATTTGCTTGTGGACCGGGTTCATCTTCAAGAGCAGGGGGCTCTTGTTGCCCAGATCCTCCTCCCTCATGTCGAACTCTACGCCCTTCTCTCTCAGGGCAATCCTGGCCCTCATCCCGAAAGGGCTGGGCCAGAAGTCCAACAATATCACTTCCTCCGCCATTGAATTGTTTTGTCGCTATAAGCTGAAGCTTTTGGTAATTTGAAGAGAAATGAAGAATGCTTTCCGGCGGTGAAATCAGGCTCATCGCAGGGTGCCGCTTATATAGGGCGAAAGAGAACGTTGATTATGACACCTAGTATTCGTTGCACTATGGGCGAGGGCTGCTTCATATTGTCATGGCTCGCGTCAGTCTTTCAGGTCCAAGTCCCCTCTCTTCTCCCTCCATGAGCGAGCCGATTAGGTCATGGCTTAGGGGTCGCATGAACGAGAAATATAAATATTATTATTGTTAGTTCTACTGGTAGGTGCTTCATTCTTCTAGTGCCTTCAGTTGCTTGGACCTTTCTTCATTTTCCAGTTCTTTCTTGGCTTTGCATAACAGTTATAACAATTTGTCATATGTTACAAATTCTTGAATGAATTGGCCCAATAACAATTTATAATTATTTATTGTTTGATATTTTTTATGATCCAAAATACACAATTGCTCTTACTGTACATTAAAGACTATCGTTTAATCATTTGTCTTTCTTAATTATTTATATACTTAGACTTCGGTGATTCGTGGAAAATGAATAATTTAGAAACATCTTTTAAAAACAATTGTTTGCATTGCTTACAAACTTGAATGAATGAAAAATATTTCAATCGTCCACGAAATATCTAAATATAAATTGTTATCAAATTTCCAAAGATTAATTATTTTAAGCAATAAAAGGATCATTTTTTAGGAAAATATTTTTCAAATCATATATTTTTTGCGAAATAAATAGAACCTTAGATACAAGAAGCTCGTCCTTGATATAGCGCTGAGCTTTTATTTGTAAACAAATTAAAGTTTTATGCTGCACAAAATAAATAATAGAAGTCCATAAAGTTTATTTAATATTATTTCTTCATGTTGAGAAGGATGAACTTCGTGACTTACTGTATGCCAATCGACTTTGCTCTGGATTTCATCGGAGAGTTAAAAAGATTACCATAACTGATGAATTAAAGATGGGTTATTTGGTTGAATAACCCAAGTTCAGATGGAATTAATTCCATTTCCTATTCTGATGGGTTAGCCATAAATATTGAAGAGGTGACTAGTGCGATGGGAAAGGATTCAATTGCATGTATTGAGAAAGAGGAGGATGATGAAAGGGATTTTGTTTCTTAGTCTGACGTTGTTTCAATAGGAAGGATAGGACCTGGAAAATTTTCAAAGTGATCAAGAGTACCTTCTTGATTACTCAGGTCCCGGAGGAAAGATTCAATGGGTTTGACACCATCATTTGTTGGTCAGGATTCTCCTTTAGATGCTTGGGTGGTTCCATAATGATTTTGTCCTTTACTTTCTCTTTTCTCAATCTTTCTATTTCACGGATACAGTTTCGCATTTCAACCATATCACTCCTATCTCTTTTGGTGGAGGTTTCTGTTAGAGTGGCAAAGATTGGAAGGTTTTATGGAGGTGGTAGAGAATACTTACGTCTTGGTAGGGTAGGAAATGGGTCAGAGGGTTTAAACCCTCCTTCTTGAAGAAGACCAATATGTCTTTTCAGCTTTTCTATTTCAACCTTTGGATTCTCTAGATGATGATATCCCAAATGTTGTCTGGATTCTCGAATGTGAAGTATTTTCTAAAAATTTACAAGCATCTTTTTGGTAGATTCATCGTATCTCTTAAGATCTGGTTGCACGTCAACTATCTTGGAGTTGATAGTCTTAAATGCTTCATTGTGTGCTAAAAGTGTCTCTGATTGCCAATTCAAGACAACTTCGGCAGCGGTAGTTTGTTTTTGCCTTCCACTCGCATCCATATTAGTTGGAGCAGAAATTTTTGAAATATGGAGGTATCTCCTTTGTGGATCTGTAAATTTCTCAGTGGCCGGGAAAGATAGCTAGAAACTTTCACCAAGTGATGAAAAATCAACTTCTTTGAACATAGAAATGGAAGGGTTTGAGGTTTTCTGTGGTAAGGAGTCTACTGGGAATTCGAAATGACATGAATTCTTCTTTGCCCATTTAAGGATGGGCTTGTAAAATGGAGATATAGCTGATTTTTTCCGAGGGAGCAAAGGAGGCAAAGGTGGTGAAGGTGAAGATGATGGTGGGGTAGTGTGGACGAATGAGGTATAAGATACCACAAACTGGTCCTTGTCACTTTCCCCAAGTGTCTATAGAAGGATCTCCGTTTAAATGCTTCTAGTATAAATCATCCTTAGCATGACAAGGCTTTCGCTTTGGTTTCAAGGTCGGGTCTATTTCATCAGGAGATTTAGTGCATGAGGAGCACTGACAAAAAAGATGCCAAAAACAATGACCATAGGGGTCTTTATGGTAATAAATAGGATGTCCATCACTGTTAAAGTGCCTAACAAGCTTCTTTGGGCTAGGTTCATGTATGGGATCTAGAGCACATGGTTGAATCATGAACAAAGTTTGAAAAATAGAATGAGCCTCTTCCTTTTCCTTGCTAAATTTGATGGCAACAGTGCCATCTTTTTTTCTAATGAATTCGGAATCTGAGGATTGGAGTGGTTTGTTGTTCTGATGAAACTTTTCATAATTGGTGATCTAAGTCTTAGGAAGGAGCTTGGTCAACTTGTCTTTGGGAATTTGCCTTGGAACATAGATATAGGAGGCTTGGTCATTTTGCATAAAGATGAACAAGGTATCTTCAGTTCCATTTTGAAAGTGGAGGTCTAGAGCATGGTTTTGTACTCAATAGACCATTTGATAATGAAGAGTTGCAGCAATGGAATCAGAAGTTTGAGATGCTCCTATGAGCTGAAGTTGAACTTTCAAGAAGGAAAGCAATTGAGGGTCTGCAAGAGCAACGCAAAAATTTGGATAAAGGGTTACAAAAACTATTCCAACATTTAGAGTGGTTTGGATCGTGCCAATATAAGTTTGCTAGTATTCCAAGAATCTCGTATCCAGTAAGGCTATTCTGGCAACAACAGGTAAGCCTTTTTTTGCCATGAAAGGTGAGTGCAAGACGCATAGCACCATAATGGATATGTGAGTATCCCCATTGGATCCATTGTCTCGAAAATTTTGGAGGAATCTAAAGAGTAACAAAATACTCTTTCTTAGTGGCACGAATAAGATGTTGGTCAAACTTTGAAGACTAGACATATTCCTTGACTTGCTTAGGAGTTGGTGGATAAGGTGTCTTATAGAGCAAATGGGTGAAAAGGAAGAATAAGGTTTGGCAAAAGCTGAATAGGGATTCATAAGGGGAGTTGAGTCTTAGTGATCTTGGTGTCATCACTAAGAGAGACTTCATAGAGATAGTCAATCTTAGAGATGTTTGAAGTTCGAAACTCGGATAAAGTAGTTGAAGATGAGGATGAAGTGAGAGTGACTAGTGTGTTAAGAGTAACGAGAGTAGTATCTTGTTCACTCATAGTTTAAAGAGAATCTCCTCAGCACTGAATTCACTGACTAAGTGCATGGAACGAACTAACTTACCAATGAAACCATGGCTCTGATACCAATGAATGGATCTATGCTTAGAACCAAGGAAAATTGGATCAAGTTACAGTAGATATGCTATCCCATAGTAGGTGAACCTCATGTTCAAGCCCTCAGGGTTTATGTTTTATCTACAACCTACCCAAAGATTTAGTTCAGAGTATAGAGACATTTAGAGATGTCAAGATGGTAACATTTCTAATTGGTCGAGTTGCATTTCTTAGAGGATCCTTTAGGTTGGAGAAGAAGAAGTGTTTAGAGAGACATTGGAAGTGTTTGTGCGCGCGCAATAGTCATTAGTTTCCACTTTACCCTTTCTTAAACCCAAAAACCCAAACACCTTAATTGCTTCAGCGAGCTTTGATTAGCAATCACTATACATGGAACCCACAAAGATCGAAACTTGTAAGTGAGAGGGCTGATTCACCTCTATCTTAGCGTACACCAAAGAACTAGTCTTTCAAGATTAATGTTGACGGCTCCTTCGTCGTTGGTAGTTCGGAAGGAGCAATTTCAGTGTTTTTCACGATGAGAAAGGAGCAATTACTTGATGGAATCGCCAGAAAAATCCCTGCTTCATCAACACTTCAGATAGAGATAATAGCTTTAATACAAGCGCTATTGTACTTTAGGTGTGGGGAGAACAGACTTTACTTTGAGATTGGCAGTTTAGTTTTGGTTGAAGCTATGCAAAAAGCAGATCACGTGTTGTAGGAGGTAGAGCTCTAAGTCGCGGAAGCCCAATCCCAGATGACCTATCATGATAAGATCTCCTTGGCCCATTTTGAAAGGTCTGCAAATAAAGTTGCATATTAGATAATTAAATCCATTTGTCTAAATGCTTTACCCTTTTTCTAGTTAACTCACCCTCCCCAACTCCGTTGGGATTCATTGTGTTTTGATGCCCCAGCATTGGGTCTTATGTCTATGAATTCTTGATTATCAATATAAGTATATTCTTCAGAAAAAAAAAACCCAAAAACCCGAAACAAAAAACCCCAACATGTTTTTTTTTTTTTCCTAATCCAAAACCTTACTTTCAGACCACCTTCTCCGTCACCATTGTCGTTGCAATGGTAACGTCGTGGTCGACAATTAAGCTGCCGAAACCTAAACCCCGTCCTTCTTGGCGTCCTCCCCTGTGAGCCCCATTTTGGCCTATAGGCAGCGGTCGCCAACTGCCCTCTTCATCACCCTCGTCCCTGTTGACGACGCCCACATTGGCGATCAAGTGGCCTAAGCCTAAAATTCATCCTCCTAGGCGTACTCCTTCACGACCAACTCGCCGACCACCTTCCTCATCACCCTTATCTCTGTCACTGATGATGGCAATGTGAAGATTGGCTATCAAGCGGCCACAGTTTGAACCTCGTCCTCCTTTGTGAGCCCTATCTGGGCTGGTGAGTAGGCTATGTGGAGCACCCTCATTAGTCGCTATGGTGGGCCAAAGTTTACTCGAGGATATCATCATTGAGTTATTATTGAGGCTACCGGTTAAGTCATTGATGTGATTCAAATGTGTCAGTAAACGATGGAAGTCTCTAATTTCTGACCCAGGATTTGGCAAGTGGCATCTAGAAAGGTTAAAGGCAGGGGATATAGAATCATCAAGACTTATCCCATTGAGACCATAGATTGTGTCTCGCCCATTTTGATTCCCATAAAAAATCTTTCATCGAATGGTGTGTGTCACACCCCAAATCCACAACAACAAGGGCATGACATGGCCATCCTTTCGCCAAAGGACGCAGCCTCAACAAACCAAAATATAATCTTATATCAGCATATATACATCCACATATGTATATTTGACAAAATGGCATATGGTTACAATATCATAATTGTTTATAAACCACCAAAAAGACACAGTCATGTCCCAAACAGCTAGCTAACAAGTTCAATAACTAAGCCAGCTCATACAAAAAATTCATACTATCAAAAAGTCCTCCTTGATACAAACGCTCACGTCTTACTTGCAGCTTGCTGAAATTTGAAAGAAAATGAAGATGAGAGGAGTGAGCTACCACAGCTTAGTGAGTAACACATCTTTTCCAAGCGGATTGAGAAATCACTACTCACATTTTAAATAGAAATATAACTTACTTTTAACATAATATGTTTATAATAAAAGTATCTCATGGTAATAACAAAATAGGTACCAATAGTTCAATCCATTGGTCAATCTCATAAAACATATGCCAATGGTCCATCCCATTGGCTAAACTCGTCAAAACATGGGTCAATGGTCTATTTCATCGACTAAACTCGAATCAAATATTAATAGTACACTCCATTAACCAAACTCAAGCTTAAATTTCCAACCATGATCACGCTTAACGCCTGTGACAAGACGACCAAGATTCCCCCTTTAATTAGGTCTCCACCTATTATAAGCCAATGGATCGGCCTACAAAGATATTTTAGACTAATATGCACATACTTAAACAACATTCAAGGTTTATAGAGACATTAAGCATCAACCATCAATTACAAATTTCTAGTAATCCACAAACAGAATCAGAATCATCTCACAATTCAAGCATTTGATAAATATCAAAATACTTCACATAAACTATAAATTTTCCAAGATCCTTTGATAAAGGTTTCACAAATCACTTTCAAGCAAATATTCCAACTAAAATCAAAGGACAATTCTCTCACTCAAACAACAAATGGTAGTAAAAGCTCGATCTTGTTTTATGTAACAAATAATGTTATTTTTCAACTAATAGCATATATATTACCCATAATGTTTTTCAAACATGAGTTTAAAATACAAGGAAGAAATAGTATCACTCACCTAAGAAAAGCCAAACACCAACTAAGTGCTTATTTAAGCCGACGCACTCGAATTTCTAACAATTAATTGAAAAACAATATCATAAGACTAAGTAAAAAGACATTCTAATGAATGACTTGACTATACTATACCTATTTATTGATAAAACGACACCTACGCACTAATGGAAAGTTTGCTTTTAACGAAAATCCATTGTTATTTGCAAGACGCGGCTCGCGCACTAAATTTCGTCGCGCCATAACTTTTTCTATAAAATTTTGTTTCAAGCCAACTTATAGTCCTTAGAAAGTCATTTTAATATACTACAACAACCCCAACTCAGTTACGTCAAAATCTCGCTAAAAACAACTGAAAATCAATCTTGAAGTTACTGTTTCGGAACAATACCAAAACGCGCGCCAAACTTGAAAATTCCGTTTCGGACAAACCATAAGCCCAAATTGAGATCTGCAAAATACTATAGCTTCATACATCCTAAATGATCATTCCCATAAAAATTTGAAGCTCAAAAACTCAAAAGTTGGATTTCGCCACACAAATCTCCACTAATTCCGAATTTTCAAGTTCTAATTGCGACTATTCCTTTCAAATGATGATTAAAGGCCTTAATCACTTACTGGCATTGTAGAATGGTGTTAAGATGAGTTGTCAAGGCGTCTGTGGCGAGCACGTGAGAGTTTCTCCTCTTTTTCCCTTCTCCTTCTTCTCTTTTCTTTCCCTTCTCTCTCTTTTCTCTCGTTTCTTTATGTTCTGTTCTACCCACTAACTTGGGTGTAGCAAAAGAAGAGGAAATGAAGATGGGCTGGGTTGGTTTTTAAGAGAAAAGGATGGGCTGGCTTATTTGGCCCTCCCTTCCTTAAAAAAATTTGTCATTGGAATATACACGTATCTCAATCATGAAACAAGTGAGGGTATTTGTGTCTTGCCTCCTCCTCAACCTCCCAAGTGGCCTCCCTCTCCATGTGGTTTTGCCATTGAATCTTCATATAAGGAATAATGCATCGTCGCAATACTTGATCCTTCCTATCAATAATGCGAATAGGTTGCTCCTCATATGTCAAATTTTCTCTTAACTTCAACGGTGTAAAGTCCAATACATGATCAGGATTTGGCACATATTTTCATAATAAAGACACATGGAATACATTATGCACTCTAGATAATGTTGTTAAGCCAATTTATAAGCAACTTCACCAATATTTTCTAATATTAAAAATGGTCCCACATACCTTGGGTTCAACTTACCACGCGTGCCAAATCTCATAACACCTTTCATGGGAGAAACCTTCAAGAATTTATGATTTCTCACTTATTCTACCTTGCGCCTTTTGAGGTTTGCATAACTTTTTTGATGGCTCTGTGCTATTTTCATATGCTTTCAAATAAGCCTAACTTTCTCTTCTGATTGTTGTATGAACTCGGGGTCAGTTAACCTCTTCTTACCAACATCATCCCAGCAAATAGGAGTTCTACATTTTTGACCATACAAAGCTTCAAAAGAAGCCAACTATCACTCCAGCATTAAAAACTCCACCAACTACATGTGTTCATCCCACGAACCGCCAAAGTTAATAACGTAAGATTGTAGCATATCCTCTAATGTCTGAATGGTTCTCTCTGACTGACCATCCGTCTGTGGGTGAAAAGCTATACTAAAGTTGAGTTAAGTTGAGTGCCTAACGCCCCTTATAAACTCTTCTAAAAGTTAGACACAAACCTATGATCTCTATCAGAAACAATACTTACTAGGACTCCATGAAGCCTCACCATCTAATTAATATACCATTTCGCCATGTCCTCTAGTGAAAGGCCAAATCGATATGACAAAAAGTGTGCAGATTTAGTTAATCGATCGACAATCGCCCAAATAGCATTCTTACCACTAGGCGTCATCGGTAAACTGACAATAAAATCCATGGTAATATGCTCCCACTTCCATTTAAGTACTTCAAGTGGGTGCAGTTGACCACCTAGTTTCTGATGCTCAGCCTTTATTTGTTGACAAATCAAGTATTGGTCGACAAACTTCACAATGTCTTTCTTCATATTGATCCACCAAAATTTTTCTCTCAAATCCTTGTACATCTTAGTGCTTGTCGGATGAATTGAGAATCTAGTACTATGAGCTTTTCATAATATCTCCTCCTTCAATTTTGAATCATCGAGAACACATAGTTGACCATGAAACCTCGACAACCCATCCACATGGATACTGAAGCCCTCTTGTTTTCCCGCTTCTACACCTTCTCTGATCTTCTCCAACTGAGAATCCTCATTCTATTTAGCCTTAATTCTGTCAATCAATGTTGGTTGTACCTGAAGATTGGTTGATTGAGCACTCAATTGATGTATCGATACCTCCAAGTCCAGTTTTCTCATATCCTCGAGAATAGGCTTATGATAAGTGAGCAATGTTGCCATATTCCCAGAGAATTTACAACTTAAGGCATCAGCTACTACATTAGCTTTGTTTGAATGATAATTGATGGATAAGTCATAATCTTTCAAAAGTTCTAACCATCTCCTTTGCCTCATGTTTAGTTCATTCTGAGTAAAAATATACTTTAGACTCTTATAATCCGTAAAAACTTCACAGTTTTCACCATACAAGTAGTGCCGCCATATTTTCAAAGCAAACACAACCGCAACCAACTCTAGATCATGAGTGGGATAAATCTTCTCATGAGTTTTCAATTGCCTGGAGGCATAAGCCACAACTTTACCATTGTGTTCTAAACCTTCCTTAGATGCCTCATAGTAGATTGTAAAACCACCTGTTTCTGAAGGCAAGGTTAATATAGGAGTTGACACTAACCGCCTCTTCAACTCTTGTAAACTCCGCTCACACTAGTCTGACCATATAAATTTAACTCATTTTTGAGTTAGGCGAGTAAGTGGACCAGCAATTTTGGAAAACCCTTCTACAAACTACCTATAATAACCTGCTAATCTGAGAAAACTTCTTACCTCCATGACATTAATGGGGCGATTCCATTGAACAACTACTTCAACTTTCTTTGGGTTAACTAAGATACCATCCTTTGATATTTCATAACCCAAAAACTTTATATGATTAAGCCAGAAGTCACACTTACTGAATTTAGCATACAACTTCTTTACACGCAATGTTTACATAACAACTCTTAAGTGATGCTTGTGTTCCTCCAAACTCCTTAAATAAACCAAAATATCATCAATAAACACCACAATAAATCTATCAAGAAATTGCCTAAATACCATGTTCATTAAATCTATGAAAGTAGCAGGGGCATTCGTTAATCTAAAAGATATGACAAGAAATTCATAATGCCCATACCTTGTCTTAAAAGTAGTCTTAGGCACGCCATCGGCTTTGATCTTTAACTGATGATACCCAGAACGAAGGCCGATCTTAGAAAATGCCTGAGCTCCCTGGAGTTAATCAAATAAATCATCAATCTGGGGCAAAGGATATTTATTTTTGATTGCCACCTTGTTAAGTTCTTGATAATCTATACAAAGCCGTATACTACCATCCTTATTTACAAATAGAACAAGAGCTCCCCACGACGATACACTAGGCTTGATAAAACCCTTATTCAAAAGCTCTTGCAATTATATTTTTAATTCATTCAACTTAGAAAGTGCCATCCGATATGGTGCTTTAGAGATAAGTGCTACACCAGGTGCTAAATTGATATAGAACTCAATCTTTCTATTAGGAGGCAAGCCAGGTAAATTTTCTGGAAACACATCAGGGAATTCTCTAACAACATGAACATTCTCTAGCTTTACCACTTCCCTTACTCATGTCTTTTACATAGGCCAAATAACCAAAACAACATTTCCTCAAAAGCTTCCTTGTTTGCATAACTAAAATCAATCTTGGAAAAGAGCCCTTACAACTCTCGAAAAAGAGAACTCGGGCTGATTTGGAGGTCGAAAGATAGCTTTCTTTGAATAACAATCAATAGTAGCATAATATTTTGATAACCAATCCATCCTTAGAATAACATCAAAATCCCATATATTTAACTCCACCAAATCCATAGGTAATTGGACATCATTAATCCAAAGCAAACAGTTCTTGAACACATGGTCAGCAATTAAGAAATCACTAGTGGGTGTATCAATACGCAGTTCAATTTAAGAAACTCAGGCAACACATAAAGTTTCCTTGCAAAATCCACGAAAATGAAGGAATGCGTAGCATTAGGATCAAACAATGCATAGGCATATTGCAAGGCAATCAAAATATTACCTGCAACAATTGTATTAGATGCGGCTATATCCTTTTCAGTCATCGCAAAGACTTTCCCAATCGTCTTCAGTCTTTGTTGGCCTTCTTGAGGCCTACTAACTAGGGGTGAGCAGTTCCAGGTTCCTTACAAGTTCCGTTTGGAACCTAGAACCTACCCTCGGGTACAAGTTCCTCATTTTTTGGAACCTAGAACCTATCCGTCGAAATCTGGAACCTAAAACCTACCCTCTCACAGGTTCCAAGGTCCAACAGGTTCTTTTTTTTTTTTTTTTCATTTAAGTGGAACCGGTTCCGATTCCAAAAAAAGAGGAACCGGGAACCGAAACCTCCCTCCCTAGAATCGGAAACCGTGATCATCCCTTCCAACATAGTCTTTATAATGATAGTGACATAATTTCTATGAAGATCTCCCTAAATCATAAAACAATCATGTCATCATCCATGATTCTTTTTTTCTGGATATTAATCACATTGCAAAGCAAGAGGTACAGCACAAGTTTCACAAATTAAAAAACAAGATTATCTACAAAATGAGAGACTTACATCATCAATGACTAAGAGAAAATCATGCTTTCTCTTAAATCTCACAAGTTCATCCATTTGGTGCAAAGTCTCCATCCATGCTAAACAAACTGTGGAGGAAGAAAATAGGGATCACCCAGTTTAAAATTTAAATTACTATCTACTGAACTAAAATAATTATTAGAAAGCCTAACACGTATCTTCATTCCGTTTTAATTGGTAAATTCTATTTACTGATGATTTCCTCATTAAGACAATCTATATCTTTAAAAAAGAGAGAGAGATTAAATGAAACATTCACTTATTAGACATATAAAAGGATTTACAACATATAAAACTAGAAATATCACTTATCCAACTCAAATTTTTCTGCATTCTCAATGCACTCTTCAACATTAATAGGCACACGAACGGCTCTCAACTAATCTTAAATGCAAATCAAAGCTTCTACTACTTTGGGAGTCAAAGAACTTCGAAAGCCATCAAGCACACGACCTGAAGTACTGAAAGTCGACTCCGAAGCAACGGTAGTTACGGGAATAGACAAAACATCTCGAGCCATCAAAGATAGGGTTTTATATTTTGAGCGACTAGTCTTTCACCACATCAAAATGTCAAGATCAATAACTTTTTCAATTTTATCTTCAAGATATTTATCAAGCTCAGATTTATTGACATCACACAATTGTTGGTTCGAATTCATAAAGGTTTTCCGCCATGCTTGGGCATCATACTTCCTCTTGTTAGTTCCATTGCCACCGGCATCAGCATTGGAACCACTGCTACTAACACTCGAATTTTGGACACCAAAATTCTAATTACTTGAATCAAAAGAAGATTGCTCATAAAATTTAAACAAACGCTCCAATGCGTTCTTCACCTTATAATGCATGTCATTAACTTTTGATTCATCGTCATAAATTTGTCTATACAAAAATTTCACATAATTCAACTTGGCTCTAGGATCTAATACAACCGCAATCAACACCATCATATTCACTTTGCCTAAGCTCCCATGATATTTGTCGAATTTTTCTTTCATTTTCATACCCATAGCTTGAAGTTTAGGATCCGAGTCATCCGCCGCATCTTTCAAATATTTATACAAAAGAGCTATCTCCTCAAAATAATCATTGGAAGTTACATATGAACTCCCCAACATTTGATTGGTAGCATCATATAACATCTTTAGAAACTCTGAAAGAATAACAGCATTTTCTCAATCATCATCTTGGGGAATCTCATGGTTAAGCTCACTTATAAAAGATAAATCATCTTCTTCTAATCTTTCGAAAGCTTTTCTAAACTTTACAGCAGTGTCTAACATAAGATAAGTAGAATTCGATCTAGTGGCTACGTCAAGAATAATTGAACCCTTGTAAGTGATATTTTCACTCTCAATACAAGATTGAGATGCTTTGGCTCTTAAGGGAGAACTTTTCACATACTTAACCACGTTGTGGATACGTGCGATAGAGTCACGTACCATGCTTAAACCATCTCTCACAATCAAATTCAATATATGAGCCATGCACCTCATGTGCAAAACACTACCATCTAATATCGCCACCCTTTCTCTTGAAAGTTTTTCCCTCAAATAACCAATTGCAACATCATTTGAGCCAGCATTGTCATTAGTAATTGTTGACATTTTTTTTTCTATTCCCCACTCATTAATGCACTTTTCTACTATTTTTCCAATCTCCCTACCTCTATGACTATGCATCACCACAAAATTGATGATTCTTTTATGCAACTTCCAATTCTCATCAATAAAATGTGCAATGAGACACAAATAATTCATGTTTTGAATAGAAGTCTAGGTATCAGTTGTAAATGCAATCCTAGACTTAATATTACCAAAGTAAGTCTTCAAACAAGCTTTTTCGCGGAAATATAAGTTCATGCAATCTTTAGCCACTGTAAAACGTGATAAATGCTTGAAGAAAGGTTGTAACTCAGAGACAAACTCACGAATCCGACATGCTCCACCAAAGAAAAAGGTTGTTCATCAATAATAATGAACCGAACGAACATTTCCTTGCAACGTTCTTGATTAAATGACCATGTCAATAAGACATTACCGATGCTAGATTCTCCTCCTGCCTTGCTAGCCCCACCTACATTACGTGGTACAAATAATTTCCGCCTCTTCTTTATATTATGAGGAAACTTCTTGCATGTTGTTAAGTGCTTCCTCATGGCGGAAGGACCACTAGAAACACGGTACTTTAACAAAGACCCACAATGAATGCACTTCACCTGATAAGTGTTTCCATCCTTATCTTTGATTCTCGTATAATTATTCCAACACTCAGATGTATATTTCTTATTACGAGGAGGAAGAGAAGAACCAAGTACCTTGTTTGTCCAACTCATGTTTGGGGATGGATCTTGTTCTTGTTCATTTCATCGCCCGACATTTCCATTTTTATAATAGGAGTCATCTCCTCATAGTCATATCCCTTCTCCTCCATTGACATGTTAACTTGATAAGTCCAACAAACAACACTGCCAAGCAACCATTTAATCATCTCAATAATCAGAAATAAGATCACACGATGACAATTTCACATAATCTAAGCTGGCTAAAGCAAAATATATTTAAAAAAATTTACCTAGTAAGCAAAAACCGTTCTCTAGTCCCTTTCTGGATCAATTTCAGGTTCTACTACCTCTTTCTTGTCCTTAAATCTCCTGATTTTGCAGCAGAAAGTTAATCTGACGCTAACCGTTCTTGCACTTCCACTTGAAGGGCTGCAAGCAAATTGAACTTTCAATCCAAGCAACAACACCCTCAAACTCCTACAATACCAAAATCCAACCAACAGCAACAGTTTATGCAATCAAATCACAATTTCTTCACTATTGGTTCCAATTAACTTGACTGAAGCTAAAAGTCTGCACTGCAATCTGGTCAGATCCACCCCCTCGCGAGGCCTCCGTTCCGCTCAGCGAAGAATTTGGTTTCAATTTCTCTAAACAGCAAAGATAATAGTCACCACATCAGGAATTAGAGTAAATACAATACAAAACGGACCATGGAATGGAATTAATCACAAAAGGTTGAGCAGAAGCAAACACAGGTGACAAAGCACTAGCAATCCAGAGTAAGAAGTATAATCCACCATCAACTCCACGTTTTATCACTAAATTCAACGAAAGAATGTATCGATATGCAACTTTACAGGAAACTGAAGCGACATGGTTTCATGGACAGCCTTAAGGCGTCAAGGTAAAGGTAAAACCAGTCACTTTGCAATTTGTTTAAGACCGCCTTCTCTAAATAAGGATAACAAAGAAAAGTATAGCAATTTCCATGACACTAGAATCACATTGAAGATTAAAACTGGGATAAGAATCCAAATAGATCGCGGTACCACTAAATTAAGCAAGCTATAGTTGCATTAGCAATGAAAACAACATAGCTTAACATAAGTCAAGTTTATGTCCACCAATGTTAGACATTATTCTCTCTTCAAAATAGATCAATATGTGAAAAATCATGTCTAGAGATAATTGCGATAGTTTGGTTCATATATTCCAGACTAAGCAATTGAAAGAAATAGCATTCTTAAACCACCTGCTTCTTCTCTCTCCCCCCCCCCCCCCTCCTCTCATTGAAAAGGGATCATTGACGTAGTTGCCATTTATTCAAATTTCCGTTTCATGCTTCGAAATCTTTTATCCTGTCAAACACCATTCATGTTTTTATCTATGGGTTTTAAGCCCCAAAATATTTTTTTTTTTAAAAACCAGCTTCATAGCTTTTATCGGAAATTACCGAAATGGAAGCTTACTGTTTCTCTTGGCTCGAGCACATTGGCAATCTGTCTCTTCATCTTTCCAATATCATCATACGACAATTCATGAGTATCTTCTTCAGCAGGTGTTACAATTGAGCTTCTAGAAACCACGCTCGTGTGTGCTTCAACACTATCAAGCCATGCCTCCTGTAGGGATGACAAGAGCCCCATAGAAACTCTAGTCTCTAGGAAATTGTAAAAGGACTGCCAAAGAGAGTACTATACCTTGATTTCATTTTCGTTGACATATTCTACAAAGTTTCCATCTACATCAAAATAGCCTTCTTCTCTCTTTTTATTCAAATTGAAAGGTTCTATTTGAATCCCATTTTCCACAAAATTTTCATTGTCCTAAGAATCGAATAATCAACGAATGACCCTTTCTCCCCTTTGAACAGTATATGGTCTAGCTGTCATCTTTGACAGTAGTAAATAGTCCCAAGCCTCAGTAAGAAATGTATCCAAAAATTACGCATTTGACAAAAATTTCATAACTGAGGACAAAAACATAGGCAAGTAGCTTCATGTTGCAATATTCGAGATGCAGAATAGTGCATCAATTCTTTAACCCACAAAGAGCTGTAAGCATGCACAAGAAAGTAGCTCAGAAAACCAAAAAAGATAAAAAAAAAAAAAAAAAAAAAAAGGGGTGCTCTAACAAAGTCTTCAGCATATAAAATCATTCAAAGACGAAGGCACTAGATCACACCCAAACACTGAAAGAGAAAATCTCATTCACATAAATGAGGTCATCAAAATCTGCTATATCTGATCAGGATAATTTTTTTTCCTCTCCTTTAACAAATGACGTAGCGCAAAAAGCAAGCGCATCCACAACCGGGACCTAAACCTAGGCCTCACTCGACTAGAAACGACACCGATTCTCTCGATGACTCCTTCGCGGCACTGTTGGGAACGTGCCCAAGCGTTCTGCCGGGAGACGACCGAGTGTAGCGTTACTTGAGGAAGACTTGCTGCCGTGGTGGTCGAACGGCCGATTCCGCGGACTCTTCCACAATCAAGGTGGTGGAATCCCCCGACGCGACGGCCCGCACCTTGCGACTCCTGGCGCGGGGGTCAACGACGGCGAAGCACGGTCTTCACAGTCTTCTGCTGGTTCCTATTTTACGAGCGTCGACGGCGAGAAGCCAAGAGTGTCGACGGCAAGAAGCGAGGCGTTGGGGAGAGAAGGAAGAGAGAAACCTAGTCAGGGAGAGAGGGAAGAGAGAAACCTGAGGGGGGAAAATTAGGTTAGAAATTGGGGGTTTTTTTTGGGAAGGAGGAATGCTAAACCGGACCGGTTCATGGTTTCAGAAAATGAGGAATCGGGAACCGGAACCGGACTCCCTAAAACCGGGAACCGAACTAGACCCTCCGATTTGGTTCTCCGGTTCCCGGTTCTACTTGGGAACCGTGCTCACCCCTACTACTAACTAGAGGGGCAGTTTTTCTCATAGAACAAGTAAATGCTAGATGCCCAGGTTGCCCACATACAAAGTATACTCTGCTATTCCCAAGGGCATTCCTTTGTGTAGGACAATCATGCGCCATATGTCCCAATTTTTCACAATTAAAACATGCTCCTCTCTTGCAGTAATAAGGACCACCATGACGCCTCTCACAAGTAGTACACGGGCTTGAGTTACTCGAAATTTTGGACTTTCCCGATTGATTAAAAACTTTCATCTTTCCGTTACCATTAGTACCACTATCTTGATTATCAGTGGGCTTCAACTTCTTAAGTTGAGGTACACGTTGCGTCTCCCGTTCCAAAATCTTTTGTTTCACCCTTATCGCTCGTTCAAGCACGTCTTTATAAGTCGTTAACGCTAGATGTGTGAGTGTAGAACTAATTTCATATTGAAGTCCTTACTGAAAATGATCTGCCTTTTCCTGCTCATTAGACACAAATTGCTCGGCAAATCTATTCATTTGATTAAAGTGAACTACATGCTCCAGGATAGTAGAGTCACCTTGAGATATATGTATAAAATCACTCTTCATTTTTGCTGAAATGAAACGGGGAAGAATTGAGCATTGAAAGTCTTCTTAAAGTCCTCTCAAGCTATAACAGTATTCCTATCTCCAAGGGCAGGCTTCATTCCTTCCCACTAATGCTTTGTTTCACCCTCCAAATATCGAGTGGCAAAGCTAACCTTCTTGTCCTCAGGAACACATTCAGCTTTGAAGATCCCCTCGATCTTTCCAGTCCAATCAAAAGTGGGTGGTTTCGCCTTTCTGAATTGGGCGAAGGTATAAGGGCTGACCACGCCATCTCTGCTTAATTCCTTCGCCTGGCAATACCAATGAATCATGGCCTGCATGAACTCAATCGGGGGAGAGGGCTCTTGAGCTTCTTTTCTAACTTCTCGCGAGTCAAGACTCCCATCATGTTGATCTTCCAATCTCATTTTTGAAGCCAAGCCCCGAGAACGTCGAGGCATATCTCTAGCATCGAAGATTACAACTTGCTTGCCTTTACTATTCTTACAAAGTGAGGCAAGTGTCTCCGAGTCGCGCATGATCACTTGAATCCAAGAATAAAGCAACAACTTAGTACCTAAAAGTTTAGCGCATTAAAATCTATCACACAATCTCACCATGTCCCACATCTACACCCAGAAAGATAAAAACTTAAGCTCTAATACCAACAAATGTCACACCCCAAATCCACAAGAACAAGGGCATGACACGGCCATCCTTTTACCAAAGGACGGAGCCTCAACAAATCAAAATACAGCCTTATATCAACATATATATATATATATATATATATATATATATTTATTTATTTATTTACATATTTCTATATATATATATATATGTATATGTACATATACACATACACATATACATATATGCATATACACATACATATATACATATATACATATACACACACACACACACACACACACACACACACACACACACACACACACACACACACACCACCAAAGAGACATAATCATGTCCCAAACAACTAGCTCACAAGTTCAATGACTAAGCCAACTCAAACAAAAAATTTCTGCTATCAAAAAGTCCTCCCTGATACGAGCATTCACGTCCTACTTGCGGCTCGCTAAAGAATCTGAAAAAAATGAAGATGAGAGAAGTGAGCTACCACACCTTAATGAGTAACACATTTCTTCTAAGCAGATCGAGAAATCACTATGCACATTTTAAATAGAAACATAACTCGCTTTTAACATAATATGTTCATAATAAAAGTATCTCGTGATAATAATAAAATATGTACTAATGGTTCAGTCCATTGGTCAATTTCATAAAACACATGCCAATGGTCCATCCCATTGGGTAAACTTGTCAAAACATGAGTCAATGGTCCATTCCATTGACTAAACTCAAATCAAATGTCGATGGTTCACTCCATTAACCAAACTCAAGCTTAAATGTCCAACCGTGGTCACGCTTAACGCCCGTGACAAGACGACCAAGATTCCCCTCTTGATTAGGTCTCTACCTATTATAAACCGATGGCTCGGCCCATACGGATATCCTAAACTAGTATGCACATACCTACAAAACCTTTAGGATTCACAGAGACATTGAGCATCAACTATCAATTACAAATTTCGAGTAATCTGCAAACAGAATCAGAATCATCTCACAATTCAAGTATTTGATAAATATCAAAATGCTTCACATAAATCAGAAAGTTTCCAAGCTCCTTTGATAAAGGTTTCACAAACCACTTTTAAGCAAATATTCCAACTAAAATCAAAGGACAATTCCCTCACTCAAATAACAAATGGCAGTAAAAGCTCGATCTTGTTTTTTGCAACAAATGATACTATTTTTCAACTAATAGCATATATATATTACCCATAATGTTTTTCAAACATGAGATTAAAATACAAGGAAGAAACAATATCACTCACCTAGGAAAAATCAAAAACCAACTAAGTGCTTACTTGAGCCGACACACTCAAATTCCCAATAATTAACCAAAAAACAATATCAAAAGACTGAGTAAAATGACATTCTAATGAATGACTTGACTATACTATGTCTATATATCTATAAAATGACACCTACGCGCCAACGGAAAGCTCGACTTTAACGGAAACCTATTGTTATCCGTGAGAGGCAACTTGCGCGCTAAACTTCGTCGCACCATAACTTTCTCTACAAAATTTCATTTCAAGCCAACTTATAGTCCTTAGGAAGCCATTTTGGTATACTATAATAACCCCAACTCAGTTGCCTCAAAACCTCACTGAAAACAGCTGAAATCAATCCCGAAGTTATTGTTTGGAACAGTACCAGAACACACGCCAAACTTGAAAATTCCGTTTCGGATAAACCATGAGCCCAAATTGAGATCCGCAAAATACTATAACTTCATAACATCCTAAATGATCATTCTCATAAAAATTCGTAGCTCAACGACTCAAAAATCGGACTTCACTGCACAAATCTCCACTAATTCCGAATTTTCAAGCCCTAATTGCAACTATTCCTTTCAAATGACAATTAACGGCCTTAATCACTTACCGGCATCGTAGAATGGTGTTAAGATGAGCTGTCAAGGCGTTTGTGACGAGCACATGGGAGTTTCTCCTCCTTTTCCCTTCTCATTCTTCTCTTTTTTTTCCCTTTTCTTTCTCTCCTCTCGTTTCTTTCTATGTTTGCTTTTGTTTTGTTCTAGCCACTAACTTGGGCGCAGCAAAAGAAGAGGAAATGAAGACAAGCTAGGCTGGTTTTTAAGAGAAAAAGATGGGCTGGCTTATTTGGCCCAAATATTACAATGTGTTTCGATTTTTATTATAGGAGACAAGTTCTGCGTTAAATGCAAACAGAACTTGTATATTACAATTTTGACGATTAAAACAAAGATGACTCGATGATCAACAACTTTTGGGAATGAACTACACTGAAATCTAATCAACGACGTGATTTGAACACAACTAATTATACGATTTGTATTTCGGAACCCAAATTATACCGGAATTTAATCAATGGCACGACTTGTTTTAGGCGTGTAACTGAAATTTAATTAATAGTAATACCCTAGGATAGAAAACGCAACGCTAGAATTTAATCGATGACGCTGAGCTTGTGGAACAATACCGGAATCTAATTAGCGATGCTGAACCGGATAAAGATATATATATATATATATCAGAATTTAATTTAATTAGACAACGAGAATCTTGAAAACTGCAGCCAAAGTGCAATAAATTAAAGATAAAAGTAAAGGTAGTTGTTCTGTTGTTCAGAGGACCTCTTCGCTGAATAGCTTGTGGTATTTATAAGGCAGTCTGATAATTTTCAGTTTGCTACTTTTCCTTGAGCACTACTCCTAGCATATCTCACATTTTCCTTTTTCTCTTGATTGCCTTATCCATATTTGGTTTTTTCTTGACTTGTCAACGACGCTTGTACAACTTGCTCATCAACTAAATAACTGCTTCCCTATTTCCATGCGCCTTTCGTGCAGTAATTATTCCCGCTTGAATTTTAACGCCAATTCTGCTTGAGTTCCAAATCTAATATGTTATTCCAAGAGCTTGACACGTGGCAACTAACTACCTTGCCATCAACTTAAGCATTTTCGTTAGTAAGTCCGTCGACACTTCACCCAAATTCCTTCAAAAATGCTGGCTATCCTTAGTTTTCATGATCAATACGGCTTGTATTGCTTTATTACTGCTCTCATGATTAGCATGTGATAATAGAGGTAATATTAGGTGTCAACATATACCCCCTTTTAAAAGGAATAATTTTGAATTTATTTCTTTTAAAGGAGTACCTTGTCTTCGCGCAATTTTCCGAGGATAATGACCATGCCTTTCTGTCTTGTGACATCCCTTTTTCCCTGATACGGATTCATATTCCCGATATTATCTCGACACGTTGTCTCAGATCCTCGCAGATAACTATTTCTCCTTTTCTTAAATCATCATTTTCTACTGTTATCTTCTTAGGGATTCTTAAATCCCTGGTCCCCTTTTTTAATTCCTTTTTGTCTCTGCTCTACCATTCGCCATAGCATAGAATGCTTCTGAATACGACTCAGCAAGCTACATTGGCAACCTTGACACTCCTTGAAAGGGAAAACACGCCAAAGATTGGCGCTTTAATTTGTTGAGTGCTGTCGAGAATAAGCCTGGTCGCTTTCTTCTGAGTCCCAGCCTTATTGACCTAAATAGAGTCCCTTCGTCTCTTAAAGCTTGCTTTCCTACCAAGCATGATGAGTTTCTAGCCTACCAACGTCACTCCTTAGATATTTGGTCTTCAGCTTCTCCTTGATTTCGCGGATTCCCTTCATTTGGGGCGAGTTTCCATAAATGGTATCTCCACCTAAGAGAGGACATGGTGACCCGATTTCCTTGGATGAATGCAGGGATAGAGAAGGCACTTGAGGTTAGTATGTCTTTCTCATAACATAGCTTAGGGATTAGTGGGTTTTGTCATAAGCTTTTGGTTGCCTTCAACAAATTGCTTCTTTTTCGCTTGGGGACCCATGACTATTACTTTCTGGATGTATTTATTATAACGGGTTTTAAGCTGATTGGTCACTCCGTTGAGGAAATGCCTTTGTTGGAAACCCCTTTTATCCCAAAAGGAGTCCTCACTTACAATAGATTTCTGAAACGATTCAGCAACAAATCTAGATCTGTCAAGTCTGAGGAACGCACTACCTTCTTGTTATATTGGTTACCAAAATACGTATTACTCACTCAAAGTCTACAAGGATTATCTCCAAATTGTTGCCAATCTTGCTAGTGGTAATGGTAAATGTCTTGCCGTTGCTCCACTTGTTCTGGCTGCTCTGTACAGGGGCTTCACCCATGCTTCATTGTTAATGAAGTCCAAAGGAAGGGGCACTGTCTCCGGTCCATTTTGGATTTTACAGGCATGGATGGTTTTGTATTTCCCTTTTCCCTTCGGTAGTGGTTCTCGCAACCTTCCCCCCATCCTTTGCCAGGTTCTGATTCTAAAAGGCCACTCTTAAGTTATCGACTTCTAAATCGTTTGCCTAAAGATGTGCCTTTAGATCTCCTTCCTTTTGTCTATTACTTTAAGACCCTTTTGGAGATTGGCCATAGGGATATCGAATTCCTCCCTTACAATGGTGAGGAATTCTATTACCTTTTTGATCCTATTGGTATGGACGACTATCGAGGCTTCTAGGTCCGCGTGCTATTTGCAGTAGATCTTCCATTGTGGCTATCTTTGAAGGGCAGATTTTATCTAGGTTTCGAGATATACTCTCCTCATTATTGTGCAAGGCAATTTGCCTTCTATCAAGCCATTCCGATGCCCATCCCTTAATGAATTTTCCTTGGATGAACAAGAAAAAGTTTGACCTGGAGTAGCGTGACCCGCTGGCTTGCTGTTCTGAGATAACCAACATCATGTATGCTCGATACTCTCAGGGATTAAGGAAAGGTTTTGAACCTCATTCTAGCTATAGCCTTGAGTGGATGACTTGGTGGGTCCCGTTCACTCATGACAGTCCCTATGAAGAAGTCATCAAGACAGCAGCTGGCCAAATTAAGTGGCAAAGTGGGAAACTAAAATCGACTAGTCAAAAGGGCAAAGAGATCATCCATTCTGCTATCCTTGCTGACTTGGCCGTATCCAATGATGGTGCTCCTCCACCGACCAGCCCTCTTCCTGATCCAAGTGAGTCAGAAAAATCTGAGGATGAACCCATCGACATTACTGATAACTCAGATGAAGGTACTTTAGCTCTGTTTTGCTCATTGTATTCGTAATTTTTTTCATGTTTCTTCCCCTGTATATCTCTTGCTTACAAAAGAATTATATATTCCATGCTCTGATAGAGAAACACTGACGGAGCTCATATTGCTGCTGAGGAAAAGAAAAAGGGTTTCCCCTGCTTCTCTAAAGAAGCAACTTGGGACTTTGCCTGATAATCTTGCTCCAACAATCTCTATATCTTTAGAAGGACCTTCTATAGTCAATGCTCCAACAATTCTAGCTTCTCTAGAGGAGCTTTTCGCTGCTGTTGATGGTGTTCCCCCCACTAGTAATGTCACCTGCCCACCAATGCTGCTGGACTATGAACCTAGTCCTCTTCCATTGGCTATTTATTGTAAGTCATTATTCGTACATGACCTAACAACAAGTAGACTCATTGTATATTTCGTGTTATAATCATCTGCTATAAATGACAGCCAAATCATTAGCCACGGCCAGCAACTCTGCATACTAAGGTTTTTGTTACCTCAACACCTGCTTTGACTGTGCAAACTATGTCTTTGGATCCCAATACTTGTCTTAACTTGTCTATATTAATTATTTTACTTCGACTAGATCTCAATTTCTTCTTACTTCCTTTATTTCAGCAATTTCAAAAATGCATGGTTCGTCAAGTAGCCTCATATCACCGGCAATGCCTTATCCCATATCTGTCATTCCTCCCACTGAGACTTCACCAATAACTTTACCAATAACCTCTCCATCGACTTCCCAAACAGAACCTCAAGCAAGCATTATAGGCATTGAACAAGGCTAAGGACGTTTTGGACGCAGATCCCTATGACTTAACTCCTGGGCGTGTCCCTAGTCCCATCAATAGCGACACACTGTCAAGGTTCTTTTCTTTTCTTTTTCTGGGTTTCCTTAGCACAAACTAAGACATCTCCTTGAGGAAATTAATGCCTAAAGTGGGTGGTCACACACGTTCCGTTGCTGGAAGATGGAGACGTCTGTGCATGGACAAATCTCTAAAAGGCGTTGTATCAAGATAGTCGCATCTGAATCCTAGATCTTCTTCGATCTCATATACTCTTGGTTCAGTTTTTAACTTCACAGCAATTTTCCTTGTTCATTTGAGACTGGTCAATGCTCAATGCCAATGGCGAAGGTACCTTTGCACAATTTCTGGAGTTCAAGCTCCTAAAAAGGATGAAATTTTTGTGTATGTATAAGGAAATGCAAGTCATCAGCTTAGCCCCTGAAAACCTTGCCCGCTAATACATCTTGCGGCTTACTTGGCTCATCGAAAGTTACCGAACACATAAAGCATTATAAAACACTCCGACTTACACGAAGTGGGGAGAGAATCAAATGAACATTTCGCTCGTTTGGAGTAACTATGGTAAAAGAACTCCTAAAAGGAACAAAACCGATCGGCGAGGCATTAATAGCATGGTAC
This sequence comes from Corymbia calophylla, assembly GCA_014182845.1. NCBI lineage: Eukaryota > Viridiplantae > Streptophyta > Magnoliopsida > Myrtales > Myrtaceae > Corymbia > Corymbia calophylla. The sequence goes on along the minus strand of CM024698.1, from coordinate 5,536,728 downwards.
AAAATTAGCAAGGAAAGAACGCACTCCACATGCTCCCTCTTTAGTAAGATACCAGTGTCCACTATATATTCTAAGGGAAATGCCAGCAACTTCTTAATCTCATTCTGTGTTCTGGTGTCTCTGGTCCCCCGGAGTTTGTAATCACATGCTCTCACAGTATGTCTTCAAATTGTTCATGCACCAAGCGTTACTGGGGATTGATTTTTTGGGTGGCCAAGATACAACACACGAGGTTCATCACAGAGGTCGTGCCCCCGAGATTCCTTCACTTAGCAAAGTGCCCATTGCTGAGTGTTTTGGCAACGATCCTCGAAGAAGAAAGAGATTTTTCAAGTTCCAATGTAGATCACTTGTCATCTTCATCGTCATCATCCAGACCTCTTCCAGTGTTCGCTTCGCCTTAAAATTTCCACATGGAGCACATCCATGTGATGGAGTTCAATTGACATTCGTTTTTTTTTCTGTTATCATTGTATGTTTCTTAATTATTCTGTAGGCGTCTGGGCACACAGTCTCGAGAGAGAAATAAGGGACCATGGCATATTTTTAGCCAAGCCATGGGAAGGCCACTTAACAAGTCGAGCCAAACTAATTTGTCAAATGAACCCTCAATGCATGCTAAATAATCCATTGTCTTTTAGAGGATTTGTTATTGGAAACGTTTGCCAAGGGGAGATATTCTCTAGTGAGACTGAAAGAGATCAATGGAATTGATGAAATGCTGTGTATAGTTTATCAGCTTATCCACAAACACTCGAATACAAAAAGGACAACGCAAACGGAGAAAGAGCTTAGCCTCGTCCAAAGGAGAGAGGTTATTAAACGAAAGAGTAATGAAATGAGCAATAATCAGAACTCAAGAAGTCGTTTATTGCGCTTGAAGCTTCTTCTTGAGCACCAAGAGGTAGTCATAGAGCGTGTGCTGGTCGGGCAATGTCTTGGCCACACTCTCCCTCTGCATGCACCGCTTAGCCCATGCCACCACCTTGGGGCACTCCTCCACGATGCTGAAGTTGGCCAATGTCTCCAAAGCATAGAACCAGGTATAGAACGGTATTAGCGATACATCCACATACCCAAACCTCTCCCCACCAAAGTAAGCCTTGTCCCCGAGCTCTCCCTCCAACACCTTCAAGCACTCGATGTACTCCTTCTTCGCCGCCTCCTGGGCCTCCCCGGTCAACAGCACCACCGTTCGTCCCACCGAATACATCTGCACCATCATTTTACGTCTCGACGTTAAGCGCACATAATAAGGAAATGGTCAAAACCCTAAGGCCTTGTTGTCTTACCTTCTTGTCCACGTAGTCAGCCCAGAACCTTGCCCGGGCACGCTCGTAATGGTCTGAAGGCAGGAGAGGAGACTCGCGACCCCAGGTCTCATCGATGTACTGGACCATGACAAGGGACTCGCAAACAGGCTTGCCGTTGTGGATGAGGACGGGGACCTTCTTGTGGACTGGGTTCATCTTCAAGAGCAAGGGGCTCTTGTTCCTCAGATCCTCCTCCCTCATGTCGAACTCCACACCCTTCTCTCTCAGGGCAATCCTCGCCCTCATCCCGAACGGACTCGCCCAGACGTCCAACAAAATCACTTCCTCCGCCATTGAATTGTTTGTCACTGCAAGCTGAAGCTTTCGGAAATTTGTAAGAGAAACGAAGAATGCTCTCCCGTGGTGAAATCAGAACGAACGCAGGGTGCCGCTTTTATAGGGGGTCAGAGGAGATCGTTGACGAATATTCGTTGCATTGTGGGCGGAGAGGCTGCTTCATATTGTCATGGCTTGCGTCACTCTCGGGTCCAAGTCTCCTCTCTCTTCTCCTTCATGACCAAGCCGATTAGGTCATGGCTTAGGCGTCGCTTGAACGAGCAATATAACTATCATTATTGTTAGTTCTAGTGGTTGTTGCCTCCTCCTTCTAGTGCCTTCCACTTCCTCGGACTTCTTCATTTTCCATTTCTTTTTGGGCTCAGTATGTGTTAAGAGTTTTTGGGTTATTTTGGGAATAGTATTTTGTCGTGAACCACAAATTCTCGAAGAAGTAGATCCGACAATAATTTATAATTACTTTTTTATTTATTTTTGGGGTTCAGAACAAACTGTTATTCTCATAGTAAATTAAAAACTATCATCCAATCATTTCTTTTTCTCAATTATTTATGTACTTAGGCTCCGTTGATTTGTGGAAAATGAATAATTTAGATATTATTTTTTTAAAACAATTGTTTGCGTCGCTTACAAAATTGAATTTACAAAAAATATTTCCATCATCCATAAAATATTTAGATATGAATTGTTATCAAATTTTCATTGATTGATTGTCTTAAAAGATACAAGTGATCATTTTTTAGAAAATTATTAGCAAATCGTTTATTTTTGGCAAAACAAATGGAACCTTAGATACAAGCAGCTCGTCCTTGATTTAGAGCCGAGCTTTTATTTGTAAACAAATCACGGTTTTTCGGCACAAAAAGTAAATAATAGAAGTTCTTAAAGTTTATTCAATGTTATTTCTTCATGTCAAGGAGGATGAACTTCACGACTTATTGTATGTCAACTAATTGTGCTCTAGATTTCATCGGAGGGTTAAAAAGATCACCGCAACACTGATGAATTAAAGATGTAGAAGCAGTCAAATAATGAATGGAACTTATTGAGCTGAGTTTTCGATTTATGCAACAAGTCTAATGGTGCAATTTAACTTTACCCTTCCTTATGCCTGGAAACGCGAAACAACAAAAAGACCCCGACTTTAGTTTTTTAATCAAATCCAAAACCCCTTTTTCGGACCACCCTCTTAGTCACCGTCATCGTTGTTGTCCATGATGCTAACGCCGAGGTCAGCGGTTAAGTAGCCGGAACCTGAATCTCATCCTCCTTGGCGTCCTCCCTTGCGAACCCCATTTCGGCTTGCGAATAGCTGTAGCCAAGCACCCTCTCGTCATCCTCGTCCCTGTTGGTAACGCCCACATCTGCTCCCTCACGGCCGGAGCCTGAAGCTCGTCTTCCTTGGCTTACTCCCTCACAGCCTACTCGCCCGCCAACCACCCTCCTCGTCACCCTCGTCTCTGTCGTTGGCAACACTGAGATCGGCAATCAAGCAGCCAGAGCCTGCTCCCTGTCCTCCTTGGCACGCCTTGCGAGCCCCCAGATCATTTGGGTCTGCGAGTAGCTGTCACCGTCACTGACCACCCTCCTTGTCAGTCTCCGCGGTGGGCGAAAGTTTACCTGAGAATATCATCATCGAGTTATTATTGAGGTTACCGGTCAAGTAAATGATGGTGCTCTCTAATTTCCGACCCAGGATTCAGCAAGTGGCATCTAGAAAGGTTAAAGGCAGATATATAATTTCTAGACGGAGAATCATCAAGACTTATCCTATCAAGCCCAAAGACTATGAAGGGTTGGACGAGGATCGTGCAGTGATAAAGTTTCATAATCCAAGAATTGACGATCTCACATGGGAACCCATCATCGTGGGGTCCTGCGATGGTTTGGTATGTTTTAATGCCATGGGCGGATTTGTCCTGTATGACCCAACCACTGAGGAAGGAAGATCCCCAGTTCCGATCTTTCTCTGGAAGGGGAGTTCTTTCATAGATTTGGGTATGACCCTGCATCTGACGACTATAAAGTGATAGTCGGTGAGGGTTCTAAAATACGGCAGGTGGAGATATTTTCACTCATGTGCAGTTCTTGGAGAAAGATACAAGTCCAAGAAAGCCGCCTCCCCTTTGATCAAGGAGTTTATTGGAAGGGGGCGTTGCACTAGTGCGGGATTGAAGAGGGGGGGAACAAGAAAGAGACTAATCATGTCATTTGATTTGTCTGAAGAGATATTCCACCGGATGCTTCCGTTCCCTGAATGGAACGGGGACATAATCCTCAAGGAGGAGCCGATATTCACGGGGACAATCTGTTAATGTACACCTTGAATGCCTATTGGTTCATGGCGTGGATAATGACTGAGCATGGGAGAGTAAGATCAAGTACAAAATTGTTCAGCTTTCCAACTAAGGCATACCGGATCACCATTTGCAGATCCCTGTTGTGTACACAAGGATCGGAAAAATCCTTTTTCAGTTCGATTATTTTGGTGTGATTCTATTCAATCTGGAGGATAATAATTACAAGAATACTCCCATCGTGAGTGCCAAACTTGCTATCTATATGGAAACTCTTGTTTCACCCTATGTCGACTGTGAGCCATCAAGAATCTAGAGCTTTTAATAGTTGTTTAAGTGGACTTGATTGAACTGTTTTTGTTGGAGTTTCTTTTTTGGGGAGACCTGGTTATGATGTTGTCGAATTTGAAGAAAACGAAAGACACTGTCTGAGACTATAATGAGATCTTGTCATTCATTAGCAGTGTCATTCAACTATAATCATGTGATTATTAGGCGGTTTTTTCTTCTCTTATTGAGAACGGGATCCTCAAAATTCTGGTCTTAATCATGGATTTGCTATCATTTTGCACTGCAATAACATACGTGCTGACAATTCAAAGGCAAAAATTTTAATTTTCTACTAGAGCTTTGAAGAAGATTAAGAATGGAAAGCAGTGGGCCATTAATTTATTTTTTTTGGTCAGAAAAAATTATTTCATTGATTGCTTTAAGTGAACCCTCCATTACATGAAACCACCATTAGATCCAATAGAATTTTTTGGGGATTAGAGGTCCAATAATTAGAGAGCCCGTTTCGTCTGTGGGCCTTAGAGACCCAATTTGTCACTAAATTTGCTTCTCTTGGACAATAGGCTAATTGTATGCTTTTAAAGTGACTCATCAGAGCTTTGCAAGCAGAAACCAGCGATTGTACCTTTCAGGATGGCTTATCTTGATTTGTGAGGGCATTTAGCAAAGAGCCACAGTCCGACTCAAAGTTGAGGAAACTAATTTGTCGAGTGAATGCTCAATACGTGCAAAATAAATCTTGTCTTTCAGAGGATTTGTTATTTGAAACATTTTCCAAGAGGCTAGCGAAATTGAGAGGTCAATGGAATTGATGAAATGCTGTGTAAGTATATTAGCTTATCTAGAAACACTCGAATGCAAAGAGGAAAACATGAATGGAGAAAGAGCTTAATCTCGTTTGAAGAAGGGGGTTATTGAACAAAAGAGTGATGAAACGAGTAATAATCAGAACTCAAAAGAGTTGTTTATTGAGCCTGACGTTTCTTCAGGAGCGCCAAGAAGTAGTCATAGATCTTGTGTTGGTCGGGCAACGACTTGGCCACGCTCTCCCTCTGCATGCACCGCTTGGCCCAAGCCACCACCTTAGGGCACACCTCCACGATGCTGTAGTTGCCCAATGTCTCAAACACATAGAACCAGGTATATATTGGTATTAGCGACACATCCACATACCCGAACCTCTCCCCGCCAAAGTAGGCCTTGTCCCCGAGCTCTCCCTCCAACACCTTCAAAAATTCGATGTACTCCTTCTTCGCCGCCTCCTGGGCCTCTCCTGTCAACCACAACGCTGATCGCCCCGTCGAAAACATCTGCACCGTCGTTTTGATGTCTCGATGTTAAGCGCACTTAATAAGGATATGTTGAAAAACTTAAGGCCTTGCTGTCTCACCGTTTTGTCCACGTAGTCGGCCCAGAACCTGGCCCGGGCACGCTCGTAAGGGTCCGAAGGCAGGAGAGGAGACTCGGGACCCCAGGTCTCGTCGATGTACTGGACCACGACGAGGGACTCGCAAATTGGCTTGCCGTTGTGGATGAGGACAGGGATCTGCTTGTGGACCGGGTTCATCTTCAAGAGCAAGGAGCTCTTGTTGCTCAGATCCTCCTCCCTCTTGTCGAACTCCACGCCCTTCTCTATCAGGGCAATCTTCGCCCTCATCCCGAACGGGCTCGCCCAGAAGTCCAACAAGATCACTTCATCCGCCATCGAATTGTTTGTCACTACAAGCTGAAGCTCTCGGTAATTTGAAGAGAAACGAAGAATGCTTTTCCGTGGTGAAATCGGAATAAACACAGGGTGCGATTTATGTAGAGGGAAAGAGAAGAGAATTATGATAATGATGACACGTCGTATTCGTCGCCTTGCGGGCGGAGAAGCGGCTTCATATCGTCATGGCTTGCGTCACTCTCATGTGCAAGTCTCCTCTCTTCTCCCTCCATGACTGAGCCGATTAGGTCGTGGCTTAAGCATCGCTTGAACGAGCAATATAACTATTATTATTATTAGTTCTACTAGTTGTTGCCTCCTAGTGCGTTCCAGCTCCTCACACATTTCCATTTCTTTCTTGGCTTTGCGTTAATGATCTCCAGACTACTATGAAAATACCAATTTGTCATAAAATAAGAATTTTTGAAGGAGTAGGCCCAATAAAAATTTATAATTATTTGTTATTTTATTTTTTGTGGTCCAAAATAGACTGTTATTCTCATAGTAAGTTAAACACTATCATCAAATCATTTCTTTTTCTCAATTATTTATGTACTTAAGCTTCGTTAATTCCCAAGAAATGAATAATTTAAAAACATATATTTTAAAACGATCTTTTGCATTGCTTACAAAATTGAATTAACAAAAAATATTTCCATTGTCTACGAGATATTTAGATATAAATTATTATAAAAAGTTCATTTAATGTTATTTCTTCATGTTGAGAAGGATGAACTTCACGACTTACTATATGTCAACCAATTATGCTCCGGATTTCATTGGAAAGTTAAAAAGATCACCACAACACTAATGAATAGGGCTAATTATTTATGGTACAAGTCTAATGGTGCAATTTGAAATCTGCAAGTGGAACTATAAGTGCTTTTCTTCAACCTTGTAATATTTTGGGAAAATGATACAAATAATTCTCAAACTTTGATTCAATGTGCAATTTAGTCTATGAACTTTTACTTTGTTCAATTTGATCCCTGAACCTAATGTGCAATATGGTCCATGAACTTTTAATTTATTTAATGTAGTCCATGACTTTTTGGTACTATTCGATATAATCTATGAATTGTATGAAAATGTTCAATGTAGTTTCTTGTCTTAAATTAATGGAATGAATATATTGAACATTTTCATACAATTCATGGACTATATTGAATGTATGGTAAAAGTTCAGTAACTACATTATATATTGGGCTAAAGTCTAGAGACTACATTGAACAAATTAAAAGTTCAGGAATGAAATTGTACATTGAGTCAAAGTTTAAGGATTATTTGTGTCATTATCTTTAATATTTTCAATTTATGCTAAAATCTCTTTACTTCCTTTATCCAAATGAGACGAAAAGCAGTTATATTTGATCATCTAAATTTCTAATAAGGATAGGATTACATAGAATAAAATATGAAATCCAAGAGATTTTGCTATATTTTATCTACTATTTGGTAATTACAATAATAAAGTCGAATATATTCACGTCATATAATATATATTATTTAGTATAAAATAAACCATAAATTTTACAAACGAAGATGGTAAAAATCTTTTAGAAGGTTATTGTCTACTTTATTTTTATTCACTTTTTCATTTTTCTATTAATAGGGGTCTAGGTATTGGTTTATATGGTTCCAACGAACCATTTTACTTTTGTTAGATTAATTACTTTTTTATTTCTTTCTTATTTTTTTCTGCCCTTTCAATAATTCTATAATAAAATTTTACTAAATAGAAAACTATATTAATATACCTAAAATACTAAACACCTAAAATATGTAATAAATATATATTTATATATTGAATTTTTATTATAAGATAGAATTAAATTCAAATATATAAATAAAAATTAAATTAAATTAAAAAATTAAATTGTTATTTTTCGTTATTTTGAATTTCTTATGTTAAAATAAATCTTGTCTTTTAGAGGATTTGTTATTTGAAAGTTTTCCAAGAGGCTAGTGAGACTGAGAGGTCAATGGAATTGATGAAATGCTGTGTAAGTATATTAGCTTATCTAGAAACACTCGAATGCAAAGAGGAAAACATGAATGAAGAAAGAGATTAGCCTCGTTTGAAAGAGGGGGTTATTGAACAAAAGAGTGATGAAACGAGTAATAATTAGAACTCAAGAGAGTCGTTTATTGGGCTTGACGCTTCTTCTTGCGCACCAAGAAGTAGTCATAGAGCTTGTGCTGGTCGGGCAACGACTTGGCCACACTCTCCCTCTGCATGCACCGCTTGGCCCATGCCACCACCTTAGGGCACTCCTCCACGATGATGTAGTTGCCCAACATCTCAAACGCATAGAACCAGGTATAGAATGGTATTAGCGACACATCCACATACCCGAACCTCTCCCCGCCAAAGTAGGCCTTGTCCCCGAGCTCTCCCTCCAACACCTTCAAGCACTCGATGAACTCCTTCTTCGCCGCCTTTTGGGCCTCTCCCGTCAACCACAATGCTGATCGCCCCGCCGAATACATCTGCACCGTCGTTTTGATGTCTCGATGTTAAGCGCACTTAATAAGGATATGTTGAAAAACTTAAGGCCTTGTTGTCTAACCTTTTTGTCCACGTAGTCGGCCCAGAACCTGGCCCGGGCACGCTCGTAAGGGTCCGAAGGCAGGAGAGGAGACTCGGGACCCCAGGTCTCGTCGATGTACTGGACCATGACGAGGGACTCGCAAATGGGCTTGCCGTTGTGGATGAGGACGGGGATCTGCTTGTGGACCGGGTTCATCTTCAAGAGCAAGGGGCTCTTGTTGCTCAGATCCTCCTCCCTAATGTCGAACTCCACGCCCTTCTCTCTCAGGGCAATCCTCGCCCTCATCCCGAACGGGCTCGCCCAGAAGTCCAACAAGATCACTTCATCCGCCATTGAATTGTTTGTCACTACAAGCTGAAGCTCTCGGTAATTTGAAGAGAAACGAAGAATGCTTTTCCGTGGTGAAATCGGAATAAACGCAGGGTGCGACTTATATAGAGGGAAAGAGGAGAACTATGACGATGATGACACCTCGTATTCGTTGCCTTGTGGGCGGAGAGGCGGCTTCATATCGTCATGGCTTGCGTCACTCTCATGTGCAAGTCTCCTCTCTTCTCCCTCCACGACGGAGCCGATTAGGTCGTGGCTTAAGCATCGCTTGAATTAATTTTTATTAGTTCTACTGGTTGTTGCCTCCTTCTAGTGCCTTCCAGTTCCTCAAACGTTTCTTCATTTTCCATTTCTTTCTTGACTTTGCGTTAATGAACTCCGGACTACTATGAAAATACCAGTTTGTCATGAAACAAGAATTTTTGAAGGAGTAGGCCTAACAACAGTTTATAATTATTTGTTATTTTATTTTTTGTGGTCCAGAATAGACTGTTATTCTCATAGTAGGTTAAACACTATCACCAAATCATTTCTTTTTCTCAATTATTTATGTACTTAAGCTCCGTTAATTCTCGAGAAATGAATAATTTAAAAATATATTTTTTAAAACGATCTTTTGCATTGCTTACAAAATTGAATTAACAAAAAATATTTCCATTGTCTACGAAATATTTAGTTATAAATTATTATCAAAGTTCATTTAATGTTATTTCTTCATGTTGAGAAGGATGAACTTCACGACTTGCTGTATGTCAACCAACTATGCTCTTGATTTCATTGGAGAGTTAAAAAGATCACCACAACATTGATGAATGAAAGATGTAGAAGCTGTCAAATAACGAATGGGGCTAATTGAGTTTTCGATTTATGGTACAAGTCTAATGGTGTAATTTGCAATCTGCAAGTGGAACTATAAGTGCTTTTTCTTCAACATTGTACTATTTTGGGAAAATAATCTCGTCTTGAATTAATGAAATGAATATATTGAACATTTTCATACAATTCATGGACTATATTAAACGTATAGTAAAAGTTCAGGAACTACATTACATATTAGGCTAAAGTCTAGAGACTACATTGAACAAATTAAAAGTTCAGGAACGAAATTGTACATTGAGTCAAAGTTTAATGATTGTTTGTGTCATTATCTTTAATATTTTCAATTTATGTTACAAACTCTTTACTTCCTTTATCCAAATGAGACGAAAAGCAGTTATATTTGGTCATCTAAATTTCTAATAAGGATAGGATTACATAGAATAAAATATGAAATCCAAGAGATTTTGCTATATTTTATCTACTATTTGGTAATTATAATAATAAAGTCGAATATATTCACGTTAGATAATATATATATATATATATATATAAATATATATATTATTTAGTATAAAATAAACCATAAATTTTACAAATGAAGATGGTAAAAATATTTCAGAAGGCTCTTGTCTACTTTATTTTTATTTACTTTTTCATTTCATTTTACTTTTGTTAGATTAATTACTTTTTTATTTCTTTCTTTTTTTCCCTTTCAATAATTCTATAATAAAATTTTACTAAATAGAAAACTATATTAATATACCTAAAATACTAAGCACCTAAATTATGTAATAAACATATATTTATATATTGAATTTTATTATAACATAGAATTAAATTCAAATATATAAATAAAAATAAAAATTAAATTGTTATTTTTCGTTATTTTGAATTTCTTATGTTAAAATATAAATATTATTTATATTGAAATATAATTTTAGATTTGTTAATTTAAGGAGTTTATTTTTTTAAAAATAACTTTATTATTATGGAATTATAAATTATATCTACTTTTATCTCATCTCCTCATAAAATAATTTTATCCGTTCTATATCCTTCTTTATATCCGACTTTATCCTATATAAATGCAGAATATAGTAAATTTTATTTATTATAAATTTTGTCCTAATCATTAAACGCAAAACACCTTTTGAAAATAGCGATGGAAATATATATGTATATAATAATCATGAGTTGCAACTTTGCCCCTTCTTCAACCCTTAAACGTGATGTTGGGCTGAAGAGCATTTTTGTCGTTTTCTATTTTTTTTCTCTTGACAGGAGGAAGCCGGCGAGGGTAGCCTCCCCGGCGTCTAGGGAGGGCCCCCAAAGCTTGGGTGGCCCTCGCCAGCGTCGGGCAAGGGCCACCCAGGCTTGGGTGACCCTTACCGGCATCGGGCAAGGGCCGCCCGAGCCTAGTTGGGCGAGGGTGCCCTCACCCAACTCAAGTGAAGGTCGCCCTTGCCAGATCCAGCGAGGGCAACCCTCACCTGGGTCGGGCAAAAGCGAGGGCCGCCCTCGCAAGCGCCCTCGCCATATTTGGCCGCCCACGCCTGGGCGGCCCTCACTCGACGCTAGTGAGGCTCGCCCAAGCATGGGCGGGCCTCGCCTAATGCCGGCGAGGCTCGCCCAGGCATCGGGCGAGGGCCGCCGAAGCCTCACCCGACAATGCCGCCGGCAAGGGTGACCTCGCCGACTTCCCTCAATCAAGAGAAAAAAAAAGAAAAAGGAAAAAAAATAGGAAAGGAAGAAAATGTCCCTTAGTAAAAAAGTTTGAGGTAAATTTGTCACAAGTGGCATAGTTTGGCGATTTTGATGGCATAAAAAAAAAAGTTCAAAGTGAAATTGTCACATAGCGCATAATTTAGGATTTTTGGTGACATTTTCCCTAAAAAAAATAATCGAATCCGAAACCCTCCTTTCGGACCACCTTCTTCGTCACCGTCGTCGCCGTCGTCCACGATGGTGACGCCACAGTCGTTGGTCAAGCGGCCGGTATATGAACCTCGCCCTCCTTGGCGTCCTCCCTCGCGAGCCCCGGTTCGGCCTGCGAGTAGAGGTCGCCAATCACTCTCTTCGTCACCCTCGTCCCTGTCGGCAACGCTCGCATTTGCGATCGAGCGGCCGGAGCCTGAAGCTCGTCCTCCTTGGCGCACTCCCTCACGGCCTACTCGCCGACCACTCTCCTCGTCACCCTCGTATCTGTCGTTGATGACGGCAACACAGAGATCGGCGATCAAGCGGCTAGAGCTTGCTCCCCGTCCTCCCTCGCGAGCCCCATCTAGGCCCGCGAGTAGCTGTCGCTGACCACGTTTACCCGAGGATATCATCATTGAGTTTTATTGAGGCTACCGGTCAAGTCATTGATGCGATTCAAATGTGTCAGTAAACTATGGCGGTCTCTAATTTCTGACCCAGGATTCGGCAAGTGGCATTTAGAAAGGTTAAAGGCAGGGATGTCATTTCTAGCTAGAGAATCATCAAGACTTATCCCATCGAGACCATAGACTGCGAAGGGCTAGACGAGGATCGCGCAGTGATAAAGTTTCGAAATCCAAGAATCAACGATCTTACATGGAAACCTATCATAGTGGGGTCCTGCGATGGTTTGGTATGTTTTAATGTCATGGGCGGCGGATTTATCCTGTATAACCCAACCACTGAGGAGTTAAGGAAAATCCCCAGTTCTGATCTTTCTCTGGAAGGGGAGTTCTTTCGTGGATTTGGATGTGACCCTGCATCTGATGATTATAAAGTGATAGTCAGTGAGGGTTCTAAAATATGTCAGGTGGAGATATTTTCACTCAAGTGCGGTTCTTGGAGAAAGATACAAGTCCAAGAAAGCCGCCTCCCCCATGAGCAAGGAGTTTATTGGAAGGGGACCTTACACTGGTGCGGGATTGACGAGGGGGAAAACAAGAAAGAGACTGTGATTATGTCATTTGATTTGTCTGAAGAGATATTCCACCAGATGCTTCCGGTCCCTGAATGGAATGGGGATATAATTTTCCAAGGACTCGATATTCACTGGGACAATCTGTTAATGTACACCGCGAATGCCTACTGGTTCATGGCGTGGATAATGAATGAGCATGGGAGAGGAGGATCATGGAAAAAATTGTTCAGCTTTCTGACTGAAGGCCTACTTAGTTACTATTTGCAGATCCCTGTCGCATACACAAGGAAAGGAAAAATCCTTTTTCTGGTCGATTTTTTTGGCGTGATTCTGTTCAATTTGGAGGATAATACTTGCAAGAATACTCCCATCGTGAGCACCAGACTTGCTATCTATGTGGAAGCTCTTGTTTCACCCTATATCGGCTGTGAGCCATCAAGAATCTAGAGCTTTTAATAGTTATTTTAGTGGATTTGGTTTAACTGTTTTTGTTGGAGTTTCTTTTTTGGGGAGATCTGGCTATGATCTTGTTGAATTTGAAGAAGAAGAAACACATTGACCAAGACTATTATGAGATCTTGTCATTCATAAGCAGTGACATTCAACGATAATCATGTGAATATTACACGGTTTTTTCTTCTCTTATCAAGAATGGGATCCTCAAAACTCTGGTCTTAATGTTGGATTTGCTGTCATTTTGCACTACACTGACTTACATGCTGACTATACAAGGAAAAATTTTATTTTTCTACTAGAGCTTGGAAGAAGATTAAGAATGGAAAGCAGTGGGCCATTATTGCATACCAATAGAATTGTGGAAGGTTATGGGAGAGATCAGGTATCTTGGCTCGCAACCATTCACAATAAAATCTTTAAGATTGATAAAAAGGCTTGATGAATGAAGAAAAAGCATCTTGTGCCTATCTACAAGAACAAAGGTGACTTTCAGAATTGTGCCAACAGCAGAGGGGCTAATGAGGCATACCATGAAGCTAGGGGAACATATGGCTGATGACATGGTGCTGGTAGATGAATCCCAAGTTGCGGTTTGCCAGAAACTTGAATTTGGAGGCAATGCTTTTGCATGTCTGCAGGCAATTTGTGACAGTTCTGGTCTCAAGATTGACAATCTCAATTCGTTGGTTGACAGAAAAGCCATATGGTACTTTCTTGACTATTCACAAGGAATTTCATTGCTCTTATCCTTTAAAGGTCTTCTGGAATTATCTCTTGTTGACATGAATATTTTCATGCATTTTTTTTCCAATAACACTAGTGTCATTTGTTCAGACGGATAACACTGCTGTCATTTATTCAGAACAATAATGGAGTGAGAGGTGAAGAATCAATGATGGCTGCTGCTGATTATACAGATGCAGTGCACAATTTCATTTTATCACAGAAATTGACAGGTTTACTTGGAGATTTTCCTGAGGTATGTCTTATAGAAGACTTCTCCAACAGATACATCATATTATATATGTTTCTTGCAAAAGTTAACAAAGTAGTACAGACATCTAAAGGGTATCTCTCATTCTTGCTTCTTGGTAAGATCCACGATTCAGAAATTCCACTGAAGTTATGGATATAATTAAGTTCACATTCTTCGTGTGGCTCTCTGCCTATTGAAGTTATGATACTGCCTGGCATTCCATTTTGGCACTTACTGAGCAATATATTGTATAATTTAAGCTACCTCCCCTGCAAGGATAGAACTGCAGTCTGTGATTTGTGCATAACTTTTGACTTGTGCATTTAATGTATCTCCTCCAGTGGTGACATTATCAATCAAGTTGCATGCAAGTTTTGTATTACAGAGGGTTTGACCTTAAATGTATTTGTTGTTGATGGATTACTGTTAATAAGTGGGATCAGACAGTGTTAATAGATTTGAAAATGATATGCATGGTTGCATGTGGTTTAAGATGATATTTGCTTCTCAGTTAGAATGGTTTGATCAGCGTGTTTATTATGAAAACTCTTTGCAAACGGCTGCATCATGAACTCCATATAAATGCATGTCAGCTCTACAACCACAAATGGTCCAATTTCAGAGTCCTCCTTTTTATGTATTTGCTGATATCTTACTTCAGTATGTGGACTTTCTCATGTTGTAGTCCATTACTTTAATTAGTTGTTTTTGAATCTTGCTAATGCAGATTCTGCAGATAAGTGATGTGCTGGAGCATCATGGTGTGTGTAACTGTCAGTGTCATTATTCTGTTGGTGTTCCTCACATGTCATTTGGTTATGAAGATGGTAATGGTTTAACTGCTATCCCTGAGGATAAATTATTCTCTCTCCTTTTGTTTAAAAACTATACTCTAGAAGTCACAGCTTTTCTCCTAAGCAGGATCATTTGAATTTTCATAAGCTCTGGAGTTGTACTTCTCAAGTGGAGAGAAGACAGTGAAGCCATCAACGGTGTTCTGTCAATTCTAATTTAGCAAAGGAAGATGCAGATGGGCTGAGCAACAAAGGTGTGTATGCTTGCATACTGATAGCTAATCTGGAGAGCTTGGACAGAACTGCTGGCTAGCTGTTAGATATCTATTAACGGATAACAACTAAAATATAGTTTGTACCTTAGGTGCAGTGTGCCATCAGAGCCTTGGATTATTCCGATTTGATGTCATGAAAGCTATATCCAAGCCATCCATCTTTCCGCTCTCTGGAGTCCTATTTCTTTTGCAATTCTGCCCAAGTTCAGATTAGTTTTTTGGCTTTCATTGGAGATGTCAACCCTCTTAGGTGCCAAAATTGCGATATCAAACAATGTCAGAAGAATAATGTTCTGAAAAAGTTGTTATCCCTTAGTCCAACATGTTCAGCTGTAAAGTTGCAGATTGGATGTCATTTAAGGATACCACCTTGAGATAGCTCTTAGAAATGGTGCTGACTCAATGAGTATGAAAATTTGGGAGTGGAGAGTTATCATTGCATGGAAAAATAAAGACAGATTGATAAATATGTGATGTTATGAATTTTTGTAATTGTGGACTGTGGGATGATTTAAAGATCTTATTGATTAGTGAAGCGTCTGAAAACAAGAAACAATAGTTATTGAAATCTGTCACTTTTATGTTGAACCAGTCTTCGAGGCAAACAACACTGGGAGAGAGAATTTTACATTTTATGCACCAGCTTGAAATATGAAATAGTCCTGTCTCTTTTTTTCATCATTAGAAGCAGCAAAGAGGTTCAAGGCCATCCAGGCTTGGTGGCAAATTATGGTGGAGAAGGACTTTAAAAGCATTTCAAATTCTGCTCTTGACATCTACCCAATCAGCAAATCAGAAAATAAACCTAAAAGAGGTAGTCAACCCCAAATGACCATGAGTAATGTAGAGTTGCTTCTCAAGGATATATTACTTCTAGGCATTCACTTCTCCTAGTATTTTGTGGAATCTGATTTCGTTTTTTTCTTTAAATTTTTTTGACATTGGTTCTCTGCATTGATCAATTGTCGAGATCATGTGGCGCTCCTATAGAAGCTCTTATACTTGTTGAATGCTTTCAGATAATGCCGCCTGTCTTGTCCAGTCCTTCTACAGAGGAATGATAGAACATCGTAAGTTTTTGAAGATTATGGATGCAGCTTCTTTGCTGCAGAGTGCTATTTGGGCACGGTTAGTTGCCAGGCAGAAAATGCTGCTCATCGGAAGTTTTGCAACTGAGGTGGATGAATTTCTATGCAGTGAATGACATTCTTGGATAATCATCTAGTATTTTTCAATTTTATACTTTTATGTTCTTGATTTGGCTGCTTCTTGTGTAGGTAGAGGGAAGAGTTCAGAAACATATTGGAGATACTAGTTCGTTATTTTTAACAGGCATAACTTTGTCAAGATGAGAAGGTCGGCACTGCTTATCCAGCGAGACGCAAGGAAATGGAGCTCTTGGGGATGTCAGCATGAAGGTGTTGCATCTTATGTGGCAGATCATCACTAACCTGGGCAACACTGCTTTTGCTATTGATTGCACTTTGAGGTCAATTGCTGTATTTAAGAACTCTCAAATAGATCACAACAATAAAATGGTTTCTGAAATATGCACAGAAATGAGTTAAACAATTCTTTGTACAAAAGCTGCAACTCAAATTCAGCAATGAGGTTTTTGGAGAAATCAAATGGCATCCACTTTCGGTCATTTAACTCAGACTTGTTCCAGAATCCTGCGAACAAGTTCCATTTTGAGAACCTTTCAGTAACAGGAACCCGTCATTGATTGGACAAATTCCTCTTTTCTCAAGTAGTGTCCTGTTTTCATTGAAAATGTAAACTGGAAGGTAAAGTTCTTTAAAAATTCTGAAGAAACGCCACAGGGAAACGAAAATGCTAACTAGAGAACAGGGGATTAAAAAGATTATTCATTCTTATAAGAAAAGTTACTCGATTGACCAACTAAATAGAAAACAAAGTCCTGTACAGCTTATATCATAGAAAAACAGCAATAGTACAAAATAAGTTCAAGAAAAATACCTACAAACAAGAAACAGTCTCCCCTAAAACTCTAGGAAAAAAAAGAAAACTGTAATACCTCGCTAGTGGACCGTTTGCTTATCATCATATGGTATTCAAGCAGCTTCAATAACTAATCACAGGGTTTTGCCAGCAATAGTCATCCTTCCCACGCGGTGATACTGGTACAACGCTCGCAGACGCACCTGCACGGGCACATAGAACCTCGAATGCAGCATCTTAGGATTGCTGCACTGAAACAAAAGGAAACTACTTCCACAAGAGAGGAGAGTCGGCCAACAATTTACTTAGAATGGGAAGGTCAGCAGAACAGTAACCTCAAGGTAGGGGCTGGCCACATTTTAATGGAAAAATTGTTGAGCATCCGCAAAATGAGGACTGTTTAAAGTCAAAAAGCATACTGCACAGGATGAATAGAATTGCAAGTTCTCTCGCACATGAGAGAGAAAAATGAGGCAGCATGGCATATTTTCAGCAATTCATGGGGAGACGGCTTATTAAGTTGAGTGAAATTCATTCGTGGAGTGAATGGTCGACACGTGCTAAATACCAGCAGAGCCCCTGACGAGTCAAACTTCCCAACTCTGACCCGAACCACACCAGATAGCGTCAATACTAATCACGGTCGCACTGTTCAGTGAAGTCAAGGAAGTCAACAGTTTGTGGTGACCAATTTCGTCTCTTTGCAGATTTTTTTTGACCAATTAACTGCTCTTCCATGGTTGCAAGTTCAGTTTAATTGTCGGGCATCTTCAATAAGTGACGACGTATCCTTCGGCCAGTTGTGTATCACCGCAAGGAGCCCTAACCAAGCGCCAACTCAAGCCGTCCTAGATAGCTGTACATGCGAACATCAAGTCGAGACCTCATTGACGCTTAAGCTGCCTGCCAAAACCATCACTGAGAACTGCTGATCCACCGCTCGACGATCGTGATTTACAAGTTGCCAAATTTGGAAATAAATATTTGGATTAAATAAAAAATCTTGTCTAATTTTATTATCAAATATTTTGTTTTCACGATATATTATCATGTTCACAATATCGAGTAGCCTTTTAAATTAGGAAATTTTCCTAATTTCACAACATATATATGATTGTCGGTTCGATTTTATGCCCGGAATATGACTCGCAATCGCATGAAAAAAATCATCAATCCAATCTCAGGCCTGAGATATGATTCACGATTTTCTAAAAATTGACTAATCCGATCTCATGCCCGAGATACGATTCGTCAATTTATTTCCATATTAAATAGACATGGATGGTATCTTATGTGGTGCCTTGTTGATGTGGATGTGATTTCTTTCTATATTTGCTTGATTTGAATTTTTTTTTCTTTCTAAGAAAATCAAAAAAAGATTAGACAATAAACTAGAATAGATTCTTTTTAGATAATATTGCATATTTAGGATAATTTCTTATTCCGAATTTTTTTAATAAAAATCCAAAAAATATTGCCCTATATTAAATTTAATTCCATTTCCTTAATTAAAATTGCATGTTTAAATATAGGTTATTTTTTATTTCGAATTTTAATAAAAAAGAAAAAGAAAAAAAAAGAAAACATAAAAAAAATTGCCATGCTCATGTCATATAAAATTAGGTCATCTTCCGCATGTCATCTAGTTATTGCATGTTTAGGGTCATCTAAATGCGTGACATACTAGGATAGTTGCATTAAATATTTCCTAGCATTAGATTAAGTCAAATAATTAATGTCGAGTGACATATAGTTTGCATATTAGATTACACGTTGCATGATATTATAATTAGACACTTACCTACGTCATTACATGCATTGCACGTAGTTTTAAGCCTCATTAAATAAGTGAAAACCTTAAAAAATATTTCAATGATTATGTTAATTAGAAATCATATTTAGGATTTTTTTTTTTGGTCAAAAATTCATGTCATTCATTAAGTAAAGGTTTGGACATTTTGGTGACTCATATCAGCACATAATAAATCCAAAAGACTCGATGGAGGATAATGGACCCAATTTGCCAGTAGTGCTCGGTTGCGTTGGGCTTTTACCACCCAATCTACCACCTCATTTGCCTCTCTTTTGCAGTGGGCTATCTTTGTGGATTACCGGCTTTTTAGGTGGGCCTGGGCTTCGCTGATAAGTGCACGGGCATCCCGGCGAACTTGATCTGCAGGAGTGCTTATCAAAGAGACAAGTTCCAGTAGATCAATTTCAATCTCCAGCTCCTCAGTTCAGCGTCCTTTAGCTCGTTTTCCTCTGTTCTTCTTAGGGTTTCGAGCAGGGCCATTACTCCAGCTTGGACTGCAGATTCCGCTCACACCGAGCTCGCGAAGCCATTGATCAACGTCCCAAAGTGGTCTCGACACACCCCTGCGATCGTTGCGTCTTTGGTGCCATTGACGAAGGACCCATTAAGTTCCACTTTATAACGCCGCACTCGGGAGGTTGCCAATGGAGAGGTAAAGCCTGTTTCTAAGCTAATCTACTGTGGTTGCTATGTACCCACCTGCTGGTGTTTTGATTTTGCGCCATGGCAGCTTCGATGAGGAGTCGAGGTTTGGGTTGGAGGTTCCGAAAGATATAATTGTTCCAGGCTCGCCAAATCTGCCACAAAATTAGGGTAAGTAGTTCAAAAGAGATGCTATTATGATTAAACTGAGCGATCCATTCTTCGATGCGTGCAATGTTGTGAAAATCATAGTTGAGCTGAAGTTCGGAATTTTCCCATATTGATTTCGTCCAGGGATAGAGCAAGAAGAGGTGCTCGCTTGATTCAGGGTGGCGACGACACAAAGCGCACACATCATCAGGTATGATATGCCGTCGTTTTAGGTTTGAGCATGTGGGAAGGGCATTATGACATAGCTGCCATAGAAAGTGTTTGAGTTTTGGTTGTGATTTTGCCTGCCAAATCCGTTTCCATAATGCTGGTGGATTCTAGAAAGATGATGATGCCTCACTCTGTTTACTTTTGTTTTGTGTTTCTCGCCCGGTATGGTATGCGCTTTTAACTGTGTAGTGGCCTGTCTTAGTAGGTGTCTAGACTAGATGGTCTTCCAGCATAGCATGGCTTAAGGGAATAGTTAAAATTTCCTCTGCTATGTGCTGGTCAAATACCCCCTTGATAGCGTGTTCTTTCCATTTTGCTTGAGTCTCATCAATCAACTCTGCCACCATAATAGGATCATCCTTGTTGGCTGGACCTCCAATCACACCTCTAGATAACCATTGATCTTGGCGGGTGTTTACTTGTTGCCCATTACCAATAATCCATCGAAGGGATGGTATAAGAATATTTCGCCCTGAAATAAGGCTTTGCCATCCCCAAGATGGTTTGTTACCTTTACCAGCCTGTAGGAAAGGACTGTACGGATAGTATAGGCCTTGAAAAACCTTACTCCAGAGGGATTCAGGTTGCTGGAGTAGTCTCCACGCTTGCTTGCCAAGCATGGCTTCATTAAAGGAGATTAGGTCTCTAAACCCCAAGCCTCCTGCAGTTTTCCGATCTTTTAAGTTCTCCCATCTTCGCCAGTGGATTCCTCTGTGCTGGTCACTATTTTTCCATCAAAAATCTGCAATTTTTCTTTCAATAGCACGACATATAGACAAAGGTATTTTAAACACAGACATTACGAACTGTGGTATAGCTTGCACCACTGCTTTTATAAGGGTCTCCTTATTCGCTTCAGACATCAGCTTCTCTTTCCAACCTTCAAGTTTTGCATTCACTCTAACTAGGATCCAGGCAAACATTTCCTTTTTTGAACCACCCCAGTTTGAAGGAATTCCCAGATATTTCCCTGTTTTATCTAGTTCGACCACCCTCATTTCAGTCACCAGATTTTGTTTCAATGCTTGAGGGCAGTCTTTGCTAAAGAATATGCCAGACTTGTTAAAATTAATAGCTTGTCCCGAAGCAAAACAGTACTGATTTAGGACAGCAGCTATGTTCTGGCCTTCAGTAACCTTTCCATCCATAAACAGGATTAAGTTATCCGCAAACATTAGATGTGAAAGGATAGGGCAGTCCCTATTTAATCAAATCCCTTTTATACTTCCATCTTCGACAGCTTTGTGTAGTAAATAAGATAAAACATTAGCGACTAGAATGAACAGGTAGGGGGAGAGCGGGTCATCTTGGCGTAGTCCTCTCGAAGGGGTGAAGGATAGTTGGGGTTGACCATTGATTTTAACACTAAAAGTCACAGTTGAGACACATTGCATTATCCAAGTAACCCAAACTTCACTAAATCCCATTTTTAGCATGCAAGCCCGCAGAAAATCCCATTCTACTCGATCATAGGCCTTTCTCATGTCAAGTTTTAGAATTGCCTGGATCTGCGTCTCTTCCTTGTTCTCAGCTGGTGAAGCACCTCTTGGACAATTAGGATGTTGTCTTGTATTTGCCTACCTTGGACAAAGGCACTTTGTTCCATAGTGATCAACTAGTGCATCCATTTTTTCAGCCTATTAGCCAGTACTTTTGCTATAATCTTAAAAGCAAAATTACATAAGCTGATGGGTCTGAATTGATCAATCTTTTCTGGATTCGGGACCTTAGGAATAAGGGTAATGAGAGTTTTATTCAGCTTTGAGTTAAAGCGTCCCGTCACCCAAAATAGGTGAATTTCTTCATAGATGTCCTTACTGATATCATTCCAATGATGCTGATAAAACTGTCCATTCAGTCCATCAGGCCCAGGAGCCTTTAAAGCTCCCAACTGAAAGTTGGCATGTTTGATTTCCTCTAAAGTAACTTCTTCTATAAGAGCACGGTTCATTTCTTCCGTCACCACACATGGGAGCTAGTCTAGAATAGGCCCCAACTGATTTGTACAGTTCTTGAAAGAACTCAGTAGTCATTTGCTTAATCTAGTCAGGGCCTCTGATCCACTCATCATTTGGATTTTTCAGCATAGTAATTTTATTCCTATGCCTTCTTTGTACCACTGTAGCATGAAAGAACTTTGTATTTTTGTCCCCCCATCATAACCATTGGATACGTGACCTCATCCC
The DNA here is from genome assembly GCA_014182845.1 of Corymbia calophylla. Lineage (NCBI taxonomy): Eukaryota > Viridiplantae > Streptophyta > Magnoliopsida > Myrtales > Myrtaceae > Corymbia > Corymbia calophylla. Next base: position 5,514,743 of record CM024698.1, on the reverse strand, counting down.
CCAGTAAATTTCCTCTTGTCTCCATAATTTGTCAATTTCACCCTTAATCCACTAGACTCTATCCTTGTCATATGTTTGCTTAGTACTATTTGTCAAGATTTGCAATTCTCCCTTTAGAACATCAATTTCCTTGCTCGCATTTGTAAATTTTTTCTTGCTCCACTTAGTAAGCTGGCCAGTGACATTTTTGAGTTTGCTGGTCAGTCCTCTGTTATTTTCCACTGGTTTGTTCCATGAATCCCACGCAACCTGTTCGTACTCCTCATCCTCTAATTAATATGCTTCGAATTTGAATTCCTTTCTTCGTTTTTCCACTAGAGGGTATAAATCCAGCAGCAATGGGCTGTGATCTAAACCTACTGTAGGTAAAGCATAAACTTCAGCAGTCGGGAATTTCACTCTCCATTCCATATTACATAGTGCCCTGTCAAGTTTTTCCTTCACAAATTCATCCACCTCTCTATTATTAGCCCATGTAAAAGTGCAACCCTTACTCTCAACATTCATGAGGTTGCAAGAGTCTAGAAATTCCTGAAAAATTTCATCCGATAATTCTCAACCATTCTCTTTCCTACCTTCTCCCATACATATAGCACTTCATTAAAATCCCCTACACACACCCAACGGACCGTATTTGGGCCCCTCATAGTATTTATGTCAGCCCAAAGTCTCAACCTCTCCTGAAAATCAATAGGCGTATGGACAAATGATGCATTCATATGTTGGTTCATCTCAGTTTATACAATGCATATTGCTTGAATCTACTATAATTGAAACCTGGTGTAACATCCTAAAATTTCTACCCATTTTGGGATTAATAAAAAGAGTTAATTCTCGATGCACTGTTAGCTGCGACTGCCTTGAATTGATCACTCATTGGTAACTGACCTATTCAGAAGGGTAATTAGGGATAAATACGCGTAAGACTAGGGAATTTGATCCGGGATTTACCTCTCGACCATAAAGATCGAAGAGGGACAATACCATGCCCTTACAAAGCAATTAACGAACGGAAATAAATTGATTATAGAGGAGTACGAGGCCGGATTGAGGGTGATTCCATACGACCTCGATACTCACGATAATCGACGATAAACCGATTTCATTTTTTTGACTTTGTACGGGGGATGAGAAATTTATTCCTCGAGATTACATGACAACCGAGGGTTACCCGGGATTTACGGAACCGAACGTGGATTGAATTTATTCGACCACGAGTCAATTTCGCGTAAAAATCCTAAAAGCCGTTCGGTAGTTTAGGTCGTGCTAGAGTCGTAATCGACGGATTTTAATCTCGATTTTCAATCCAATTTCGGGTATCGAAATTGTAAGGACCTCACGAATAATTATTTGGACGCCGCCTCGTTGATCCTCAAATTTTTACGGTAAAATCGGAAAAGTCGGAAAAGGGATATTGGACCGAGAAAAGTGAGCCGCGAGAAACGGGCCTAACCGTAGGCCCATTGGATTTTTAGCCACAAGGGCTGGCCCACCTAGGGCCCATGGGGTGGGTGAAGTTCCCACTTTGCCCTTATCTTCTAGAGGATAGAAACATTTTTACCTTAGGACCCTTTTTACCTTGGTAGATATTTTTTGGTCAAAGTTATCCTAGCTTATTCTTCAAGTTTGACTTTCTCTCTCCTCACTTTCTGCTCTCTCTCTCCCAGCCACGCACTCTCTCTTTCTCTCCTAGCTGCACAACCAATTTCCTTCTTCTCTCTCTCTTTTTCTTCTTTCCCCTCTTGGTTCCCCCGTTTTCTGCGCTTATCTCCCCTGTTTCCCCTGTTTCTCTTCTGTTTGCTGCTGCCTTGGTGTCTTGCTGTTGCTAGGGCGGTTCCATCTTGCTCCTACAGCTAGGAGAACGTGTGCTTACTGACGTAGAGGTTCGGTTATGCCGTTTCCTAATTTTTCTGCTGCTGTTTCTGCATGTCTAGCTGCTATTTTCTGCTGTTTTGGTCCCTGTTAATTGCTGTATTTACCGAGTATCGTTGCTGGTCGCTGCTGCGGTTGTCCAGGACTCAGCTAGCTGCTGTCCAGCCGTTGTCGGCTTTGTTTTCCCGCTGCTCGGCGTCCAAACAGCCACGCCGGGGCCTGTTTTGTCAAGATAGTGTGTCTCCCGTTGTCCGGGGTCGATTTCGAGCGAGCCGTTCGTTGTTCTCGCCGCCGCGATCGTCCCGGTACCCTTGGAACGCGTAACCCGTGAGTTGATTTTTCCTAACCCTTGATTAGTGTGCTAAACTCCCTTAGAAATTATTAGTTTAATGCTAATCTTGGTTTATGTGGCTAATGATGATTAATTAGCATTTTATGAATTGTTTAATATTTTCGGAATTAAATAATTAATTATTAATTTCGGAATTAGTTAATTATTATTTTCGGAATTAATTAATTATTACATTCGTAATTATTTATTATTATTTTTGGAGTATTAATTAATTAATTAATTTTGGAAAATGATTAATTAATTAATGGTGGATGGTTAATTAATTCTTGGATGTTGAATATTGATTGTTAGATAATTATTAATGGAATATTTTTGGAGTAAAGTATTATTTTTGGAAAGTGCATTATTTATTAATTGTGCTAGTATCGATTAATTTCGGTGGATTATTGGTTGTACTTTCCTCACGTGGATTATATATCGAATACATATATATACATGCGGCCCTTGATGCTATTGTTTGATGTGTACTTGGGGAGTAAATTCATGGATTGCGATTGTGAATTAGGGTTGATTGTATTCAGCATATTCGTGTGACTACGTGTGAAAGGCATTTGTATTCGCGTGATCACGTGTGAAATATTATCGAATTACATGTAGAGATTGCGATGAATTAATATGTACAAGCACGAATCATGTCTGCATTGGCTGTCCTGAAAGATAATAAAATGAGCATGATTAATTGATGTGCTTACGTGGTCACGTAAGAGCCCATCACCCAGTGGGGGATCTGTGGTGGACGAAGTCCGTATTATCGAAATGCCCGGGCGAGGTCCGGATGCGGGTTGCGGTAGAGGTCGGACCTATGCTCCTTGTGAATGCCGTCTGGGCGCCAGACGTAGCCGTGCCCAATGGAGTGGGACGATGCCCGGTTATGCCGGTTGACTACCAACTCGTGTGTTGAAAGGAAATTCCCCCAAAGGTGTTAATAAATGGAACACGAGTGAATGCATGGTGCATGAGACAATTTGAAAGATGTTTTGATTATTTGATATAATTGCTGCATTGAGGTGAGTATTTAATAAATTGTATCATTCAGGTTGCGTGTGTGCCAAAAGCGAGGTAAGGATGCCTGTGATTGCAATTGTTAATCGTTAATGATTGCATATGAACTTTGGTCTAATCGTGCGTTTGATAATAGTCAGGTGGGTGTTCTTCTGTTATTAATTTGTTGGCGATAGAAAGATTGCACGTTTAGGGCACACTTGAGGCGAGTAGGTCTCCTACCCGAGATTTAGGTTATTAACTTACTAAGATTTATCTCACTGGTTATTATAGAACCATTTCCAGGACCTTAGCATGTCACGCCTCCCAGTGAGGTTCGGTGTCCCGATGGACATGGACACCGAAGTTACGCCACGCCTTGCTCCCGGTCAGCCTTTTATTTATGAGCTCCACGTCACCACTGTTTGGGTGGACGAGGGCTTGATTAGGTGGACTCCACACCTTTTTAAGGCACGGTATATGCGACGGGCGATGAGCTCTTTGGTCCCATTAGGGGATTTGATGGGCCCCCTTCGATGGTCCCACCCATGAGGTGCTGGGACCCCATGGCCATCGACGTTCGACGGTCTTTGTAGAAGACCCGCCCATCATGGAGGAGGACCCAGAGGAGGATCCGGAGGAAGACCCGGATCAGTTTTTCGTGTAGGCGTCTTAAGCCTACTTTTTGAACTAACCCATGTAGATAGCAGTAGATGCAAGTTACCCGGCCTAGTCCCTTTTTGTGTAGGCCTGCAGGAAAAAGAGCCCAAGGTTGGGTGTGTACGTTTTGCTTTCCCAGGGTAACTCCAGTAAATAAATAAAAGTAGCGCTTGTTTTTAATATGTGTCTTTCTGCTATCTTTGTTGTTGTTGTTGATTGGGCGGAGTACGAATCGTTTCCGCATGCGCATAATTCGAAAGTTAAAAATGAACGGTCGGCGACGAATCCTGGGTAGTCGCAAATCAATTGACCGCAAGAGAACAGGGGTTGTCGCGGACTCGAGAATCGGGTCGTGACATCCCCGTCGATTTTGGTATCAGAGCCTGGTCAAGGAGTGATAAGGTGCGATGGGTTTTGGGATAGCTAATAGGAAAGACATTTTCTTTACTTGCATGTGAATGGTTATAGGATCTTTTGTGGTCCTTTATAATGAACAGGGTTGTCTCAATTTCTAATTCCGTGTTGGAATCGAAAAGCAGGTGTAGGTGGAAACCCTACTAGATGAGTAATCCGGATCAGAATACGCCAGAGCTGAGAACTCCTGGGCAGAGGGGCCCTAGGAGAAGGACAATGCAAGTCCCAACTAGTGTTGTAGAGAGGGCACCAGAAGATCCAAGAATGGATGGGATCATGCATGCACTAGAGGCCTTGATAGGACAGCAAGCTCAGACTCAAGCTGCTGTTGCTGCCGCCGCCGCCATCGCCGCTGCTCCTGCTAATGCTCCAGTAGCTAGGCCCGAGGATTGGGATAGGCCGATGCATAAGATTGTGGAGCAATTCTTGAAGCTGAAACCACCAAAGTTTGCAGGGATAAGAGAGTCTGAGGCTGCTATCATTTGGGTGGAGGAGTTGGAAAAAGCATTTACAGTACTGCGTTGTTCAGAAGAAGATAAGGTGATACTAGCTGTGTATCAGCTTAAAGGCAATGCTAGTTCCTAGTGGGAGGCTACTCGGAGAAGAGTCTTCCCTGAGGGTAGAGTTCTGACTTGGGCAATTTTTGTTCAGGCCTTTAATGGCAAATATTTTTCAGACTGTGCTCGGGAATAGAAGATGGCAGAATTCCAACGACTGCGTCAGTATCAGATGTCGGTAGACCAGTATAAGGCAAGGTTTGCCGAACTTTCGAAGTTCGCACCGAGGTTGATTGAGGACCCGGTGGATAAAGCTAGGCGTTTCCGGAATGGATTAAAACCGGAAATCAAAGACCAGCTGGTACCTCTCAACTTAAAGGATTACGATGAACTGTATGAGAGGGCACAGTTGGTTGAGAGGAACATGATGGAACGGGCAGCCGCATCTGGATTGCGGTTTGTACCAAATAGGGATAATCGTCGGTTCGGAAAACGATCGATGACAGGAAGAGGACACCCTATTCCCCTGAACCGAAGGAATGGTGTGGGCAAGCAGATGCAGAATGTGAACTTTGGATGTCGAGTGTGTGGCCGGAAACATGGATCGGCACCGTGTCCTGCTAGAAGGGGAACATGCTACGGGTGTGGTCAGCTGGGCCACTAATTGAAGGATTGCCCGAGCCGACCATTGAGAACGCAGTGGCCACCACTGCCATTAGGACTGCCAGCTGGGCCTACTCCGCAGTAGAGCGCAAATAGGCCACCCGTCCAAGGAAGAGTGTACGCCGTCACCAGACAGGAGGCAGAAGACTCGCCTGCTGTAATTATAGGTACAGTGTCATTGCACGATCATGCTGCATACGCATTGTTTGATTCAGGTGCTTCGCACTCCTTTATTTCCAAGTAGTTTGTTGATTTAGTGGGGTTAAAGCCAGAATTATTGGGAGTAATGCATAGTATTTCAACCCCGTTAAAGGATAAAGTATTGTCTGCAGTAGGTTGTTTTGGTTGTAAATTAGTCATTGGTGGTTGCGAGGGGAAGATAGACCTAATTGTTTTAGAAATGTATGACTTTGATGTTATCATTGGAATGGATTGGCTTACTAAGCAAGGAGCCACCATGGACTGTCGTGGAAAGAAAGTCCAGTTTAACCCTATCGGGGTTTGCAGCTATGAGTTTATTGGGAATCGAGGAGGACCCTCGATTCCTATGATTACGTCACAGGAAGTGACTGAATTGCTAGATGATGGTTGCCAAGGATACCTTGCGTCAGTGATTAATACCTTGTTAGAAGAACCAAAGATGGAAGACATCATGGTAGTACGAGAATATTTCGATGTTTTTCCCCAAGAATTGCTAGGATTACCCCCAGAAAGAGAGATAGAATTTGTAATTGAGCTAGCCCTTGGGACGGAACCAATTTCTAAGGCACCATATAGAATGGTGTTGTCTGAATTGAAGGAGTTAAAGGTGCAAATGCAGGAGTTGTTAGACAAGGGATTCATTCGTCCTAGTGCATCACCTTGGGGAGCGCGGTTGTTTGTTAGGAAGAAGGATGGGTCGTTACGCTTATGCATCGACTACGGCAACTCAATCAAATGACGATCAAGAACAAGTATCCGCTGCGTAGGATTGACGATTTGTTTGACCAACTTCAAGGAGCTTCGATATTCTCTAAGATAGACCTAAGGGAGGCTATCACCAATTAAGGATAAGAAAGGAGGATGTATCGAAGACGGCATTTCGTACTCGTTACGGGCATTATGAGTTTACGGTAATGCCGTTTGGTCTGACAAATGCCCCCGCAGCTTTTATGGATTTAATGAATTGGATATTCAAAGAATATTTAGATCGGTTTGTGATCGTGTTCATAGACGATATTCTGGTGTATTCGAGGAGTCCAGAAGAACACGATCAGCACTTGAGGACTGTGCTGCAAACTCTGCGAGAGCACCAGTTATATGCTAAGTTTAGCAAGTGCGAGTTTTGGCTAACTCGTGTAGCATTTCTAGGTCACGTCATTTCAGGCGAAGGGATCTCTGTTGACCCGGCTAAGATTGGAGCGGCCATGGATTGGCCAAGACCGACCACGGTAAGTGAAGTCCGTAGTTTCTTGGGATTGGCTGGCTATTACAGGCGATTCGTGGAAAAATTCTCTGCAATAGCCATGCCTTTGACTCAGTTATTGAAGAAAGACAAAAAGTTTGAGTGGACGGACAAGTGCGAGCATAGTTTCCAAGAGCTTAAGCATAAGCTGACTACCGCACCAGTATTGACATTACCGTCGGGTCCAGGAGGGTATGAGATTTACAGTGATGCGTCGTATAAAGGACTGGATTGCGTTTTAATGCAACATGGAAGAGTGGTTGCATACGCGTCCCGACAATTAAGACCGCATGAGTTAAACTACCCGACACATGATTTGGAATTAGCAGCAATTATATTTGCGCTAAAAATTTGGAGGCATTATTTGTGTAGGGAAAGGTTTCCGATTTACACAGACCATCAGAGTCTTAAGTATTTGTTCTCCCAGAAGGAATTGAACATGAGACAGCGTCGATGGATGAAACTTCTCAAGGATTATGATTGTGAGATCTTGTACCACCCTGGTAAAGCGAATAAAGTGGCAGATGCGCTAAGTCGGAAGTCTTCGCTTGTGCAAATGATGGTGAGAGAATGGACACTGTTGGAAGGGGTACGAGACTCAGAGTTCAAGTTGGAAGTAAGCCACCTCTCGAGTCTTATGGCTACCCTTAGGATTGAACCTGAAATGCGAACCAGGATTAAGGCAGCACAAGCAACGGACCCTGCAATCCTAAAGATTTTGCAAATGGATGCAACAAAAAGGAAACCGGATTTTCACATATCCGAGGACAGGATCTTGAAATTCCGTGGACGATTGTGTGTACCTGATGATGTTAAACTTAAGGAAGAAATTTTGTCAGAAGCCCATCGTAGCAGTTACAGTGTACACCCAGGTAACACAAAGATGTATCAGAATTTACGGCGATATGCGGTGGAGTGGCATGAAGGTAGATATTGCCAGACATGTAGCTAAGTATTTAACCTGCCAGCAAGTGAAAGCGCAATATTGTAAGCCTGGCGGATTGCTGCAACCACTAGAAATTCCCGAGTGGAAATGGGAACATATCACGATGGACTTCGTGATGGGATTGCCGAGAAGTCAGAGAGGTAATGACTCAATTTGGATAGTGGTTGACAGACTTACGAAATCTGCTCATTTCATTGCTGTACGAAAGGACTTTGCCTTGGACAGATACGCAGAATTGTACGTACGGCACATAGTTCGTCTGCATGGGGTACCGGTGACTATTACTTCAGATCGAGATCCCAAGTTTACAGCAACTTTTTGGAAAAGTTTGCAGATTGCCTTAGGAACGAAGTTGCAATACAAGACGGCATACCATCCGCAAACGAGATGGCCGTCGAAAGGACGATACAGACACTAGAGGATATGCTACGAGCATGCGTATTGGATTTTAAAGGAGGTTGGGAGGAACAACTCCATTTTGTTGAGTTTGCCTATAACAACAGTTATCAGCAGAGTATCCAGATTGCACCTTTTGAGGCATTGTATGGCAGACCGTGTAGAACACCGATTTGTTGGGACGAAGTTGGTGAAAGGAGTATTACAGGTCCAGAATTGGTCCAACAATCAGTGGACACTGTTAATATTATTCGAGAAAGACTTAAGACAGCACAAAGCCGTCAGAAAAGCTATGTAGATAAACGACGCAGGCCATTGGAGTTTCAAGTTGGCGATCACGTGTTTCTAAAGGTGTCGCCCATGCGAGGTACTTCAAGATTTGGCAAAAAGGGAAAGTTGAGCCCGAGATACGTAGGACCCTTTGAAATCTTGGAGAGAATCGGAAAGTTAGCCTATCGTCTTGCATTGCCACCAAGACTCGCTCAAGTGCATAACGTTTTTCACGTGTCGATGTTAAGAAAGTATGAACCTGATCCAACCCACGTGCTGAATTTTGAGGAAATAGACGTGGACAACAGGGTGTCGTACGTGGAAAGACCAATTCGAGTGGTGGATCGAAAGGAATAGGTATTGCGGACTAAGACGATCTCTTTGGTCAAGGTGATTTGGCAGCATCATGGAACTGAAGGAGCTACGTGGGAAAGCGAGGAAATAATGAGGCGCCAACACCCCTATCTTTTTGAGGATTGACATGGTAATTCAAATTTCGAGGACGAAATTTCTGTAAGAGGGGAAGAGTTGTAACATCCTGAAATTTCTACCCATTTTGGGATTAATAAAAAGAGTTAATTCTCGATGCATTGTTAGCTGCGACTGCCTTGAATTGATCACTCATTGGTAACTAACCTATTCAGAAGGGTAATTAGGGATCAATACGCGTAAGACTAGGGAATTTGATCCGGGATTTACCTCTCGACCATAAAGATCGAAGAGGGACAATACCATGCCCTTACAAAGCAATTAACGAACGGAAATAAATTGATTATAGAGGAGTACGAGGCCAGATTGAGGGTGATTCCATACGACCTCGATACTCACGATAATCGACGATAAACCGATTTCATTTTTTTGACTTTGTACGGGGGATGAGAAATTTATTCCTCGAGATTACATGACAACCGAGGGTTACCCGGGGATTTACGGAACCGAACGTGGATTGAATTTATTCGACCACGAGTCAATTTCGCGTAAAAATCCTAAAAGCCGTTCGGTAGTTTAGGTCGTGCTAGAGTCGTAATCGACGGATTTTAATCTCGATTTTCAATCCAATTTCGGGTATCGAAATTATAAGGACCTCACGAATAATTATTTGGACGCTGCCTCGTTGATCCTCAAATTTTTACGGTAAAATCGGAAAAGTCGGAAAAAAGGATATCGGACCGAGAAAAGTGAGCCGCGAGAAACGGGCCTAACCGTAGGCCCATTGGATTTTTAGCCACAAGGGCTGGCCCACCTAGGGCCCATGGGGTGGGTGAAGTTCCCACTTTGCCCTTATCTTCTAGAGGATAGAAACATTTTTACCTTAGGACCCTTTTTACCTTGGTAGATATTTTTTGGTCAAAGTTATCCTAGCTTGTTCTTCAAGTTTGACTTTCTCTCTCCTCACTTTCTGCTCTCTCTCTCCCAGCCACGCACTCTCTCTTTCTCTCCTAGCCGCACAACCAATTTCCTTCTTCTCTCTCTCTTTTTCTTCTTTCCCCTCTTGGTTCCCCCGTTTTCTGCGCCTATCTCCCTGTTTCCCCTGTTTCTCTTCGTTTGCTGCTGCCTTGGTGTCTTGCTGTTGCTGGGGCGGTTCCATCTTGCTCCTACAGCTAGGAGAACATGTGCTTACTGACGTAGAGGTTCGGTTCTGCCGTTTCCTAATTTTTCTGCTGTTGTTTCTGCATGTCTAGCTGCTGTTTTCTGCTGTTTTGTGTTGTTTTGGTCCCTGTTAGTTGCTGTATTTACCGAGTATCGTTGCTGGTCGCTGCTGCGGTTGTCCAGGACTCAGCTAGCTGCTGTCCAGCCGTTGTCGGCTTTGTTTTCCCGCTGCTCGGCGTCCAAACAGCCACACCGGGGCCTGTTTTGTCAAGATAGTGTGTCTCCCGTTGTCCGGGGTTGATTTCGAGCGAGCCGTTCGTTGTTCTCGCCGCCGCGATCGTCCCCGTACCCTTGGAACGTGTAACCCGTGAGTTGATTTTTCCTAACCCTTGATTAGGGTGCTAAACTCCCTTAGAAATTATTAGTTTAATGCTAATCTTGGTTTATGTGGCTAATGATGATTAATTAGCATTTTATGAATTGTTTAATATTTTCGGAATTAAATAATTAATTATTAATTTCGGAATTAGTTAATTTTCGGAATTAAATAATTAATTATTAATTTCGGAATTAGTTAATTATTATTTTCGGAATTAATTAATTATTACATTCGTAATTATTTATTATTATTTTTGGAGTAATAATTAATTAATTAATTTTGGAAAATGATTAATTAATTAATGGTGGATGGTTAATTAATTCTTGGATGTTGAATATTGATTGTTAGATAATTATTAATGGAATATTTTTGGAGTAAAGTATTATTTTTGGAAAGTGCATTATTTATTAATTGTGCTAGTATCGATTAATTTCGGTGGATTATTGGTTGTACTTTCCTCACGTGGATTATATATCGGATTCATATATATACATGCGGCCCTTGATGCTATTGTTTGATGTGTACTCGGGGAGTAAATTCATGGATTGCGATTGTGAATTAGGGTTAATTGTATTCAGCATATTCGTGTGACTACGTGTGAAAGGCATTTGTATTCGCGTGATCACGTGTGAAATATTATCGAATTACATGTAGAGATTGCGATGAATTAATATGTACAAGCACGAATCATGTCTGCATTGGCTATCCTGAAAGATAATAAAATGAGCATGATTAATTGATGTGCTTGCGTGGTCACGTAAGAGCCCGTCACCCAGTGGGGGATCTATGGTGGACAAAGTCCGTATTATCGAAATGCCCGGGCGGGGTCCGGATGCGGGTCGCGGTAGAGGCCGGACCTATGCTCCTTGTGACTGCCGTCTGGGCGCCAGACGTAGCCGTGCCCAATGGAGTGGGACGATGCCCGGTTATGCCGGTTGACTACCAACTCGTGTGTTGGAAGGAAATTCCCCCAAAGGTGTTAATAAATGGAACACGAGCGAATGCATGGTGCATGAGACAATTTGAAAGATGTTTTGATTATTTGATATAATTGCTGCATTGAGGTGAGCATTTAATAAATTGTATCATTCAGGTTGCGTGTGTGCCAAAAGCGAGGTAAGGATGCCTGTGATTGCAATTGTTAATCGTTAATGATTGCTTATGAACTTTGGTCTAATCGTGCGTTTGATAATAGTCAGGTGGGTGTTCTTCTGTTATTAATTTGTTGGCAATAGAAAGATTGCACGTTTAGGGCACACTTGAGGCGAGTAGGTCTCCTACCCGAGGTTTAGGTTATTAACTTACTGAGATTTATCTCACTGGTTATTGTATAACCATTTCCAAGACCTTAGCATGTCACGCCTCCCAGTGAGGTTCGGTGTCCCGATGGACATGGACACCGAGGTTACGCCGCGCCTTGCTCCCGGTCAGCCTTTTATTTATGAGCTCCACGTCACCACTGTTTGGGTGGACGAGGGCTTGATTAGGTGGACTCCACACCTTTTTAAGGCCTGGTATATGCGACAGGGCGATGAGCTCTTTGGTCCCATTAGGGGATTTGATGGGCCCCCTTCTGATGGTCCCACCCATGAGGTCTGGGACCCCATGGCCATCGACGTTCCTGACGGTGCTGTAGAAGACCCGCCCATCATGGAGGAGGACCCAGAGGAGGATCCGGAGGAAGACCCGGATCAGTTTTTTGTGTAGACGTCTTAAGCCTACTTTTTGAACTAACCCATGTATATAGCGGTAGATGCAAGTTACCCGACCTAGTCCCTTTTTGTGTAGGCCTGCAGGAAAAAGAGCCCAAGGTTGGGTGTGTACATTTTGCTTTCCCAGGGTAACTCCAGTAAATAAATAAAAGTAGCGCTTGTTTTTGATATGTGTCTTTCTGCTATCTTTGTTGTTGTTGTTGATTGGGTGGAGTACGAATCGTTTCCGCATGCGCATAATTCGAAAGTTAAAAATGAACGGTCGGCGACGAATCCTGGGTAGTCGCAAATCAATTGACCGCAAGAGAACAGGGGTTGTCGCGGACTCGAGAATCGGGTCGTGACATCCCCGTCGACTCCATAAAACTGCCAAACCCCCAGCAATTCCTCTTGGATTTACTATAAAGCTGTGTTGGAAGTTTAATCTATGTTGTAGGCTTTTACAAACGTCCTCCTTTTTTTTGTCTCCATTAGAAAGAGGATAGCGAGCCTCTCTTGAGCCACAAGGGCTTTAATGGCTTGAATTGTCAGGGGATTGCCCAGCCCCTGACAATTCCAACTTATGAACTTCATTTGTTACTCGGTGGCTTATTAGAGCAAGCCACCAGCGCCCAACTGTTTGTTTTTTCTGCTAAAAAGATAGGAGTCTCCATCAGGTTTGTTTCATCGATTGTTCGTTTACTCGACCCCTGGGGTTCATAGGGTGAGTAACGTTTTTGCTTCTTTAGATCCGGTGGTTTAGGTCCCTTTCCTTGCTTATCCCCTGCTGAGCCAAATCCCTTGCGAGTGTTGTGGAAAAGTGGGCTGGTGGAGTTGCCCGAGCCTGATTTTGCCTGAATTTGATTTGTTTTAGTCCAATGCATATCCTCATGGATTACCTTTTTGCGTCTTCCCATGTCTTTAGGCTGGAAGAGTCTATCTTCTCCTTGCTGTTCATATATAACCATCTCCCCTGGATTCACTGGTAAGTCATGGGCATGTTCTTCTTCTTCCAGCAGTTCCTCCACCGTTTTTCCATAGAAGACATCCCAAAATGGGCTAGGTTCATTCGCTTCTACCTTCATCCAAGATCCGAACAGCATCTCATTCCTGTTTGAAAACTTTTCTTCTTGGTATGGGACGTCCAAACAGTGTTGGGCATAATGTCCCAGCCTACCACATGAATAACAATAATGTGGTAAACGTTCGTATCGAAAATCTAGCCATATTTTATGACCCTTGTTGCTAAATAGTGTTCCTGGTTTCAGGGGTTTCAACATATCAACAATAACTCTAGCTTTACCTATCATGTATGGCATATAGCATTTTGCCTCTATTTTCACCTCTGTTACTTGCCCTATTTCTTCAGCTACACGTTCTACTACATCATCTGCAATCCACTCTGCTGGTAGTCCATGAATATGGACCCAAAAGTTGCAGGAGTCGAATTTATAACATGCTGGTGGAGTATTCGGCTCCTAGGGTTTTAATATCAGGAGGTGATTCGCAAATGACCAAGGGCTTGTTGACATAACTCGTTCTTTGTCCATTGCTGAAGCAAACCAAAAAGCAAATAAACCTGGTGCTAGCAGATTTATTTCTACATTTTCCAACTTCCAAACCATTTTCATTGTAGTCTGAAATGCTTGGAAATTGATTTTTGGGTTTTGGTACAATTGCCCAATAAGGATTTGCTGGCATTCTCTAACCTTTTCTACACAAATTACATCATCCACTTCTATAATAATTTGGTTTGACCAAAGTTTACCTAATCGTTTGCAGAGTGCAGCTAGCTGAACATTCTCCTCTTCAGAGGTCTCCATTACTGAATGCTCCAGCAACTATGGTGATGTCGCACAGCTTGGAAGAAAACCGAGTACCAGACGTGAAAAAACTGCAGCACCTCCTTACCGTATCTCGGAATGTAGAGCTCGATGAAAATCGCTGACAAGAAAGGGCATTATCATGGAAAAGGGCGATGATGTTATGGTCAAAAGGGGATGAAGAGATGAGATCTAGGGTTTATGGTAATGTGGGGGAGGAGGATTTGGGCTATGGTGGGAAAGGATCATGAGTAAGGGGATGTATACTAGCCATACTTGAATCTCTTGTCTATGGTGAAGAAGGGTTAGGGTTTGGATTTTGAGGGAGCTACCACAAAGGGTAGAGAGGAGCTCTCACTGCACAGAGAGAGAAATACAGCTCTCCCAATTCTAGTTGTTAGTGATGTGATTTTTAAGCTAATATCGCAGATGCTTTCGTTGCCTTGAGGTAAGTATCTCTTTCCTGTGCTCGCAATTTATATGTTACTTTGCTTTATTGAGTATTAAATAATGGTTGCATACTCGCATGATCATATTGCATTTTAGAGAGTAAATTAAAATCAATACAAACTATTTGTACATCATTTTTTTCAAACAAAAGAGAAAATGTACCGTAAAAGCGTTAGAGAAATCTAACGTAATCAAGTCTCCGATCCCATAGTCTCTGGTTCGTAGGAGTAAAGTAATTCTTTTGTTATTTTGCTTGGGTTTCTAATCAATCCACCAAAAATATATTAGTGGCAACTCATAAATTGAAAATTATTAGCATGTTAAAAACTTGAATAAGTCACGAATTAGTATGGGCTTGGGAGAGCCTGAGCTAAGTTAAGATTTAGTAATCCATTTGCCAAACCCTAGGTGGTCCACCCTGCACTCAAGGTTAGGTCGCGACACTAATATTAGCATAATTTGCAAACATCTCCATCAAAAGCTTAAGGAAGATCCTCCTCCATGGACCCCTGTCCATACTGATGTTGTAAAACTGGTCAAGAAAAGTATAAAAGAAATTTCTTGTTTATACATTGCTGATCCATCTGCATTTAAAATCGTTGAGGAACATCTCTTTTTTCAGTAACAATGACATAATCATTTTTTCCAAAAATCCTCCAATTAAAATGCTTGTAATTATGATTAAATTTCACTTTTGGAATAATCCAATTTTCTATGGATTTATTAAAATCTTCTATACTAATCTCTTCTCAATTTATAGGGCTTTGATCTAAGGACATTTGTGATATAGAACTAGAAGAATATATGGATCTTCTTAATAAGTTTATTGCACGAGATTACTTTCTTCTTCCTATAGTTCGATAATTGATGCTGACCAACAGACTCACTACCCTACGTAGGTTTTACTACCGAGACCACACCAGACACGCAAAGAATCTAGGAAGAATTCCACGAAGGTAAATTACCTCAAGTGTCAAAATGAAACTTACAAAGAGTCACTATATCTATCCCCCGGCTCTCATATCATATATACATATGAGTTTCAACTTTACCCTTCCTTATGCCTAGAAACGCGAAACAACAAAAAGACCCCGACTTTATTTTTTTAATCAAATCGAAAACCCCTCTTTCGGACCACCCTCTTAGTCACCGTTGTTGTTGTCGTCTATGAAGCTAACGCCGAGGTCAGCGATTAAGCGACTGGAACCTCAATCTCGTCCTCCTTGGCGTCCTCCCTTGCAAGCCCCATTTCGGCCTGCGAATAGCTGTCGCCAAACACCCTCTCGTCATCCTTGTCCCTATTGACAACGCCCACATCTGTGATCGAGCGGCCGGAGCCTGAAGCTCGTCCTCCTTGACGTACTCTCTCACTGCCTACTTGCCGACCACCCTCCTCGTCACCCTCATCTCTATCGTTGATGACAGCAACACTGAGATCGGCATTCAAGCGGCCAGAGCCTGCTCCTTGTCCTCCTTGGCCTCCTTGGCACGCCTTGTGACCCCCAGATCATTTGGGCCTACGAGTAGTTGTTGCCGTCACCTACCACCCTCCTCGTCAGTCTCCGCAGTGGGCGAAAGTTTACCTGAGGATATCATCATCGAGTTATTATTGAGGTTACCGGTCAAGCAAGCAATGGTGCTCTCTAATTTCCGACCCAGGATTTAGCAAGTGACATCTAGAAAGGTTAAAGGCAGGGATATAATTTCTAGCCGGTGAATCATCAAGACTTATCCCATCAAGCCCATAGACTATGAAGGGTTGGACAAGGATCGCGCAGTGATAAATTTTCGTAATCCAAGAATTGACGATCTCGCATGGGAACCCATCATCATGGGGTCCTGCGATGGTTTGGTATGTTTTAATGTCATGGGCGGATTTATCCTGTATGACCCAACCACTAAGGAATTTAGGAAAATCCCCAGTTCCGATCTTTCTCTGGAAGGGGAGTTCTTTCGTGGATTTGGGCATGAACCTACATCTGATGACTATAAAGTGAGAGTCGATGAGGGTTCTAAAATACGGCAGGTGGAGATATTTTCACTCAAGTGCGGTTCTTGGAGAAAGATACAAGTCCAAGAAAGCCGCCTCCCCCTTGATCAAGGAGTTTATTGGAAGGGGGCATTACATTGGTGCGGGATTGATGAGGGGAGGGGGGGGTGGAACAAGAAAGAGACTGATTATGTCATTTAATTTGTCTGAAGAGATATTCCATCGGATGCTTCCTGTCCCTGAATGGAATGGGGACATAATTCTCAAGGAGGAGCCAATATTCACGGGGACAATCTGTTAATGTACACCTCGAATGCCTACTGGTTCATGGCATGGATAATGATTGAGCATGGGAGAGTAGGATCATGGACAAAATTGTTCAGCTTTCCCAGTGAAAGCATACCTGATCACCATTTGCAAAACCCTGTCGTGTACACAAGGAGTGGAAAAATCCCTTTTCAGGTCAATTATTTTGGCATGATTCTGTTCAATCTGGAGGATAATACTTACAAGAACACTCCCATTGTGAGCGCCAAACTTGCTATCTATATGGAAACTCTTGTTTCACCCTATGTGGGCTGTGAGCCATAAAAAATCTAGAGCTTTTAATAGTTGTTTAATTGAACTTGATTGAACCATTTTTGTTAGAGTTCTTTTTTTTTTGGGAGATGTGGCTATGATGTTGTCGTATTTGAAGAAGACGAAAGACATGGTCTGAGACTATAATGAGATCTTGTCATTCATTAGCAGTGACATTCAACTATAATCATGTGAATATTACACAGTTTTTTCTTCTCTTATTGAGAATGGGATCCTCAAAATTCTGGTCTTAATCATGGATGTGCCGTCATTTTGCACCGCACTAAAATTCGTGCTAACAATTCAATGCAAAATTTTTAATTTTCTACTAGAGCTTTGAAGAAGATTAAGAATGGAAAGCAGTGGGCCATTAATTTGATTTTTTTTTTGGTCAGAAAAAAATTGCTTCATTGATTGCTTTAAGTGAAACCATTATTAGATTCGATAGGATTTTTGAGGGATTAGAGGTCTAATAATTAGAGAGCCCGTTTCGACTGTGGGCCTTAGAGACCCAATCTGCCACTAAATTTTCTTTTCTTGGACAATGGGCTAATTGTATGCTTTTAAAGTGGCCCATCAGAGCTTTGCACAAAGAAACCAGTGACTGTACCTTCCAAGATGGCTTATCTTGATCTGTGAGGGCATTTATCAAAGAGCTATAATCCGACTCAAAGTTGAGGGAAACTAATTTGTCGAGCGAATGCTCAATGCGTGCTAAATAAATATTGTCTTTTAGAGGATTTGTTATTTGAAACATTTTCCAAGAAGCTAGCGAGACTAAGAGGTCAATGGAATTGATGAAATGCTGTGTAAGTATATTAGCTTATCTAGAAACACTTGAATGCAAAGAGGAAAACATGAATAGAGAAAGAGCTTAACCTCATTTCAAAGAGGGGATTATTAAACAAAAGAGTGATGAAACGAGTAATTATCAAAACTCGAGAGTTGTTTATTGAGCCTTACGCTTCTTCATGACAGCCAAGAAGTAGTCATAGATCTTGTGCTGGTCGGGCAACGACTTGGCCACACTCTCCCTCTGCATGCACCGCTTGGCCCATGCCACCACCTTAGGGCACTCCTCCACGATGCTGTAGTTGCCCAATGTCTCAAACACATAGAACCAGGCATATAATGGTATTAGCGACACATCCACATACCCGAACCTCTCCCCACCAAAGTAGGCCTTGTCCCCGAGCTCTCCCTCCAACACCTTCAAAAACTCGATGTACTCCTTCTTCGCTGCCTCCTGGGCCTCTCCCGTCAACCACAACGCTGATCGCCCCGCTGAATCCATCTGCACCGTCATTTTGATGTCTCGATGTTAAGCGCACTTAATAAGGATATGTTGAAAAACTTAAGGCCTTGTTGTCTCACCTTTTTGTCCATGTAGTCGGCCCAGAACCTGCCTTGGGCACGCTCGTAAGGGTCCGAAGGCAGGAGAGGAGACTCGGGACCCCAGGTCTCGTCGATGTACTGGACGATGACGAGGGACTCGCAAACGGGCTTGCCGTTGTGGATGAGGACGGGGATCTTCTTGTGGACCGGGTTCATCTTCAAGAGCAAGGGGCTCTTGTTGCTCAGATCCTCCTCCCTCGTGTCGAACTCCACGCCCTTCTCTCTCAGGGCAATCCTTGCCCTCATCCCGAACGCGCTCGGCCAGGAGTCCAACAAGATCACTTCATCCGCCATTGAATTGTTTGTCACTACAAGCTGAAGCTTTCGGTAATTTCAAGAGAAACGAAGAATGCTTTTCCGTGGTGAAATCGGAATAAACGCAGGGTGTGACTGATATAGAGGGAAAGAGGAGAATTATGATGATAATGACACCTTGTATTTGTTGCCTTGTGGGTGGAGAGGCGGCTTCATATCGTCATGGCTTGCGTCACTCTCATGTGCAAGTCTCCTCTCTTGTATAGAGGGAAAGAGGATAATTACGATGTCATTTTATTTTTTATTGTCCAGAATAGACTGTTATTCTCATAGTAAGTTAAACATTTTCTCCAAATTATTTATTTTTCTCAATTATTTATGTACTTAAGCTCTGTTAATTCCCAAGAAATGAATAATTTAAAATTATTTTTTTTAAAAACAATCTTTTGCATTGCTTACGAAATTGAATTAACAAAAAATATTTCCATTGTCTATGAAATATTTAAATATAAATTATTATCCAAGTTCATTAAATGTTATTTCTTCATGTTGAGAAGGATGAACTTCATGACTTGCTGTATGTCAACCAACTATGCTCTGGATTTCATTGGAGAGTTAAAAAGATCACCACAACACTGATGAATGGGGCTAATTGAGTTTTCGATTTATGGTACAAGTCTAATGGTGCAATTTGCAACCTGCAAGTGGAACTATAAGTGCTTTTTCTTCAATCTTGTAATATTTTAGGAAAATGATACAAATAATTCTCAAACTTTAATTCAATGTGCAATTTAGTCTATGAACTTTTACTTTGTTTAATTTGGTCCCTGAACCTAATGTGCAATATAGTATATGAACTTTTAATTTATTCAATGTGGTCCATGAACTGTTGGTACTATTCGATATAGTCCATGAATTGTATGAAAATGTTCAATGTAGTTTCTTGTCTTGAATTAATGGAATGAATTTATTGAATATTTTCATACAATTCATGGACTATATTAAACATATGGTAAAAGTTCAGGAATTATATTACATATTGGGCTAAAGTTTAAAGACTATATTGAACAAATTAAAAGTTCAGAAATGAAATTGTATATTGAGTCAAAGTTTAAGGATTGTTTGTGTCATTATCTTTAATATTACTTCCTTTATCCAAATGAGACGAAAAGCTGTTATATTTGATCATTTAAATTTCTAATCAAGATATGATTACATAGAATAAAGGGAAAATTTCAAATAAGGATCCAAAATGAGGATGTTTTCTCAAAAGAGAACCAAAGTGGATCATGTCTCAAATAAGTGCCTGAAGTGACCAACTTGGTTTCAAATAAGGACCTAGCTTTTCAGTCAACCAAATATTCACTAGCCAGTAAGCATGTGCATCTCACATGCCATTTTTTAAGTCATGTTTAGGGGCATTTTCGTCCAAAAGCTCTTTTATTTTTCTTTCTTCTTCTCCATTCATCTTCTTCGTTCTTCATCTGAGCCACTTCAGTTCATCTTCTTCTTTCTAGAATGCAGACGACCCTTCATCAATGGCATAAACTTGACAGCGATCAATAACGACAGCTAGAGGACATGAGCACACTAGCAACCCCAAAACACAAACCCTAAGGCTTGATTTTAGGATGATTAAAAACTAGGTGGTGACAAGCCGTCCGACGGAAGTAGTGACGATTAGCGACTGGCAATTATGGCCTGAGTGGCTTCCATGACGATAAAGCTGGCTATTCTTGGCTTTGTGCAGCTCAAATCATGTCCTTGGGCTCGATTTTGGCGGTGATTTCGTTGCGGCATCTTGGCAAAATCTAATGAGCGCGACTCATTGATAAGTATATTACTTGTGTGTGGTGATTTTGGGCGATTTCCGGCTTAGGTGCGTGAATTGTGAGATTTTGATTTGGTATTTGCTGTTTGGGACTTGGTGTGATTGAGGCGGCGATGGCCACAACGTGGAGTCTTGATGTTTGCTTCAATTCATGGTGGCGGTGGTCTGAACTATGGCAAGTCAAGGATTAGGATGGCTTTGTTTTGGCATGCGAATGGTGTAATTCAAGTCTATTTCGAGCAATTGAAGCCGGAGGACAGATTCTAGTGAATAAGTCGTTGATAAAACATCAACCATTGGGAAACTCTTTGTGTCGTGAACTCTATATGCTATTGGGTGAGTGCGTGGAGAGAGAAACGGTTTTTAGAAACATGGGGATGCAGCGGCGGCAAGGCGGAGGATGGTGGTCGGTCGGCTGGATTGTGCTCGATTAAATTTTCCTAAAGTTATTGGATCGAACTTTGGATTAATAAATGAGATAATATGGAAGTGATTTAACTTTGTTAATAAAGAGAATTCATCTTGAACGAACATTTGTTTGCTATTGTCAGCTTCGCTGCCAATACCCTCTATCTGTAAAGCAAACCTTTGAAGAAAAAAGATGAACAGTGAAAGGAAAGAAAAGGAATGCAAAAGAAAAATAAAAAGAGTCTTTTAGACAAAAATGCCCCTTAAGATAACTTAAAAAATAACATGTGAGATGCATGTGCTCACCAACCGGTGAACATTTGGCCAACCAGAAAGCTAGGTCCTCATTTGAAACCAAATTAATCACTTCATATCCTTATTTGAAACATAATTTACTCTAGGTCATTTTTTGAAAAAACACATTCACTTTGGGCCCTTATTTGACATTTTCCCTAGAATAAAATATGAAATCTAAGAGATTTTGCTATTTTTTATTTACTATTTGGTAATTACAATAATAACGTCGAATATATTCACGTCATATAATATATATTATTTAGTATAAAATAAACCATAAATTTTACAATTGAAGATGGTAAAAATCTTTTAGAAGGCTTTTGTCTACTTTATTTTTATTCACTTTTTCATTTCATTTTACTTTTGTTAGATTAATTACTTTTTTTTTTATTTCTTTTTTTTTTTTTCTGCCCTATCAATAATTCTATAATAAAATTTTACTAAATAGAAAACTATATTAATATACCTAAAATACTAAACACCTAAAATATGTAATAAATATATATATTTATATATTTATTGAATTTTTATTATAAGATAGAATTAAATTCAAATATATATAAAAATTAAAATTAAATTAAAAATTAAATTGTTATTTGTCGTTATTTTGAATTTCTTATGTTGAAATATAAATATTATTTACATTGAAATATAATTTTAGATTTGTTAATTTAAGGAGTTTATTATTTAAGAAAAATAACTTTATTATTATAAAATTATAAATTCTATCCACTTTTATCTTATCTTCTCGTAAGATAATTTTATTCGGTCTATATCCTTCTTTATATCCGACTTTATCTTACATGAATACAGAATATGGTAAATTTTATTTATTATAAATTTTGTCCTAATCATTGAACGCAAAACACCTTTTTAAAATAGCGATGGAAATATATATGTGTATGTATGTATGTACATAATAATCATGAGTTGCAACTTTGCCCCTTCTTCAACCTTGAAACGCGAAAATAAAAAAAATAATCGAATCCGAAACCCTCCTTTCGGACCACCCTCTTCGTCACCGTCGTCGCTGTCGTCCACGATGGTGACGCCACGGTCGCCGGTCAAGCGGCCGGTATCTGAACCTCGTCCTCCTTGGCGTCCTCCCTCGCGAGCCCCGTTTCGGCCTGCGAGTGGCTGTCGCCAACCACCCTCTTCGTCACCCTCGTCCCTGTCGGCAATGCCCGCATCTGCGATCGAGCGGCCGGAGCCTGAAGCTCGTCCTTCTTGTTGTACTCCCTCACGGCCTACTCGCCGACCACCCTCCTCGTCACCCTAGTCTCTGTCGTTGATGACGGCAACGCGGAGATCGGCGATCACGCGGCCAGAGCCTGCTCCCTGTCCTCCTTCGCGAGCCCCATCTGGGCCTGCGAGTAGCCGTCGCCGACCACGTTTACCCGAGGATATCATCATTGAGTTATTATTGAGGCTACCGGTCAAGTCATTGATGCGATTCAAATGTGTCAGTAAACGATGGCGGTCTCTAATTTTCAACCCAGGATTCGGCAAGTGGCATCTAGAAAGGTTAAAAAGCAGGGGATGTAATTTCTAGCCAGAGAATCATCAAGACTTATCCCATCGAGACCATAGACTGCGAAGGGCTAGACGAGGATCGCGCAGTGATAAAGTTTCGAAATCCAAGAGTCGACGATCTTACATGGAATCCTATCATAGTGGGGTCTGCGATGGTTTGGTATGTTTTAATGTCATGGGCGGCGGATTTATCCTGTATAACCCAACCACTGAGGAGTTTAGGAATATCCTCAGTTCCGATCTTTCTCTGGAAGGGGAGTTCTTTCGTGGATTTGGATGTGACCTGCATCTGATGACTATAAAGTGATAGTCAGTTAGGGTTCTAAAATATGTCAGGTGGAGATATTTTCACTCAAGTGCGGTTCTTGGAAAAAGATACAAGTCCAAGAAAGCCGCCTCCCCCATGAGCATGGAGTTTATTGGAAGGGGGCATTACACTGGTGCGGGATTGATGAGGGGGAAAACAAGAAAGAGACTGTTATGTCATTTGATTTGTCTGAAGAGATATTCCACCAGATGCTTCCGCTCTCCCTGAATGGAATGGGGATATAATTTTCCAAGGACTCAATATTCACTGGGACAATCTGTTAATGTACACCTCGAATGCCTACTGGTTCATGGCGTGGATAATGAATGAGCATGGGAGAGGAGGATCAAGGAAAAAATTGTTCAGCTTTCTGACTGAAGGCCTACTTAGTTACTATTTGCATATCCCAGTCGTATACACAAGGAAAGGAAAAATCCTTTTTCTGGTCGGTTTTTTTGGCGCGATTCTGTTCAATCCGGAGGATAATACTTGCAACTCCCATCGTGAGCACCAGACTTGATGTCTACGTGGAAGCTCTTGTTTCACCCTATATGGCTGTGAGCCATCAAGAATCTAGAGCTTTTAATAGTTATTTTAGTGGATTTGGTTTAACTGTTTTTGTTGGAGTTTCTTTTTTGGGGAGATCTGCCTATGATCTGGTTGAATTTGAAGAAGAAGAAAGACATTGACCAAGACTATTATGAGATCTTGTCATTCATAAGCAGTGACATTCAACTATAATCATGTGAATATTATATGGCTTTTTCTTCTCTTATCAAGAACGGGATCCTCAAAACTCTGGTCTTAATGGTGGATTTGCTGTCATTTTGCACTACACTAACTTACATGCTGACTATTCAAGGAAAATTTTTATTTTTCTACTAAAGCTTTGAAGAAGATTAAGAATGGAAAGCAGTGGGCCATTATTGCATACCAATAGAATTGTGGAAGGTTATGGGAGAGATCGGGTATCTTGGCTCGCAACCATTCTCAATAAAATCTTTACGATCAATAAAAAGGCTGGATGAATGAAGAAAAAGCATCTTGTGCCTATCTACAAGAACAAAGGTGACTTTCAGAAATGTGCCAACAGCAGAGGGGCTAAGGAGGCATACCATGAAGCTAGGGGAACATATGGCTGATGACATGGTGCTGGTAGATGAATCCCAAGTTGCGGTTCGCCAGAAACTTGAATTTGTAGGCAATCCTTTTGCATGTCTGCAGGCAATTTGTGACAGTTCTGGTCTCAAGATTGAGAATCTCGATTCGTTGGTTGACAGAAAAGCCATATGGTACTTCCTTGACTATTCACAAGGAACTTCATTGCTCTTATCCTTTAAAGGTCTCCTGGAATTATCTCTTGTTGACATGAATATTTTCATGCATTTTTTTTTCCATTAACACTAGCGTCATTTGTTCAGACGAATAACACTGCTGTCATTTATTCAGAACAATAATGGAGTGAGAGGTGAAGAATCAATGATGGCCGCTACTGATTATACAGATGCAGTGCACAATTTCATTTTATCACAGAACTTGTCAGGTTTACTTGGAGATTTTCCTGAGGTATGTCTTATAGAAGACTTCTCCAACAGATACATCATATTATATATGTTTCTTGCAAAAGTTAACAAAGTAGTACAGACATCTAAATGGTATCTTTCATTCTTGCTTCTTGGTAAGATCCATGATTCAGAAATTCCACTGAAGTTATGGATGTAATTAAGTTCACATTCTTCGTGTGGCTCTCTGCCTATTGAAGTTATGATACTGCCTGGCATTCCATTTTGGCACTTACTGAGCAATATATTGTATATTTAAGCTACCTCCCTTGCAAGGATAGAACTGCAGTCTGTGATTTGTGCATAACTTTTGACTTGTGAATTTAATGTATCTCCTCCAGTGGTGACATTATCAATCAAGTTGCATGCAAGTTTTGTATTACAGAGGGTTTGACCTTAAATGTATTTGTTGTTGATGGATTACTGTTAATAAGTGGGATGAGACAGTGTTAATAGATTTGAAAATGATATGCATGGTTGCATGTGGTTTAAGATGATATTTGCTTCTCAGTTAGAATGGTATGATCAGCGTGTTTATTATGAAAACTCTTTGCTGACGGCTGCATCATGAACTCCATATAAATGCTTGTCAGCTCTACCACCACAAATGGTCCAATTTCAGAGTCCTCCTTTTTATGTATTTGCTGATATCTTGCTTCAGTATGTGGACTTTCTCATGTTGTAGTCCATTACTTTAATTAGTTGTTTTTTAATCTTGCTAATGCAGATTCTGCGGATAAGTGATGTGTTGGAGCATCATGGTGTGTGTAACTGTCAGTGTCATTATTTTGTTGGTGTTCCTCACATGTCGTTTGGTTATGAAGAAGAATATGGTAATGGTTTAACTGCTATCCCTGAGGATAAATTATTCTTTTTCTCCTTTTGTTTAAAAACTATACTCTAGAAGTTACAGCTGAGTTTTCTCCCGAGCAGGATCATTTGAATTTTCATAAGCTCTGGAGTGGTACTTCTCAAGTGGAGAGAAGACATTCAAGCCATCGACGGTGTTCTGTCAATTCTAATTTAGCAAAGGAAGATGCAGATGGGCTGAGCAACAAAGGTGTGTATGCCAGCATACTGATAGCTAATCTGGAGAGCTTGGACAGAACTGCTGGCTAGCTGTTAGATATCTATTAACGTATAACAACTAAAATATAGTTTGTACCTTAGGTGCAGTGTGCCATCAGAGCCTTGGATTATTCCGATTTGATGTCATGAAAGCTATATCCAAGCCATCCATCTTTCCGCTCTCTGGAGTCCTATTTCCTTTGCAATTCTGCCCAAGTTCAGATTAGTTTTTTGGGTTTCACTAGAGATGTCAACCCTCTTAGGTGCCAAAATTGCGATATCAAACAATGTCAGAAGAATAATGTTCTGAAAAAGTTGTCTTCCCTTAGTCCAACATGTTCAGCTGTAAAGTTGCAGATTGGACGTCATTTAAGGATACCACCTTGAGATAGCTCTTAGAAATGGTGCTGACTCAATGAGTATGAAAAATTTGGGAGTGGAGAGTTATCATTGCATGGAAAAATGAAGACAGATTGATAAATATGTGATGTTATGAATTTTTGTAATTGTGGACTGTGGGATGATTTAAAGATCTTATTGATTAGTGAAGCGTCTAAAAATGAGAAACAATAGTTATTGAAATCTGTCACGTTTATGTTGAACCAGTCTTCGAGGCAAACTACACTGGGAGAGATATTCCACCGGATGCTTCCTGTCCCTGAATGGAATGGGGACATAAGTCTCAAGGAGGAGCCAATATTCATGGGGACAATCTGTTAATGTACACCTTGAATGCCTACTGGTTCATGGCGTGGATGACTGAGCATGGGAGAGTAGGATCATGGACAAAATTGTTCAGCTTTCCAAGTGTAGGCATACCAGATCACCATTTGCAGAACCCTGTCGTGTACACAAGGAGCGGAAAAATCCTTTTTCAGGTCAATTATTTTGGTGCAATTCTGTTCAATCTGGAGGATAATACTTACAAGAACACTCCCATCGTGAGCGCCAAACTTGCTATCTATATGGAAACTCTTGTTTCACCTGTGTCGACTGTGAGCCATCAAGAATCTAGAGCTTTTAATAGTTTAAGTGGACTTGATTGAACCGTTTTTGTTGGAGTTTTTTTTTTGGGGAGATTTGGCTATGATGTTGTCGTATTTGAAGAAGACAAAAGACATTGTCTGAGACTATAATGAGATCTTGTCATTCATTAGTAGTGACATTCAACTATAATCATGTGAATATTACGTGGTTTTTTCTTCTCTTATTGAGAATGGGATCCTCAAAATTCTGGTCTTAATCATGGATGTGCCATCATTTTGCACCGCAATAACACACTGCTGACAATTCAATGCAAAATTTTAATTTTGTACTAGAGCTTTGAAGGAGATTAAGTATGGAAAGCAGTGGGCCATTAATTTGATATATTTTTGGTCAGAAAAAATTGCTTCATTGATTGCTTTAAGTGAAACCACCATTAGATCTGATAGGATTTTTGGGGGGATTGGAGGTCCAATAATTAGAGAGCCCATTTCGTATGTGGGCCTTAGAGACCCAATCTGCCACTAAATTTGCTTCACTTGGACAATGGGTTAATTGTATGCTTTTAAAGTAGCCCATCAGAGTTTCGCACTCAGAAACCAGCGATTGTACCTTCCAGGATGGCTTATCTTGATCTATGAGGGCATTTATCAAAGAGCTACAATCCAACTCAAAGTTGAGGGAAACTAATTTGTCAAGTGAATGCTCAATGCGTGCTAAATAAATCTTGTCTTTTAGAGGATTTGTTATTTGAAATGTTTTTCAAGAGGCTAGCGAGACTGAGAGGTCAATGGAATTGATGAAATGCCGTGTAAGTATATTAGCTTATCTAGAAACACTCAAATGCAAAGAGGAAAACATGGATGGAGAAAAATGTTAGCCTCATTTGAAGGAGGGGGTTATTGAACAAAAGAGTGATGAAACGAGTTATAATTAGAACTCAAGAGAGTCATTTATTGGGCCTGATGCTCCTTCTTGCGCGCCAAGAAGTGGTCATAGAGCTTGTGCTGGTCGGGCAACGACTTGGCCACACTCTCCCTCTGCATGCACCGCTTGGCCCATGCCACCACCTTAGGGCACTCCTCCACAATGCTATAGTTGCCTAATGTCTCGAACGCATAGAACCAGGTATAGAATGGTATTAGCGACACATCCACATACCCGAACCTCTCCCCGCCAAAGTAGGCCTTGTCCCCGAGCTCTCCCTCCAACACCTTCAAGCACTCGATGAACTCCTTCTTCGCCGCCTCCTGGGCCTCTCCCGTCGACACCCACGCTGATCGCCCCGCCGAATATATCTGCACCGTCGTTTTGATGTCTCGATGTTAAGCGCACTTAATAAGGATATGTTGAAAAACTTAAGGCCTTGTTGTCTAACCTTTTTGTCCACGTAGTCGGCCCAGAACCTGGCCCGGGCACGCTCGTAAGGGTCCAAAGGCAGGAGAGGAGACTCGGGACCCCAGGTCTCGTCGATGTACTGGACCGCGACGAGGGACTCGCAAATCGGCTTGCCGTTGTGGATGAGGACGGGGATCTGCTTGCGGACTGGGTTCATCTTCAAGAGCAAGGGGCTCTTGTTGCTCAGATCCTCCTCCCTCGTGTCGAACTCCACGCCCTTCTCTCTCAAGGCAATCATAACCCTCTTCCCGAACGGGCTCGGCCAGAAGTCCAACAAGATCACTTCATCCGCCATTGAATTGTTTGTCACTACAAGCTGAAGCTCTCGGTAATTTGAAGAGAAATGAAGAATGCTTTTCCGTGGTGAAATCGGAATAAACGCAGGGTGCGACTTATATAGAGGGAAAGAGAAGAGAACTATGATGATGATGGCACCTCGTATTCGTTGCCTTGTGGGCCAAGAGGCGGCTTCATATCGTCATGGCTTGCGTCACTCTCATGTGCAAGTCTCCTCTCTTCTCTCTCCACGACGGAGCCGATTAGGTCATGGCTTAAGCATCGCCTGAACGAGCAATATAACTATTATTATCATTAGTTCTACTGGTTGTTGCCTCCTTCTAGTGCCTTCCAGTTCCTCTTACGTTTCTTCATTTTCCATTTCTCGACTTTGTGTTATTGATCTCCAGACTATTATGAAAATACCAATTTGTCATGATACAAGAATTTTTGAAAGAGTAGGTATCGTAATAATTTTTAATTATTTATTATTTTAATTTTTATGGTCCAAAGTATAATGTTATTCCCATAGTAAGTTAAACACTGTCACCAAATCATTTCTTTTTCTCAATTATTTATGTACCTAGCTCCGTTAATTCCCAGGAAATGAATAATTTAAAAATATTTTTTTTAAAAACGAACTTTTACATTGCTTACAAAATTGAATTAACAAAAAATATTTCTATTGTCTAGGAAATATTTAAATATAAATTATTATCAAAGTTCATTTAATGTTATTTTTTCATGTTGGGAAGGATGAACTTCACAACTTGCTATATGTCAACCAACTATGCTCCTGATTTCACAGCTTTTTGACTGAAGGCCTACTCAGTTACTATGTGCAGATCCCCGTCGCATACACAAGGAAAGGAAAATCCTTTTTCTGGTCAATTTTTTTGGTGTGATTCTGTTCAATCCGAAGGATGATACTTGCAAGAATACTCCCATCGTGAGCACCAGACTAGCTATCTACGTGGAAGCTCTTGTTTCACCCTATATGGCTGTGAGCCATCAAGAATCTAGAGCTTTTAATAGTTATTTTAGTGGATTTGGTTTAACTGTTTTTGTTGGAGTTTCTTTTTTGGGGAGATCTGCCTATGATCTTGTTGAATTTGAAGAAGAAGAAAGACATTGACCAAGACTATTATGAGATCTTGTCATTCATAAGCAGTGACATTCAACTATAATCATGTGAATATTATATGGCTTTTTCTTCTCTTATCAAGAACGGGATCCTCAAAACTCTGGTCTTAATGGTGGATTTGCTGTCATTTTGCACTACACTAACTTACATGCTGACTATTCAAGGAAAATTTTTATTTTTCTACTAAAGCTTTGAAGAAGATTAAGAATGGAAAGCAGTGGGCCATTATTGCATACCAATAGAATTGTGGAAGGTTATGGGAGAGATCGGGTATCTTGGCTCGCAACCATTCTCAATAAAATCTTTACGATCAATAAAAAGGCTGGATGAATGAAGAAAAAGCATCTTGTGCCTATCTACAAGAACAAAGGTGACTTTCAGAATTGTGCCAACAGCAGAGGGGCTAAGGAGGCATACCATGAAGCTAGGGGAACATATGGCTGATGACATGGTGCTGGTAGATGAATCCCAAGTTGCGGTTCGCCAGAAACTTGAATTTGGAGGCAATGCTTTTGCATGTCTGCAGGCAATTTGTGACAGTTCTGATCTCAAGATTGAGAATCTCGATTCGTTGGTTGACAGAAAAGCCATATGGTACTTCCTTGACTATTCACAAGGAACTTCATTGCTCTTATCCTTTAAAGGTCTCCTGGAATTATCTCTTGTTGACATGAATATTTTCATGCATTTTTTTTCCAATAACACTAGTGTCATTTGTGCAGACAAATAACACTGCTGTCATTTATTCAGAACAATAATGGAGTGAGAGGTGAATAATCAATGATGGCTGCTGCTGATTATACAGATGCAGTGCACAATTTCATTTTATCACAGAAATTGACAGGTTTATTTACTTGGAGATTTTCCCGAGGTATGTCTTATAGAAGACTTCTCCAACAGATACATCATATTATATATGTTTCTTGCAAAAGTTAACAAAGTAGTACAGACATCTAAATGGTATCTCTCATTCTTGCTTCTTGGTAAGATCCACGATTCAGAAATTCCACTGAAGTTATGGATGTAATTAAGTTCACATTCTTCGTGTGGCTCTCTGCCTATTGAAGTTATGATACTGCCTGGCATTCCATTTTGGCACTTACTCAGCAATATATTGTATAATTTAAGCTACCTCCCTTGCAAGGATAGAACTGCAGTCTGTGATTTGTGCATAACTTTTGACTTGTGCATTTAATGTATCTCCTCCAGTGGTGACATTATCAATCAAGTTGCATGCAAGTTTTGTATTACAGAGGGTTTGACCTTAAATGTATTTGTTGTTGATGGATTACTGTTAATAAGTGGGATGAGACAGTGTTAATAGATTTGAAAATGATATGCATGGTTGCATGTGGTTTAAGATGATATTTGCTTCTCAGTTAGAATGGTATGATCAGCGTGTTTATTATGAAAACTCTTTGCAAACGGCTGCATCATGAACTCCATATAAATGCGTGTCAGCTCTACAACCACAAATGGTCCAATTTCAGAGTCCTCCTTTTTATGTATTTGCTGATATCTTGCTTCAGTATGTGGACTTTCTCATGTTGTAGTCCATTACTTTAATTAGTTGTTTTTTAATCTTGCTAATGCAGATTCTGCGGATAAGTGATGTGCTGGAGCATCATGGTGTGTGTAACTGTCAGTGTCATTATTTTGTTGGTGTTCCTCACGTCATTTGGTTATGAAGAAGAATATGGTAATGGTTTAACTGCTATCCCTGAGGATAAATTATTCTCTCTCCTTTTGTTTAAAAACTATACTCTAGAAGTTACAGCTTTTCTCCTAAGCAGGATCATTTGAATTTTCATAAGCTCTGGAGTTGTACTTCTCAAGTGGAGAGAAGACACTCAAGCCATCGACGGTGTTCTGTCAATTCTAATTTAGCAAAGGAAGATGCAGATGGGCTGAGCAACAAAGGTGTGTATGCTTGCATACTGATAGCTAATCTGGAGAGCTTGGACAGAACTGCTGGCTAGCTGTTAGATATCGATTAACGGATAACAACTAAAATATAGTTTGTACCTTAGGTGCAGTGTGCCATCAGAGCCTTGGATTATTCCGATTTGATGTCATGAAAGCTATATCCAAGCCATCCATCTTTCCGCTCTCTGGAGTCCTATTTCTTTTGCAATTCTGCCCAAGTTCAGATTAGTTTTTTGGCTTTCACTGGAGATGTCAACCCTCTTAGGTGCCAAAATTTCAATATCAAACAATGTCAGAAGAATAATGTTCTGAAAAAGTTGTTTTCCCTTAGTCCAACATGTTCAGCTGTAAAGTTGCAGATTGGACGTCATTTAAGGATACCACCTTGAGATAGCTCTTATGACTCAATGAGTATGAAAATTTGGGAGTAATGAGTTATCATTGCATGGAAAAATGAAGACAGATTGATAAATATGTGATGTTATGAATTTTTGTAATTGTGGACTGTGGGATGATTTAAAGATCTTATTGATTAGTGAAGCGTCTAAAAATGAGAAACAATAGTTATTGAAATCTGTCACTTTTATGTTGAACCAGTCTTCGAGGCAAACTACACTGGGAGAGAGAATTTTACATTTTATGCACCAGCTTGAAATTTGAAATAGTCCTGTCTCTTTTTTTCATCATTAGAAGCAGCAAAGAGGTTCAAGGCCATTTAGGCTTGGTGGCAAATTATGGTGGAGAAGGACTTTAAAAGCATTTCAAATCCATGAAATTCTGCTCTTGACATCTACCCAATCAGCAAATCAGAAAATAAACCTAAAAGAGGTAGTCAAACCACCAAACGACCATGAGTAATGTAGAGTTGCTTCTCAAGGATATATTACTTCTAGGCATTCACTTCTCCTAGTATTTTGTGGAATCTGATTTCTTTTTTTTCTTTAAATTTTTTTGACATTGATTCTCTGCATTGATCAATTGTCGAGATCATGTGGCGCTCCTATAGAAGCTCTTATACTTGTTGAATGCTTTCAGATGATGCCGCCTGTCTTGTCCAGTCCTGCTACAGAGGAATGATAGAACATCGTAAGTTTTTGAAGATTATGGATGCAGCTTCTTTGCTGCAGAGTGCTATTTGGGCACGGTTAGTTGCCACGCAGAAAATGCTGCTCATCGGAAGTTTTGCAACTGCGGTGGATGAATTTCTATGCAGTAAATGACATTCTTGGATAATCATCTAGTATTTTTCAATTTTATACTTTTATGTTCTTGATTTGGCTGCTTCTTGTGTAGGTAGAGGGAAGAGTTCAGAAACATATTGGAGATACTTGTTAGTTATTTTTAACAGGCATAACTTTGTCAAGATGAGAAGGTCGGCACTGCTTATCCAGCGAGCAGCAAGGAAATGGAGCTCTTGGGGATGTCAACATGAAGGTGTTGCATCTTATGTGGCACATCATCACTAACCTGGGCAACACTGCTTTTGCTATTGATTGCATACCTGGGTGCACTTTGAGGTCAATTGCTGTATTTAAGAACTCTCAAATAGATCACAACAATAAAATGGTTTCTGAAATATGCACAGAAATGAGTTCAACAATTCTTTGTACAAAAGCTGCAACTCAAATTCAGCAATGAGGTTTTTGGAGAAACCAAATGGCATCCACTTTCGGTCATTTAACTCAGACTTGTTCCAGAATCCTGCGAACAAGTTCCATTTTGAGAACCTTTCAGTAACAGGAACCCGTCATTGATTGGACAAATTCCTCTTTTCTCAAGTAGTGTCCTGTTTTCATTGAAAATGTAAACTGGAAGGTAAAGTTCTTTAAAATTTCTGAAGAAACACCACAGGGAAACGAAAATGCTAACTAGAGAACAGGGGATTAAAAAGATTATTCATTCTTATAAGAAAAGTTACTCGATTGACCAACTAAATCGAAAACAAAGCCCTGTACAGCTTATATCATAGAAAAACAGCAATAGTACAAAATAAGTTCAAGAAAAATACCTACAAACAAGAAACAGTCTCCCCTAAAACTCTACGGAAAAAAAAAAGGAAACTGTAATACCTCGCTAGTGGGCCGTTTGCTTATCATCATATGGTATTCAAGCAGCTTCAATAACTAATCACAGGGTTTTGCCAGCAATAGTCATCCCTCCCACGCGGTGATACTGGTACAACGCTCGCAGACGCACCTGCACGAGCACATAGAACCTCGAATGCAGCATCTTAGGAAAGAAACTCCTTCCACAAGAGAGGAGAGCCGGCCAACAATTTACTTGGAATGGGAAGGTCAGCAGAACAGTAACCTCAAGGTGGGGGCCGGCCACATTTTAATGGAAAAATTGTTGAGCATCCGCGAAATGAAGACTGTTTAAAGTCAAAAAGCCTATTGCACGGGATGAATAGAATTGCAAGTTCTCTCGCACATGGGAGAGAGAAATGAGGAAGCATGGCATATTTTCAGCAATCCATGGGGAGACGGCTTATTAAGTTGAGTGAAATTCATTCATCGAGTGAACGGTCGACACATGCTAAATAGATTTGTTGTCTTTTAGAGGATTTGTTATTGAAAACATTTTGAAATGGGAGATGTTCTCTCGCGAGACTACATGTAGTTGACCACGGAATTGATCGATTTCCAGTGTTCGCTTGACATACACAGCACAAATAATGCTCAACATAATAGTAAACGTAATTCATGAGATGGTGTATATGGTTATTTAGCTGATTCGAAAACACTGGAGTAAAAAGGAAATCATGGAAGTACAAAAGAGCTCAACCTCGTCCATAAGAGAGAGGTTATTGATCAAAAGAGTGATGAAATCAGCAATAATCAGAACTCAAAGAGAGTCGTTTATTGCGCCTGAAGCTTCTTCTTGGCCACCATGAGGAAGTCATAGAGTTTGTACTGATCGGGCAACGACTTGGCCACGCTTTCCCTCTGCATGCACTGCTTGGCCCATGCCACCACCTTGGGGCACTCCTCCACGATGCTAAAGTTGGCCAACGTCTCCAAAGCATAGAACAAGCAATAGAACGGTATAAGCGACACATCTAGATACCCGAACCTCTCCCCGCCAAAGTAGGCATTGTCCCCAAGCTCTCCCTCCAACCCCTTCAAGCACTCGATGTACTCCTTCTTCGCGGCCTCCTGGGCCTCCCCCTTCGACCGCCAGAGTGTTCGCGTCGCTGGATATATCTGCACAGTCATTTGGCATCTTGATGTTAAGCGCAGTTAATAAGGAAATGTTCAAAAGATTAAGGCGTTGTTGTCTCGCCTTCTTGTCCACGTAGTTGGCCCAGAACCTAGCCTGGGCACGCTCGTAAGGATCTGATGGCAGGAGAGGAGACTCGCGACCCCAAGTCTCATCAATGTACTGGACCACGATGAGGGACTCGCAAACCGGCTTGCCGTTGTGGATGAGGACTGGAATTTGCTTGTGGACCGGGTTCATCGTCAAGAGCAGGGGGCTCTTGTTGATCATATCTTCCTCCCTTGTATCGAACTCCACGCCCTTCTCTCTCAGGGCAATCCTGGCCCTCATCCCGAATAGGCTCGGCCAGAAGCCCAACAAAATCACTTCCTCTGCCATTGAATTGTCACTACGAGCTGAAGCTTTTGTAATTTGAACAGAAAAGAAGAATGCTTTCCCGTGGCGAAATCAGGCTAAGCGCAGGGTGCCACTTATATAGAGGGAAAGAGAACGTTGATGCCGAGACTTTTATTAGTTGCACGGTCGGGAGGAGAGGCCGCTTAAGTTTTGTCATTGCTTGCGTCACTCTCGGGTCCTAGTCTAGTCTCGATGCCGGAGCCAGTTAGGCCATGGCTTAGGTATCGCCTGAACGAGGAATGTAATTATTATTTTTAGTTCGGCTTGTACTTGGGTCTTTTCCGGTGCTTCGGTGCCTCTGACCTTCTTCATGTTCCATTTATAATTGTTATGTACTTGGACACAGTCAGCTTGCAAAGTACCATAATGAATAATTTATAACAGAAAAATAATGATATGGAAAATTATTCAAAAAGTTTTAAGCTATTGTACGATAATTAATTTAATTTTAAACCTTTCAATTGTGTCAAATTAATTATAAATTTATTATACGGTAACCATTCATTTAGAAACATTTTCATTGTATCAAATTTAGTCCTAAAAATTTTGATAATTTTTCAATTTAATTTTAAACATTTTAACCAATTGTCAATATAGTCCTTTTAGCTAATTTTGACCGAAAATCACTAATATGATGATCCAATCAGTGCTAGTTGTCCTATATGATGTGGCTTGCTTTGACATGAATAATTTTTTAAAGAATTTTTTTAATTTTTTAATTATTTTTTATACTATCTTTCTTTTCTTTTTTTCCTTTTTCTTCTTCGACGGCCCCCACTAGCCCCTAGGCAAGGATCATGAAACCCTCGCCGAGCACCATGAGGGCTCACAAGCCCTACCCAAATCTAACAAGGGCTACAACCCTTACCTGTGGCCAATGAGGGTTTCATAGCCCTCACCCACCCTTGTTGTGGCCGTCAAAAGTACTGAGAACCACCCAGACCGCCCAAGAACAAGTGATTCCTAAGGGAACCAGTCCGATTCTCGATTCCAATTTATTAGAACAGGTGGATACTGGTCTGGTTCCCGATTCTAGGCGTACAACTGCTCACTCAAACCGGACTAGCAATATACAATATATTTTTAATTTTAATTTTAAAAAAAAATGAAAAATCCTAAATTCCTAGGCTATTGACTAGTTTTTATGTTGGATAAGTGTTTACTTTTGCCCATTCATAACAAGTTTGATGAGTGTGCTCTCTTACTAACACGCACTTCTTAACATACTGATATTGTTGGTTTATTAACTCTAATCAGGAGTGTCTTTCATTAGATGATTCTGTTGTGTAATTCTTTGTTGCATATTATAGTGTTGATGCATGAAGCTTGGTGGTATTGATTCCATGAACCCAACGGGAACTGCACCAGACCATCGGTTCGATTACTAGTGAATCCATGGAATCAATAGACGGTTCCCAATTCCAATTTTACGGAATCAATTCTTAATGGGTAGCTCCCAATTCTAGAGTAGGAACTGCCCACCTGAACTATGCTCACCCCTAGCGACACCCTCACCTCGCCATATCTGGCATAGGCTCCCAAGCCCTCACCTAGGGACTGATGGGGATTGCCAGCCCTCACCTAGGGGCCAGTGGATAATCAATAAAAATAATAAAAAGTCAGAATTTTTTTTTTTAAAATCATTCATATCAACATCAGTTGATTAGTCCCGATACTTGTAACACTATAGCCTTTCTCGTTTTGAATCTTTTGTGCAATTTTCACGATGGATTTGCAAGCTTCATCTTTGTGAGCCAGGAACATTACCCAAGTGAATTTGGAATAATCATCCACAATCACTAGGCAATACTTGCTTCCACCAAGATTGGTGGTTCCTTGTTGGTCTGAATAGGTCCCATATGATGTAATTGCAATACTCGATTAGTAGCAACAGTAATTATAGATTTAAATTTTTTTTTTGACTTGCTTACCTAATGAGCATGCATTACAGATTACGTTCTTCTTGGAAGACCTCTTACCATTTCTTTTGGGGCTAGTTTGGAGATTTGCTTTGAGCTAATGTGACCAAGCTTTCTGTGCCACATCTCTTACTCTCTCTTCTTCTTTTTTATAGAAAATAAGCAATGAGAGGTTTCACTGCCAATGTTCAACAAGTATAAATTTCCATATCTTTTTTATTGAGAAGGTCTATGATGAGTCTTTGCCTTTACCTCAAATACCATCTTTAAGTTGATCTTGTATCCTTTGTCACAAAGCTGATCGATGCTTATCAATTTATGTCTCAATCCTTTGACCAAGGCTACATCATCAATGGTTAGTTCTCCCACCTTGATGGTACCTCTACCAACTATTCTTCCTTTGTCTTTTCCTCCAAAAGTAACATATCCACCATCTACTTGGGTTAAATATACAAATACTGGCATCTTTAGTCATATGTCATGAGCATATGCTGTCCAGATACCAATTAGTTGACTTCTTTCCTTGCATCAAAAAGTAGGTTTATTTCTTTTTTGGTACCCACACAAACTAGGGTCCATCATTATTAGTGTATTTGAACTTTCAATTCACCTTCTCTGACTTTGCCCTTTGGTTTGGACATTCATAATAGTTGATTCTGATTCATTTGATTCTTTGTATTGAGAGTAAACATCCTTCTTTTGGACACATTCACATTTGCAATTAGTTTATTACTTATGCCTCTTAGCACATGGCTAAGGTTTTTCATGTAGAAAATATAACCTTTCTCCAGAAGCTATCTCAAACTCAAGATATTGCTTGACATTTTTGGAACATTAGAAACATTAGTAATAAACTAATGTACTCCATGATTCAAATGAATCAGAATTTTACCTTTGCCTTCGATAAGAATTTTGGAATTATCATTGAACGGACTTTCCCTTTGATTATTTCATCAAACTCAGCAAACATCTCCTTCTGCCCCGCCCATGGGATTGCTTACACTAATATCCAAGTACCATGTATCATTTTGACCACCTTCATCTTCTTTAAATGCTAATAAAAGGGCTTGCTCTGCATCATTCACTAAATTTGTCTTTTCGTCTGCTATGCTTCTTTCTTTGTACTAACAATTAAAAGCATAATGACCAAGTTTATTGCAATGATAACATTGAATTTTAAATTTATTATGCAATTGGCTTTTTGAGGTCTTTCCTCTTCCACGAACACCTCTTTTATTCTGGTATATATTGTCATGTCGAGCAACATCTCCTCCACTACCATCGAAATAGCCACCACACCTACTGGCAAAGCGACCTTGACCTTGACCTCGAACACAATCTTGATTTATCCCTCGAGTTTGCACAAGATTTCTACATTGCTCCTTCTCATCTTAGATGGTCGACCAAGTTTGAAGTACTTCCTCCACCAGCTCATTTTTTATTATTTTTTTTGAATCTTTATTCATGAGCTTAAAATGAACCGAGAAGCTCATCAATCATCATGGAATCCGAGTCTTTAGACTCTTCAATTGTACGCCAATGTGATCGTACTTTTTATCTAAGGACTGAAGAATCTTCTTGACAACTCGAACACCTAGAACACCTTCACCATTTCTTTTCATCTAGTTGACAATTGCCAAGACTCTTGTCAAATAATCAGCAAACGATTCATATTCTTTCATAAGAATTGCCTCTAATGTGTCTCTCAAAGTTTGAAGAAAAATCTTTTGAACTTTTTGTACTCCTTCGTGTGAGTTTTGAAGGGTATCTCATGCCTCCTTAGTATTAGTGGCATTCGAAACCTTCTCGAACATCAAATCATCTAAAACGTGCTAGATGATTGACAAGGCATGTTGATCTTTTGCATGAACCTTCTCCAGGGCATTTCTTTGGTTTTGATTCAAGGTGGCTTCATCCTCTAACTCATCATGGCTTGTGTCGACAAATTCCCATAAACCATAAGCACCAAGTAGGGCTTTCATTCTAATAGCCCAGTTCTCATAATTTTTTTTGATAAGACGAGGGTATTGAAAAGGAAGTTGAGCATTTGTTGAGGCCATGATCGCAAACCTTAAGTTCTGATACCAATTTGATGGGATAATTTGAAGGTGAAATATTCACAACTCACACAACTCAAGGAAGAGGAGACGAATATGCCTTTTTGTTCAACTTTATTTCGTCTTATCAAAAATGATTACAAGACTTACCAATTTATAGGCTTGTTACATAACTCTTTCTCTTTCCATTAAAGTACACATCAATGTAGTCAGCATTTTAAGGAGATAAATTCCTAAGAATTTACAAAACATTGATTAAATCTAGAAACACGAATAGTCACAATATAGAAATATAAACAAATGCTTTGAAAACAACACTACAATGATGACTTTTATTAACTCATGCACACTATTTTGGGAGTCGAACGCACATCTTGTAAATCAATAACTTGTTTGGTGAATCAATAACCTCTTTGCTTGATCGGTAGCTTCAACGAATTTGGTTTAATTACAAACACTAAAAAGATTTGTTCTCTTTTAGAGGATTTGATATTGAAAATATTTTGAAAAAGAAGATATCCTCTCATGAGACTAAATGTAGTTAATGATGGAATTGATTGATTTTCATCGCTCACTTGACATACACAGTGCAAATAGCGCAAAACATAATAGTAAACGGAATTCATAAGATGGTGTATATAATTATTTAGCTGATCCAGAAACACTGTGGAGTACAAAAGGAAATCATAGAAGTAGAAAAGAGTTTAGCCTTGTCCATAGGAGAGAGGTTATTGAATGGAAGAGTGATGAAATAAGCAATAACCAGACTCAGAGAGTTATTTATTGGGACTGAAGCTTCTTCCTGTACTCCAAGATGAAGTCATAGAGCTTGTACTGGTCAGGCAATGACTTGGCCACGCTCTCCCTCTGCAGGCACCGCTTGGCCCATGCCACCAACTTGGGGCACTCCTCCCTAATGCTAAAGTTGACCAATGTCTCCAAAGTATAGAACCAGCTATAGAACGGTATTAGCGACACATCCGTGTACTCGAACCTCTCCCCGCCAAAGTAGGCCTTGTCCCCAAGCTCTCCCTCCAACACCTTCAAGCACTCGATGTACTCCTTCTTTGCTGCCTCCTCGGCCTCTCCCATCGACAGCAATATCGTTCGCAATGCCGGATATATCTGCACGGTCATTTCATGTCTTGATGTTAGGCGCAGTTAATAAGGAAATGTTGAAAAAATTAAGGCGTTGTTGTCTCACCTTCTTGTCCACGTAATCAGCCCAAAACTTGGCCCGGGCACGCTCGTGAGGATCCGATGGCAAGAGAGGAGACTCGGGACCCCAGGTCTCATCAATGTACTGGACCATGATGAGGGACTCGCAAACGGGCTTGCCGTTGTGGATGAGGACGGGGATCTTCTTGTGGACTGGGTTCATCTTCAAGAGCAGGGGGCTCTTGTTGCTCAGATCCTCCTCCCTCATTTCGAACTCCACGCCCTTCTCTCTCAGGGCGATTCTGGCCCTCATCCCGAACAGGCTCGGCCAGAAGTCCAACAATATCACTTCCTCCGCCATTGAATTGTCACTACAAGGTGAAGCTTTTGTAATTTGAACAGAAAAGAAGAATGCTTTTCCGTGGTGAAATCGGGATAAACGCAGGTGCCACTTATATAGAGGGAAAGAGAACGTTGATGATAAGATTTTAATCACCGTGGGTGGAGAGGCGGCTGAATATTGTCACTGCTTGCGTCACTCTCTGGTCCAAGTCTTGTCTCCATGTCCGAGGCGATTAGGTCATGGCTTAGGTGTCCCATGAACGAGAACTATAATTATTATTATTAGTTCTACTTATGTGCTTCCTTCTTTTCGTTGCTTCCAGAACCTCTGACATTTTTCATTTTCCATTTCTCATCGTTATGTACTTGGACACAATCAGCACGTAAAGTACCATAATAGAATTGCTACTTCTCTCTCACTAGCACCGCAAATATCCAGAAAGCAAAATTTATTCCAATCCGACTCAGCTTCTATTTTCCAGATTTACTGTTCCTTCACCAACAAGGACCACAGATGTCGCCATAGGCAGGTATCAACTGAATGTGACTCATCTGGTTGCCTGCACTAGCTATCAAAAAATGGTCTACTATAGCAACACCCCTTAGTTATAACGCTTGGTATCCACATGAAAGGGAACCCATCACCATCCGGCTTAGAGATGGAGGCCCACTGGCAGAAAACTGTGAGGCCATCGCTTCCCATGAACATAAGAGTACCAATATACTCTTAACAGCTCTCGGTTTGTGCATAATCCTGTGGATGTAAAACCGCCTCCTCATGTCAC
Organism: Corymbia calophylla; assembly: GCA_014182845.1. Lineage (NCBI taxonomy): Eukaryota > Viridiplantae > Streptophyta > Magnoliopsida > Myrtales > Myrtaceae > Corymbia > Corymbia calophylla. The sequence continues at coordinate 5,473,486 of CM024698.1, read as the reverse complement.
ATATCGCATGGATCAAGGCCTGGTTATGATCCTTTTTCCTGGCTAAATGATAGGAGACGTCCAATTAGTTTCTCTTTCAATGATTCTGGAATTTGCGAGAGGAAAGTTGATTCGGCATCCACAATCAACAGCTTCCTGTGTGATAACGATCAATGTTAGAAAGTTCAACAAAAATAATTAAAAATATTAGGTGGAAGCAGATTGTACGCATATAATACCCAGTACAACTGCGTAAACAAGCGACATAGGACACTTTAATGCCCCTTTCACATGCAAGCTGAAATAGCACATGAAATTGACGAACGAGGAATTAAACAAATAGAAATCCCCAAGTAAACGAATAATTAAACAGGGCATAAATAATATTAGAAAGTCCACTCAAATAAACCATAAGGTGGGAGACTACACGCATAGAAGGCACAAAAAATTAGTTGCTTTGAGTTATCTATCCTTATATTCCTCCTCAAGTTTTCAATCAAATTGGGCTCACTTCTAAGGGGTCATCCAACATCATTACGTTAGAATGTGAGAGTCTCATAATACAGATTTGAGTTTTCTCATATGCTATTTGGTAATAAAATTCCATTTACATCAAAATTGGGTGCTGGGCTGATAGATATTCAGCATAAGTGTTAAACTTTTTGGACAATAAAATCTTCAATCACTCTCTCAATGGCATGGACAAAATAGTATCTCTCTCCATGTGGAAAAAAATGATAACACTCAAAATCAATCATCGAATGGGAAACAATGACCCAATCAATATCCATTAGACATTGATGACTGTTCAACCGACGAAAAGCCAATGTGTTGTGACAGATGAAACTTCAATGTTAGGGAAAAAGAAGTTTGCCTTCTATTAGAAGTTTCGCCCACTCAAGAAAAGAAACTGATCAGGGAAGTTGATTATCCCATTTCCAAAAGATGTAAATGAACGTAACCTCAAAGAAGTTCTAGACACATCCATTCCAAGGAGAAAAGTAAACTGCTCAGCTATGGAAGGAGAGGAACAGAACTCACCTCAAGGGGTCAAAATTTAGTGAACTATCATCTGCTTTGATCGCGCACGTTCTCTTCTTCACGTGCATGAAAGCGTAAACGTCATCCGCCCGGCCACATGATCGCAATATAGAGGAAGCTTCATTCTTGAGGCTGAATATACAAGAAAAATAAATAAAAGATGAGCAGAAGCCAAATTTAAGAGCAGACTCTACCACCAAACGGTAGATATTATCTAAAGAGAACTAATTTGCAAGATGGTTCAGATAATTTAGCAAATGTAAGCAAACGTAGATACAAGTTTTGGCCCCAAAACACTCCACGGAAAAACCTATCAACAGAGTTGTGAGAGAAAGAGCAATGACAACGTGTCAACCTTCAGGAAACATCAAGGAACATCACAAGAAATGCATGAGACCAGATTCACAACAAACAATAGCATTTTTTATGTTGGAATATAATCCAGAAAAAATGAACTGTTTGTTGTAATCAAAACATCAATGCAAAGAAGATGATGACAACTTTATAAACTTACAAATCTTAGAGAAGATAAAAATAAAATATCACTGGAAAAATAACACAAAATTGGAGGTGAGGTACGGATATCTGAATCTCCTTAAGGCAATTAGTTCCTGCCAATGGTGCTCCGCAGATTCACGAACTATGCCTCCTAAGATACAACACCTCGAACTTGTTTGGATTAGCACTATGCAAACAGGACTTAGTCGAACTGTTCAATTTAACCAGCACACTTAGAAAAAATTAGAAGAGTAGAGTTTTTGGAATCGTTTTCTTGAATTTTTCTTTCTGAAAAACCCCTGTGAAGAAGCTCTATGCTCTTATCTATTTATAGAGCTTTCAAGTTCATGTATAGAAGAGATACATGAATTAAATAAATACATGTATCCAAGAGATTCATGAATCAAGAGATACGTGAATCCAAGAGATTCATGAATTCAGGAGATACGTGAATCCAAGAGATTCATGAATTCAGGAGATACGTGTATCCAAGAGATTCATGAATTCAGGAGATACGTTAATCCCAGAGATTCATTAATTCAATAAATATAGATACGTGAACAGAAAAGACGTATCTTAATTTGTTTGCATTCGTTGATCCATTAACCATATATATAACAATCCCCCACATTAATGGATCAACAAAACATTTTTGACTCAAAGGAATCTGAGCATACCTGTTGAAATACACCGCATCAAGATAGGTAGCTTTCGTTTTGAACCTTCTTTAGTGAAAGCCTATCGGACTTACTTAACTAGTCGATGGACTAAGCCTTGAATCACCAGTTGTTTGTGTAAGCCTAGACAATAAACCTCACACGAAGTATTTCCAATTCAAGATTGGTTCTCGGTTGTGTTTGTTCTTTCAACCCTGAACCTCTCAGGATTCATGCATGCTTTAGAAAATCTAGCCTTAAAAAGATTTTCATAGAGTCGGCCAGCTCCACGCAAATAGGTGCATTCCTATTAAAGATATCCTACCATATCTTACTTGAATGTTATATTCCAAGTTATAGGAATCATTAAACGCATAGCGTACCCTTAATAACGCTGTAGGAAAGCACTGTTGCATCATAGGAATGGGAGACAGTGCTTACACTAGAGTTTCCAGAATTTGCATTGTCCTATTGAACCTAGACCATGGGATCTCCAATTGCATAGGTTAGGTTTTCACCCCGGAATCTCTTTATTGGGTTAAGGCTCTTAAACCCATTCCCCTTGATGCGCAGTTTATCTGCTCTCTTGACAAACCTTTTGTCAGCGGATCTGCAATATTTTCTTTTGACTTTACAAAGTCTAAAGAAATGATTCCATTTGAGAGCAATTACCTTACGGTATTGTGTCTACGACGAATGTGTCTAGACTTACTGTTATAAATCACATTATGCGCCCTTGCAATTGCCGCTTGATTATCACAGTGTATGCAAATTGCAGGCGTAGGTTTTGGCCATATTGGAACAAAATAGCTGGATATTTGCCATATTGTAGAACATAGTCTTTTGTCCTTTTCAAATATCCTAATACTCTCATCAGAGCATTCTAGTGCTCGTGACCAGGGTTACTGGTATATCTACTCAGTTTGCTTACTGAGTACGCAATATCTAGTCTAGTGCAATTCATGATATACATGATGCTGCCGATTACTTGAGAGTATTCCAGCTGTCTGATACTATTTCCAGTGTTCTTTCTCAAAGTTAGGTGTGGAAGAAAATGATTGTTTGCATCTTTAATGCCGAATCATTTAAATCTCTCAATTACCTTTTCAATGTAATGAGATTGTGTTAAACCTAAGCCATCAGAATTCCTTAGAATTTTGATGCTGAGTATAACATCCGCTACACCTAAATCTTTCATCTCAAAGTTCTTCTTGAGAATGTTCTTGGTGATTCTGATGACCTCAGTGTTATCTCCAAGAATTAGTATGTCATCGACATACATACAAATAAGTACATATCCAACTGTTGTGGATTTAGTGTACACACATATGTCACACTCATTGATCATATATCCATTTTGAATCATTACCCGGTCAAATTTCTCATGCCATTGCTTAGGAGCTTGTTTAAGTTCATACAATGATTTGACAAGTCTGCACACTTTGTGTTCTTGTCCTTTGACCTTGAACCCTTCAGGTTGTTCCATATAAATCTCCTCGTCGAGATCACCATTTAAGAATGCAGTTTTCACATCCATTTGATGTATATGCAAATTGTATAGCGAAGCTATAGCAATTAACATCCTTACTGATGTTATTCTTGTGACATGTGAATAAGTATCAAAGTAGTCAATACCCTCTTTTTGTCTAAACCCTTTGGCTACAAGCCGAGCTTTGTACTTATCAATGGAACCATTAGCTTTTAGTTTTTTCTTGAGTATCCATTTACATCCAATTGGTTTATTTCCAGGTGGAAGATCAACCAGTTCCCAAGTATGGTTACTTAGGATAGAATGGATTTCATTGTCAACATCATTTTTCCAGAAAGGAGCATCTGGAGATGACATTGCCTCTTTAAATGTTTGGGGCTCACCTTCTAACATGTGTGTTAGAAAATCAAGTCCGAAAGATTTTTCAATTCGAGACCTTTTACTCCTTCGAAGTTCAACTTCTTTGGTCATAACTTCATCATTCTTAGATTCTGATTCTCAAAGCCTTTTCTGAGAAAGTTCTCCTTGATTTCTTTTTGTAGGATATATATCCTCAAAAAATTCAGCATCCCTTGATTCTAGGATTGTATTGACATGGATTTCCGCATTTTCAGATTTGTGAACCAAAAATCTATATGCACTACTATTTTGAGCATAACCGATGACTATGCAATCCACCGTTTTAGGTCCCAACCGAATTTGTTTAGGAGGAGGAATGGCCACCTTTGCCATACACCCCCACACTTTTAGAAAATTGAAGGATGGCAACTTTCCATTCCATAACTTAAATGGAGTTTTACCTGTCTTTTTGTGGGGTATTTTATTAAGAATATAATTTGCAGTTAAAACTACCTCCCCCCACAAGTTCTGAGGTAAACCTGAATTCAAAAGCATGGCGTTAGCCATCTCCTTTAGTGTCCTGTTCAATCGTTCAGCAATTCCATTTTGTTGTGGTGTATAAGGTGCAGTCATTTGGAGAATTATTCCAAAACTAACACAAAACTATTTGAAATTGATTGAACTGTATTCCCCTCCTCTATCGAACCTCAGCACTTTGATTCGTTTATCAAGTTGATTTTCAACTTCATTTTTATACTTGACAAACATGCTCATAGTCTCATCTTTGCTAGTTAGTAAATAAACATAGCAAAATCTAGTACAGTCATCAACAAATGTGATGAAGTACTTCTTTCTACTTCTACATTTTACAAACTTTAAATCACATAGATCACTATGGATTAATTGTAGAGGTTCACTTGTTCTTTCAACAGATTTGAAAGGTTTTTTGGCAAACTTGGCCTCAACACAAGTCTCACACTTGTAACGGACATCCAACTCAAATCTTGGAATTAACCCCAAGTTTGCTATTCTCTTCATTGTACCATAATTTACATGTCCTAATCTACCATGCCATAGATAAGGAGACACAACAGTGTAAACTGAAGACTTTTCTTTATTAATAGTCTTTGGGTACACATAATTTGAGTTTACATCAACGATAGCCACATTGACTTTAAACAAGTCATTACACAAGTACCCTTTCCCCCACATACATCTCTCCTTTCGAAAGTACAAACTTGTCAGATTCAAATACCACATTGAAACCCTTCTTGACAAGTATGGGGCCAGAAATTAGATTTTTGCGAATCTCCGGTACATGCAGCACATTCAACGGAGCAACCTTTTTGCCAAATGTAAACTTCAGGATCTCCTTTCCTCTTTCGGCAATCTTTGCTGATGCAGAGTTAGCCATATAAAGCTTCTCATCTTCTTCAACCTTCTCATAAGATGAGAACATGCGTTTATCTACACAGATGTAATTTGTGGCACCTGTGTCTAGCCACCAGCCATTAGTGTTCAACACTAGAGATGCTTCGAACATTACCACAGCAGACAATCTCTCAATATTGTCATATTCCGTCACAATAGGCAAGGTTCGTTGAACCATCCCTCCAGAAACAAAGCCAAAAGCCATTTGGCCTATACTGTTATGAAAAACAGTCTCGGGCATACCAGTCGTAAGACTTGTACCTGCACCACCAAAATTGGTGTTGGCCCAAGGGCCCGTAGCATTAGCTGCTACAAATTCAAGCCCCGAGGGCTGAACATCTCCCATAGCAACGGTCGAATCGACCATATGAACATCTCCTGAAACATTTTGGACATTGAAGGGCACTTGATTGTTTTCAACCATCTCAATAATCTGACTAGAACGACAAACAGTGAGTGATATAATCGCCTTAAGATTGTTAGAATATAATCCAGAAAAAATGAACTGTTTGTTGTAATCAAAACATCAATGCAAAGAAGATGATGACAACTTTATAAACTTACAAATCTTGGAGAAGATAAAAATAAAATATCACTGGAAAAATAACACAAAATTGGAGGTGAGGTACGGATATCCGAATCTCCTTAAGGCAATTAGTTCCTGCCAATGGTGCTCCGCAGATTCACGAACTATGCCTCCCAAGATACAATACCTCGAACCTGTTTGGATTAGCACTATGCAAATATGACTCAGTCGAACCGTTCAATTGAACCAACACACTTAAAAAAAATCAGAAGAGTAGAGTTTTTGGAATCGTTTTCTCGAATTTTTCTTTCTGAAAAACCCCTGTGAAGAAGCTCTATGCTCTTATCTATTTATAGAGCTTTCAAGTTCATGTACAGTCACCACTCGCCTGGGTGGCGTCGCTGGAGCGAGTGCTCTTCCTCTCGCAAAAGGTCGAGCGTTCGAATCCCGGGCGTCGCAGGGTGACTTACCCTGGTGGCACGTGTGTGGTGGCTAGCACGTGTCGCCCCCAGGGTTTACTCCCCGACTACCGGCCGTGCAGGGGTTCCCTGGGTCACCAAAAAAAAAAAAAAAGTTCATGTACAAAAGAGATACATGAATTAAATAAATACATGTATCCAAGAGATTCATGAATTCAGGAGATACGTGAATCCAAGAGATTCATGAATTCAGGAGATACGTGAATCCCAGAAATTCATTAATTCAATAAATATAGATACGTGAACAGAAAAGACGTATCTTAATTTGTTTGCATTCGTTGATCCATTAACCATATATATAACATTTTATACATAAGCATCAGGAGAAAAAAAAATTGAAACTGGCTAACTTGACCCACCATTAATTCTGATTGCACAAAAGTAATCATAAATGACTAAAAATGACTTGAATAGATTCGAACATACATTTCCTTCAGCTCTTCAACTTCTGCCGGAGATTGAGCATCCTATGCTAGCAATATGCAGGAGTCATCCCGCAGCTTCCCCCTGGACTTTGTTATATCATGAGGGGTGATTGGAACTACCATTTTGCAATTCATGCTGGTCAAACCCTCTCCCTTTTCCTACGATGTTCGCCATACCATCCCTCTCATGGAGATGTGATTTACCTGAACAGGGGCCAGCAGTACCAACAATACCATTTCCACTGTGGGAAGAATGAACTTGGCTCGTCATCATTGAGATCACCGACTTTCAGATTGTCAAGATTAGAATGTGCAATTACTTGGGTCCTCCCGTTGGAGGAGTTCTTATTCTCTTTGTCAATGTCATTCCTGTTTATTGAAGTTGAAAGATCTTCGTCACACTTGTTAACAGGAACTGGCCCTTTTATATCCCCAATGTGATCGTACCTTTTGTCTAAGGACCGAAGAATCTTCTTGACAAGTCGCACATCTTCACCATTTCTTTTCATCCGTATGTCAATTGCCAAGACTCTTGTGAAATAATCAGCAAACGATTTAGATTCTTTCATAAGAATAGCCTCTAATTTGCCTCTCAAAGTTTGAAGACGAAGCTTTTGAACTTTTTGTATTCCTTCATGTCAGTTGTGAAGGAAATCTCACGCCTCCTCAACAGCAGTGGCATTCGAAACTTTCTCGAACATCAAATCATCTAGAGCCTGATAGATGATTGACAGGGCATGTTGATGTTTTGCTTGAACCTTCTCCAAGGCATTTCTTTAGTTTTGATTCAAGGTGGCTTCATCCTCTACCTCATCATGGCTTGTGTTGACAAATTCCTATAAACCATAGGCACAAAGTAGGGCTTTTATTCTAATAGCCCCGATATCATAATTTTTTTTTGGTAAGACGAGGGTATTGAAGAGGAAGCTAAGCATTTGTTGAGGCCATGATCGCAAACCATAAGCTCTAATACCAATTTGATGGGACAATTTGAAGGTGAAACATTCACAACTCACACAACTCGAGGAAGAGAAGAGACAAATAGGCCTTTTTGTTCCACTTTATTTCATCTTATCAAAAGCGATTACAAGACTTACCAATTTATAGGCTTGTTACATAACTCTTTCTCTTTCCGTTAAAGTACACATAAATGTAGTTAGCATTTTGAGGAGATAAATTCCTAAGAATTGACAAAACATTGATTATATATAGAAACACAAATAGTCACGATATAGAAATATAAACAAATGCTTTGAAAACAACAGTACAGTGATGACTCTTCTTTAACTCGTGCACTAGTCTTGGGAGTCGAACGGACATCTTGTAAATCAATAACTTGTTTAGTGAATTAATAACCTCTTTGCTTGATCGGCAACTTCAATAACTTTGGTTTAATTACAAACACTATATAGATTCGTTCTCTTTTAGAGGACTTTTTATTGAAAACATTTTTAGAAAGGTCATATCCTCTCATGAGACGACACGTAGTTGACGACGGAATTGATTGATTCCATCACTCACTTGACATACACAGCACAAATAACGCAAAACATGATAGTAAACGGAATTTATGAGATGGTGTATATAATTATTTAGATGATCCAAAAATACTGTGGAGTACAAAGGGAAATCAAACAAGTAAAAAAGAGCTTGGCCTCGTCCATAGAAGAGAGGTTCTTGAACGAAAGAGTGACGAAATGAGCAATAATCGGACTCAAGAGAGTTATTTATTGGGACTGAAGCTTCTTCTTGAGCTCCAAGACGAAGTCATAGAGCTTGTCCTGGTCGGGCAATGACTTGACCACGCTCTCCCTCTGGAGGCACCGCTTGGCCCATGCCACCAACTTGGGACACTCCTCCACGATGCTGAAGTTGGCCAATTTTTCCACGTAGAACAAGCTATAGAACGGTATTAGTGACACATCCACGTACCCGAACCTCTCCCCGCCAAAGTAGGCCTTGTCCCCGAGCTCTCCCTCCGACACCTTCAAGCACTCGATGTACTCCTTCTTTGCCGCCTCCAGGGCCTCCCCTGTCGACAACCATGTCGCTCGCAACGCCGGATATACCTGCACAGTCATTTCGTGTTTTGATGTTAGGCGCGGTTAATGAAGAAATGTTCAAAACGTTAAGGCGCTGTTGTCTCACCTTCTTGTCCACGTAATCAGCCCAAAACTTGGCCCGGGCACGCTCATGAGGATCCGATGGCAAGAGAGGAGACTCGGGACCCCAGGTCTCATCAATGTACTGGACTATGATGAGGGACTCGCAAACGGGCTTGCCATTGTGGATGAGGACGGGGATCTTCTTGTGGACCGGGTTCATCTTCAAGAGCAGGGGGCTCTTGTTGCTCAGATCCTCCTCCCTCATATCGAACTCCACGCCCTTCTCTCTCAGGGCGATTCTGGCCCTCATCCCGAACAGGCTCGGCCAGAAGTCCAACAATATCACTTCCTCCGCCATTTAATTGTCACTGCAAGGTGAAGCTTTTGTAATTTGAACAGAAAAGAAGAATGCTTTCCCGTGATGAAATCAGGATAAACGCAGGGTGCCACTTATATAGAGGGAAAGAGAACGTTGATGATAAGATTTTTATCAATGTGGGTGGAGAGGCGGCTAAATATTGTCACTGCTTGCGTCACTCTCTGGTCCAAGTCTAGTCTCCATCTCCGGGCCGACCTACGGTGGGTGGAGAGGCTGCTGAATATTGTCATTGCTCGTGTCACTCTAGTCCAAGTGTAGTCTCCATGTCCGAGCCGATTAGTCATGGCTTACGTCCCATGAACGAGGGATAAGTTCACTAGAAGTCCTAAAACATGTTGCGAAAGTGCAATTAAATCCTAAAACTTACAAAAAATTCAATCAAGTCCTAAAACTTGTCAAATTAATGTAATCGAGTCCTAAAATTAACACCGTCAAATTTATTAACGGAAAAAGCTAGCGTGGCATTTTTATTATTATTTTTATTTTTATTTTCCTTGTGGCATTTTTAAAGTAATTTTTATTTTCCACATGGCTTTTTTTATTCAATTCTTTTTAAATTAGATTAAAAAACAAAAACAAAAAAATTATTAAAAAACAAAATTGGAAAAAAAAAGTGGTGGAATTAAAAAAAATTAAAAAACAAAAAAAAAATTATTCAATTCTTCAGCGCCGCCGCCGCCCACGCCGGAAGGGCTGGGGCCGGCCCTCGTGGGGGGCCGACGACCATCGCCCGACGAGGGGGAGTCCTCGCCAGCACCAAGTGAGGGCCGGCGACCCTCGCGGTGAGCACGAGGGCGCCCGGATCTAGGCACGCCGACCCTCACAGGGGGTCGGCGACCATCGCTCGCCCCCCGGGTGAGGCGTCACACGCCCCAGGCGAGGGCCAACAACCGTTGCCGGGCCCGGGAGAGCCTTGTCGGGGGCGACAACGGTCGTCGGCCCCTCGCAGGGCTGCGACGCCTCGCCGGGGGCGGCGATGGTTGCCGGCCCCCGTGAGGGCCGGCGTGCCCAGATCCGGGTGCTCTCGCGCTCGCCGCGAGGTCGCCGGCCCTCACCCGGGGCCTAGGCAAGGGCCGGCCACCCTCGCCCAGGGCCGTCAATGCCAGCTCTTCGGCGATGGGCGGCGGCGACGGCAGTGGGCCGAAGCCCCTACCCTTCTCCCTCGTTTTTTTTTTTTTTTCAGTTATTATTTTTTAATAAAATTTTAGGTTTTCTTTTCCACTTTTTTAATCTAATTAAAATAAGATTGAATAAAATAATAATTAAAAATGATGATGTGGCATTAAAAAATAATTTTAAAATGCCACGTTAGCTTTTTCCGTTAGTAAATTTGACGGTGTTAACTTTAGGACTCGATTGCATCAATTTAACAAGTTTTAGAATTTGATTGAACTTTTTGTAAGTTTTAGAACTTAATTGTACTTTCGTGACAAGTTTTAGGATTTTTAGTGAACATATTCCTTATTATTATTAGTTCTACTTATGTGCTTCCTTCTTTCCGTTGCTTTCAGATCCTCTGACCTTCATTTTCCATCTCTCATTGTTATGTACTTGGATACAATCAGCACACATAAAGTACCATAATGAATAATTTATAAAAGAAAAATAATGATCCGTAAAATTGTTCAAAAAGTCCTACATTATTTTACAACGGCCAATTCAATCTTAAACCTTTTAATTATGCCAATTTAGCCCTTAACTTATTATACGGCAGCTGATTCAATCATAAACTTCTCAATTGTATCAATTTAGTCATTAACCTTTTAATGATTTACCAATTTAATCCAAATCTTTTAACTTGTGACGTCTTGGATTTTCCGACCTATTTCGGATTTTATGAATGCGTAGTCATCAATACACTGCTAGTCGGTTTCACTTTGAACTGATCACTCACGAGATACTAACCGAAGGGGAGGGGCTACTAAAGACTTCGCAGGCACATGATTCTCAAAAAGCCACCCATTGGTCTAAGACACACTAGAGTTCCAATTGATCGACTTGGCCATGATTTTTTTATCCAAATTCGATTGTCGGGCTTTTTGGACATCGGGATTAAATTAATGGATTTCAACCTCATTAAATTTCAAAAATTCCGGTCCGTTCAGGAACATCAAAATTGGGGATTATCGGGTAGAGGAATTAAACCCGACGTTTCCAGTTGCGTATTTTCAAACCAAGAGTATCTCCGTGATTTTCGATCCCAGAAACCACGTGTGGACAAAATTGCCCCTTGTCCATTTTGGACTAGGGGATAATTTTATAGTTTGAATTTTAGTTGGAATGAGAGAGATTTTGGGTGGGGGGACCATACACCCCCCCATCAATTGCCCCTCCTCTCTCTCTCTCCTGTCTTTTCTCTCCCTCTTTTCTCTCTTCTCTCTTCTCTCTCCTCCCCTTCACGCCATCAGCCGCCCACTCCTCTAACCCCTCTCTCTCTCTCTCTCTCTCTCTCTCTCTCTCTCTCTCTCTCAGTCCATGCACGTGTACGTGCATGCTACTAGGGGTGTCAAGAACCGAACCAAGAACCAAACCGAAATTTTGTGTGTTTTCAATTTCGGTTCGGTTAATCGAAAAATAACCGTTAATTTTTCGGTTCAGTTCGGTTTTCAATTTGGTACGGTTAATCGAACAAAACCATAATTCTTAATTAAAAGTAAACAATCTCTCTTTATCATCATCTCTTCGCCATTTAGATCCCAATAAGCAAAGCAAAAATAGAAAAACCGAAAAACCGTCTCGAACTGAACCGAACCGAACCAAACCGCATTTTCAATTCGGTTCAAGACAGTTTTGGTTCGGTTCGGTATCATCCCTTATCAGCTCGGTTGAGTTCAGTTTTTCAAAAAAATTGAACTGAACCGAACCGTTTACACCCCTACATGCTACAGCCCCCTTCCTCTCTCTCTCTCTCTCCTTCTTCTTCTTCTTCTTCTTCTTCTTCTACTTGGCCCAAACTACTGCTACCGCCTCTTCGTCTGCCACCTCAGTCGTCGCCGCTGCACTGCCGGTTTGCCGACTCACTGCTGGAGCCCGGCGGATGCCGAATAGTGCCCGAAACCAGCCCCCCTACTCCTCCGCTCTACTGGTTTCGCAGCTGCCATTCTCCCCTTTTTTCCTCTATCGTTGCTTAAGTTGACAGCCACCATCACCGCCTCCACCATAGCTCAGCCCTATCGGCTGTCAGCCTCCCGAAACCGCCGCGAGCCTCGCCACCTCCGCCCAGCCCCGAACCAACTCCGTTATCCTCTCCTCCCTTCTGTTGTGGTTGTGTCCGCCGTAGCTAGCCACCTCAACCCCTTCGCCGCCAACCTCCGACAATCCTCACTGCCATCCGACCACCCTTGAACCACCGCTGACCTACCGAAGCAACCAACCGCCCGTTTCCTTCTTCCTTTCTCCCCATCTCCTGTTCGATTCTGGTAGAGGGTCGAGGAAGCCAGCTGACCACCACCTGCAGCCATCCATGCCGCCGTTCGCTGCTTCTTAGCCATTTAAGCCACCCAGCTGCGCCCAAGAGCCGCCAGTCGTTGCTTACTGCCCCGTTACCTGAGCCAAGCCACCACCCTCAGCCTCCTTCCTCATGGTTTCCTCGCCATAGCAAGCAAGGCCAACCGCCGACCAGCAGCTATCCAGCCATGCACCGGACCATTGCTAGCTTCGTCCGCCGCAACCCGAGTTGGTCCGAACTGCTACCGCCACTCCCTTCTCCATTATTCTTCCTCTTCGCTACTGGTTTGGCAAAACGGCCACCCTCCGCCAGCCAGCCGCCGCCCTCAGTCGCCCGTATCCAGTTGCCAAAGTCTATCCCAACCACTCGAAGCAACCGCAGAGTCTCCCTCCCTTACGGGCCAGCTTGGTCCAAACTGTTTCGGTCGAGACCCGGTTCTGAAACACTTAGTTTCAATTAACCGAAGGTGCCATGCGTCCGCCTCGCCGTCGCGCCGGTGCCGTCAAAATCGACGCCAGGTAAGTTTATGATTAGATCCTTCGATTAATCCATTAAACTTGTTTAGGGGGAGATTATATTAGAGTTAATCTTAGTTAGGAGGTTGAATAAGACTAACCTTGATTAGGAAGGTTGGTTAGATTAGTTAACTGTGGTTAACTTTGATTATGTGGTTAATAGTGCTTAAGGCTATTAACAATGGTTAATTAGGGTAAGCAATGATTAGGGGGATAATTTAGATTAGTAATATTTTATTAAAAATAAATTATTTCTTTTTAATTATTACTTATTAAATTCGAAATAATTATTATTTATTAAATTCGAAATAATTATTATTTATTAAATTCGGAATTATTATTATTTTATTTTAATAATAATTAATTATAATTTAATTATGAGTAGTGCTGTCTATTTATAATTAAATTGTAAAAATCATTTGACATATTTGGTTTGTTAAAGCATGTTGGATTGCTGTTTGGATTAATATTGGATTAATCGTGTGATTGGTTGAGATTATCGTATGCTCGACTGTTCTGATAAATTGTGCATTAACGTATGCGTACTGTTGCATGGCCTATAAAAAGGGCAAAACCCCAAGATATCGGGCGCATATATGTCAAGCTTTATGAGAGAAACAATAATGTTGTAGTCTTTGATAAGGCATGCAAGCGAGACAGGTTTTAAAATAAAATATAACCACGTATCATTATTTCTTGCAATTTATACATGAGAAATATGTAGTGATTTATTATGTTGAGCATGTATCACGTTTGCATTAGCTAACATGCAAGATTAAAATGGACTGTGGTAGTGTGCTCGTGTGATCACTTAATTGAACCTGTCACCCCAACAGTAGATCAGGAGACGAACTCTGACTTATCAGAAATCCCAGCGAATGTCTGGATGCGGGTCGTGATAGAGACCGAACCTATGCTCCTTCGTGAATGCCGTCTGGGCAGGAGATCCAAACGTAGCCGTGCCCCACCAAAGGGGACAATGCTTGGTTTTGGATCAATAGACTGCCAACCATAAAGTTGTGCCGTGGCCCAAGGGGTCATAATAATCATAATGCACATGAATGCAGGGGTGTATGAGCAATATGTCGACATGAGTTCTAATTATGCTTGAGTTGGTGGCATTGACTATGGTATGCCTAATGTGATATTGTGCAGAGTATAACAATGGCCAGGTGAGATCGCCTACGATACGACTCGAGTGTAATTGGTTAATGCATTACTGAAGGTGCAGTGTGCATTGATTGAATTATGCATATGTGTTTATCGTGCAGGGTGTGATATGACTAAATGAAGTCGCTTGTGAGTCAGTTACATGTCGATGTTGTTCATAAAAGTGTCGAGTGGATCATGTATCTGAATTGACAATGAGTGCTATTTGCCATTGATCTGTTTGAGGTGGTTATTGCATGATAGGTACCCCAAGGCGAGTTGATGTCCTAACTAGGGCTTAGAGCGAGAACTTACTGAGATTATATCTCATAGGTTATTATTTAACCATTTTAGGTCTGTAGGATGGTGTCCCCTCTCCCAGTGCGGTTTGGGACTCCCAAAGAATGGGAAACCATTATTACGACCCATCGGTTTTGAGTTAGGTATATTTGTATGAGAAGCGTGTCTCCACCATATGGGTAGATGAAGGACCGGGATTGTGGATCCCCCATCGATTTGTGGCCAAGTACGTTAGAGAGGGCGACACCTTGTATGACCCTCTGCAGGGTTTTGATGCCCCACCTAGTAGGGGCCCTAAATATGTGGATTGGGATTTCATGGAGTTAGAACCTTCAGACAAGGCACTGATGAATCTCGATTCTCCACCGCCCACAATCGACCTTTACCCCTCCAACTATGACCCGGCGAAGCCTAACTCAAATGGGTCCATGCGTTTTAATAGTCCATGACAAGCATGCAAGACCCGAGCTTTTGATGAAGTAGATTAACCCAACCCTAGCATCTTTTTGTGGGCTCAAGAGGAAAGGAACTAGTAACTGTTGGTTTGTAATTAGAAATGTTCCTTAAGGAGTTAATCTGGTAAATGACTAAGTGCACTGGTTTGTTACTATGGTGTTTGTCTATTCTTTTATCCCTATTACTGATGTTTGACTGGAGTTTAATATTCATTTCCGCGTGCGCGTAATTGTAAAATAAAAAGAATAGTCGGCGACGCGTTCTAGGATGTCGCATCCTTTTTTACCACAAGTGAAAAGGGGATCACCGCATTCTCAAGAGTCGGGGGCATGACATCCCCGTCGAACTTAGTATCAGAGCCTGGTCAATACCTAAAGTGATAAGGTGCAATGGATTTTGGGATAGTTAGTTAGGAAAACACCACGTTCTTGTGATTGTTTACTTGATTTTTATGTTATATGCGTGTTGTTCATGATTTCTAATTCCTTGATGGAATTGGGAATACGGGTTTCTGTAAGGATCCTGTAAGATGAACAATCCTGATTCAAGAGCCCTTGGAGAAGAGGCAACTGAAGAGTCGAGTGGTGCTGGAGGAAGACTGCCGGAGGATCCTAGATTGGACGAGATCTTGTAGGGAGTGGAAGCTTTGAGTAATAAGATAGGGCAGCAAGCGTAGACTTAAGCTATTGCTGTTGTAGCCGCTGCTATTGTTGTCGTTGTTGCTACTGTTACACCTAATGGAGTCCTATTGGCCAAGAATGAGAGTGGTGAACGGTTATTACTGGAGTTGGTTGGAATATTCTTGGAGCTGGAGCTGTCCAAGTTCAATGGGACGAGTGATCCAGAAGCAGCCCTCCTCTGGATCTAGAAATTGGAGAAAGTGTTTACACTATTGAAGTGCTCGGAGGAAAGAAAATGTAGCCCTAGCAGTGTACCAATTGCAGGGTAGCGCTAGTGACTGGTGGGAGACCACCTGAGAGAGGATCCTTGTGGAAGGTACGACTCCAACATAGGATGCCTTCATAGAAGCATTTGACGAAGAGTATTCTTCTGGGTGTACATGTCGACAAAAGGCCGTCGAGTTCTTACGACTTCGTCAAAATCGGTTGTCAGTCAGGCAATATGAGGCTAAATTCGCTGAGCTCTCAAGGTACGCGCCAAGACTGGTCAAGGATTCAGTAGACCGAGTTAAGAGGTTAAGGGATGGTATGAAGCCAGATATTAAGGATCGGCTAATGCCCTTGAAACTGAAGGATTATGAGGAATGGAGCGAGGGGGCTCAACGAATTGAGAAGGAGATAGCAGAAGGAGCAATCACGTCTAGGTCGCGGTCTACGTCTCAAAAGGATAATCGTAAGCTTGGAAAGAGGCCCATGATGGAAGGAGAACATCCTATCCCACCCAATGGAAAGGATGGTTTAGGGAAATCAGCACATCACTCGAGCGACAAATGCCGACTTTGTGGAGGACAACATGGAGTAGCCCCCTGCCTTGCTAAGAATGGAGCATGCTTTGCATGCGGTAAATAGGGTCACATGATGCGGAATTGTCCTCGCCGACAGCCAAAGAAGCGATCCCAACTACCCCAAGTTGGGCAACTGTCGGGAAATTTCCTGCATCTTCCTAAGACTGGAGTTTGCTTTGGATGTGGTCAACGTGGCCATCAAGTGAGAAACTGCCCGTACAAATCTAAGGGTGTATAAGTGTCGCATCTATAGGAAGGACAACCTGCCGGGAACACTCTGCAAAATACTCTTGATCGCCCTATAGCTAGAGGAGAGGAGGCAATTATCGCTAGGGAGGAAGCGGATGATTCCCAAGCAAGGACCACCGGTACGGTCTCCTTATGCGACCCTGCCACTAATGCGTATGTTGATTGAGCAGTTGCGCGTTTGCTTTTAACTATGCAATTGTTAAGTTAGTGGGGTTAAAAGCGAGACCATTGGAATCAGTTCTTAGTGTTTTGAACCTATAAGGATAGATTTTCTGTAATAGGACGTTCTAATAGTAAGTGACTATAGGTGGGCAAGAGGAAATGATAGATTTGATCGTTTTAGTAATGCATGACTTTGATGTCCTCACTGAATGAGTTGACTTGTCGAGTAACGAGGTATGATGGTTTGCAGCAAATGAAAGCGTTCAATCGTTAAGTGGGGCTAGTAATGAATTCATTCGAAATCAAGGAGGACCCTCGATCTCATGGATTCGCCCCCCAAGGTAACGTAGTTACCGGACAAAGGTTGTCCGGATCATCTGGCGATCGTAGTTAATACGTCAGTTGAGGATTAAAAGGGAGGATGTACCAAAGAGGACATTTCGTATGTGAGATTGTAACATCCTGAATTTCGACCCATTCCGGGATAGATGAAATGGTTATTTTATCAATACACTGTTAGTTACGTGTACTCTGAGTTGGCCCCTCACGAGTTAACTAACTGTTCGGCAAGGAAATTAAGGATCGATACACGTACGACTAGTGAATTTAATCAGGGATAGGCCGCTCGACCATAAGGCTCAAAGAGGAATAATACTACACTGTTGCAGGCCAATTAGTGAACGGAAATAAATCGATTCAGCAAAAATACGAAGTCAGATTGCGGGTGATTCCGCACGACTTCGATATTAATTGCGAACGACGTTAAACCAATTTCCTTTTGGCCATGTACTCAGTGTAAGCAATTAACCCCTCGTGATTACATGACAATCGAGGATTGCCCTGATTTAAATATGCACGATCGTAGATTGAAAAGCTATCAACCACGGGTCAAACGCGCGAAAACCCCTAAACGCCGCCTGAAAGTTAGGTCGTACTAAAGTTGCGATTGATTAATTTTAACCACGAATTTCAATCTAGTATCGGGTATCGAACTTTTAAGGATGTTGAGACTAAAATATCGGACGTTACCTCATTGATTCTCGAATTTATCGATAAACCCGAAATTATTGGAAAAGGATTCAACGGGCCGAGTTTTGAAGCAAAATATTTGGGAATTTGTGCTTCAGGGGTAAAAAGACCAAATTGCCCCTTCTAGAAGTTTGTTTAGTATTTTCTTTTTCTTTTTCTTTTTCTTTTTCTCTCTCCTCTCAACTTCTTGCGCACGTTTTCTCCCCCATCCTTTTTTTCTTTTGTTGACCCACGGTCAAAGTTCTCTCTCTCTCCACCGATCAAACCCACGTTCTCTCTCTCTCTTTGGTTCTTCGGTTCTTTCTCTTCCAAAACAGCAGCATGGGCTGCTGTGATTCACCTAAATCAGCCACCCTCGCTGCATGCCGGAGCCGCCACACGCCACCGGAGAGTCCAAGCCGTGTCCCGGCATCGCCCGTCCATGAGCCACGTCCGTCGCCATTCTTTCTCATCGAATCGGAACCACCCCGTCGCCGAGACCCATTTTTGTCGCAGCTTGTCTCGATGTTTCGGATGTAGCCACGTGTCACCCTCGCCGCTGCCGTTGTGCCGTCGTAATCGCTAAACCGTGAGTCGATTTCCTAATCCCTTAGTTAGGGGTTAATCTTGCTTAGGAGTAGTTTAATTAGTTTAATTATTGATTAGTGCTTTGAATGATGATTGATTAGCATTAAAATATTATTTGATTAAGCTTGCTTAGTGTTAATCATGGTTAGAATAAAGTAACCGCGGTTAGATTAAAATAACTGAGGTTAGATTAAAGTAACCGTAGTTAGGTTAGTTAACCGTGGTTGGGTTAATTAACTGCAGTTGGGTTAGAATAGTAACCATGGTTAGTATTAATAAATATTATTATTATTATTGGAATAAATAATAATTATTTATTATTTTCGGAATTATTAATTAATTAAATTAATTTATAATTTCGAATTATTATTATTAATATTGTTATTACTATTCATTTCTAAAATGAATTATTTTTGGGAAAAATAATTAATTGTGATTATTTATGGGAAATGATTTTAATTGAGTAATTTTGTGGGAAAATTACTATGGTCTAATTTTCTAATGTCAATAGCATTCATGTACTACGTTATCAAATGACATTGATTTATTAAAGAATGATTTTATTAAATGAAATTATTTGGGTTGGATAATTAATTATGGGATTGGAAAATAATTATAAGTATTTTGTGGGAGTAAATTATTTTATGAGAACAATCGACTATAGCATACTTCTTAAATGAGTATTTTTTAGTATAATTATAATTTATACTTATTTTGGGATAATCGAGTATTGATGGGAATAGTTGATTGTCGTAGTTGTGAGGACACGTGCTTATTTATTATTGAATATTGAGACGCGTGGTTGGGTACCCATAACTTTTGAGGTACGTGATGATTTTGGAAAAGTATGCAAGTACTATGATGTTGATTGGTTGGAATTGATTGACAGATTGTGACTTGAACTGCTGATTGTTGCAATTTTCGTGATTAGTTGGAATGTTGCTGTTATACGTGACTGTTGGACACTACTGCATTTCATTATACGTGTGCCAACTGTAATAACATGTCGTGTGAGCACGAATTATGTCGCATTCACGACCAAGCAAAAGCAAAGACAAGAATGAACTATTTGCTAATGTGTTGCATGGTCAGATTAAAGTTGATAGCCCGGTTGAGCCAAATGACCGCCAATCTTTCGGAGCTGTGCCATGGTCGGATGCGGGGCTGCGGTAGTGGGACGGGCCCCATGCTCCTTAGGGAATGCTGTCGGTGGGGGAGAGCCCATGATGTCGCCGTGCCTCGAGGTAGAGGACAATGCCTAGTCTACGACCAGTTGACCGCCAACCATAAGGTTATGCCATGGCCTAGAGGATCGTAATAATCGGAGCACATGTGGGCATTAAGATATGAGAAAGTTGTGCTATGCTCTGATTATTTGCATGTCTCTTATTGTTCCTATGAGGTGATTGACAGTTTCTGCAGGTTGCATGTGCCAAGGCCAGGTAGGGTCGCTTGTGTTTGCATCTGCTTATTGAACTGTCGTCTGATAATACTGCTTGAGGTGTGGTATGTGTTGTTTGTTTGAACTAAGTTGCATAATTAGACTACCCTCGAGGCGAGCGAAATTCCTAACCGAGGCTTAGGATTTTGACTTACTGAGATTTTATCTCACTGGTTATTGAATAACCATTTTCAGGTCCGTAGGATGGAGGATCGACACGCGTTACGGCTCGTGGCCGTTTTTGAAGAGAGTAGATTAACCCCCGCTTGTTGGTTTCATTGGCTCGATAGGAAGATGCCTGTGGTAAGAGCTGTACTTATAAACTTCCTAGGGTTAATAAGTAGATAAATAAAGTAGCACTTTGGAATGTGTTCTTGTTGGGTTTTCCTGCTATCCCTGTTTTTGTAATTGACTGGGGTTTTGTGTTTCGCTTCCGCATGCATTTAATTAAAAGATAAAAATAACGGTCGGCGATGGATCCTGGGGAGTCGCAAATCAAATAACCGCAAGAGAACAGAGGTTGCCGTGTGCTCGAGGGTCAGGGCGTGACAGAGATGGTCACTACGAGGATATGGCGATGTCGCTTGAACTTGTCAATATACCAACTGCTTTTATGGATTTGATGAATTGGGTGTTTAAGGCATACTTGAATCAATTTGTAATTGTATTCATAGACAATATATGGGGAAAATTTGAGGAAGTTGGAGGAACACGAACGACAATTGAGGTTGTTAGAATTAATGGATATTAGACAAATTTTGATCTTAATGATTTGAGGAATTCTAGGCTTGTAATCATAGTTGATGATTTCTAAGTAGGAGATAATCTTTGACAAGATTATGATGGACAAGTTGTTGCTTGGAAGTTACGGATGTTATAAAGGACTACATTAAATTATCGTGGGAGACACTTAAAGTCTCGTGAGTTGAACTACTTGAGGTATAATTTGAAAATTGCGGCGAACATTCTTTCTCACACTTAAGATTCGGAGACACTGCTTGATGATATCTAGCATATAGGATTTGATTTTTTAAGTTGTAAGCTTGAAAGGCCTTAAGAGATGAATTTGTTCAGGGTGAATTATTTCGGGAAACAAATGGGGATTGAAGGAATCGATTTTATCTTGGTGGATTAAGAATTAATTATCCCGTGAGGATACTAAAAGGATTAATGGTGAAACATTGTTGTCAATGATTTATTCTCGAGGTATTAGTGGACTCGGAGAGGTACCGAAAGCTGCTAGTGTTATGGGAGGATTGATTTGCACTAATCTCCAAGTGGTTTCGATGACACCTCTAGGGAAGGTGTGTGATTGAAATGGATGGATTGTCGAAGAGGAATTATGGGAATGCAAGCTATAATTTGATGGAAATTCGGTGGATCATGGTTTGAGAGTTGATGGATGATCTCAAGAAATGACATCATGGGTTGGCGAATTTGAGAAGGTTTTGCACTTTGAGGTATTCAGACGAGATTGAAATCGTGGGGCTTAGTATGGGACAGGCCAAAACAGATAATACCTCTAACATGTAGTCCATTTTGGAAAGGACCTTTGGGATTGGTGTACAGTTTGAAGATGCCAGTATCGACTGATCCGACAAGGGTGGGGAGTGGTTGCCGAGACTAGAGAGCTTGAGCGATGAGCGAGGAGCGACTCCTAGTAGGCTTCTAGGATGTCGAAGAGGGCAAGTATGAGCTGAACTACACACCAATTAAGAGAATAAATTTTGTATCGGGGTGGTGTAGCAAAGGTGTGAAGGAACTTGTGATATCCTAGTTGTTGGAACGAGGTCTGAGATGGCGGGATCACTGGTCCAAAGATTTTGACCAGAATTGGATGAAGGATTGACTAGTGCAAATTATAGAGAAAATGAGTTGTGTGGGAAAGTTAGGAATTAATGAGGCAATAAAACCCCATCTATTCGAGGATTCAAGGAGCGATGCAAATTTCGAGGACGAAATTTTTATAAATGGGGAAGAGTTGTGACATCTTGGATTTTCCAACCTGTTTCAGATTTTATGAATGCATAGTCATTAATGCACTGCTAATCAGTCTTGCTCTAAACTGATCACTCACGAGATACTAACCGAAGAAAAGAGGCTACTAAAGACTTCGCAGACGCGCAATTCTTAAAAAGCCACCCGTTAGTCTAGGACATGCTAGAGTTGCAATTGGTCGACTTGGCCATGATTTTCATCCAAATTTGGTTGTTAGGCTTTTCAGACATTGGGATTAAATTATTGGATTTTAGCCTTATTAATTTCCAAAAATTCCGATCCGTTTGGGAACGTCGAAATTAAGGATTATCGGGTCGAGGAATTAAACCCAACATTTTCCATTGCATATTTTCAGACCAACAGTATCTCGTTGATTTTCGGTCCCAAAAAGCACGCGTGGACAAAATTGCCCCTAGTTCATTTTGGATTAGGGGAAAATTTTGTAGTTTGAATTTTAGTGGGAATGAGAGAGATATGAGTAGGGGGATTTTCGTAACCCCCCCCCCTCCCATTAGCCGCCCCTCCTCTCTCTCTCTCTCTCCTGTCTTTTCTCCCCCTCTTTTCTCTCTTCCTTCTCCTCCCCTTCACATCATCAGCCGCTCACTCCTCTGGCCCCTCTGACTTTCTCTCTCTCTCGATCCCCTTCCCCATGCACGTGTACGTGCATGCTGCAACCCACTTCCTCTCTCTCTCTCTCCTTTTTCTTCTTCTTCTTCTTCTTCTTCTTCTTCTTCTGCTTGGCCCGAACTACTGCTACTACTACTACCACCTCTTCGTCCGCCACCTCAATTGTTGCCGCCGCTGCTTCGCCAACCCGTTACTAGAGCCCGGCAGACACTAAACCACACCAGAAACCAGCTTCCCTCCTCCTCCATTCTACTGGTTTTGCAGCTGCCGTTCTCCCCTTTTCCTCTATTGTTGCTTTGGTCGAAGGCCACCGCCTCCACCGTAGCTTATCCCAACCGCCTATCAGCCTCCCGAAATCACCGCCAGCCTCGCCGCCTCTGCCCAGCCTTGAACCAGCTCTGTTATCCTCTCCTCCTTTCTACTATGGCTGCGTCTGCCGTGGCTGGCCGCCACAGCCCCTTCACCGCCCACCTTCGACAACCCTCGCTGCTGTTCGACCACCCTTGAACCACCGTTGACCTACCAGAGCAACCAGTTGCCCGTTTCCTTTTCCCTTTCTCCTTTTCGGTTCTGGTTGAGGGTCAGGGTAGCTAGCTGATCGCCGCTTACTACCGTCCAAACCGCCGTTCGCCACCCCTCAACCATCCGAGCCACCCAGCTACGCCCAAGAGCCGCCGGCCGCTACTCACCGCCCCGTTACCTGAGCCAAACCTTTGCCCTTAGCCTCCTTCCTCTTGGTTTCCTCACCGGAGCAAGCAAGGCCGACCGCCGACCAGCAACTATCTAGCCACGCGCCGGACCGTTGCCAGCTTCGTCCGCCGCCACCGCCCGAGTCCGTCCAAACTGCTGCCACCGCTCCCTCCTCCATTATTCTTCCTCTCCGCTACTGGTTTGGCCGAACGGCCACCCTTCGCCAGCCAGCCGCCCCAATCTAGTTGTTGAAGTCCGTCCCAGCCGCCTAGATCAGCTGCAGAGTCTCTCTCCCCCGCGGGTCAGCTTGGTCCAAACCGTTTCGGTCGAGACCCGGTTCCGAAACGCTTGGTTTTGATGAACCGGAGGTGCCATGCATCCGCCTCGCCGTCACCGTCGCACCGGTGCCATCGGAATCGTCACCGAGTGAGTTTACACTCTAATCCTTCGATTAGTCCGTTAAACTTATTTAAGGGGAGATTATGTTAGAGTTAATCTTAGTTAGGAGGTTAATTAAGATTAACCATAATTAGAAAGGTTGGTTAGATTAATTAACCATGGTTAACTTTGATTATGTGGTTAATTGTGCTTAAGGCTATTAACAGTGGTTAATTAGGGTGAGCAAGGATTAGGGGGATAATCTAAATTAGTAATATTTTATTAAAATGAAATAATTTATTTTTAATTATTACTTATTAAATTCGAAATAATTATTATTTATTAAATTCGGAATTATTATTATTTTATTTTGATAATAATTAATCATAATTTGATTATGAATAGTGCTGTTTATTTATAACTAAATTGTGGAAATTATTTGACGTGTTCAGTTTGTTAAAGCATGTTGGATTGCTATTTGGATTAATATTAGATTAATCGTGTGATTGGTTGAGATTATCGCATGCTTAACTATTTTGATAAATTATGCATTAACGTATGCATACTGTTGCATGGTCTATAAAAAAGGCAAAACCCCGAGGTGTCGGGCGTATATATGTCAAGCTTTACGAGAGAAACAAGAATGGTGTATTCTTTAATAAGGCATGAAAGCAAGACGGATTTTGAAATAAAATATGATCACGTCTCATTCTTTCCTGCAATTTATACATAAGAAATATGCAATAATTTATTATGTTGAGCATGTACCACGTTTATATCGGCTAATATGTAAGATTAAAATGGACTATGGTAGTGTGCTCGTGTGGTCACTTAATTGAACCTATCACCCCGGCGGTAGATCGAGGGACGAAGTCTGACTTGTCAGAAATCCCGGCGAGTATCCGGATGCGGGTCGCGGTAGAGGCCGAGCCATGCTCCTTTGGGAATGCCGTTTGGGCGGAATATCTAGACATAGCCGTGCCCCACCGGGGGGGAGACGATGCTTGGTTTCAGACCAATAGACCGCCAACTATAAGGTTGTACCGTGGCCCAGTGGGTCGTAATAATCAGAATGCGCATGAATGCAGGAGTGCATGAGAAATATGTCGACATGAGTTCTAATTATGCATGAGTTGGTGGCATTGACTATGGTATGCCTAATGTGATGTTGTGCAAGGTATGGCAATGGTCAAGTGAGATCACCCGCAATACGACTTGAGTGTGATTAATTAATGCATTATTGAAGGTGCGGTGTGCATTGATTGAGTTATGCATGTATGCTTATCGTGTAGTGTGTGGTATGACTAGGTAAAGTCACTTGCGAGTTGGTTGCATGTCGATATTGTTCATAGAAGTGCTGAGTGGATCATGTATCTGAATTGACAGTGAGTGTTATTTGCTATTGATCTACTTGAGGTGGTTATTACATGATAGGTACCCCCAAGGCGAGTTGATATTATAACCGGGGCTTAGGGCGAGAACTCACTGAGATTATATCTCATCAGTTATTATTTAATCATTTCAGGTCCGTAGGATGGTGCCTGTCACGCCTCGACTCTCGAGCTCGCGGCAACCCCATTACCTTGGTCAAATGAAAGCGACGTCCCAGGACCCATCGACGACCATTCATTTTATCTTTGATTATGCGCAAGCGGAAGACGAACCATCCCCAGACAAACAAACAATCAAACAGGGATAGAGGGATGAACAGCAAGAACAACAACAACTACTCATTTATACATCTTCATTGGATTAACCAACGGAGGATCATTTTTCGAATTACAAGCCCGACAAAAAGGGCCGATCCATCCTCTAAGCGAAACCAAAAGGACTAGGCTAATCCAACAGTACAGAAGAACCCTCGGGTTCAACACCACAATCACTCGGACCCATCGGACTCAAGCTCCGTCGAGTCGATCACTAGAGGAGCGGGGCAGGATCCTCCATTGCGGGTACGCCATACTAGGGGCCTGAAAATGGTTAACCACGACGGGTTGAGATAAAATCTCAGCGAGTTCTTCCCCCTAAGCCCCGATTAGTACACCAACTCAACCCGGGGTATCTCTCCAGAACCACCCCTCACTCAACCCACAACAGACAACAGACAACTCGTAATCAAATAACCACCAAGGTCAATCAATAAACACAATTCGGTTCGCATGCAACCTTACCCGGTATGTCATACCCTGCACGTTAAATCTCAGCACAATACACACAATCAAGGCACATGGCCGTTAGATGACACAATTCATCAATCACATGCGAGTCGCACCACAAGCGATCTCACCTGGCCATTGCCACACCCTGCACGACTGTCAACTCATGCGTGCGTACCACAAATCATCACGACATTAAGAGCATGCGAATAATCAGAGCATCTCACACAGCTTTCTCATGTCTCACACAGCTTTCTCATGTCTCACACTCACACATGTTCCGATTATTACGACCACTAGGGCCACGGCACAACCTTATGGTTGGCGGTCTACCGGTCGAAGACCAGGCATCGTCCTCCCCCATGAGGCACGGCGACGTCACGGGCTCTCTCCCATCGACGGCATTCCCTATGGAGCATGGGGCCCGCTCACTGCCGCAGCCCCGCATCTGACCACTATCAGGCGACCCAATGGTCACGGCACAATCCCAATGGGGATTGGCGGTCATCCGGTTCAACCGGGCTATCAACTTTAATCTGACCATGCAACACATCAGCAAACAGTTCATTCTTGTCTTTGCTTTTGCTTGGTCGTGAATGCAACATCGCTCATGCGCTCATGCTCATGCGACATGCCATTTCAGATAACCAGCGCAATATGTCATGCGATCTCACTCGACAATTCCAAAAATCCAAATTCCAACCAACACTCGATCACGCATTTCATCAATATTCACGAGCATAATTAACAATCAGCACTCCAATTAATCACAACAATCAATAGCACATCAAATTCGAGACAAAATTTGAAACGTATGAACAGTGCCGTGAGCACGATGTCGTGAATGTCTCGTGAGTGAATTATATGAATGTGATTTTTCCGAAATTCAATTCATTAAAACATTTAATCCAGAAATTAAACAAAACATTAATTAAAACAATTAATCAATTCAATTAAATCAAATCATGCTTAATTAATCACATAAACACAATTAATCCCAAATTAAGCACAATTAAGCTTAATAAGCAAAATTAAGCTAATCTAATCTTAATAAACTATCTAACCACCTATCTTAGGGCTAATACAACTTAATTAAACATCCCAAACCAATCTTACCACTAATTAACCCAACCCTAAGCAAGTTTAGGCACTAAATAGGGATTAGGAGCTAAACTCACCCGTTAAGCGGGCCGGCGACACGGGCGCGGCGGCGGCGACGAACCCGACATCCGGGGACCTCTACCACGACGATCCAAGGCGGTCCCGGGCTCAAAACAGCAGCAACAAACTCGGAATCCCCTCGCAACTCTGAAAAACCGACAAAGCACGGGAGGAAAGAAGCTGATCGGAGTTGAACGGGCTGCCCGGAGCTCCGGCGAGCGGCGGGCCAGCGACCGGCGGCACCTGGGGGTCGAGGGGGAACCACTAGTGGCTGGGATGGGCGGTAGTTTGGCCGGAAAGGAAGGAAAACAGGTGAAAAGGCGGAACAAAGCTGCTGCAGGCGGAACAGTGACGGTCCGGCGAGCAGCAACTTCCGGTGGCCGTGCAGGACGACCGGCGACTCCGTTCGGCGAACGGCCGACGGCATCTAAACGGTTTTCGTCTTCTGAACACAACGGCAGGTGGCACGGGACGAAATTCACACGGGAAGGCCATGAACAACTCGATTTTCGGTGAAATGTCAGAACTGAAAAACTGAAGGAATGAAGGAAAACTAGGGAGAGAAGTGGTGCGGTTTTGGAGAAGATGAAGAGGAGAGAGAGAGTGAAGTGAAGGCTGAAGGATAAGCCTTATCAAGGCCATAAATGCTTGCCCCAACTTGCCAAACAATTGACCTCATCTTCTCTCTCTTCTTTTTTACTTTTCTTCAAAATATCCAAGGGCATTTTGGTCATTTCCACCTTGCACATTTCCCAATCTGCCCTTGGGCTGAAAAATGAAGGGCGGGCCTAGGAAAAAGGCCGAAAAATTAATAGGAACAAGCTCGGGAATTTGTTGGGCTCGAAACGGCTCAAGATTAGACAACGAGCTCGGGAGGGTAAATTGTCGGTTTGGCCCAACGGGCTCACTTGCTTGCCTCGGGCCTTCCATGGCGGCTGTCCCACCTTGGGTGTGAGGCCCACACTGATCTTGCCCGGCCCATGTCCTCGTAGGCTCGTGTTCTCGGTCCGAAAATCCCTTTTCCAAATACTCGGCTCAACTGGCATGTCGACTGTCTAAGAAGTATCGTCCAAAAGTCCTTCTCGAAAGTTCCCGAAAATTCAAAGTCCAATACTGGATTCTCATGCCATGCCAATTTCGCCCGAATGCCATTTTGGTACTACTCAGACTGACAGGCGGCTTTGAGGATTCACGCGTAATCGACTCGTGCCAATTCACGTTCAAGACTTCTCGACACATGGACGTCCTTGACTACGTGAAATTGCGAATGATAGATTCTTATTTCAAAGTACACGATTACCAAGGATCGACATAGGGTCGTTCGCGGGCTCGATAACGAAACGGAATCACCCGTCGTCCCATTATACTGTCCGCGAATCGACTTCTATTCGTCCCCGAAATCGGCCGCATGACTACAGGATCGTCCTACGCAAGTCTCACGGTCGAGTCGTTTTCCTGAGTCAAGTTCTTTAGTCGCACGAGTTCTATCCTCATTAGCCTTTCCCCTAAAGGTCAGTATCTCAGGAGTGATCAGTTCCAAGTGAGATCAACCAACAATGCATCGACGAAATTCACGTTCATTCCTTCCTCAAAAGGGCTCGAATTTCAGGATGTTACAGTGCCCCCTCCCCTAGTGCGATTTAGGGCTCCCAAACACTGGGAAACCATTATTACGACCCATCAGTTTCCAAGTCAGGTACATTTGTATAAGAAGCGTGTCTCCATTATCTTGGTGGATGAAGGACTGAGATTGTGGATCCCCCATCGATTTGTGGTCTAGTACGTTAGAGAGGGCGACACCTTGTACGGCTTTCTACGGGGTTTTGATGGCCTGCCTGGTAGGGGCCCTAAAGATATGGATTGAGATCCCATGGAGTTAGACCCTCCAGATGAGGCAATGATGAATCCCGATTCTCCCCCACCCGCAGTCAACTTTTACCCCTCCGACCATGACCTGATCGAGCCTGACTCGGATGGGTCTATGCGTTTTAATAGTCCATGATGGGCGTACAGGACCCAAGCTTTTGATGAAGTAAATTAACTTAGCCTTAGCATCTTTTTGTGGGCTCGAGAGGAAAGAAACTAGTAACTGTTGGTTTGCAATTAGAAACGTTACTTTAGGAGTTAGTCTGGTAAATAACTAAGTGCATTGATTTGCTGCTATAGTGTTTGTCTAGTCTTCTAATCCCTATTATTGATGTTTGACTAGGGTTTAATATTTGTTTTCGCGTGTGCATAATTGTAAGATAAAAAGAATGGTCGTCGATGTATCCTGAGACGTCACATCCTTTTTTACCACAAGTGAAAAGGGGATCATTGCGTTCTCGATGGTCGGGGCATGACTTAACTAATTGCTAATGTAGTCCTTCTAGCTAATTTTAGCCAGCAATTATTGTTGTGGTGTTCCAATCAACGTTAGTCATCTTACGTCGTGCAGCAAGCATTAGTCATCTTACGTGGGCATTACAACCCTTGCTTGCCCTTGCCATGGCTACCACACCCTTGCCTCACCGGATCTGGTGAAGGCTTTCTAGCCTCACTGTGGCCAACAAGGGTTTCAAGCCCTCACACAAGGACCGACAGGTCTCGCCAACTCTTGCCTATGGGTCAGTGGCTCCACTAGCATGTTAAGAAAAAGAGAAGAAATAAAAAATAAAAATAATCAATGAATACAATAAGTGTCAAAAAAAAATTAAAATAATTGTCCAATGTCGACACCATACACACCACGTAGGACAACTGATGGTGACTGGACTACCATGTAAACGATTTCTGGTTAAAATTAATCAAAATTACTATATTGACAATTCTTCAAAAAATTTATGACTAACTTGACAAAATCTTAAAAAACTTATTGCTAAAATAGCACAATTGAAAGTCTACAATAAGATTTAGGGCTTTTGGACAATTTTTCCTATTATCAATTTAGGTCAATATCGAGTGTACTCGAGCGAAATATTAGCAAATTCAGATACATGACAACTTCTGAATAAGATTCGTTAATAACATTAGTCATTCTACGGGTGGAATTTTATTGAATGTACATGCGCGGACTGATTAAAGTTTTCCTTCCCCTTCTTTTTTTTTCTGTGCAATTACCACATGTTCCATGTTGAAAAGGATTACAAGAACCGATGAATTAAGACGTGGAAGCCGTCAAGAATAATTAAGAGTGGTGCATGGGACCCACGGCTCTTGCCAATCAAGGAACATCTAATCCGGTCGGCTATTTCTCCAGGGATGTTTCCTCAATCTTACGTTCAACTTTCTTGCCAGCTCCTGATCCTTCCGGAAGAGAAACGCTTCATCATTCCATCCGGCAATGCAACGCCTCTTCATAACAACCATTGTCCTTGCATCGGTTCTAGCCAAAAACAAAAACAGGACAAAAAACCAACGTTCCGGCATTGGCATTGACTCAACTTTCTTTTTCTTCGCATTGGAGAGTTGTTGATTTCTTTGTAGCTGATATAAACCAAATTTATGGACAAAATATAAGTCTCACAAACACATTATCATCCTGCGGACACAATCCTGAACTCAACGTGATAGTCTGAACTCTATCCCCATATATAACCTCTTTCAACCCTCTTTAACATCCATAAGTCGATTCTCTTGACAAGTTTCCATTGATATCTTCAGCAGCCAGCAGTACGTTCGATTAAAATGTTCAAGAAAAATGCCTACAAACAAGAAACAGTCTTTGCCAAAACTCTACTGAAAAAAACAGAAGTGCAGTACCTTAGAAGTGTGACCGTTGCTTGTCCATGTATGGTATTCAGGGGAGATACCTCCAAATCACTCGGTAGCGCATCTAGGAACACTTTCACAATGCCTAGGTAAATCTTGTTTGTCCAACCGACACATAGCAGTTACAAAGCACCTACTTCAAAAAATCAAAATCTAGAGATAAACATAAAGCAGCTTTAATAACTAATCACAGGGTTTTGTAAGAGTCATCCATCCCAAACAATACTTGTACAACACTCGCAGACGCACCTGCATGAGGACATAGAACCTCAAATTCAACAACTTAGTATTACTGTACTGCAACAAAAAGAAACTACTTCCACGAGAGGGGAGGGTCGACCAATAATTTACTCGGAATGGGAAGGTCAGCAGAACAATAACCTCAAGGTAGGGGCCGGCCACATTTTAATGGAAAAATTGTTAAGCATCCACAAAATGAGGACTGTTACGATCAAAAAGCCTATTGTACAGGATGAATAGAATTGCAACTTCTCTCTCACTAGCACCGCAGATATCCAGAAAGCAAAATTTAGTCCAATCTGACTCAGCTTCTATTTTCCAGATTTACTGTTCCTTCACCAACAAGAACCACAGATGTCGCCATAGGCAGGTATCAACTGAATGTGACTTATCTGGTTGCCTGCACTAGCTATCAAAAAATGGTCTACTATAGCAACACCCCTTAGTTATAACACTTCGTATCCACATGAATGGGAACCCATTACCATCTGGTTTAAAAATGGAGGCCCACTGGCAGAAAACTGGGCCATCGCTTCCCATGAACATAAGAGTACCAACTACATTCTTAACAGCTCTCAGTTCGTGCAAAATCCTGTGGATGTAAAACCGCCTCCTCATGTCATATACCGCATGGATCAAGGCCTGGTTATGATCCTTTTTCCTGGCTAAATGATCGGAGACGTCCAATTAGTTTCTCTTTCAATGATTCTGGAATTTGTGAGATGAAGGTTGATTTCGCATCCACAATCAACAGCTTCCTGTGTGACAATGATCTATGTTAGAAAGTTCAACAAAAAGAATTAAAAATATTCGATGGGGAGATTGTATGCATATAATACCCAGTACAACTGTATAAATAAGTGACTAGGATGCTTCAACACGCCTTTCACATGAAAACTGAAATAGCACATGATATTACGAACGAGGAATTAAACAAACAGAAACCCACAAGTAAACGAATAATTAAATGGGGCATAAATAATATTAGAAAGTCCACTCAAATAAACCATAAGGTGGGAGACTACACGCATAGAAGGCACAAAAAATTAATTGTTTTGAGTTATCTACCCTTATATTCCTCCTCAAGGTTTCAATCAAATTAGGCTCACTACTAAGGGGTCATCCAACATCATTAAGTTAGAATGTGAGAGTCTCATAATGCAGATTTGAGTTTTCTCATATGTCATTAGGTAATAAAATTCCATTTACATCAAAATTGGGTGCTGGGCTGACAGATATTCAGCATAAGTGTTACACTTTTTGGACAATAAAATCTTCAATCACTCTCTCCAATGACATGGACAAAATAGTATTACTCTCCGCGTGAAAAAAAATAATGACATTCAAAATCATTCATCAAATGGGAAACATTGACCCAATCAATATCCATTAGAGCAAAACATAACCTTCAATATCAAAGTTCCAATGACATTGATGACTGTTTAACCAACAAAAAGTCAACGTGTTGTGACAGACGAAACTTCAATGTTAGGGAAAAAGGAGTTTGCCTTCTATTAGAAGTTTGCCCCACTCAAGAAAAGAAATTGATCAGGGAAGTTGATTATCCTATTTCCAAAAGATGTATATGAATGTAGCCTCTTACCCATGCATTCCAGGAAGAAAAATAAACTGCTCAGGTATGGAAGGAGAGGAAAAGAACTCACCTCAAATGGTCAAAATTTAGTGACCTATCATCTGCTTTGCTCATGCACATTCTCTTCTTCGTGTGCATGAAAGCGTAAACGTCATCCACCCAGCCACATGATCGCAATGCAGAGGAAGCTTCATTCTTGAGTCTGAATATACAAGAAAGATAAATAAAAAATGAGCAGAAGCCAAATTTAAGAGCAGACTCTACCACCAAACAGTAGATATTTTCTAAAGAGAACTAATTTGCAAGATGGTTCAGATAATTTAGTAAATGTAAACAAACATAGATACAAGTTTTGGCCCCAAAACACCAACGGAAAAGCCTATCAACACAGTTGTGAGAGAAAGAGCAATGACAACTTGTCAACCTTCAGGAAACATAAAGGAGCATCACAAGAAAGGCATAAGACTAGATTCACAACAAATAATAGCATTTTTTATACATAAGCATCAGGAGAAAAAAAACCCTGAAACTAGCTAACTTGACCCACCATCAATCATGATTGCACAAAAGTAATCATAAATGACTAAAAATGACTTGAATAGATTCGAACATACATTTCTTTCAGCTCTTCAACTTTGGCCTGTGATTGGGCATCCTGTGACAGCAATATGCACGGGTCATCCTGCAGCTTCCTCTTGGACTCTGTTACATCAGAGGGGTGATTGGAACTACCATTTTGCAATTCATGCTGGTCAAACCCTCTCCCTTTTCCTACGATGTGTGTCGTACCATCCCTCTCATGGAGATGTGATTTAACCGAACAGAGGCCAGCAGTACCAACAGTACCATTTCCATTGTGGGAAGAATGAACTTGGCTCTTGTCACCATTAAGATCACCAACTTTCAGATTGTTATGATTAGAATGTGCAATTACTTGGGTCCTCCCGTTGGAGTAGTTCTTATTCTCTTTGTCAATGTCATTCCTGTTTATTGAAGTTGAAAGATCTTTGTCACACTTGTTAACAGGAACTGGCCCTTTTATATCCCCATTTTTTTCCCCCAATTGATTCTTAAGTGCGTGCACCTTTCCATTGCTAACTGCAGGAACTCGTTTGGAACCAATATTTCCAGCAATACTGAACTTCATCCGCGGGCCAGAAGACACTTTATCACCATTGGATGAGGCAGACACATCCTTCCATGAAGAATTTTCAGTGAATGGTTTTAATTGTGCCGGTTTTGGTGGAAGAGCAGAAGCCTGCTTCTTAGATGCTTTGATGCCATTCAGATCACGAGATTTTACTCCATTGGCAGCAGAAGCTGCATTGGCAGATATTGACCTTTGTTTGGTGCGAGAGAAAAACAGGATATAGACCTTTTCTGATAAGACATCATCCAAAGTGGCCATAGAAACATATGCATCATTACAGCAATACCACCGGCCCACCGCGTCCTGTTTCCATATAGTCGATTGCGAATGATTGAAAATTTATAAATAATAGTCTTAAAAGGACAAAAAGGATTAATGAGGCAGACCTTTATATAAGCATAATAGTGTCCTGAGTCTGGTGAGCAGCCTGCATGCACAATAGTACCAAAAAGATTATACTCCGGTGACGTATCCTGCACAAAATCCCAGTCATCACATGTTGAAAGGCCAGTAATTGAAGAAGATAAAACGAGCACAAAAGAGTAATGACACCACAGAAGAAAAATAAAAAGCTATTCCAGAGCACAATTTACAAGTAACAACCAGGAGATAGTCATGCTGATAATTCTCAAATGAAACCACCAAAATGAGGAAGCAGAACCCATGCAAACCTTGAGAATTCTCATTTCTCATGAATGAGGTATATTGTTTGGTTCATTTTACAAGAGAAACTACTATAGAGCACCAAGGGGGTGCAAACCCATGTACAGAAAGAACTCAGAACCAAAAAGAGCTCAGTTACAGGGACCAACATTTACAAAATCAATCATAACATTTACATCCATGTGTAAGTCTACACTATAAAATGTGCAATACTTTCAGCCAATCAACAATACTTAGACAAAAAAGTTCTCTCCTCTCTTTCAAAGGCTCTCTAGTTCCACTCTTTCCAATCAACCAAAAAACAGAGAGAGACATTGAACATTCTTCTTTTCTTAACATAAGGCAAGGACCTACCAATCCCATAATTCTTGTCTAATAGATACTCCTATAAACCAAGTTAGCCCCATGAAAGCATAAGAGGCCGCCCATAAGGCCATAGCATTTTTGTCCAAGGGTAATAAAGGAAAAGATGTCTCACAGCCTCTACCTCTCTTTTGCCAAGAAAGCATCTATTGACCAACACTTCCCCTCTTTCTTGCAATTTACCTGAGGCGAGAATAAGTTCCCTAATTGCTTCCCTAGGAAAAACAGAGACTCTAGTAGGTGTTCATAAATCACATAAATCACATAAATCATTTGATATAGAGACAGCATCATCTCATAAATGCTATTTTTTTCCTGAGCAATCCATATGTTGTGTCATGGTGGTTTTGTCCATGCAATCATTGGTCCTATAACAGATATCTTAACCCCTATCAAGATACATAAGGTGCATTTTCTCGATCTTGATTGGAGAAACAACTTAACTAGAGAGTACCTCTTAACAATAAATAATTATATCATTATCTTCCCATATAGTCCTCAAAATCTTTTTTTAGTTGATTAAATGAAAATCTCTGGTTACTTGGAACCAAACAGATTGTCAAAAAATTAATCACATCTACCTAAAGATCTTTTTTTTTGTTAAACATACTATATATACATTAAACAGTGTCTATGACACAAATATCTATCTGTGCATTAACTGGGAGATTAAATTCCACACAGTTTCTATTGTCAAAGCTATAGCCAAGAAAATAACGCACGAGTCGACTTCAATTTCTTTTACTCTATCATTGGCTCCTGTGATGCAAGATAGATACTACAGATGACAAAAAACGATAGAAGAAATAAAAGTACAAAAGCCAGATCGTAAAAGAAATACTGCCAAAGATATCAACAGGAGACCCCGAGAGGGCAATGTCGACATACCTGGCTTTCTTTGCACATGAAGCTTGAAAGCACCAAAATTTCTTCAAACGAAATCGCCTTATCAATCTTCCCACCATATATACCTTCGAACCTCTTTGCAAATCAAATAGATAACAATAACTGCTTAAGCCACTATACAACTTCATTGACAACACAATTAACAACACTAAACATGCACAGTTAAGCAACAACATACCTTAAACTGGATTACAAGAACGTTAGGGGCTTGAAAGACCGACATTTGCTTCCTAGCCACAACCAGTTTCTTGCAACTGAACAAGCACAAGTATCTGATTTAGAATACAGAAGTGAAGTTCATTGAGGTAATTTCAAAAGTCAAATCACTTACTTCTCACACTTGTACTTATTGTTGCCATCCAAAACTTCTGGCTGGAAAAATTTGTGCAACGCTTCCTTAATTGAACTACTTTGCAAGACGTCTAGACTAATATCCATAATGTCATCGACCTTGTTGGATTCCACTCCACAAGACAAACACTTAACCTGACTCTGCAGCGCACCGCCGAAAATCTCCTTAACAATGGTATCGCCACAGTTGGGCGGGTCGGTGCCATTGCGTTGCTGCTGCTGCTGCTGCTGCCGCAGCTTCTTGAGGCGGAGACAGGTGTTGTGGCAAGCATCGATCACGTAACGGAGGAACTCGTGCGCGTCCTCCTGGCGACCACACCGAAAGTGCTCCGCATACAGGCGCAAGCAGCTCTGGATCTTCAACGGCGAATCTTGCTGTAGATCTAATCTCAGAGATCGCACTATCCGCTTCTCTAGTATACAGAAAGGGCAATCTCGCTTCCTCTCCACATCCGCACTCGAATCGCCTGAAAAGAATTCGAAATCCCACCAAAATCAAAACTTGTCACGTCCTAGGGCAAAAAAACGAAAACCCAAATCCCAATGCCGCGAACGCCGGAGTCCCGTACAATTAGCTAGAGAACAGAGCCGATGGAACGAAGGAGCTGAAAGAAATCGATAAAGAGATGTCGGGAGCGTACATAGGGAGGAGTGGAGGCTCCTGAGGCAGAAATTGGCGAGAGGAGGGGTGTAAGTGAGGCACTGGAGGACGCTGTTGAGGTAGCAGGAGTTGCCGAGGTTCCGGAGGCCGAGGGGAGGTCCGGTCTTGCGCTTGAGGCCCAGCAGGCTCGGTTGCCAACCCATCTGCAACCGGTGGTGGGGCAAGGCCATCAACGACCACCTTCTTCTCCGTCTGCCTCCTCCGCCCTCCTCGAACGCGCATTGCACGGCGGCGCCCTCCGCAGGCCACTCGCTCTACTCGCCGATCGCCGCCACGATCGCGCTCGCATCGCTCTCGCCGGTCGTCGTCGTCGTCGTCGTCGTCGTCCGCGGCTCGTCCAGACACGGAGCTGTTTCCCTCTCTCTCTCTCTCTCTATCTCACGGCAGCCTTTCGAAACAGTGGTCTTTTCCTCTCTCTCTCCTCGCCCTCCAGGCTTTAAGGGGGGTAAATATCCCATGCGGTCTTGACTTGGATTTGGGTCGTCCGAAATTACAAAGATTTCGCTTTTTTTTAAAAAAAAATTATTTTTCCTCTTCGTTTCTTGGAGCTTCCTTGTAAAAAAACGAAAATTGGAAAATAATTCGTGTGCTCGTAATCATAACTCCATTATCATCCTACGTGGAGCTAAAAAGGACAAAAGAAACAAAAAGAATTTACAGTACTTCTATATGCGGTCGGTGTCTTGAAAGTTGAAAATATTTCTTACTGATTAAGGAAATGGGCGTTTTCCTGATAATTAAGTTAACCGATTGTTGAAAAGGATTAATTCCTTAAAAATTCTCAAATTGATATATGTATAATAATTTATCCAAAATTAATTTTTTAATCATTAAAAATTCCCAAACTAATATACCTTTAACAAATTTACCACAAATTTACCAAAAATTCTCAAATTGATATATGTGACATTTGACTGATATACCCGTTTAACATTTTACTCTTTTACCAGTTTATGATTTTTTGTGGTATTAATCCAATTTAACATATAGTATTTGTCACAAATATATCAGTTTAGGATTTTTAATGAAAGTATATCAATTTGGAATTTTTTGTTGTTATTTATGATAAATTTATCACAAGTGTACTAATTTGAAATTTTTGAGGGTCAAAAAATTATTTTATGATAAATTTCTCATGGGTGTGCCTATTTAGGGTTTTTCAAGATATTAACCCTTTTGAAAATACCGGTTAATAGAGAGAAATCAAATGTTATTTTGTCTCGATAATTCATTACAAAAAAAGAAGAAGAGAGTATGCTCTTTATTTATCATGCATATTCTTTTAGTGGGTGGAGCTCGTAATTTTATTACCCATCGGCAGTATGTTTTAAGGTGTTGGAAATACCGTATATATTTAATAGATGTTCTTTTATATAATTTTACAGAATAAATGAGCTCATCAAATGTCATAATTATTGTTATATGATTGTTACTTAAGCTCATCTACATCTTAAAGGATAAGGGATAACGATATATTTCTATATCGATTTTTGATTTTTTTCATGTCTTGCAGTAGGAATGTGACTTATGTGTATCTTACAAAATGAATTGAGGATAAAAGAACACCCTTTTCTTTTACCTCTATTATTACCTTCATGACCAAGTTAACTTTCTTTGGCATCCTTTTTTCTAATTCTTTTTATTGTTGCTTTTGTTGGCCTGAGTATCATTTGATTTTCTATAAGGACAATGATTCCGACCGGACCAAACTTAAAAAACACAGATTCACCAATGAGCCAAAAATGGCAAATTCATTAGATTTTCTTTTTACCAACCTTACTTAGCATGAATATCCAGAAAAATTATGGATAAGATAAAAGAAGCTTCCTTATATAGATATATAACTGCTTTTTCTTTTCCTTTTTCTATTTTTATGGGGTTGGATAAGGATAGTGCTATGAAGGATCAGACAACTACCCTATGTTGAATTTTCTCCGCAACAAATTTGTCTTGTCTACAGTTTTGAGTGGAGATGCCTATTGCATAGGATATGCTTGGCCTCTGACAATATCAAGCACGTGAGACTTAATCATGAACCTGGTGATTACGGGCCCACCAAAGTCAAATTGAACAAAAAAAACGTTACGAGATAGGAAAAATCATCTCAAGTGATGAGAACATCATACGACTCAAATCAGTTTTTGAGAATTGATAATTGAATTGATATTTTACAATTGATTAGTATCTTTCTTCCAAATTGTTTATAGGATTGATGTGTGCTTTTTTCTTACTCCACACAAGCTTTTGCCAACTTAAGATGTATTTAACAACAATTCTACTCCTGAAAACAATTTTTGATCAAAAATGATTTTTTTTATTCTACTCCCGATAACATTTTTTAAGTATTTAAGGTGTTTGATAAATTGTTTAAAATTTTTATTCCGGGAATATAAATGTGTTTGGTAAAAATTTTCAATTTTTTTATTCTTTTAATTTTTTATTACTTTTTGTTATAATTTTCTTATATTTCTCTTTTCTTCTTTTTTCTTTTTCTTTTTTCTCTTTTATCTCCTTCTTCCCCTTTTGTGGCTAGCCACCGCCATCAGCGAGACTTGACCTCGCACAAATCGGCGAGACCGAGTCTCGTCAGTGGCCGGGCGAGGCTAACCTCCCTAGATCTGGGCAAGGCAAGGCTCGCCCAGCCACCGGTGAGGGTCGGCCTCGCTAGTCGGTGCAAGGCTTGGCCTCACCAGGGCAGGGTAAGGCCGACCTCGCACCGCCTGGGTGAGGTCAAGCTAGGGCGAGGCCAACCCCGCACCACCTGGGAGAGGTCGAGCCTCGCTAGTGGCCAGGCAAGCTTGCCAAATTTCGCCCTGGCCTAGCGAGGCTCTGACAAGCTCGTCAGACCTCGCCCGGCCGCTCGGTAGCGGCGGCCTAGGTGTGGTGATGGGGTGGTAGGGGGTTGGGAGGAGGAAGAAGAAAGGGAAGAAAAAAATAGGAGAAAAAAAAGAGAGAAAGGAAAATTTGATTCTCAAAATTGTTCTCGGGAGTGAGAAGTAACTTTTTTTTTATTCTCGATTCTACTCCAAATCTATTACTCGGAATAAATTTGTTCCCAAGAACAAAAAATTTACCAAACGAATTTCTGTTCCAAATCTGTTTTGGAAACAAAAGAACATAATTAGTTATTCCTGGGAGTATTACCAAACGGACCCTTAGTTTATGGTCATATGATACGTTTCCATTCGTACCTCGCGACGAGTTTGTGTTTTTCTTAAATGTAACATAGTCATATCTCAAATCCAATGGAAATATGTGTTCTCTATACTTTTATTTACTTTTATAGAGCAAATAAAGACTATATACCCATAATTGAACAAGGACGCAAGGAAATAAGTAAATAAAACATACAAAATCGCAATTGAAGAAGACAAACGCGCTAGTAGGAGACCATCCGACCCTTTAGGCCACCCACAAATTTTTTTCTCTTCTTTTTCCTTCCACAACTAAGAAATATGGGCCGAGGGAATGGGTTAGTCCTAAACCTTGTATGGCCTGTTTGAAACTTCGACCTGTTATTCAGCTGCATCGGGCTAAGAAATGTGTACACAGAAAGGTTGAAGACAAAAATAAAAATGGCAAGTAGCCCGCTCAAGAAAGTATCTCATATGATGTAGAGGTGAGCATTAGTCCAAGGTCGATCTTGGATCGACCTGGACCGGGCCAACCCTACTAGTCCTGGTCTGATTTCTAGGGAGACTAGGTCAGTCTTTAGTCTTGAGAAACTTGAACCCTACACTGTATGGATTGCACTGTATGGATTGATCCTCGGTCTTGGAAATTTAGGGACGGTCCAAACCGGACTAATCCTGCACATAATATATATTACATATATCTAACATATTATATATTATATATTATTGTCTATTTTAAATTTAGTGGCTCATCATCTATTCTTTTCGACTTTATTATGTAAATTAGAAAGTAGAACGAAACTTAGCCCTAATTTGAAGAGAAAACAACCCTCTTGCTTGCCTCGCTTGCCTTTACTTGCTCGTCTCGCCGCTCACCTTTGTTCCCTAACCTTGTATGTTCATTATTATGGTTTGTTGTTTTTATCAAGTGTAAATTTCTATTGTTAACTTATCTTATATTTATATTTGATATGTACTAATATTCATAGTTTGGTTGCTCAATGTCGCATGATTGATGGATATGTAATTGGAAATAGTATGTTTGTTCTTTTAAGGAATAAAAAAGGTGAACAAAAAAAAAAATCATTTAATCCCGAGTTGACCTTGGAATGGTTTGGTCCGGTTCTCTATTCTAGGCTCAACAAGGTCGGTCTTCGGTCCCAAAAATTATGGACCAATACTATGTGGGTTGATTCTTGGATAAGGTGTTGGACCAGCCCAACCTAGACCATGCTTACCCCTAATACAATGGATGCATCATGTGGCAATGACCAATAATTTAAGCAACCAACTAAAAGCGAGGTGTATATACACAAGCTGTCATGTAAGATGAGAGATTTAGCTTTTGGATAATTTTATCACAAGTATACTATTTTAGGTTTTTTATGCTCATTTGAGGTAAGTTTATCATAAGTATACCACTTTAAAATTTTTGGTTATAAAAAAATTAGTTTTGAATAAATTTATCATAAATGTACTAGCTTGAGGTATTTTAAAGTATTAACCCTTTTTAAAATGCTGCTTAATAGAGAGAAATCGAATGTTGCATTGCCTCAATAATTCATTACAAAAAAAAAAAAGGAGTATGTTCTTTATTTATCGTACATATTTTTTTAGTGGGTTGAGCTGGTAATTTTATCAACCGTTGGATATGTTTTAAGGTGTTGGAAGTACCGTATTTCTTTAATAGATTTGCTTTCATATGATTTTGCGGAATAAATGAGTTCATCAAATGTCATAATTATTGTTATATAATTATGACCGAAGCTCATATACATTTTAAAGGATAAGGAATGACGATATATTTCTATATCAATTTTCGATTTTTCATGTCTTGCAGGAGGAACGTGACTTCTGGGTATTTTACAAAGTGAATTGAGGATAAAATAACACCTTTTCCTTTTATCTCCATATTACATTCTTGACCAAATTAACTTTGTTTGGCATCCTTTTTTCTAATTTTTTTATTGTTGCTTTTGTTGGATTGAGTATCATTCGATTTTCCATCAGGACAATGATTCGGACTGGACGAAACTAACATAACATAGATTCACCAATGAGCCAAAAATGGCAAATTCATTATATTTTATTTTTACTGACCGCACTTGGCATGAATATCCATAAAAATAATGGATAAGATAAAAGATTTAAATCATTGCCGGTTTTGTACGGTCCAGACAGGGGTTGAGCTACAATAAAAGAACATGGGTAATTTCAAAAATGATAAGACCTTACCTTATAATTTTTCGTGGGATTTTTGCTTTTTATTTTTTTATTTTTTGCTGTTTTCGATTGAGCAAGCGGGGAATCAGATTGCTCGGGGATTGACCGTCTTGGTCAGTTGCCAAAAGAGGAAAGAATTAACGATTAAGTTTCTTTATATATATATATATATATAGATAACTGCTTTCTTTTTTCTTTTTCTTTTTCTTTTTCTTCTTTCTATAGGGTTGGATAAAGATCATGCTACGAAGAATCTAACAACTACCCTACGTTGAATTTTCTCCGTAACAAATCTGTCTTATCCACGGTTTTGAGTGGAGACGCCTATTGCACAGAATAAGCACTTCCCACGATAGCGAGTACATAAGACTCAATCATGGATTTGGCAGTTACGGGTCTACTGAAGCCAAATTGAACCAAAGAGCATTACAAGATAGGAGAAAATTGTCTCAAGTAATAATAATATCATACGAATCAAATTAGATTTTGGGAATCGATAACTAAATAGATATTTTACAATTGATCGGTATCTTTCCTCCAAATTGTCTATAACGTTGATGCGCACTTTTTTCTTACTCTACACAAGTTTTTGCCAACTTAGTTCATGTATATACGATACATTTCCATTCGTATCTCGCGATGAGTTTAATTTCTTTTTCCTTAAATGTAATAGTTATATCTCAAATCCGATGAAGATGTGTCTTCTCTGTGTTTTTATTTTATTTTTGGTTTTATCAAGCAAAATAAAGACTAGATATCCATAATTGAACAAGGACATAAGGGAACAACAAATAAAACATACAAAATCACCATTAAAGAAGACACGCGCTAGTAGGAGACAATCAGACCCTTTAGAACCCCCACAATTTTTCTCCTCTTTCCTTAATATGGGCCAGGGAAATGGGTCAGCCCTAAACCTTGTATGGCCTGTTCGAAACTTCGGCCTGCTATTCAGCCGCATCGGGCTGAGAAATGTGAACACAAAAAAGACTGAAAATGGCAAGAAGCCCGCTCGAGACAGTATCCCATACTTCGACTGAAAAAAATAAAAATAAAAAGTATCCCAGAGGGATGCATCACATGACAATGACATCTAATGTAAGTGACCAATTAAAAGCAAGGTGTATATCCACATGCCATCATATAAGATAGGAGATTCATAGCATGTGGAGTACCACATTATTAATGTCATGAGATGAAAAGTGGTTCTCGCACATGAAACACTCTC
This sequence comes from Corymbia calophylla, assembly GCA_014182845.1. Lineage (NCBI taxonomy): Eukaryota > Viridiplantae > Streptophyta > Magnoliopsida > Myrtales > Myrtaceae > Corymbia > Corymbia calophylla. The sequence continues at coordinate 5,430,085 of CM024698.1, read as the reverse complement.
TCCGACCTTCTAGGCCAAGGTTGAATTTTGATGTTAGAAATACCAAAATTCAGCTTACATGGTCCTTTGGCCAGAAATCGGTATCATAAAACGGCTTAAATCTTTGGCAAAATTTGTTCCACGCTGAAGAAGAAATTGTTATACCACTCTATAAATTCATATAGCAATACACAGCGAAAATATCAGCAATGTACCTCTCATTTCACCCATTGGCTAGTTATATGTCTCTACTTTTGAAAATACCAAAAACATATCTCATCTTTCATCTAATGACCACTTACGTATTTAAGTTTCACTTTCTAGACCACTTTACACCTTCATAACAACCATCCTTTTGCCGCTTACAAAAATGTCTACCATAAAACTCTAAACTCTCACGCATACCCAAAACACCCACAATTAATAAAAAAACAAGACCACTCAAACACTAAGCGGTATGCGAAGTTGTGTATGTGAGGAGAGATGATTTGGTCCTACATAGAATCTCTTTTACGGTAGGGTATGTAGTTTTAGGTTTAAGTAGTAAAACCTAGAATGTCCTCGTTAGAATAGGTTTTCATTTTTTAATACTGGAACCTACCTTGCATACCTTAGAATTTAGAACTTACTCTATCACACGTTTTAGGGTTGGTTTCAAGATTTACCCAATTTCCACCTATATTATTAATCGAATGAAATCTTTAATGACTATTACTTATTGCTAATTGTTGACCACAACTTGTATTTAGATATGTGAATGATATAAAAAATTAACAAAGTAAAAGTCTTAATTATAAAATGGAAGCTCAAACTATTGGTTTCATATTATATATTCATCATTGAATGTCAAGGAATATCACAGGTTCACATAAAGATATAGATTAAGAAAAACATAAAAACTTATTTCAAGTTCAAGTTCCACCTAATTAAAATCTAGAACTTACCGTCGAAACAAATTCTCCAATTTTCAAAATTTGGAACCTACTCTACATATTTTGGAATTTGGAACTTGAAATGTTTTTGCCAGTCTGGTTTTTTGGTTCCAAATTCTATTTTGAAATCATGCTCACCCCTAATTTACAAGTAAGCGTTGATCTCTATTATTATACTAGTGAAAGAGGGCTCTTCTGTAAAATAAATTCAAAAGAAGAGAATTATGTTTTAAGGCATCCCTCCCATTATAAAGACAACTTTTAAATTTGGAGTCCACATGAAATTTACTAAAACATCCTTAAGATCTCTATAATCTAATAACAACAAAATCTAGATCGGTCATTTCATGCATTCGATTTGTTTTTTTTCCTTTTAAGGGACAGTTACTTGCGTAGTTCTACTGCATTCACGTTCTTGCCTTATCATACCTCTTATGAATAGTCACGTCCTCTACTAACCCTCCACTTCCTCCGAGAAATCACCCACTTTCTTTTCATGCATGACCCAGCTTCGGTCATCACGAGCCGTTCTACTTGGCATGCAAAACATAAACAACTTCACTTGAAATGACATCCTAATCAACGATTCCAATGGCAATTGGCTAGAAGGGCTATATTGAAATTTCATGAAAATGTTTCAAGATTATATTGATAAAATCGAAAAAGTTTAGAATTGAATTATCATTATTACAATATGTTTAGGACTAATTTGATAATAATCCCCTGTGCCTTGGTTCTAATGTTGCATAAGGTACGGAGGGACATGTATATTACACTAATATAAACCTATGCAAATAAAGTAAACAGCCATTTTTCAATTTTTTAGTGTACTCACGCATGAATTTGCTGATCGAGGCCATTTAAGGATAATCCCTTTTTTCTTTTCGACGGTGCAAATTACAATTATCGACCTATACACCTAGGTAGTACAAGGCGATAACATGAATTATTGCCTTCGGTTGCATGGACACATTATATTAGTATCATCCCCACGTCACCCAGGACCCTCTCATCCATTCTTATCCATACAAAATTAGTACGTGCGGAGCAATCTCTAAGACAAGAGCTTAGACTGTTCTCCCTTCCATTTCAAACTTTTCCTGGTGGTCGTTCCGTTCTTGAAAAAAGAAACAAAAACCTCAAAAATTTTCAATATCTTTTTCCCTTCGGAGACGCCAATGATAATGAAGGAAGAAAACTGAGAAACACACAAAGGACGTGTGGTGGAGGGCAGCCCAATCGCCTTTGTTTGGATTTGGCTTCCAATGCTCACCTCCAATTGCTCATCCACTGCGACTCGTAATTCACCATCGCTTGCCTATAATACTCGGAATTATAAGATGATGCATCGACCCCACCCTTCTTGTCTCTTTCCTATCCATATTTATCGGCTTCACGTACGCTCTCTCTTCACCCTGTTCCTTTCTTCTTTTTCACCCACTTGAACTCGCCTCTGCCGGGTTCTCTGCTTCTGCATGCACTAGCTCTGTAAACCCAAGGTACCCAGTCCTCAGCTCATTCCTCTCCTCCAGCGTTCTTAATATGACGAGTTCGTTCTTGATGCGGCCACTGCACCTAACTGTTTGTGTTCATTTTGTTTTTTGATTCTGAACTTAACGAAATTCGTGTTCTTCTCGAGTGTGGATATCGATATTTTCATAATTTGACATGCTGCATACTTGCCAGCTGCTACCCTTTTCTTGTTATCTAGATAAAGATATTGACAAAGTCTATCTTTTAAAGGCTTCAATCAATATCTATTTAACATGGTCTATTGCTTATGAATTGCATAGAGACGCTCTATCTGATAGGTTTTACCTATTTAGAGCAGCTTGCAAGCACTAATAGGCATGAATTCGCCTGTGTTTATGGGTGACTTCTCGATGGTTTGATGAGGTGACTACAATTTCTAGGTCCATAAAGCCTGATTGTAGCAATTGATCTTTGCGGAATACTTTATTGTGCTTGTGAGTAACTTCTCAACGGTTTGATGTTCTGACAATAAGGCTGGGTGCACATTACTTGATTGTTGTAGAGTAGTGGTTAGTCTTCTTTGAAACCTGATATGAAATGCTTACTGACCACTAATGCAGATTTTTTGAGATTACCCATTAACGGTCAGCTCCAAAGATGGAGATCACAAATGTCAATGAGTATCAGGCCATCGCGAAGGAGAAGTTGCCCAAGATGGTCTATGACTATTATGCATCAGGAGCAGAGGACCAGTGGACTCTCCATGAGAACCAATATGCTTTCTCGAAAATCTTGTGAGTTATCTATGCTTTGGTGGTTATAAGTTAGCCCTGCCAGCACCAAATTTCATTCCTTTGCAACCTACTATGTCGATATACCTTTCTTAGTGACAAGATTTTGGGCTCTAAAGTTCCACTGACAAAGAAATATCTTTGATATGCAGGTTCCGACCCCGCATACTGATTGATGTGAGCAAGATTGATATGAGTACCACTATCCTGGGATTCAAGATATCAATGCCTATCATGATTGCCCCAACAGCCATGCAGAAGATGGCTCATCCTGAAGGTGTTTGATCTTTTCTCTATGTCGACATACTTTAACAGCGAAAGTGAGCTCAGGGCATACCACGCACCTTTTTCCCTTTTCAGTGTGTTGACAATAATGCAAATTATGCTAGCTTATTTCTTATAGCAGAAGAAGAAACACGTCTAATCCTTTATAATATAGCGCTATTAGGTCTTTGCTAACATTATAGAGAATGAGACTTCTTGCCTGATGTTTTTCTGTTATCTACCCAGGGGAGTATGCAACAGCTAGAGCTGCATCAGCAGCTGGAACTATTATGGTAAAGTTTCTTGCACTTTAGCTCCAATTTCAATAGGTTTACTGAGTACTGCTCTGTCAAAATTGGCAATTACTGTTTGTCAATAATACTTCAAGTATTGTAGATACAAGAATCCTATAATCATCTTTTTGGTTTTTGTCAAATGATGAGGTCTAGAGAATTACTGAAGCCTATTGTAAATCCACTAACAATTTCGTGTTTAGGATACTTTGATATGTATCATGTTGCTCAACTTATAAAATCTTCACACTTGTGCCAGACATTATCTTCATGGGCTACTTCCAGTGTTGAAGAAGTGGCTTCCACTGGACCTGGAATCCGTTTTTTCCAGCTTTATGTAAGCTGAATATGCATACCTTCTATTCCTAATAGATCAGGTTGATCTTGCTCTTCCAATATTTGAGTAGTCTAATGCTAACCATTGATCGTCGTGTTCATGAAATAAGGTTTACAAAAACAGGAATGTAGTAGCTCAGCTTGTGAGGAGAGCTGAAAGAGCTGGCTTCAAGGCCATTGCACTCACTGTTGATACCCCTAGGCTCGGCCGCAGAGAAGCTGACATCAAGAACAGGTGCATCTCTACCTGCCAACCTAAGAAATTAGTTGCTTGATTATTGGGCTCAATGTGTCATTTGTAAATTCCACAGTGAAGAAAGGATTCATAAGATTAAGATAGGTCTGATTGGCTCCTTACAGGTTCACATTGCCACCATTCCTCGCATTGAAGAACTTTGAAGGTCTAGACCTTGGAAAGATGGACAAGGTGAGGGATAAGTCTCATTCCACTATACTATATTCAGTCAAAGTCTGATTTCACGAATGCTTGACTTATCTGTTTGGGTTTATTTCCACATTACTTTTTCCCTCGCAGGCTGATGACTCTGGACTTGCTTCATATGTTGCTGGTCAAATTGATCGCACTTTGAGCTGGAAGGTAAGTTAGCTCATGCAAATTGCATAGTCTACTTTTCTTTGGATGTCATTGATTGATGTGCTGTAGTAATTATTTGGTCATGACGGGCTCCTTAGAAAACAATTTCAGCTCAAACTCTTTTCATGAACACAACATAAAACAGAAGGCAACTCAATCCATTCCAGAATGTTGCCTGAGCTGAGAAATCGATGATGGTTATTTTTTAATCAATCTTTCGTCAGAAAAATGAGTATCTGTCCCATCCTTGCAATGTTGCTATACCACTATATCAAATGACAATGATATGAAATGAGAAATTCTCAGGAACTGGATTTAAATGGAGTTTCTTCGTCTTTTCTACCGCATATATTCAAGCTTCTATGATGGGGTTTGTGTAGGATGTGAAGTGGCTTCAGACCATCACCTCACTGCCCATTCTAGTGAAGGGTGTACTTACGGCTGAGGATGGTTAGGGCACTGAGACTGACCAAAGTTTGGCTGTTCATTTTGATGATACTGCCGAGCAGAGTGAACTTACCATAACTTTGTCTGTGCAGCTCGGCTTTCCATACAAGCTGGAGCAGCTGGCATCATTGTGTCCAATCACGGTGCTCGGCAACTGGACTATGTTCCTGCCACCATCATGGCTCTAGAAGAGGTAAGAGTACCTTAAATCATTTCTCTTTAGGCATGTCCTGATAAGCAGAGGCCAACTCCAAACAGGCCTGAGCAAGGTTCGATTCTGTCTACATGGTCTTCTCATTTGAAAAAATTGTGATGTTGAGTCAGGTTGTTAAAGCTGCACAAGGACGGGTGCCTGTGTTCCTGGATGGTGGTGTTCGCCGTGGAACTGATGTTTTCAAGGCATTGGCACTTGGAGCCTCTGGCATATTTGTAAGTTCTGTAACCGTGCATATACGTGATGCTCTCAATATGAAACTTAAGCGATCGTCTTGGGGGCATCCCTAGCTAGCTCCTAATTCCTGCATCTACCACATGCTTAGCTAAAGTCGGACTCATCTTTTGAGCTCGCTTTTTCAGATTGGACGCCCTGTTGTGTTCTCACTGGCTGCAGAAGGCGAGGTCGGCGTCAAGAAGGTGCTTCAGATGTTACGTGATGAGTTCGAGCTGACCATGGCATTGAGTGGTTGCCGCTCTCTCAGGGAGATCACCCGCGACCACATTGTGACCGAATGGGATGTCCCTCGCATCCGCCCAGCACCCCGGCTATAGACGCGATCTCATCAGCCAAAGCAAGCACGGCATGCCGAGAGACAGGGGACATCATATCTCAAGCGCCTGCCTGCCTGCCTTTTTACTATGGACAAACTTTTTTTTTTAGTTTCGCTCAATCATGCGCTGTGTTTGAAGATTTCTAAGCTCATGTAAACCATGGTGAATGGTTATTATTTCGTGGCGATCTGCTCCGTGCTGTACACTTCTGTTACAATCAGAATTCCAAGTACTCAGCTCTCTTTCGCATCTGAAATTCTGTTGCAGCATCGAGGCTGATGAATGGTCCATTCGCACATCACCACTGCACAGTATGCCAGTCCGAAAGATGAAAAGAACTCGAGCACAAACAATGACCTTACATGTCTTCACTAATTTTTGTCTGTGCAGCTCGGCTTTACTAGGGGTGATCATGGTCCGGGTTGGGCCGGGCCACCCCCTAACCCTAGGACCAACCCGCACAGTGTTGGTCCTCAAATTTTAGGGCCAGAGGGCCACCCTATTGGCTAGGGCCAAGGGCCAGGACCTAAGCCCAATGGGTTCGGTCCGGTTCCAGGGTCAACCCAGGACCAACTAATACTTTTTTTTGTTTCATTCTTTGCATTCCCTGAAAAGGAAAATTTACTATTTCAAATTACATATCCATTGACAATGCAACGTTGTGCAACCAAACTATAAATACCACTACATATTCAACAAATTTAAAATAAGACAACAATAGAAATTTCATGTTTGTTAAAAGCAAGAAACCATAAAAATGATTAAAACTACTCATAAAAATGTGAGACAAGATGGGAAGTTCCTATAATCATCTATCAATAATACTTGTAACACCATATGCAAAAGCATTTCCTACATTCCATCAAGCAAAGAGCAAATTATCGTGGCAACTGCAATACTACTTTTCAAAAATTTCTACCATTTGACACAAATTGAAAAGCAAAGTGCAATTGAAACTTACTAGTGAAATACAATTAAACCCTAGGAAGTTCAAAATACTTAATATAAACCATGGATATACAACTTCACGTTTTGTTAATTCACTTCAACTTTTGAACACTTGGAAACAAAATAAACCGAAAACAAAACAAACGACGCACATAATTAATACTTAACAAAAGTTCTAAATTGAAATCACTATTAGTGCCATGAGTCTTGTGGTCAACACTATTAAACCCATCTGATTTTTATTTTCTCTTTTGATTAAAACAAATTATAAATAATATTTTAGATATAATATGTATTATGTATATATGTATATTCGGGGTTGGTCAGGTTGACCGACCCTAAACTTCCAGACCAGGGACCAACCCACACAACGGTAGGAATTTCGGGACCAAGGACCAACCTGGGGCCCCCACGAGAACCGGGACCGGGAACCAACGGGGTTGGGCGGTCAGGTCGGTCTGTGGTCAACCCTGGACCGATGCTCACCCCTAGGCTTTACACAACACTGTTGTGTTATGTTAAAATGTGATATTTTGATAAGAAAATTTGGAGAAAAATTATAAGGTATCTGCATTTTCCCGCAAGTATCTTATTTGGAAATTTATGTATATAAAGTAGTGTTAAGGCTGCATTTGGCGATTAGGATAAAATTGAGGATATGATAAAATTTATCCTATCTTGCATTTGGTGTCTACTCTAGACAAGATAAAGTCAAATATAAAAAGGATATATGCCAAATAAAATTATCTCATGGGGAGATGGGATAAAAGTGGATAGGATTTCTAATTTCATAATGAGAAATTTTTTTTTTGTTAGTCCTACTTTACTCCTATGCGATAAAAGTAAATAGGATTTTTAATTTCATAATGGGAAAGTTTTTTTTTTGTTCAGTCCTACTTTACTTCTACTCTAATGTTCAGACTTTTGCCTTGCCTCCTTGCAGAGGATGGGAGTCGAAACTCGCTCTTGAAACTAAATCGCCTCTATCCCAATCCTTTGAGAAGGTGGGGATTTGAACTTCTATATCCCCATTCTCATGTAAAGAGTGGCTATAGGAACAAACCTCAATAGTTAGAAAAATTAACAAATCTATAATTATATTTCAATATAAATAATATTTTAATTTTAATTTAAGAAATTCAAATAACAAAAAATAAAAATTTGGTTTTTTAATTTAATCTTACTTTTATTTATATATTCAAATTTAATTTTATCTTATAATAAAGATTCAATATAAAAGTATATATATATATTTATTACATATTATAAGTGTTTTAATATTTTAGATATATTAGTATGGTTTTCTATTTAATAAAATTTTATGAGAGAATAATGGAAAGAGGAGAAAGAAATAAAAAAGAAATTAATTAAAAAAGAGAGTAAAATAAATAAAAATAAAGTAGACAAGAAAGCCGTGAAAGATTTTTACCATCTCCTTTTGTAAAATTTGGGGTTCACTCATGTTAATATGCCGTTTATATCGAATAATATATATGATATAATGTGAATATATTCGACTTTATTACTATAAGTACCATATAGTGGATATGATATAGTAAAATCCTTTTGATTTCATATTCTATCATATCTAATCCTATCTTAGTTAGAAATTCAGATGACCAAATATAGTCTAAGTTTAAATGGGCGACATCCACTGAGTTCAACTAAACTAGTGTGAGAACCGTAGCAATACTTGGCATACATTGAGTAAATAAAAGAAAATAAATTTCCAATATCTCTAATGGACTTTATATGTCGATCTTGCACTTCATCTTTTATCACTTGTAAAAATTGATAAATCGAACATTATCATTGCCTAAACACCTAATATGTCATATTTTGTATTACCCTGTAAGTATATCCAATAGATAAATCAATGCTCGATCAATGGTTGGTAACGCAAACAATATCTACCAAAGCAGATTTGAAATTAGACTTAAAGTTTAGGATTTTTTTAGATAAAAAAAGTCTAGGGCAAAATTGTGACAATAACTAATGTTGGGAGTCTTTCAGGATATTAGGCCCAACTTTTAATACCAAACAATTTCAAGGGATAATATCATAAATGGTCCTTGAACTTTATTTCAATGTGCAATATCGTCTCTGATTTTATAATTTGTGTGATGTGACTCTCGAAATTTAGCCAAATGTATAATGTTTTCCCTAAACTTGGAAATGTTCAAAAATTTATAAACCACATTGAATATTGGGTCAAAATTCAAGGAATCAAAACAATCTAAAAATTGAAAGACAACGTTGTACATCAGACCAAAGTTGATAAATTATTCTCATCATTTTTTCCAACTCCGATAAGTTGAATTAAACAAAAGGAAATTCAAGTTAAATTACCCAACAGATAGGTCACCGCGGTTAACCTAGGGAGCAATTGGGGGTCAACTATCTTCGTCACCCTCGTCTCCTTCCCTTTTCCCCCTCAGGTCAATCTAGAAGTGTACTGTGCCTAACATTGCCACAACAAAGTGTGGCAATGCGGGACGACTCGCAATATGAAGTGGTCGTTACTTCTTGGAGAAAAAGGAACAAATCCTGATTAAGAAGGCATTATTAGTCACAAGATTGTTCTTTTGATGAGCAAGTTGTTAATGAAATTCTAGCTATTCTACTACCAATCATTTCAACGGAAGATAAGTTAATTTGGCCAGCAAATCAGTTTGGATGCTACTACGTTAAAAGTGGATATAATCAACTGTGAAAGATTGAAACCAATCAAGACAACATGCAAGCTTCATCCTCCTATCGAACTCCCAACTCTTTATGGAGCAAAATCTGGAAGCTAAAAACACCCCCCAAAGTCAGATTATTCATGTGGAGTGTTTGCCAAAATGCTTTGCCAATTAGGGAAAACTTATATAAAAGGAAGCTTTTACTTGAGCCTCAATGCCCCTTGCGCCAAAAGGGACCCGAAACAGTGGAACATCTTTTCCTCCTCTGTGATACGGCAAAACAAGTTTGGTCTAGTCCAAAATTCAATTTTCAATTCTCTCATCAACAAGTGACCAGAATCGAGGAGTGGTTGCTGAACTTTATAGATCTAACCCTAAAGAACCTACCTTTTGAGCTCATCACAACAACTCTATGGAATATATAGCACGTAATACCGTTGTCTTCCAACACTAGAATACTAATCCATGCACTACAACTGTGCAAAGTGAAACAAGAGTAACAAGGAGGGAGAGTGTGCTTCGGAGATTTTAACTTTGAGGTGGAGACTGCCACAACTAGGGACACTAAAGATTAACATCGATGGATCACATCTCCCAGGGTCTATGAAAGGGGCTTTTTGCTTTCATGTGCCGCCATTCTGAAGGGAGATTGATCAAAGGAGCCGCACAACCAATCCGAGTGTCCTCTGCCCTTCATTCCGAAACCCTTGTTTGTCTCCATGCTCTTCGTCACTTTGCTAGTCAACCTGGACAAAAATATGTGCTGGAAATTGACAGCTCCTCCTTGGTAAGCTTCCTACAAGATTCCTCTCTTTGCTCTTGGGATGTTGAGCTGCTTATCAGAGAATGTTTAGGCTTCTTGGCCCTCTTTGAGAGTCTTGAGTTGGCTTACTATCCTCGTGATGCAAATAGACTAGCAGATTGGGTTGTAAAGGCCTCTAGATGTAAGTCCTTCCACGTTTTTGGGTTTCTTACCCACCACCCCCTATATGGGAGATTTTGTGTTTTGATGTCGCTTAATCTAGATAGCTTGTTGTTATAAGCCTAAGTTATGTTAAAAAAATGCTTTTATGCAAGTTAATTAAGTCATTAGTTATCTAAAAGTAGAAACAGAATTTGAGTCAAGGATCGGACGAGCTTCCTACTTCAGTTCTGAGAGCAAGGTGAAGACCAGAGAGAGGGATTACTAGACTGCTTATGCATACTTAATGTCATTAAGACAGCTGAGCTTCCTCTGTTAATCCAGTGTATGCTGACTGGACAGCTGAGAAAGAAAAGAAGAGCACAAGCTGGGAATTACAAGGAAATAGAAAGTACAAGCAAATCCACTCTGACAAAGCAATCTCATTCTCGGGGAAACTGTATGCAAACAGGACAAAGGCGAGCGTCATCCATCCTCCGGCTCATAGGCGCGAACGGGGTTTGGCCGTGCCCTTTCGTTTTTATATAGACGGCAAGGGCCAGTGTAGTTGGATAGCTTATCGCATCTGTCAAATACTAGACGACAATCTTCAAAAGCTAACTGAGATAGAGTAAGGCAAACTCGCTATCGATCGATCTGCAGAGAATAAATTCCTTGGTCCTCAACTTGTTCTACTTTAAGAGTTCAGGCAGCCTTACCAGGGGCTGCGCTGGCCAATCCTTATACTTTCCATCGATTCCGTTCAGTTGAGACCTTGGATCTCAACTAGCTTCGGGCAGTTCAATAACCTGTGGCGATTTCTTGCCCTATTGAAAAAAAATGCATTTTATTTGAGCTTCAATTCAACGAGTTGATCCAATAATGAAATGCCCATTTAGCCCGTGGACATGAAATTGCGAGAAAAGAAGTTGAGTTTGCACAATAGAGTTTGCTGACATGGATACATGATCATATGTTCGACTAATCTATTGTATCATGCTTAGGTTCTGTTCACGATGGGTGAGATTGTCCATCTTTAATTTCGTTGTTTTTAAAAGAATCTGTTTATAGTCATCTTTTCTTCATGGACAGATTGTGAGCCCGCAAAAGGCAATTCTAGAGTACGAGTCTATCCATATCCAAACCATGATATGTGTTGGAGTTTATTTTATACGCTGATAACAAACACCTAAGCAAGGAAGTAATGACAAAATCATACTACTTACAATGGAGTCATTTCATATGATTGTATTTTTTGTTTGGTTCCAGGTGAAATGGCTAGGAGTTAAAGCAGGGTTGGCCAAAGATATTGAGTCCATTGATGCTTGTGATGAAGCCAATTTATCAGTTTATCACGCTCATTTGATTTTTATTCATCAAGAGGTAATATCACAAATGGTCATTGAATTTTATTTAAATGTGTAATATTGTCTCTGCTTTTTTAATTTGTGCGATATGATCCTTGAATTTTAAGTTAATATACAACATCTTCTCTAAACTTAAAAATATTTAAAAATTCATAAATCATATTAAATATTGGATTAAAGTTGAAGGAATTGAAACAATCTAAAACTTGAAAGATGATGCTGCGCGTAGTACCAAAGTTAAGCAATTATTCGCATCATTTTTCCAACTCCAATAAGCTGAATTAAACAAAAGAAATTCAAGTTAAATTACCCAACGAGACAGATCACCACATCAGCATTCCGCGGTCAATCTAGGGAGCGATCGGGGGTCAACTATCTTCGTCACCTTCGTCTCCACGGCCCCTTCCCTTTTTCCCGTCAGGTAAACAGTCGATGCAGGCGGTAACATCTCCGATCCCGCGCCATCGATGTCCCAATCTTCCACTCGCTTAGCCCTGCAGGCTTGAAACTACCAGGCTCTGTCGAGTCTCTCTCTCTCTCTCTCTCTCGATCGAATCGTCCGATGGAGGCATCGGGCAAGAGGGTGGGCGGGAGAGGCAGGGCTTGCGTGGTGGTGTTGGGCGATTTCGGCCGGAGTCCTCGGATGCAGTACCACGCTCTCTCCCTCGCTCGTCAGGTTCGTCCCACCTCTTCCTCGCCGGCATATTTCGTTTTTACCTGCGTTCAACTCGGTCTTGAGAACAGCCCTATGCGCCGGCTCGTGTGTCGCGATTCTCGCCGTGGATTGGATTCGACGTCGATCTTAGTTTCGTCACGCTGCTCGACTGTGTCGGCTTTGCAATTGCCCATCTGATTATTCTTTGGTGTCATTTGGGATTACGTGCCCAGTTTGTCTGATTTTCTGCGCTATTCATTTCGTGAGCTGGGTGTTTCGCAGGCGTCTTTGGAGGTGGATGTCGTTGCGTACGGAGGTAGGCTTCTTCTGTTGATGGCTATGGCGTTACTGGTAGCTCGAGAGTGTGGTTCTTGGTCTATCTGATGATAACTCCATGTTCGTTTAGAAAAGTATCTGTACTGTCGATATACTAACCCCATGGTGTTGTCAAAGATTACTACAGTACTTGAGGACGCCAATTCGGAGAGTTCAAATTTTTTTTTTAGCAGCATAGAATGTTATTCAGGGTGGATTCAGATGGATAATTTCTTTTTGGTACATCCTGTGGCGATTTTTTGCCCTATTGAAACAAATGCATTTTATTTGAGCTTTGATTCAACAAGTTCATCCAAAAATGAAATGCCCATTTAGCTCGTGGACATGAAATTGCAAGAAAAGAAGTTAAGTACGCACAATAGACATGATTGAAGAGAACATATTCTAGAGTTTGCTGACATGGATACGTGATCATGTGTTGGACTGATCTATTGTACTATGCTTATGTTCTATTACAATGGGTGAGAATGTCCATCTTTAATTTCTTTTTTTTTTTTTTCAAAAGAATCTCTTTGCAGTAATCTTTTCTTCATGGACAGGTTCTGAGCCGCATAAGGCAGTTCTAGAGCAGGAGTCTATTCATATCCATACCATGGTACATATTGGAGTTTATTTCTATATGCTGATACCAAATACCTGCTTCCAATAAGGAAGTAATGACAAAATCTTACTACTTATGATGGAGTCATTTTATATGATTGTATATTATGTCTGGTTGCAGGTGCAATGGCCAAGAGTTATGCAAGGTTGGCCAAAGATATTGCGTCCATTGATGCTTGTGGTGAAGCCGATTTATCAGTTTATCATGCTCCTTTGGTTTTTATTTGTCAAAGTACCTGCTCCTGATGTTTTTCTTGTGCAGGTGAGTTTCATTATTCTTTTATAGGGAGAAAATAGAGTTAGTACTCAATTGGGTTGTAAGTCTCCATGTGTAAATTGCTTCTTTCGCAAGCCATATCCGAGAATCTTGGATGCTTATGCAAATGCTTCTGTCGCAAGCCGTATCGGATTTTTAGTCGGTGAGCTATTCTGTTAAATACTGCTCAATAGAGCTGTTTCTGAACTTATTGTGTGATTGGCTTTTACAGAATCCACCTTCAGTTCCAGTGTTGACGGCTGTCACATGGGCCAGCTGGATAAGGCGTTCAGCGTTTATCATCGATTGGCATAATTTTGGATATACTTTACTGGCTTTGTCTCTGGGAAGAAGTAATCTATTTGTGGTGGTATATCGCTGGTATATATTGAGTTACCTTACAGAAGTCCGCTTAAAGGAGCTCTCTCGTGCATAAAATCTCAGTTTTCTATCTTGATAGGTTAGAGAAACACTATGGGAGGATGGCAAATGGTTCATTTTGCGTCACCAGAGCAATGCAACATGAATTAGCTCAGAATTGGGGAATTAAGTAAGATGGTCAGAGAAATATTTGATAATTGTCATTGTGACCTCATGAGTTATATTCTTGAGCCTGCTAATAGTCCTTAGTTTTCACTTCTGTTTGTAGAGCAGCAGTTTTGTATGATCAGCCTCCTGAATTTTTCCGTCCTGCTTCCCTTAAGGAAAGGCATGAGGTGATGCACCATTTTCTTTGTTTTTCGCCTGGACCTTTTTTGGGTTCTTTTGAATTTTATCAAACTGAACAGATGATCACTTGACTATTATATAATTTTAGTTGTTCAATGGATCAGTTAAAAGTAACTGAACAGATAGCTATTGGATCATTGTAGTTATTTTGCAGATTGGATAAAAATTTCCAGTTGCCCCTTGGTGTGCGGGACTGTTTTAGCTGTGGTAACATTTTCTGTCAAGGGAATGTTTACTTGTCCTTATTAGATTTAATGTCAGTGCATTTGTTTACGCTCTTCAATTTGCTTGCAGAAACTACCGCGACAGGAGACTCTACCTCAGATGAGACCCTGTTTACCACACTAGTCAGCTCTGATATTTGTGTGAAGGCAAATAGGCCTGCCCTTATTGTCAGTAGTACAAGCTGGTACATCATTCTTTTTAATTTTGGTCAGCCTTTTACCAATATACTGAAGGGAATTTTAAGGCCTTTGCAGCAATTATCCTTTGTTTGTTTATTGCTTCACATTACATCTTCTGGGTTTGTTGTTTCATGAAACTAGTTAGCTGTCTAAAGAAGTTGTGAATAAACAAACACATATGTCTTCTTGCACATCCATACAAACACACTTATGACTGTGCAATGTGCAATGTGCGCACATGTGCACACTCTCACGATGGAGTTGAGAATAATTCTGAAGACTAGATCTTTTTGAGCATGATGTTGAGTTGCATTGCTCCATTTCTTGTTGTAATCCCAATTTTATTTACCACTATAGTGAGATTATTCCTCATAAAAGATGCCAATTTGAGTGTGGGCTTTTCATTGCAGGACGTCAGATGAAGACTTTAGCATCCTCTTGGAAGCAGCAGTTATGTACGATAGAAGAGTTGCTGCAGTTTTAAAAGAAGATGACTCTACTGACAAAGAGGTTCTCTGGACGGAGATGCACCACGGAAAGAAATACCCCTACCCCAGGTTGTTATTTGTAATAACAGGTAAGGGTAGATCTATTTCTTTATGAGACATGAGTTTCCGGTCATTTTGGCTTTTCTAATCTTTGAAGAATTTATGCAGGTAAAGGGCCTGACAAAGAAAAGTATGAACAGAAGATAAGAAAGTTGAATCTTAAACGTGTGGCATTTAGGACCATGTGGCTATCAGCTGAAGATTATCCATTGCTACTCGGTATCTGTTGAAGTACCTCATTGATCTGCCAAGCTTCATTAGTTTGCTGATTTTTTTTTAAAATTTTGCTAAAAACTTTTTACTTAATTTCAGGATCAGCAGATCTTGGTGTGTGCTTGCATACCTCTTCATCTGGTCTGGATCTTCCAATGAAGGTCTGATCTACAGCTGTGTAGGAGTTGCACCATTTACAGTACCTCGTTTCGTGGAATCATCCTTTTGT
The DNA here is from genome assembly GCA_014182845.1 of Corymbia calophylla. Classification (NCBI taxonomy): domain Eukaryota; kingdom Viridiplantae; phylum Streptophyta; class Magnoliopsida; order Myrtales; family Myrtaceae; genus Corymbia; species Corymbia calophylla. Next base: position 5,414,337 of record CM024698.1, on the reverse strand, counting down.
TTTGTTCCTATGTCAGGTTGTGGACATGTTTGGTTGCGGACTGCCTGTGTGTGCTGTTTCCTACTCATGGTAGACCCACTGGCCTTCCTTCTATTGCAGAATTCGAGCATTGTTTTGTCATATTGCATTGTACACAATGGTTGTCATTCCTTTTTTTAAAATTCTTATATGATTGGTTTTGAAGCATTAAAGAGCTAGTGAAAGTTGAGAAAAATGGCCTTCTCTTTTCGTCATCTTCAGAGCTAGCTGACGAACTTTTGGTATGCCCTGAAATCTTGTTTCAATTTTTCTATAAGGATGAATTACGTTTCATTGATTATTATGTGCCATAAGCTAGATATATTTGGGGCATTTCGGGGCATTTAACTAATTGCCCTAAAATAACCTGCGAAGTTATCTACTGGTTTCTATAATTCAAATTGACAAAAAGCTTACTAATTTCTGTTCTTATTTCGTGGTTGTGGTATATAGTGATCTGATACATACTCTTTGAACGAATATGTGAGACTATGTTTGGTTCCGTTGAATCTGTGCAGATGCTGTTCAAGGGGTTTCCGGATGATTGTGATGCACTGAAGTTGCTGAGGGATGGTGCGCAGGAAACAGGAGCCTCTTCCAGGTGGGCTACTGAGTGGGAAGAACATGCCAAGCCATTGTTATTGGAGGCAAGTGCACTTTCTTCACTTAGGATTGCATACTCACTGTTTAGGTATTAGTTGTGATTAAGATTTCTCAACTGATCTTTCCAAACTTCAGAGGATCTTATTTCTTCTTTGCGTAACTGCATGGTTTGTTGTCACATTATCTGGGCACTGATAATCCCAATTGCTCCCTCTTGTGCTCTCTACTCACGTTTTCCCTCTGGAAAGTCCTCAATGTTTGTGAAATATATGACCCATATTTCGGAAATTTTGGGCTTATTTAATTGCAGGTTATTTCTCAGAAGTACAAGTGATTTCTGGCTCTCAGTTGCAACGTCAATTTTCTTAGTCTAGGTAATGTTAGTACTCTCAGCTATAATATTTTGCCCATTGGTTTATCTCTATGAATGTTGATTGATGTGTTGGGAATCACAGAAGTGGAGGTCATATCTATTTTTACTGTGGAAAACTGAATTGTACTTGGCTCTTCATCAATTAGGATTTATATTTTATACACGTCTGTTTGCGTGCGCTTGTGTGCGTGTGTGGGTGATCACTATTGTTTTGTCTTAATATATGCTTGTGTGACATTTTAAGGGTGGTCTGATTTAAAATTTGATTGGTTCTATCTATGACATTTGGCAGCCAAACCACTTGAGAAGGGAAGCTGCACGGCTGAGTCGATTCTGGTTTCAAACCATTTAGGCTGTCGGATCAAACGGCAGGACGATGCTTTGGCTTAAAACGCAGATGTGTTCATCAGCCAAGGTGGAAAAACTCTTCAGACTTGTCTAGCTTTGGATGTGTTGCCATCTGTTTTTCTGGGCTTTTACTCTTCGTTGATGGCTCTTACTAAAATACTGTAGACAGTCTTGCTGATTGTTTCATTACTCTCCGGACATTCTCCGTCTCGCTTGGGCTACTGAAACAATCATGTCAAAGTGGTTTCTTTTGTTTCAATCTGTGTGTTTGACGGCACTTACAATGACTGATCTTTAACTCTATAGAGTCAATGTATTAGGGGTGAGCAAATCCCCATTCCGTACAAGTTCCATAGGTTTCTTATTTATTGAAACTTAAAACCTATCCTACATACTTTAGAACTCGGAACCTGGTTTAGGATCGGCTCTATATTGTATCCAAGTTCCACCCATATTATTAATTGAATTATTGTAATGAATTATTACATTTAATGACTACACTCGCTATTATAATTCACTAAAGTCAACTTATATTTTAGATACATGAATAATATGAAACATTAACAAATTAAAAATTTCAGTTATAAAATGAAAACTCAGATTGATACGTCATGAAATATCAAAGGATGGTGCGAATTCCGTGTTTCAAATTTCAGGTTTCAATTATCAGAACCTGAACTTGGAACCTATCTGCATACCTTAGAAATCAAATTTCCTCATAAGTTCGGTTCTTCGATTTCAAATTCTATTCTAAAAGCATCCTCACCCCTCCTACAATATATGCATTAGATTTGATTATGTTTTGATAATTATATGAGCAGGACAACATGCATGAAAATGGCCCAAAAAGGGAATAGGAGTATATCTTAAAGGCCGATACCGTCCAACTCTCCCATCGGAATTGGTTTAGATGTTTTCTTTTTTAGTTTGATTTAGCTTAAACTTTTTAATGTGTAATTAGATTGGGTAATCAATCGAATTAAAAAATTATGGATAGAAGTATGTTATTAGTTCTTAAAATTATTGGATTCGTTGTTGAAATATCAGAATTAAATCCAAAACACATCAATTCTAAACCATCTAATTATTTTTTTTGTACCTTGGTTAAGACCCAAGGCAAATCCGAAAAGGCAAGACCGATGGCAACGCGGCTCTTGCAACTTCATTCAGGGAATAGAATTTCCCTTTAGAATGCAATTCGCAAACCGTTTTTTCCCTTCACATTTTCATGAACTAACTGAAAAAACTACCCGATGCCAAAGGACGGAGAAAAAGTTTTTGATCAAAAAGGTACGTGTGGATCATAAATTGTGGTCTAAATTTGATGTGCGTAAAATTTTAAAGAGATTCGATATTTGTATTGATTTTAATTTGCAACAATAACGGTTGTAAAGATATTTTATTTATTAGATAATGACTTAAAAAAGGTAATATCTTTCTCCTTTTCTAAATTATAGCAATTTTCAAACTCTGGTCATCTTTAGTTCACGTGAGTGTGAGCATGTTTTAAGATTTTTTTTTTTTACGATAACTCATTTTAAATAACATAAAAGAAAATTAAATTTAAAATTTGATTTATAAAAAGAAAATTGAAAAAAGACAAATTTTCTAAAGAATTAGCCCACTTCACTAACGAATAAAAAGTCCATGAGCGGGAGCCCAATATCACGGCGCTATCAAATCCCAGGGTTTTAGGGTTTTTCTTCTGCCGTTGCCACCAGCGTTTTGCACGCAACTCCGACCACAGACCACCGACGCCCGTCCTTCTCCTCCTCCGTCTTCGTGCTTCTCCTCCAACGATGGCGAAGAAGAGAGCCAGGCATCAGAATCCGCAACCCTTTCTCGCCGACGACGACAATGAAACCGTCGTGTCGTCGAAGAAGCAGTCGAAACCCGCGAAGAAGCACCAAAAGGAGGAGAAGCTGATATCGTCCGGCATGAGCTCGAAGATATTGAAAGAGGCTTTAATTCAGCAGAAGGAGCTCCAGGACGAAGCCGACGAGCAACAGAATCCTGCCTTCTCGCGGCAGTTCTTGGAAGATCAGAGCAAGTTCCCGGAAGAAGAGGAGGACGACGTCGATGATTTTGCTGGTTTCTCCGAGACCCAGAGTCAATTCGGCAATTATGAAGTGCGTTCGATATGAATTCTACTTTACCTTTTCTCGTTGCAATATTCGAACTTGAATGTTCGGAAGATTTGATTGAGTTGGGGTTTTTTTTAGGAGGAGATTGACGAGGATGATGAGAAACTGCTCGAAGCTTTCTTGACAAAGGATGCCGGTATCCAACGCACGCTTGCTGACATTATTGTCGAGAAAATTAAGGAAAAGGATGCCACCGTTGCATCAGGTTTTTATAAAAATCTGTAATTTTTGGTGTTTGATGAATCACTAAATTGAGTATGTTTGGTCCTGAAAAGCTGTTTCGGTACTGCAGAAGCTCGACCGCTGCCTAAGTTGGATAACTCCATCATCAATTTGTATAAAGGGTAACTGATCGCAAGTCTAGATTTTGTTTATTTTGAATCTGTAATCTGTGAATATATAAGCAGGTCTGATGGATGAACGCTGCTTACACAATGTGCAGAGTCGGTGAGTACCTTAGCAAATATACAGCAGGAAAGATGCCAAAAGCATTTAAGCACATTCCCTCCACACAGATGTGGGAGGAGGTTCTTTACCTCACCGAACCCGAGAAATGGTCCCCCAATGCAATGTATCAGGCTACCAGAATTTTTGCTTCCAATTTGGGTGCTAGGAAGGCAGAGCGGTTTTACAAGCTGGTCTTGCTTCCTCGAGTGAGGGAGGACATCCGGAAGAATAAGAGACTGCATTTCGCTTTATTTCAATCTCTAAAGAAGTCCCTCTACAAGCCTGCTGCATTCAACAAGGGTATTCTGTTTCCATTGTGTGAGGTATGTGATGATAGTAAAGTCTCACTCATGTCCCCATCCTTGGCTTTTTTCTTGATTTTTACGTTTGCTTAATAAGCTACCAAAGATTAATTCCTTGAAGCAGTTTTGACTCACTCTCTAAGCATTATAGCATGTACTGCTCACTTGCTCTATTGACAATGTTGCTACTTGCTATACAGATAGAGTTCTTTATTATTTTTCTCTAATATATTAGTAGAGAGTCCTTCATCACGCTTCGCCTTTTTTGTGCCTAAGAACATGTTTCACTGACAAGGGAATAACTTGTGCAGTCAGGGACGTGTAGTCTAAGAGAAGCTGTCATTTTGGGGAGCATACTGCAGAAAGTCTCTATCCCAATGCTTCATTCTAGGTATGTGGTGATTCATAATTTGTGTAACATCATAGCCAGTGGCCATGTACTTCTATAGTGTGTTGTAGAGAATGAGAATGTCAAAGTGTCTGCCAACTGCCAGACACTGCACGACCAACTGAGTATTCTGGTCATGGCAAGACTATTAAAGGCTGTTTTGTGGCATTGTTGTGTTTCATGGTGTAGTTGTTTGTTTTGGAATCATAAGCTTTCATAAGCGGTAACCTGCATTGGTTGTTCTAAAGATGGGTTTTTCTAGTTGATGTCCTTTCCCTTCCAATAACTTTGGTTAGAAATGTTCAACTCCGATATTTTGGAGTAAGGGGAAGAACATTTGTAGCGTCAGTTTTTTGGCAATTGATCCTCGTATTTAAAGTTGGTGAGCATGTCTTTCGCACGTGCTTCCATTTGAATCTAAGATGTATGGCTATTTTGTTCTACCTTTCGTAAGTTATATCTGTTCTGGTAGTCTATGTGCTTGTGAATTGTGCTTTCTTTTAGTTGCTAGTTTCTTAAAATTCAGACATGCTCTTACTTAGCACTTTCACTTCTTCTTTTAGGTTTTTGGTCTGACTAAACCTTTAATTGTATTTGCAGTGTTGCTTTATTGAAACTTGCAGAGATGGATTATTGTGGCACCACGAGGTACAATTTTTTCTTTTTCAAATAGCTGAATGCATGAAACATGCTTAATTAATGCAATATGAGCTTATTTATATTTTACTCAGATCCATAACTATGCGTAAAATAACACTTCAATTATACTTTAGTCAAAGTTCTAATATAGCCGTAGTTGATCCATTGAGACATCAACAAGCTCTTGAGTTCTAACATCCATTTAACATCTGTGTTTTTCAAAATAGACTTGATTTTCTAAAAGCAAGTTGAGTTAGTAGTAGTTGAGCCAAAATTCACGTATGTCGATTATATGAAAGCTCTAACTGAAAGATGGAACTTGATGTAGATGTGGAAGTTTGATCAAATTATGCTTCGTTAGTTTTTGGTCCTGATGTTAGTCCACCTAAAAATTACCATATTCCTGGACCTATCTTCTATCTGCATGTTTGGTCTTTCATTATGTGGTTGAGTCAGAAAAAAAATCTGTTATTTGTTCAACCATTTTATAATGATGATACTAGATAATGATTGGTTTTCAGAAAGCACATTTAGCCAATCTCAGAATGTTGTGAGGTCAGAATGGTGGAGAAGTAGATGGGGTTATTCATGTCTTTCTTATCCAATTCTGTGGTTGTAGATGCATGATATACCTCATAATTTGATGGGTAGATTGAGCAGGCAGGATATGTATTTGCCTTGGTTCTGTTTGATAATGGGAAGGATCTGGTTGAAATTGCAGTTGGTACTAGCAAATACCCTGGATATGCTTGTTGAATGTTATAACTTTTTAGAGTCGTTATATTTGAGGAGAATCATTTCCAGGCCAGTCTCCTTCAGTTATTCCTTGTGTGTTACTGCTATTGAAATTAACTCAGATTTTTTTGCTTGGTCGCACTCTATGGAACTAAATTCATCTTTCTGATCTGCAGAATATCTCAATATGTTAAAGATGTGTAGAAGTGGAAAAAGTTCATGAAATGCTTTTGTGGATTAGTTTTTCTTAGGAGCTCCAGTCATTTTTTTGTCACATTTCAAGATTTATATGTTCTGTACCTTGTTGCAGTTATTTTATAAAGCTTCTCCTTGACAAGAAATATGGATTGCCATACCGTGTTATCGATGCTTTGGTCGCTCATTTTATGAGATTCTTGGATGACTCGAGGATAATGCCTGTCATATGGCACCAGTCACTTCTTGCCTTTGTGCAAAGGTGAGTATGGCTGTTATTCTTATACATTGTTGTCCAGTACTTTTATTAGATGCCTATAAGACTAACCTGCTATCATCTTGTCATCCTGTGGGTGGGGCCACCTTCTCTGTATACTCCTCTACTTCTCTTTGTTGGGTTAGTTCTTGAATCATTATTGACACCAGTACCTGCACCTGAAGGGTCACACCTCATACTCGCAAATGAGCAGACACTTGTCCACGTGCATGAACAAATATAATAAGCACGGAGAGCAAGCAGGGAGAAGAAAAAAGGGGGGAGGGTTATTTTTGCTGTGGATTTAGTTATTTTTGCTGTGGATTTAGTTCTTAGTTGGCTTGAGAGATGACAAACCCTGCAACATTTGGTATTCTGCAGTTGTCATGTTGTTTATCTCTGTAAGTTGTCTGTATCTTCTTTTTTAAATTTCACATTGTGTTGTTAAAAACATAGGTACAAAAATGAATTGCGGAAGGAAGATAAAGATAACCTGAGGAGGCTGCTTGAAAAGCAGAGACATTATTTGGTATGAACTTCTTTTAGCGCTTTAATAGGTTGTCTTAAGCCAAAGCATGGTGTAGTTGATCATTTTGATCCTTTGACTGCAGGTTACTCCTGAAATCAGTAGGGAGTTAATCAATAGTCGCAATCGTGGGGAGAAAGAAGACCCTATGATGATATATATCCTTCTTGTTCGATGAAGCCCTTCTCTTTTCCATTTTTCCTTTTTATAGTCTCTCAGTGTGATCTATGATGATATTGCTGATAGTTTTGCCATTTTCTCCTTATTGAACTTAATTCACGTGTGATTAGCCAAGAAAACTAGCTAGGTATATGATCGAAATTGGCCATGGCATTTGTGATGACTGTTTGGGCTTCCGTTCTTCCTTGACTCTTGAATACCGACCCCAGTATTGGTGATTAATAAGACCATTGATGAAGACAGATTTGACGTTCCTGAAGTGCCCATGGAGGAAGATTGAAAAATTACATGTACCTTCTGTCCTTTGTTGGTATGATGTAGCTAATGCTGCAGTTCTTCAAGACCATCTGGAATCAATCAGTATAGTCCAAGAATCTCTTACCAGCATGGCTGTTGTCATTCAAATATAGTCAATGCAATTTTATGTTATGGTCTTTATTGTTAATTTTTTTGGGCATGGGGGACTTGATGATTTACCATGGTGGTTGTACTGAAATTATAATCTTGGCAACAGAGAACCTATACTTAAGATGAGGTCAAGAGGCCTTTTGAACTGTAGTTGAGTGGTACACAGCCATCCTTGTGCCCCAGCATTTTCACATTTTGAGATGCATCAGATGTACAGAAAGGTGTTTCAATGTCTATTGAATTGTCAGATGCACAGAGTGAGTGGATAATCAGTTTTGGAGTGCGTTCATGATGTCTAATCAGTTTTTAATATTTTATGATGTAAAAAAATGTCTTTACTTTGAAATCATGTGAGAGACAAGTGCATTGTCCATTTTTTGAGCAGCGTTCATTTGTTCCTAGTGCTATGCTGCTGTTCTATTGTGGAAATTGCAGAGGTCTGTGCTTGTTATGAAAAATAAAATCGCTCCAATGCACTTTGAACTTGTTAGATTCTGTTCTTTATTATGTATTCTAAATGCTTGATGTAATCTCTCCTTCTCCTGGGCAGACATAAATTGCTGTCCCTGTTAAACCAATGCTTCTAGGTAGCTCCCGTGGCTCAATCATTTGTTTGATGACTCGTGAGGCCAGAACTGTCTTATTTTCTTAGTGCTTGAATTTCCTGCAGTATGCATATCCTGCTGAATGAAGTCCAGAGATCAAGACACCACGCGCTATACATATATTACACATATTTGTAATACTCCCCCTCTGAATTAGGGTCCATGTTGCTACTCCATTGTTGGATTCGAACTGTTGATCCAACTGCCTTGTCATTTTAGCCATGGAGAGTCGGCAAGTCAACAGCTACCTTCTGTGGTTGATCCAGCATTGGAGGGCCTCTTTCTGATTTGAGTGTGCTGTAGATTCGATTGACTGAAAGCAGCTGCCCAACAGATTTTGTGGGCTCGTGGGCCAACTTCGGTCGTGGGTGAAAATGGTGGAATGCATATTATATTGCTACATTGCCTGGAAAATATCGAGTCGCCTATTCAATGGTTAAGTTGATTAATCCATTTTTTGTTTCTTTCCGAGACTAGTGTCCAATTTAGTCTCTAGAAGGAGTGCGAGAGGAGTGTCCACGTCGAATATTCTCTGTAGCTTCTTGGGAAACCTGTTCACTTACCTATTTCATACTCAAACCAAACTGATCTATCAACTTCGTCTTCTTCAGGAAGTCGGTCCCCTGATTGCTGATGTTCTCCTGTATGGTTTACGTGATTTTCGTATTGTTTTGCCCCCTCTCTACTTGGTTTCTCTTATGATGGAGATCAGATTGAGGAAGCCCTTGGGTGATGGATGGAGGCAAACGTTGGCCTATCATTGCTTCAAAAGCCAGTGTCCCTACGTGAGAGAGTAAAACCTGCAAATGCAATCAAAGGGTGGGTAGTGGGTGCATGTTTCAAGAACAGAAAACATGCGATGGTGTTGGCCTACAGGTGTCGATAATTGAAGGATAATGTCATCTTCAACAATTGCTGATACGTTAGATATGACGTTAGGTTCCATACTGAACATGGGTGTCATAAAGCGTGCGTTTCCAGGCGCGAGAGGAAGAAATTGCCTGGCAGAGAAGGAGTTCGCGTTATTCGCAGCTCTGCATGGAAATTGAGATTTCCTCTCAGCCACAACTTTTCACCAACAAGAGTGCTTTGTTCGTAAACAATTCAATGCTGCAAATAAGTTCCTGGAAGCTGCTTATGTTCACCTGAAATTCTGGGGAGATTCCTGGCCACCAGTTGCGGTGGTTCGGCGTGGTTGTCCATGCTCCTCTCCTTTCAAATCATGACTTTTGTTTGAACAGCCTAAATCCCCGCTAATCCGGCTAAAGACTTTTCCATATCCCTGTTCGAAGTTCGTGAAGAATACTTCCAGAAAGAAAGGAGCTCTTATTTTCTTTTTCTTAATAACGGTGAAGGAAATTTGCATCGTCCTTACATGCGTCAGTTGCGGCAGATAAGCTCCTTCTGCAAGCGTAAGGTTACCACCTCCCCACGCTCAGGTAAGATCGGGGCACCAGTTGTGCGGTCGAAGAAGCACCCGAACACTAGGGCAACACTTCGTTTGGTAGATGTTGAGCATCATGATTGATTCCGAGTTTGTGCATGGTGGTGATTTAGGCGTACGACACGAATTCAAGTTGACATATTATCAAGTGACTTGCGAGTCTTTTGACTTGCTTGAGATTCTGCACACAAAAATGGTTTTTTAATCAAAAAAAGATAAAAATTGTACAATAACATTTTTTTAAGGTTAGATTAGTGACTCATTGCAATTTCGATGAATAAATCTTATGACGCGGGACGTGATAATTTGAAAGATTTGAAAAAGCGTGTGCACGTGGATAAGGGTAAGAATATTTGTGATTATCCTTGTTTCTGCTGCATCACCATGGGGGTTATGTTTGTGATCCAAACATCCATGTGGTGCTAGTGACTACGGCGAACCTATGAAGGCCGATCAAATTGAGATATTGAAAGAATTAGATATATTGTTGCATACAAATACCATTGGGCTAAAAAGTAGGTTCTTCTCTTATGTGGAGAGTGGGAGATCTTGATTATGTCACTGGTGTCGTCTAATTATTGGGCAAACCAGCTGCGCTTGGGAAACTTTTCGGGAAGCCAGTAGCGTCTAAGGAAAATAGACCTAACTCCCATATTTAGAGAACTCCATGCCAACCAATGGAGACTCGATCTCTTCACTCGTACGAAGGGACAATAGCTTAGGTTTACAGGGTTTGGTACTTGTAGTTGTCCGACAAGATCTCCGATTTCCTTTTCCATCTCTAAGCTTGGACCAGTGAAGTACAGACACATGATGCTTCTCCATTGGCATGCAAATCGTTCGAAAAGCCAATGGTTGTTTGTTCAAGATCTCAGAAAGCATGGTGAATTGGTTGGTTTGAGTAGGTCGATTGGTTCTTGCACTTCTGATGATGGATTGATTGATGAGTAATCTCCTTATTTTATCTTATTCCTTTCATCTGCATATATTGCATCATCTCGCTCGTCACGGTCCATGAATTGTTTAGCCTTGTCGATGACTTCATTCCCTTTTTTTTTATATTATATATTGTATGTTGTATATTGCATTTCCTCTTCCTTTTTCCCCTCCGGTTGCTTTTGACCCCTTTTGAATTTTTTATTATTTTTTTTTTTTTTCTCCCCTCCCCTCCCCCCGCCGGCGGCAGTGGCCGGCCAGCGCCGACGAGGCTGCCGGCCACTGCGCGAGGGCCGCGGAGCCCTCGCCGGCGACCTCGCCCAGACTCGCCCAGACCTGGGGGCCGCCGGCGAGGGTCGCGGCCCCGGCTTCGCCCAGATCTGGGCGAGGCCGGCCGCGGCGAGGCGCCTTCGCCCAGATCTGGGCGAAGCCGGCGCCGGCCGCGGCGAGGCGCCTTCGCCCAGATCTGGGCGAAGGCGCCTCGCCGCGGCCGGCCTCGCCCAGATCTGGGCGAAGCCGGCGCCGGCCGCGGCGAGGCGCCTTCGCCCAGATCTGGGCGAGGCCGGCCGCGGCGAGGCGGCTTCGCCCAGATCTGGGCGAGGCCGGCCTCGCCATGGCCTGGCCGCGGGCGAAGGCGGCCTCGCCCGCGGCTGGCGAGGCCATGGCGAGGCCGCCTCGCCGCGGCCCCCAGGCCTCGCCCTGGTCTGGGCGAGGCCGCCGGCGAGGGTGGCCGGTCTGACGGGGCCGCGACCCTCGCTGGCCGCCGGCGAGGGCCTCGCGGCCCTCGCGCAGTGGCCGGCGGCCTCGTCGGAGCTGGCCGGCCACTGCCGCCGGCGTGGGGGGGGGGGGAGAAAAAAAAGAAAAGAAAAAAAACAGAAAAATTAAAAAAACAATAAAAAGAAAAAAAAGAAAAATTAAAAAAAACCTCACGTGGACAACCTAGGGCAATTATCCAACCAAAATCAGCCTAGAAGTCTCCTTTAATAATTGAACATGTGTGGACACCTGCCAAGCTGAGCACCACAAGATCCATCTCCCGCCCCCAGCTGTTTTGTATCATTATACAGCTTTCCTTTGGATTTGGGTTCCCATTTTCTTCATAAAAGTGTTGATGTTTCACGTGGTTGCCACGGGAATTTCTCATTTTAAAGAGAGTTAAAAGAGTTTTGAAGCATAGAAAAAAGAAGTTTGAAATTTATGCTTTTGGATTCAGTCGATTGAGCAGATTTTGTACGTTCGATATGAGGAAATCAATGGTACTTAGAAAAATAAACCTAAAAAGTGTGTTTTATTAGAAGATCGAGAAAATCATACATTCTTGAAATTGCTTTTTCCCTAATTTTGACGTGGTATTCATCTGAATTTGCCACGTCTCTTAGTTGCTCGTGCTCATAGTAATAATTATCCATGTTTATCATATGCGATGCGTGCAAAGTAAAACCCTAGGGTCTAGGATACTCGGATTAGCGGCAGAAACGCTAATGTGAACAGCCTCTCCATTTCTTTAGCTGGTCCTTTTTCCACAACCTTCTTCTGATCATGTCTTTTCTGAAGAAAAAGGTGGAAGCAGCATTGGGATGGTCGTCGTCTCTCCATCTTTTTTGATCAATCACACAGGAACAAATCCAAGCAAAACCAACCTAAAGTGGAAGAAAAGGAGGAGCTGCATTGCACTGTTCTCCTAGGAACAAAATAATGATGTACGAATGCTACTGCACTTCGCCAGAAAAGGAATGATCACGCTCGATGCTCCCAAGAATACAATGCCAAAGAAGAAGGGCCACACCATTAACAGCCTTCCACTATATTAGGGAAGTGGACGCAGCCGATTGGCGACTTGGACGGAGAGGGGATATTCCACTTTTGGTTAAAAAGATATGCTCGTCATTCGTCATCCTCAGCTTCACCAAGCAAAACTTCTATGAACCTCGCCATTAATGGACACCTCGAGTGCTGATGTTGACCCCACTGAGGATGCAACTTGAAGGATGTGGGATCTGAGGAAAAGGAAGTTTCATGGTGAGGAGGAATCTGTGGATGGCTGAAGATGTGATGGACCCTTTTGAATCGACAATCAAATGTCCAGTGTCGATTACAACAGAGAGTGAAGTTCCATTCCTTGAGACCCCCCTCAAGAAAAGGACAAGTACAAAGCAAGGTGCATTAGTTGAATGATCTTTAGATACATAGCTTGTTTACCATCAACCGCTTGGGGGCATAATTAGTAATTACATTCTCTGCACCACTTTTCTGAGGGAAAAAAGAAAAGGAAAGCTGAGAAATGGATGTTGGTCCATAATTGAAAGAAGGTGAAAGATTCTCTCTTTATTTGGTGAAATAGATTTTCAAAACTAACTATTCATCATCACGATTAAGCCAAAAGGCTTGCAACACGTGTCACATTCAAAAATCAATCACATCAAGATTTTTCAAAAGCAACCCATCTATCCATTTTGAAAGCGATATATTGAGATGGATGATAATAAAAAAATGGAGCATTCTTCAAATTGTCTCAGGAATAAGGCACATATCAAGTAATTGATATATTATTTCAATAAATTCGCTTATAAAGTGATGTGACGGTTTTTTATTTGAGTTTGAATATGATTCACTTGTTTCAAACACTGGTGTATAATTTATCATATCATTTGGTAAATTGAGTCATCAACATTCAACATTCATATATATACACACACACACAAGGCATTACACTTTGTGATATAGTCAGGAAGGCCATCTTCAAAGTGGACCCAAACCCTTGTTTATCTATAGTCAAGAAAAGAGGAGAAAAGAAAGAAGAGACAGTTATTGGGTCAAATCAACTTTTCCAAAAAGAAAAACACAAAGGCCACCAGTCAATCCACTCCGATGTTGGCTCATATGAGGACATTGCTCTTTCTCATTGGCAGTTGACGAAACCCAACATTTTGGAACGCCCGCCAATCACGCTTTTTTTTTTTTTATCAAAAAAAATTTCATTCATATGCTGTAGTCAAACATGAGAGGATAATAAAAATTTTCAAGTAATGCAAATCCTAAAAGAGAGGCTAAACAAAACAAAACATAACCTAAAAAGTAAAAAAAAATGCTACATTTGTAGTTATAAATCACTCTCGTTCCAAAAAATCAGATTTATCATAACATAAAAAAAACAATTATTCAAAATAATCGGTGATGGACATACGCCGATATCTCTCCCTTCAAAAATAGCAGTTTACAATGCGTGCTTAGATTTACCATTCTCAAAACCAAAGTCAAACGCCTCTAACAAACTCCTAGCTTTAGATTTAGATGGAGAGAAGTTTTTAGATTTAGATATTCACAAAATCGGAGAGGAGAGTTTCCCTGAATCTTGAAGTAGTCACAAAATCACATCCTCGGCATCCTACTAGTTGGACTAGTGACAATATTCTCATAAAATTTTCAGTTGAGAGCAAATTTATTTACCACACTGAATGAATACAACAATGAGCAAAATAAGATGTCAAACAAGGTGAAAAATGACTCCTAAGTTAGATTAGGGGAGAAAAAACAGTAAATCAAGGCCTAGAAAAGAAAGGCAGAGCAAGGCAGGCTCTTACCTTCAATTGAAATCGAGAGCCTGTAGGTGAAATATCTTTGAGGGAGGGATTTTTTGGGAGAAAGAGGATTGCCGACGAAGAGATTAGAATTGGAGCCTGTAGGTGAAATTTCTTTGAGAGAGGGGATTGCTGACAAAGAGCTTAGGATTTTATTTTTAAAAAATACTGGCCCTCTTTCAGTACTTCAAGTCAACTGTCTGTCCCAATCATGATCTATTCTTCATCTGTAGTAGGCATTGAATCTTACAAGAATTCATCGTAAGCTCACATGATCAGTTACTGTAATCAGTGTATTAGTATGATTAATTTGATTGACAATAATCTGTGCAGCAATTTCATTCCTCTCTTTTCAATAAATCAAGACTAATTTTGGTTTGACTATCGTGCTATCTTAGCATGGAAAGTTTATGGAGTTAACCGACCTTTCCTTTCGTCATCGGAACACGATTGGTTAATTAGCGATTCTCTTGTCCAAATCAGAAAAAAGTTTGATTGGCATCTCCCTTTTGACATAATCCTCAATATATTCAGAAGATATTTTACGGGACAAAGGCAATGAAATATGCATCTGAAATATGCAAGACCGGCATAATGATGGAGAAATTTGGGAAATTTTAAGCTAAGAAATGGCAGGAGAGCAGAACAGAGCATGAGAGCACAAGACCGAGAGACAGAGTCCTGAAACAGATGTGCAAATATGGTCACGTGCTTGTAAAGTTATTATTACACAAGTACACAAAAACAGAGAGAGAGAGAGAGAAACAGAGAAGCGAGAGAATAAGCAGGAAACCAGCTGAGCTCTCAGTCCTACCGAACTGAAACTACTCTCAAAGCTACGAGCTTGGTTCCTCAAAATCTCTCAATCAAAGGAAACAAGACAGAGAAAGTTTCGAATAACATCCACAAAAATAGATAGATGCTACTCTGTGACTGCGAGGAAGATTCCCGGGGACGTATATGCAAATCATCCCTCTGTAAAATCCTCCTCTATTACTCCCTTCATCAGCCCGATATGATCTTTGATTCAATCTCGCGCCTGCTTCGCCAAAGCCTCGGCGCTGATGAACGTCCCGTGGAACCCGTAGGGGACTCGCGACGGGAGCTGGACCGTCGCCTCCAGCTCCAGAGTCGCGGCGTTCACGATCTGTAGCTCCGACCTCCATTCCTTCTCGTCGTGCACGAACGCCAGCACGTACCCGTCGTCCTCCTCTCCGCTCCCTGGACTCGCCTCCCTCGGCAGGAACAGGGGCTCGCCGCCGAACCTCTGCTCTCCGTACATGAACTTGCGGACTTGCCCTGTCGCGAGGTCCACCTTCGCAAAACCCGACACCTTCGGCCATGGCTCGGCCAGGGCCAGGTATGCGAACTGGGTTTTCCTCCCGAGCCTGTTCCGGTTCACCATTCCCGCCTCCAAGTTCACTTGCTCGCTCTCGTCGCGTATGATCGGACGCCGCGTCGACTCGCCGGTCTTCAGATTGAGCCTGATCTCGGACAAGACGCTCTCCAGGCTCTCGTCCTGCTCGTTGAAGATCGAGTCCGGCGGCGTCATGCATGAGCCGATCACGACGACCTCGTCGCTCTCCGGCTCTTCCCAGGCGTTCCAGAGGTGGAAGCAGAAGCAATCCGGCACGTCGATCCACCGGATTCCCGATGCGTCGCTCGCATACTTGTCCATGATTCCAAACCTCGACGTTTTGGCCTTGTCGTAGATCACCGGAGATCCACCGCGGACCATCTCGTCCAGCTTGAACACCACCTGCTGGTCTGGGATCACCACGAACCGCTCGGTGATCGCGAAGTCGTGCATCATCGTCGGCTCCGCGAGGGGGATGTCCACATCTGGCGACTTCCTGCCGTCTGGCGAGAAGCGGAAGTACTTCAGGTAGGGCTTCCGGACGACGTCGTAGCTGAGGGCGAAGAGTTCGCCCGAGACTGGGTCGAGCTTCGGGTGGGCGATCATCGTGGAGTCCAGCTGGCCGCCGAAATCGTAGCGACCGATAGTGTCGAGGTCATTGTCGGCAGTGATGCGGACGTGGTAGGGCAAGTCGTCCTCCGACATGGCGAGCAGGCGCCCGTTGAAGTAGACGAGGCCTGCGTTGGCAACTCCGATGCCATGGCCATGGTCGAGAAGACCGCAGGCCCCACGCGCGTAGAAGAGAAGGAGCCTGGCGATGCCGAAGTGGCCATGGAGCTCGCCGATGGCCTTGGGGAAGATCGGGCGGCCAAGAGCCCGCTCCTGGACAAAGCGTTGCGTCTTGGTGAAGCGGCAGGCGTAGCTGGCGGAGCCGTCGGCGAGATGGATGGCGTGGATCATGCCGTCGCCGTCGAACAAGTGGTGGCCGGCGACCGGCTGATAGAGCGGGTTGGCCCCGTTGCGCACGTACACGCCTCTGATGCAATCAGGGATCTCGCCAGCCACGGGGAGCGAGCGACGGACGGGCTGCTCGGGCACGGGAGCGAAGTTGCCGGAGATTTGGACCCGCGGATCGGACGTCTTGGGGAGGGGCTGCTCGAGCTCGTGGGAGATGAGGGCGTTCTCGACGGTCTCCAACGCCATGGACGCGAACTTCTGCAGCAAGTTCCATTGTACCGGAGCTTCTTCTTTGCCGCGAGGCTTCGAAGTGGAGGGAGGAGCGGCGACGGCGGTGGACGGTTGGAACGACAAAGGTTTCTTGGGGAGGAGGAGCTTGGGGGGCGTCTGGAGGGAGCAAGCGATTCTGCTGGGCTTTTTCCTGGGCCCATTCAAGCCCAATTCAACCAAAAACGAAGAACGAGAAGAAGACATGGATGGGATTGGCGGAGAGGAGTAATTGACGCATGTGGTTGCTGCAGCCGGAGCCATGCTGGGACTCTGCGGTTGGGTTGGTAGGTATTGAAGCTTTGAAGTTATATCGGTTGCTTCTGGTTGGTCATGGAGGATTTGAGAGAGAGAGAGAGAGAGAGAGAGAGGGAGTGAGTGAGGAGTGAAGAAGAGAGGGATGGGCATATATATAGGAGGGAGGGAGAGAGAGAGAGAGGGTCCACCTCAAAATTAATAATAATAATAATAAAATGCAACGAAGGATGATAACCACGTGTCACATTAAATAAAAAGGGACCAAAGAAAGAAAAGAAACAAAATGGAAAAGAAAAGAGACAAGAACATGGAAGCTTCATCGGTCCTTCGACCCGACCGTCGACACGACCATCTTTCCCTCGCTCGATGCAACGTCCTTACTTAGGACTCCCACTCTCCATTCGGAAACCGTCATCGACACGAGTCCGATCGCTGTTTTAACTTGCCCCTCGAGGAGCTTTGGTAACTCATCCGGTGGCTGAAGCAGGTCACAACACTGGGGAGAGACGATCGTCATCGTCATCGTCACCTCCGATCACCATTTTCTCATCTCCCTTTTGGCGGTGGAGATCCCTCGGTCCCCCGTTCTCTCCATTGTTGACCGACCGACCGACGATCGATAAAAATAGCTTAAATTCGTGGTAGCGCTAGATGAAACGGGACCGCAGTCTTCCACTCATGAGCTAAGTGATGTATCCCTCCCCTCCTTCCATGGCCATTACGAGCTATCTTTTCGGTGTCATCATAGGATTTCTCGGAACCGCTCCGAAAGGCGTACACATTTCAGTTTTATATTTTATCTTCATGGGAGATTGGAAAAACAACGTCCTTAAAGAAACTGTGTTCGCCTCTCTCAACTACATGACAAGGGATGCACTCACGGATTGGTCCCTATTTCACCTTTTTAATCTTTCCCCCACTCGAATCGGATTAATTTTTCTTATTTACTTTAGTGCGAATAAAGAACAAGTATGGGTAAGGTTTAAGCGTTCCTTCTCAGCCAATGAGCTTATGTTGTGTGTAGCCTATCCTTAAGAAAGTGTTTATTTGTTGATTTGCTTTTGATACGTCTGAGAGTTTGATGACCAATCTTGACATTCATATTTGCATATCAATTCCTAAAACACAGGACGTGCATCTTCATGAATCATAAGATAAAAATGTTTTGACAAAATGTCAATGATCTCATATAAAAGTCGAGTAGAATCAATCGACAAAGAGGGAAAAAAGTCTTGTAGAACTCGTGACATGATAGTTTCACATGATAACTACATTTGCAAAATTTCTTAAATGATCAACAGAACAAATCCGTCGTTATTTGACTTCTCATATATACTATATGTTCTATTCTTCTTACAAAATTCCAGAGAGACCATTTTCACAAAGATCCTCCTCATGTGCTCAAAATCATGGTCATCAACCAGATTTATCTTTAGCAGCTTAATAACTTGATAATGCTTTCCAATACTACAAAGGACCGAGGCTAACGAGCTTGCTTTTGAAAGCATTAAGGCAGTGTATATTACATGGTCGATGCAGGTCACCTGGGGATCGAAGGCCGCTTGCACGAGCATACACGTGACGCATATACGAGAGGGTGTGTTTAGCCGTCTCTTGTAGTGGGTTGATATTATTGCGCAGGTGATGATGATGATGAACCCATGATCCCATGATAAGTGGGAGATTTCACATGATTTAGGACTTTAATTCATATCCATCCATTTGTTAAAGCATATACATGTGGCTGATCATATTGAATCAAGGTATCTCACAATTTAGGCCACTCATTTTGGGTTGTGAAAATTAAAAGGACAAAGACACAAATGGTCCATAAACTTTGGTCTAATGTGCAATATGATTTTTAAACTTTTAATTTATTCAATGTGGTCCTTGAACTTCAAACTATGTTTAATGTAGGTTTGAATTTTTAATTTGTTTAGTGTAGTCTTTGGACTTTTGGAACTTGTTTAATGTAGTCCCTGAACTACATGAAAATGTTTAATGTAGTCATTTCATTGATTTAAGTTCTAGGATGACAATGAATTCAATGATTAACTTGAACATGTGCCAAAAATTCGAGGATGATATTAAACAAATGAAAAGTTCATGGACCACATTGCACGTTAGGATAAAGTTCATAAACCATTTGTTTCATTTTGCCGAAAATAAATTACAAGACTATATAAATCATTGGCCAATGGTATGAACATATATATGGAAGATATTCACGGCACCATCCGATTCTATCAATTTGGATCACTTGGATCATACGCTATTGTTACAAAAGTACTCCTTCGGGGTGTGATTCTTGATTCCAACAGAGCCTGTGTAAATAGAGAAATTACGAGGACCTTAATCCAAAAAATTCAAGGTTCGAAATATGACAAAACTTGGGTTATGGTGACCACTAAAACAACAGAGGTTGGTGGGACGGCGGATGATAATCAAATTTATAGACGAGAGAGAGAGAGAGAGAGAGAGAGAGAGAGAGAGAGAGAGAGAGAATCCCAGTGGAGCCATACGTGGTATATAATAATTATAAGAAGGCGATCGGCTTTGCTTCCGCAAGGATGGTGCAGAAGCCCCTTCATGTGCAGCAGAGATTTTATGCCCTCTTGCACGCATAATACTCATGGACTCACGTGTCCACATGGCACCTCACATGCCTTTTAGCTCTTCAATCATTTTTGGCTACCCTCAAAGATTTGGTATCTCCATTATTGTCAACCTCGACCTTTAATGCAATCTCAAGTTAACCCTCGTCTCATCTCACTTTGTTTATGTTCATGTTTGATGATTAACAAGTCCCTCTGCCGGCGGTTATATTATATGCTGCCGATTTGACAGTCAACACCCATTAATTCTCAATTGGGGTCGATAGATATATGCTGCGCTCGTAATCTGACTTCATGTGTAATCAATGTAAAGTAGGTGCTAGTTGGTGTATAAAATAAATAGCAGATTCTCTTCCTTTCTTTCTCGAGTTCATGTTGTGCATGTTCTGCATGGAATTCTTTTTAGCATACTGATACATATAATATGTACTGCATGGAATTCTTTTTATTTCTTTCAATCACTCCGTGATGGGTTCTCTTGTTCTGGGGTTTTACTTTGTCATCTGAAGATACTCGAGTGCCTTCTTCTGCAAAAAAACAAATAAAGAATGCAATTGGGTAATGATTACCGTCCATCATGTGCAGAAGAAAGGAAACAGAGGACCATAACATTTGACTGCAATATTTTTGTCATGCAAAATCAAGTTCAAGTGGCCATACGCCGGCCAAAAGTGCAGAATTTCTTATCTTTTGCATTAACGAAATAGTCTCAACTTGACCCGTTGTGCTTTAAATAATGAATTTCTACACCTCTAGAGCATTGAACCTTCACTGGTTATGCTCGACACACAATTCTCGATCTTCGCAAGATCGTCTGAATGATTCGAAGACCAACCGACTCCACCTGAAAAAACTGCCAAACTGCCGTGCAGGGGACCCTGACGAGCCTGCTTTCTGCTCATTCGAGCCATATCGAAGTACTTATAATAAAATATAAAACTTTCGAGAGTCAAGTTAGGCCCAACATGGGAAGGCTACATGCTCCAAGAAAACTATGCATGGGGACCCTTCCTTGTTTGACTGATATGTTCCTTTTCTTTTATTTTTACAATTTCCATTTCTTCGTTTTGGTTTCACGCGTATTTGTTTCTATTGGCATTGTGCATGCATGCAATCCCCGATAAAAACAGAGAAATGGTCACTGAGTTTTGTGTGGGGTTGGAAAGCTCAGATGATCACGTCTCCACATCGAAGTTCGAATCACAGAGTAGAGAGAGAGAGAGAGAGAGAGAGAGAGGGTGGGTTAAACATAACATAAGAATGGCCCATTCGGTGGATGGGACTCAGATGGGAGGCACATGGAAGCATCATGTTGTTAAAGCAAGGACTAAAGGTGGAAGGATTCACTAATTTTGTGTGTGTGTTTGTGAGAGAGAGAGAGAGAGAGAGAGAGAGAATGTGGGGTGTCGCAACTTGAGCTCCATGATCAAAGTTCTTGAGATACAGCGTTAGAAGAAGACGAGAGAGACTCAATAAGAAGAAGATAGACAACCTCAAGTCTAATGCGTCCGGTTTCTAAGACATGGCCATGATATAGCACCTGAAAAAAATGATCACATTGGCCCTCTGAAAATACATCTCCCTCAGGCAATTGATCCGATTATTACGTATAAAGGGCATGCTAGAGTGTTTTGAGTAAAAGTTAAGGGCAGCGCGGAAGGAAACTTGTGGTGGATAATTAGATCTTTTGGGAGGCAAGATAGATGATTTCTAGCCAGTGTCTCAAATTGGCCATCCAAGAGTGCCAAATTTGTCCACTGCGCAATATCTCAAAAATTAGTGGTTACAAGATAACCTGCTGCAATGGGGTTTTTTACTTACGACCAGGGCCGCTTTGCCTGTCCAATAGATATATTATTGGCAGGCTAATAGGAATGAGTTCCTTGTTTAACATACTAGTGCCTGCACGTCTAGCCCCTCCTTTTCCTACCTGAATCTTTTCTTCCTCAAGGGGAGGGGAATATGGGTGTGACATCGCGGGGCTTCCTTCCTCAAGATGATCTCCCACCTGTTTCTTCCCCTTGAGTTTTTTAAAGATCCGTTCAAGTCCAATCACTCCTAGATCATGCGAGACTAATTCCCTTCTATATAGGAACTTTGAACATTCATATTGCCCTTCGACAACTACTACTATTATATATTTCACAAAATCTTGTTAACCGGTGCCCTAGGACACTTTTGGCCCCAGTTCTAGAAGAATAGGTTAATTTCATAATATTGATTATAGATAGCATGAAAGAGATAGCAAGCTTAAAATATCAATATAATCTTACGTGGTCAAATCTTAATTGGCATAAGGTTTGCGATTCAGGATATTATCGGATGTATCTAATTCCAAATGTCCTAATCAAATCGTAAATATTTACTTAAAATTTTCCATTCAACCTATTAAGTAGACTAACTCATAATCAGGGTGGGCCAAAAATGCTTGTATGTGTTACAAACAAATGATATAATTTTAAAACATTTCCAAAAAAAAAAAGTTAGTTTTTTTTACGTAACATCACAACTTTTATTTGTTAGTACACCGCATTATTATTAAAAAAAGATTTCTGCATTATATCAGAAATGTATAATAAAAAGGAAGAGATGGTGCGAGGGGCCAACAGATGACCAGACTGGAACACGTGGACTTGAGTCGTATGGCTTTTTTTGTTAGCGGGCCCAATCTATACTTGACCCAATTGACATTGACTGCGCATTAGCGCGACTAATCTAACATTATATAATTATACATAGTAACCTACCAATTACGACCTAGCTAGTTAATTACGAATTACATCAAATATATCCTTTTTCTTTTATTTTGGCCTAGCAATGTATGCATTAAGCAAAACAAGAAATATTTTTCTCCAACAATAAGGGTTTTGATTGGATATTTTGCTCTACCGTAGTTCTAATCACTCCATTGATAGATACAAACATGCCCTTTACTTCTAGAGAAAGGTCAATTTGAATAGATATTGGGAAAAAAAAGGGATAGGCGTTAAGTCTATCTTATAGTAATGGACAATATGTAGTGCATAAATTATATTCCATACATAGTTATTATATTGTGGATGCGCTTTTATTAATCTTGTCTACCTTGTCTACCTTGTCTACAAAATAATAACATTCTGCGTTCTATCATTAAAACTTGTCGAGTCCACTTGGTTTCAATGTAGGGATGTGGTCCGATTTGATGTAGTAGACATTGCCACATGTTGTTGTTAGATGTAGAGGATAAGGTCGGAGCATGTCTCCCAAGAAACTTAAAGCACATAGAGAGTACGTGATTTAACCACTTGGGCCAAAAGCAGTAGAGGAAAGTTTTTTTTTTGTCAATCATACTCTATTCCTACCTAGTGTTAACTCTCACTTTTAAACTTTTGTCTTACCTTTTTAAAGAGTGTGAGAGTCTAAGTCCATATTCGAAGTTAAATTATCTCCACCCTAACCGTTTTGAGAATGTGGGGATTCGATTTAACCATTTTTCCCTTCCCATGTGGGAAAGATGGCTATTAGAGCAAATTCTAATGATTATAGAGGAAAGCATTTAGATCACATCTTTATTTTTTTGAAAACAAAATTACCCACCAATTATAACGTCCAGGCTTCCATTTGATGTTTTATATCTTTATGTGTTTGATTTTAGGGATTATTATAGAAATTTCAATGATCTTATTTGATTTTGAGTACTCAATAAGATGGATCAGATTAGATTACCCTTTCAATATTACTTTTCCTAATTTATCTCTCAGTAGTTGTTTCCTAGTTGGATTCTTCTCTTTTTTTTTTTTTTTTTTGGTTATAAATATTGCTCCTCTTTTAATTCAAAGATAGCTTTTTTCCTTTGAGCATTGATAAAATCGAGAGTTCTTTTTTGTGTGTTACCTTTCATGTGCGCTCTCCGGGCGAACGTGCTTGTGAGTCTTAGTCAAGTTTTCCTCGTTTTCGCTACGTTCCATTTAAAGCCTAAAGAAAAGGACAAGATGTACCTAGAGAACATGAATTTAGAAACGATTCGGTAGATCGCGCGTGGGACATTTCGCCGGAAGGAACATCTTGCGTGCTTCTTCTTGAAATCGAGAGACACTCATGTTTTATTGATCACGTGAATCAACATTAATGCTCGACAGATTCTTAAACCTTGCACGCTCGAGGAAATTCCTTGGTTAACTCGCTAGAAAGTCCTGAACGACGTTACAATGAACCTGTCCAAGACGTATCGCATTCACAGAATCTCACCTAGGGCTTCAACTATGAATGGTCCAAAACAGTGCAGCACCAGAAATCGAGTGACCTTTTCAACCACCCACCTGACGAATTCACGAATCTGCCGCACCACCTAAAAGTTAAAACCTTTTTGAGCTTTTGATCGCCAGCTTTTCGTCAATTTGATGAAACCTAAGACGTGTAGCGGGCGTTCCAAGTCTCGCGGTGCATGTTTTGGTCCACTGTTAAAGAGCAAACGCGTCCTTCCATGTACATCTTTGATTCTCACTTTGAACAAGATTAGATTAGGGTTATGGTTCTCCATCGGGTCGAACTTGGTTATTGTTCTCCACCGTGTCGAACGTAGATTGGATTAATTGTTATTCAATCTCGGTGCAGCGTTAGGTACTGTTCTAGATTTTCCTTCTTGGACCATCCTATGTAATATTTGTTTAATGGCAGTTCCAACTCATGGGATACAAACCTCCCAAGTGGAGTTCAGCAATTATATATTGTGGGACTAAAATCAACATTTTCCAACTAACAGTTTAGGAGAATTTTGGAGTAAGCACACATGTCACTTCGTCAAATAAACAATGTGAAGACATCCACGGAAGCAAAACATCGCCCTTGGTCAATTAGATAAAGCAATCGTTGGTCGTCCATTAAAGGGGACAATGCTTTATCGTTCCTTTTGTCTCTTGCAATGGACCAATCTCAAGAGACCCTGTATGCTAGGCGTATCCTCATTAAGGTCCGCTTAAAAAATAATAAAATGAATTGAAAGCAAGAATGGTTACGGCAAATCGTTCAAATTACAAGTGTCCTAAGAGGCTACACTAAGAATGGCTCCCACACGCTAAAACATGATTCTATCGCATAATGACTTATTGTCTTTGCTGGCGCCGCCTCCCCCGCGTTCAATGTTTCGTCAGCTTCTTCATCACGACCGGGTGGACCATCAAATCTTTTTCATGATTGAACCAACTTTCTATTTGCTACAAAAACGATGGAAGATAAGGACGGTAAGCCAACGTCGACTCAAATAGGGTAGAACAAAACTTAATAAACACTGTTGCAAATCCGGTTCATGTACATACTAATAGTCACAATTGAAATATGCAAGTGCTCCAAAACATAGCGTAGGAGGAGGATCCATCTAACAGATCTATAGAATAAAAGAGTGAGCTAGAGCCTTTTTGAGTTTAAGATAAAAGATCATCTTACTACTCAACTTGGTATCAAATAGAACAACATGAATCCTAGAAGAACTTGAATAATTTGCATGTACTAAATAAAGATGAGCAAACTACATTTGTTTTCTACCTTGTTAAATAAAAATGAAATAACCTATCAAGTGACATAAAATTATTCATGCAAATGCAAGCACATGACTTATTATTTAATGATACGCCAATTACCATATAGTATCTTATTGATATACATAATTGAGTATCTAGCCCTATTCGTTGCCACTAACTTGTGAGGGATGGAATCATGAACTCATCTAGTCACGTCTTAGCTAATCCATCACGGGTATATTTTATATTAGTAATGATAAATACACCATTGTACACTCTTATGATAATGATCGTCTTATAATCGGCTACTCAAGTCATGTTATATATCACATATGAGATCACAAGCTAGTCACATGTAAGAAATCATTGGACCTTTTGTACCCCCAACCATGTAGAGACCTTGTCTTAGATGATAGAACGTATATATTTTTCTAGAGTCCTATGCACAATTCATGTAGGGGAGTTTGCTCTCTAACAAATAGGCCATGACATAGATGTTTAGTAAATGGGGTTATTTACACACAATTCATTAGAACATTAGAACATTAGAAATGTCACGTGTATTTTGGTAATCACAAATGTAGATAATTACAGACTAATTTCTTGAGTAAAGAGTGGCACTCAAATAATTACATACCTTCCAACATATAAACCTTCGTCCTCTTTTCACCATGCCATGTGAATGAAATTCAAATATCATTTAGATTAATTTAACTTTAGGGAAGCAATTCTTCTATCACGTAGGTGATTCATATAACTTTTGACTACCAATACCTTGCCATGATTAAATTCACCTTAATTATTAAACAAATAAAACTAATTTCCCATAAATCCAGATTTTCCAATTTACATAATTGGCCCAATAATATTTCTTATATTAAACTTTTTACCCCTAACTTCCAACCTTCACTTAGTTAAGCCATATTCATTACATTAAGTACGTAAGGCTATTTAGTTGTTCTCTAAGACAAATGAATATTTTATGTACACTATAGACATGCCACATATTTCAAATGAGGGTGATTTCATTTTTCTCTTTTCTGATGTTCACTCTTAGAGATTAAACCAAGGTTAAGTGATCTGCCATGGATGATGTCATTAATGGTTAAATTCCACAGTAAAACTTAAAAACATGTGAGGCATTAGTTGAGTGACAATTTCCACTTCAAGGTGATTAACACTTTGATTTCTTTAAATCTCTAGGGGACTAGTTAGATTGATCAGCCTGGCATTCTTGAACTCGGTTAGTTGATGTTTGCTCATTTAGTATAAGTTTTGATATTCAGTTAAATTGACTGCAAAAATGGCATGTTGAGAAAAATTTACATTAACTTATTGTGATCTCTTGGTTTAATTTAAAACGTTCTCTACATGCTTAGGATGCTTGAAATGATTATCATGAAAAATTTATTTCAACTTGGATGGGAAAATATGAAGATGGTAAAATTAGGCCTAAATGTGACATTTTAGTAATTTTAACAAATCTAGGTGCAATTTTGTAAATTTGCATGAATGAGACGGCTCTTTGAACAATTTTATTTTATGGTCTTAAGTGTTATTTATTCGGTTATTAGATTAGATCAATTAATGGGAATAAAAAAGGTGATTAATTTTGAAACTTTAGGGGCAAATTTGTAATTTCAAAGAGTTAGAGGACTAATATGCTAAACCTGAAAATTTTGGGGCTGATCATGGACTTAGAAACCTTATGATGATAGATAGTCAATATATTCCTAGAAATAATTGCTTAGTCTAGACAATTTATCTAACTAGACAAAATTTGACTTAACTGCACAATTAATTTAAAAAGTAAGTTGTTTTGGTAACTTCATAAACTTTGAGGCATGTCCACAGTGTCAATAAGATAATCATATCTCTTAGACAACAAATGAATAGACTTAGGTATTTAACTTAATTAATATAGCTTGATCAAGAGAAGATTCGAAGTTAAGGGTAGAAATCACAAAATTATAAACTTTATAAGGGAAATTATGTAATTTTGGATATATTGAATCATAGAAAATTAGTTTGAATTTCTAAAATTATAATGAATTTATAAAGGCACGACCTTAGAAATGAAAATTATAGGACGAGTTTTTGTGGAAGACTTTAGGGAAAAAAGACCGATGTTCTACTATCTAAGAGGGGACTGACTCTACATGGTTGTAGGAACATAAGGTCCAATAATTTCTTGTATGTGATGGACTCGAGACTCTCATTCATGATAGATGATATGGCTTGAATAATCGAGTATAAGATAACCATCATCGTAAGAGTATGTATTGGTGTATTTATCATCGTTGATGTGGAGTATACTTGTGATGGATAGCCTTACACATGACTAGATGAGTTTATGATTGTTGGTGATGATGCCTCGTTAGTCCAGATGAGTTTGAGCTAGAGAGATACTCATTTGTGATTGAGCTACTATGTGACAATTGTGCTTTGTGAAATAATATGCTTGCATTATAATGTCACTTTTATTTTCATTTGCATATCACGGTGGGAAGCTCATATCTACTCATTTTTATTTTATATATGCAAATATTTTAAATATATATTGAATTCATGTTGTTGCATTTGATATCAGATCAAGTAGCAATATGATCACCTTCTTTAGACCTAGCAATTTCATTTATTGGGATCCGGCTCACACCTTTATTTTACATATTTGTAAGGATGGATCCTTCTCTTGCCCTACGTCGTGGGGGTATCTCTAGCAATCATGTGTGACTATCAGTCTTTTGTTGTTGATCTGGGTTTGCAGTAGAATATATAAGGTTCAGCTCTATGTTTTAAGTTGATACTAGGTTATCATAGCTCGACCCTTATCACTTTGTCGATTGGGGTAGTTATATTAATAGCAATGGTGAGACTACTAAGAGGGTTTGATGGTCCGCCGGTTTTGATGATAAGGGTGATGGGATGGTGCTTGAAGTTAAGACCCTCTAATAGGATGGTAGTTTGTATATAGTACAGGCAGATGTTTGTTCATATGTTAATACGATGATGATAGGGAATCCTAACCATGTTTGCAGGACTTATGCAATGTATTATGTTTTCTTTTGGATGTTTGTATTCAGTACTAATATTATTGTGAAAATGAACATGTGTTGCACATGACATTTTAGAGCATCGCATTAAGTTGGCGTGGCAGCAGTCACTTGCCTCTGATGTGAGGTTAGCGATGGCGTCCAAAGGAGAAACAATGGTGTGCATGATGGAGAGAGGGAGAAGTGGTGTTGGTTGTGTCCAGTTGAATAAAGAGAGGTGGAGAGCAGGGGTGGGAGTTGGGTTTTTGGGGCAGGTATCTCTCCAAATAAAATGGCAATTTGTTAAGTATGTACGGGTGAGAGATGCAATTTGGAATTTCATCTAAAAAATGTAGATAGAAATTGTAAGCTTTGAAACATGAAGAGAATATGGGAAGTATGATTGAACGTATTTTTCATAATTTTTCCTATGTGATAATCCTAGTTCTAGCCCTCGATAACTAATATAAAATGGGGGGAAAAAACTACCTATTCTAGCTACACAGCTTCCGATTTCGATGAATCAAATGAAAGGTAGCACCAAGCTAGAATAGCGATTACCAATATACCTTCATTTCTCAGGAAGAACTTATAATGACATAATATCTACTCCCCATTAATAGAGCTTATGAGGAGATTTTCAAAACAAAGGCTTTTCAGATATCCAACCTATCATCACCACAACTTCAACCAATAGAGTATTTCAATTGTACGTTAATTATATCGTATCAAACCAAAGGTTTTTTTCCCCCAAAATCAAGGGCTGTTAAGATAGAGTATCATTTATCAAATTTTATGTCTAGTTGAAATTAATTAGAGCATAACACGTCTTCATAGTGGTTGATGGCGCACGTTATGACTATGTAATCAGTTTGTTATTGCTTTACCCCACATAGGTCCACACTTACATGATCTATTTTATGAAAATATAGTTTACATCTGGGTTAATAGATTCTTCTTAATTTTTCTGTTTGATTACATGGAAATTCATTCAGCATTGGACTATCACCAACTCATAATATAGTTCAAGAAGAACCTGGAGAAGAAAAATCTTAAAGACATGGCACTTGCAATGAATTTCGGGAATTTGGGCTTAAACGGATTCTCCCAAAATTGTAAAGGATTTAGAAGCCCATATTAGAGATTTGCTATAAGTTTTTGGGCTTTATATTATGGGCTAAAGAGCAGCTGGGCGAAATCATAGAGAAGGCGAGAGAGGACGCAAATTATGCTCATCTAGCTTGCTCTTCATGGAACTTCCGTGTCATTCACATCTATTTATGATCACTTAGCTCACTGAAAATTTGTACTAGAATATATATATTTGGAGTTATTAAATGGTCCACTGCTAGTGAAATTCGAATTTCACCTTTGAGACACTATATACAGGGGAAAATTGTCCAAAAAATGCCAAATCTATTACATTTTTGTCAATTTAATTTTAAAATTTTGACAATTTACCAATCAAGTCCATTTGATCAATTGTGATTAGAAACCGTTGACATGAATGTTGACTGTCTTATGTGGAACGACTGTTATTGACGTGGACAATTTCGAAATTTTTTATTAATTTTAGTTCTTTTTTTCCCCTTTTTTCCCTTTCATCTCTTTTCCTTCTTTATTTATTTTTATCGTGGCCGGTGAAAATTGCCGGGTCCTTGCTAGCCACTGGGCGAGGTCAATCTCCTCAATGGGTTTTTTTCCCTTTTTAATAGCGTGTCATTGATCCCATCATGTAGGAAGATAGATTCAATTAGTCCAAACGAAATTATTTTGCTCCCATCGTGAGATCAACTATGTTTCCGTAAAGAAGAATTCTTAGTTCAGATGAACCTAGCTACATAAATTCGAAAATCATTTTACGCGGGTATCCATTCCAAAAATCAGTATAGCTACGCATCGCTCACCTTAAATCCCCAGCCTTTCTCCTTTGGACTAACAATCGACATTCCATCGGGGGCCGAAAGCAGGGGCAACCCAAAGCCCAAGCACGAAATAGAGCCTGAAACGCTCAGCCTTTTTGGCTGACTGGTCTTGGCCTTCGACTTGCCGTCGGTTTTGACTTGACTTGTCTTGTCTTGTCTTGTCTTCTGTCCGTTTCTTCTCCTGATCAACGCCAGTTCATGTCTACACTCCATCGTCCTTCGCTTGGTGATTGGTTGGATCGACTCTCACGTGCATTAATTGGCCGTTGAATTTGTTCACCTCGCTTCTACGTAAAAATTTTGACCAAATCTCTTTCGTCTCCCTTTCGTTTTTGGTCCTCCTAGACTGCTTTACCAAAATCAACTAGAATCGTCCACTCATTGGACCCCCCTCCATTTTCCAAACTCTCGTAAAGCTCCAACGTACGTGAAAAAGACTCCGTTGGCTGTTTCTCCCCGCGTTCGAGGATGTGTCCACGTATAAATAGGACGAGAGCAACCGTCTTTCTTCAGAACACAAGCCAAAAGGAAGCGTCCGAAACCACAGTTGTAGCAGAAGCAGAGATCTCTTGCTCTTGACCTTCGTCTTCTCGCGATTAGATTACGCTGTCCCGAGAAAGTTTCTCTGTTCCAGCGATGTCGGGCAGAGGAGGAAATGCGAACCCAGTTAAGGTGGTGATCATACACACGCGGCACGTGGAAACCGACGCGGCCAGCTTCAAATCCGTCGTCCAGAAGCTGACCGGCAAGGATTCCATGGTTGCCGTTTCGCCGAACTCGGAGGACAACCTCTCCCACTGCTCTTACGAAGGAGGAAGACAAAGAGCCGTGCCGGAGAGGAGCCGTGTTGAGCCGGTTCAGCGAACCTATGCGTCCTTGTTCAGGGACGAATCGTTCAACAGATTGGTGAAGGAGATGCCTCCTGTGGATGAGCTGCACCAGCTATGGCTGTGGGCTCAATCCTAGTTTTCATTTTTGCATACAACTTATTTTTTTAAATTTTTTTTACATTGAGCATTGATATTCCTTTTTGTAATGAGAAATGCTTGGATACAAGATAGTTAGCCCAAATTATATTATAAGCAGCATTTTCGATCAATATCGTTGATTTCAATTGGAGAAAAGACAAAAATATATGGAGAATTCACAAGGGTACGGTGCTTGATACCAACATTTCAAAGTAGGATATCACACGGCAGCTACTTTGTTATTCATTTTCTTCGGTAAGATGCATGCAAAGCAGGTGCAAGTTCTCCACTAAACTCAGACTTTATGTTAAAACTATAGAGACTTCTCTAACCTTCCCCCTCTCGCTCATATGGAGGAAGCATCTTCCAAGTCGAACGGCATCCATATCTCATTCACTCTTTTGTTGAACTCGAATGGAGAATTATACTGCGCGACTGTGTATGACGAAGCGCTGGTGCTGCTCTCTTTCTCACGGCTCTTCTCGATGGCACTAGCCCATGCAGTGCCGCTAAGGCTGGCTTCCAAGGCAGCTGCCTCCACTGCAACGTCATAGTCGGCAACGAATCCTCCAAACTGTCTAATGGCAATGTACGTGGGCTTCCACCTCTGAGCATGGAGGCCTTCTGCCGGGGGCGGGTCTGCTTGATTCTCTTTCGGGACATAGAAGCTCACCACAAATGAGGATGCGCAAAACGGACCGTCACTTGGAGAGACCTCAGTAATTACCGGTGCTGTCATCTCTATCTTTTTCCGGTAGCTGTTCTTACCTTGTATGTAGTCAAATAGCCTGAGAGTCGATTAGGCAAGGTTTTTAGACAGAAATGAAGATCTAACTCTAGGCTATATGTTTCACGATGGAGTTTCATGAAAAATGACTGAATCAATTCAATCCTGTTGCACGCGAAACTTTGATCTCAAAGATGGATTCAATGACGAAAAGATAATTGACAAGTAT
Source organism: Corymbia calophylla (assembly GCA_014182845.1). NCBI lineage: Eukaryota > Viridiplantae > Streptophyta > Magnoliopsida > Myrtales > Myrtaceae > Corymbia > Corymbia calophylla. The sequence goes on along the minus strand of CM024698.1, from coordinate 5,382,382 downwards.
GTAAAACCTCTTCTTCGGTCATCCCAAAGTTTCGATCCCACGATACAATTGAGTCATATGTGAACGCGATACTTTGTCAATGCATATAACCATTAACCTAAGCAGATTTATGGGGGCCAATTCAAATTGAATTGAAGTCCAAAAGTACGGAAATGATGGTTACGAGGGCTGCAAACCTATGAAGGATCTTAGGATTCTGCAGACCCTGCAAGTGTAAGTAAATCTAAGGTCAACAACCGTAGTACGGCACGAATAATACTAGAGATCCAATCCGAAAAGCAAACCAGCATACTATTGTCGGGTTTTATGGCAGAGTTCATCACACCGCTTTATAAATCATACTTTGGTAAATCGACAGGAGCAGGGCATGTATTCTAGAATCTTAAGATCTGTACCGTACAAGCTAACCAGGCAAGGATTGCAATTATCGACACACAGACACGATTTGATCACAACTCGATCGTGACATGAACTGGACATGAGAGTGGCGATGAAACGAAGAGACTGATGATAAAGACGTAGAATCATACTGGAGGAAGCCGGAGCGAGCGGCTTCGACTAGAGAGATGCCGGGAACAGGAGCAGTGGACATCCACACCGTGGAATTGTACCGCCGGATCTCATATCCGTCGCCCACATGGACGATGTCGAAGCTCGGGCACTCGATGCGGTCGCACGTCGGCGGGAACACATTCACGTGCTTCTGATTGGACCAAAGTCCCAAGTGCGAGGTGGACAAGATATTGAAGAGCATCGAAAGCTTCAGCAACATGTTCGTCGCGGCCATAGCGGTGGGTCGGAGAGGATGGAGGAGTTAGAGAAGGGTCGACTCAAATGGAGATCCTGACATCCGCATGTTCATATATATATATACCGACCAAAATGAAAACCTGAGGGTATTTACAACCACGTAGAAGGAAAGGATGCCGTATTCCAATTTCCAACCAAGATTTGATACCAATTGTGGGCTAAATGTGTTCAATTCTTGTGTATGTTTATCTACAAGCTAATCTCTATATGGGAAGGCTGTAAAAGACCACAATTAGAGCACCGACATGGATTGAAAAGAGTAGATCTACCTTCTTACACGGGAACATCAAATTCCATTGAAAACCATTTGATGTTTACGCATGTGAAGTAGATTTCGGCCACAGCATGATCAGCTCATTCGACTGGGTTGAGACCCTGGTGGCCGCTGTTCTCTCTTGGGAAGGGGGATGAGGGGGAGTTTGTTCCCCACGTCTAGGAAAGAGGCTAACTTCGGGTCCTTTGTTCCCACAGTGGGCCTTGAGGGTCACACCCAACCTTAAGGGGCTCATCCATTGTATGAAAAAAGAAAAATGAGTCAAAGGCTAGAGGATTGTTTTTCTTAATTTGAGTTGATTTCCTAATTTTAATAACTTCCCTAATTTAGTATTTTCTAATTTAGCATTTCCTATTTCAATAATTCCTAATTTAGTATCTTGGCCCTCTATTAATTGGAGGTGCATTCTCAGTTATAAGCATGTGGATTTTTGAGGGAAAATATCAGAAAAATCTTAAATTCATTATATTGATGCCAATTTAGTCATAAGCTTTTAATGGTGCTAATTTAGTCTTACACCTTTTGACTTTGTACTAATTTAGTCCTAAATTTTTTTAATAGTGCAAATTTAGTCATAAACATTTTCAATTAGTGTTAATTTCATTATAAATCTTTTGACTTAGTATCAATTTAGTTATTCCGAAAAATTTTGATTGGATTTTGCTAACATGGACACCAACGAAGTGATGTGGCACCGCTGGTACTGACGTTGATAATTTTTAGTAATTTTTCGATTTTTTAATAATTTTTTTCTAATTTTTTTTCTTGCTCTCCTCCCTCTTTCTTCTTCGTTTGGGCGGTGGCTAGCCACTGGCCATGATCATGGGGGCTAGCTAGGCCAAGGCAAGGCCAGCCCTCGACTGGGCTAAGATAGCCCTGATGAGGGCTCCCCTCACCAAAGGAGCCCTCGCCGGACGTTGCCTGGGTGAAGGTGATGCCCGATGAGGCCACCCTAACTTGGGCAAGGGCTGCCCTTGCCCAAGTAAGGGTCGGTCTCACTCAAGCTAGATTTGGTGAGGCTGATCCTTGCTAAGGCTTGGTCTCTCCTAAGCCAGGATCCGCTCGGTCATGGCTGGTGGTTGACCATCGTTAATCGGTCGGCCACTGCCCAAAGGAAGAAAAAAGAGAGAGGGAAAAAAAGAAAGAAAAAAGGAAAAAATCAGAAAAATAATAAAAAATAAAAAATAAAAAAATATTATTAAAAATTGTCCATATTAACGTTGACGGTGCCACATCAGTCAATCGGTGTCCACGTCAGCAAAATCTAGTTAAAATTAATCGGAATGACTAAATTGGCACTAAATCAAAATGTTTAGGATTAAATTGATACTAGTTGCAAATGTTTAAGCTTAAATTGACACCATTAAAAAGTTTATGACTGAATTGGCACCAAGTCAAAATGTTTCAAACTAAATCGACATTAACGTAATAAGTTTAGGACTTGTCAGACACTTTTTCCCAAATTTATTAGTTGATAACGTATGAAAATTTCTCTCCTTATCCGACTTATTGATGACAAAACTTAAAGTTCTTTATCCAATTCATTGGCAACGAAAGTTTTTATTTTCTCCAATCACACTGGCCACTTTCTTTCCATCAAATTCATTCAATAACTTCGTCCAAACTCACTGCGCATCAGTTCTCATGATGAAAACCATCATAATAATCACCTTAAATGAGATAGTGTTTTTTCAAAATGTTTTAGTAAGTTAATGATATGTTCACTTCTTGTTGTGTACAATTTCTTAATCTACCCAAGATTTCGGAAAAAGACACATTTTTAGTCATATTTTTGAAATGAAGGCATTTGAATATCGAGAGTTATTATGCACTTATCAACAATACGAATATTACAAGGTCAATCTCTGATAGATAGCTTTTTTTTTTTTTTTTTTTGCCCCCACACAAGCATAGAAGATATACTAAATGATCAAAACTGACTCATTCTGCATTTGTTGTGAATCAACAAAGTTTGTGTAAAGGGAGACTTCACATTACTCACCTTAGATCCCCAGCCTTTTCCTTTGGACCGGCAATTGACATTCCCTCGGGGCTGCAAGCAGGAATAGAGCCTGAGACGCTCAGCTTTGTTGGCCAACTGGTCTTGCCTTTGACTTGTCGTCGGTTTGACATGTCTTCTTTTCTTCTTCTTCGCCTGATCGATGCCGGTTCAAGTCCACCCTTGTGTTCCTCTCTCTCTCTCTCTCTATCACCTTTCGTTTCCTCTCGTAGCCCTTCCACATCCTCTTTAATTGTTCTTGTCTTGATTGGGAGATCAACAATCGCGTGCATGCATGGCCGTCGAATTTCTTCATTTCCCTTTGACTTGATTTTTAATTTCTCGACCCAACCTCTCTCCTTCCGTCCTGGTCTTTCTAGACTGCTTATTAAAATCAACTAAGATGACTGCAGTGGTCAACTCATGTGCTTGCTTTTAAGTAGGCCCCTCCATTTTCAAACCCTCGTACGGCCCCCTGCGAACTAGATTCCATTGGCTGGTTTTCCCCGCAGTCGAGTCGTCCACTTATAAGTAAGGAGGTAACGCAGCCACCTTTCCTCAGAACAAAGGCCAAAAGGAGGCGTCCGAAACCACATTTACAGCAGAAGCAGAGATCTCTTGTTCTTCATCTTCATCTTCTCGCGATCAGATTACACTGTCCCAAGAATTTTTTTTTCCAGCAATGTCGGGCCGAGGAGGAAACGCAAAACCTGTTAAGGTGGTGATCATAAACACGCAGTACGTCGAAACCGACGCGGCCAGCTTCAAATCCGTTGTCCAGAAGCTGACCGGCAAGGATTCCACAGTTGCTGTTTCGCCAAAGTCGGTGGACAACCTCTTCCACTCCTCTTTCGAAGGAGGCAGACCAAGAGCCATGCCGGAGAGGAGCCAAATCGAGCCGGTTCAGTGAACAAATGCATCCTCGTGCAGGGACGAATCGTTCAACGGATTGATGATGACTCCTGTGGATGAGCTGCACCAGCTATGGCTGGGGGCTGAATCCTAGTTTTAACTTATGCCTACCAATTTTAGTTCGGCCATCGTGTATTCGTACTCCTTTTTGAGATTATCTTTCGGATACGAAGGTTGAGATCCACAATATAATTTTATCTAGAAATGCTACGCATGCCCTTTCTTCATCATTCCATTCTAAGTACTTACGAACAATAGCTAGCCCAAATTATAGTCAAGCAGGATTTTATATTTTGTACCAAAAAATGCGGATTTTCTTTCCATGCTGATAAATTTCCACAAATGTAGGTAAGTGTTAATATACTGCTGGTAAAAAAAAGTAACAATGATCTTTGCCTTGATGGTAACTTATCAGCATTTTTATTTTTTATATAGTTGGCAATTAGTAATTTCTATATTAACCTACCAACTTTTATTTTTATTAATCAATTGGGAAATAAATATATATTAGTAAGTAACTCGAATGAGGGTTACTAACCTAAGCTAATTGATAACTTAATCGGAGTAAAGTTCAAAAGTGACTCGAACAAAAGTTGGTAAATTTAAGCCATTAGTAAGGGTAAATAAAAATATTTGAAGTTAAGAATTTTTTTTTTGTCAAAATAAGAGAAGTTGGTAATTTAAAAACATCAATTAAGCGTCAGTAACTAGATAAAAGTTGGTCACGCAAAATAATTTGGTAAATTAATTAGAGAAAACTAAGTGATTATTTTATTTAAGGTTGGTAACTTGTAAAAAAGTTGGTGAACGTCACAGGTTGATAAGCAAGTTAAATAAAACTTGGTAACTTAATAAAGAAGTTGGAAAATTATGAAAACAAATTCAAATAAACGTAGTTAGGTAACTCAAATACTATTTGACAACTAATTCAAGAAAGATTATTGGCAAGTTACTTACAAAAAGTAGATAATAATCAATAAAATTTAGGTGTCGGTAAGAATGGTAAATGAAAGTTTGTAGAAAATAAGGGATTTGCTTAATTGGTGAATTACTTAAATGTTGGTAAGTAGCTCAAACGAGGATTGATAACCCAAAACTAGTTGATAATTTAATTGATAAAAAGTTGATACATTTCACAAATAAAAATTGCTAAGTTCATGTATGAGTTAGACAAATTTGAGACATTGACAGGAAAGGCAACGAAATGCTAATAAATATAAAAAAAAGTACGTAGTTTGCAACCTCACGAAAAGATTATATAATTTCATAAAATCGCATCTAAGATCCCAGCAACCAACCAAATAAATATATTTTTTTGGCATACAATTTATTGACACTAAGCGACTCTTTCAGAGATCTACCGGCACGGAGAAAAAAAGTCCTGTCTTTTTGGCACTTAAGAATAGAAGTTTCCAGGTTGTACCTGTCCTCACTTGTGATGTATCGAAGGCTCTTCTCATATGGTAGCTTGGCATATAGAAGTACGATGAATGCCTGCATTTCGCATTTCGAAAACCACCGACCTCCATTGGAGAAAAAGATACATATGCGGAACTCAAAAGGATATGACGCTGGATACAAACATAGCAAAGTAGGATATCACATGGCTGCTACTTTGTTTTTCACTTATTGGTTAAGATACATGGAAGGAAGGTGCAAGTTCTCCACTGAACTCAAACTAGATGTAAAAACTGGAGAGACTTCCCTATCCTTTACTCTCTCGTTCATACAGAGGAAGCATCTTCCATGTCGAACAGCATCCATATCTCATTCACTCTGTTATCGAACTCGAAGGGAGAATTGTACTGTGCGACCGTGTAAGCTGAAGTGCTGGTGCTGCTCTCTTTCTCACGGCTCTTCTGGATGGCATTAGCCCAAGTAGTGCCACTAAGGCTGGCTTCCAAGGCAGCTGCCTCTACTGCAACATCAGAGTCGGTGACGAATCCTCCAAACTGTCTAACGGCGACGTACATGGGCTTCCACCTCTGAGCATGGAGGCCTTCCGCTGGGGGCGGGCTCGCTTGGTTCTCTTTTGGCACATAGAAGCTCACGACGAATGAGGATGTGCAAAATGGACCATCGCTTGGAGAGACCTCGGCGATCACTGGTGCCGTCATCTCTATCTGTTCTTCATAGCTGTTCTTACCTTGTATGTAGTCGAATAGCCTGAGAAATCAATTAGGCAGGATTATTAGACAGACAACGAAGATCTGATTCTCAGCTATATGTTTCACTAAGGAGTTTCCTGCGAATGACTAAATCGATCCATCCTACAGCATATGAAAATTTGATCACCAAGATGGATTGAATGAGGAAAAGACGACCGGCAGATATGTGCAATCTTTTCTTCAGTCATTCAAAAGTTCCGGTCCCCCACAGCACTATCAAATTACTTGCGAACGCGATCCTGTGTCAATACCTTAACACATCAAAGCTCTCTCATGCATGAGCCTAAGCAAATTTGTGGAAACCAATTCAAATTAAACGGAAGTTCAAAAACACAAAAATGATGGTCACAGGGGTCTACAACCTATAAATTTGTTAATCCGTAGGAAAGCTAATCCAACAACGCCGATGAATTATGCAAAATTCTGCAGACCCTTTAACTTAATTTAGGCCAACAGCCATATTATGGCGTGAATAATACCAGAGATCTAATTACAAAAGCAATGCAGAATACCATTGTCGGGTGTTATGGCATAGTTGTAGTTTATCAAGGCACTTCATAGATCACAATTTGGTAAATCAACCATTACCGTTCTGGGCATCACTCGTGAGGGCACTCTCCTCGCACACCATCGCCATTGAATTTGGCCCAAGCTAAATAGGAGGAAATTTAATTTTAAAGGAGTAAGGAGTGTGTTCTAGAATCTGATGATCCGTATGGTACAAGCTAAGCCAGCAAAGCAAGGATCGCAATTTCCGACACGAGAGCACGACCCGATCACGACTCGAATTATGGCACGAACTGGACATAGGAGTGGCAGCGAAATTAAGAGACTTATAATGAAGATGTAAGGGAATCATACTGGAGGAAGCCGGAGCGAGTGGCTTCGACGAGGGAGATGTCGGGGATGGGAGCGGTGGACATCCACACCGTGGAATTGAGGCGCCGGACCTCGTAGCCATCGCCGGCGTGCACGACGTCGAAGCTCGGGCACTCGATGCGGCCGCACGTCGGCGGGAACACCCCGGCGTGCTGCTTCTGATCCGGCCAGAGTCCGAAGCGCGAGCTGGACAGGAGGTTGAGGAGCACCGAAAGCTTGAGCAACATGCTCGTCGCGGCCATGGCTTGGTTTGGTCCGAGAAGATGGAGAGAGAGGAGTTAGAGAAGCATCGGCTCCGGAGATATCGAATGCGTCCAGTGGAACTCTCGACGTCCACATGTTCACATATGTACCGCACAAAATGAAAATCTGAGGTTGTCCCCATACCACATAAAAAGGAAGAAGATGCCGTATTCCAATTCCCAACAAAAAATCGATACTAGTTGTGGGCTAAAATGTGCTATTTTTGTGAAAAGAATTAGTGCCCATTAAACATTTTATAACTTAATAACTTACCGACCAAAATAAGACAGTAATAACTTAATTTTACATCGTGAACATCCGCGAAGTTCAATGCTTTGCTACATTTCTCGTGTTGAGAAACAGGAGAAAGTATCTTGTTATATCTCAATTAAATTGTGTGTTTATTAAAATAAAGGGTTAATATCATAATTTTTTAAAATTTTATAATGATAAAATATTTTTTTACAAAAAACTCAAAACTATTATACGTTTATGATAAATTTTCCCACCGTTAATTTTCATTAAATTAGATTAATATTACAAAAAATACAAACTCCCAAAATTATAAACCCATAAATTGCTACGTCTTATCTAAATGGAAACTAACGGATGATAAATTTATCACAGGTATTAGGCTTTAACGTTTTTGGTAATTCAAAAATTAATTTGGAGTAAATTTAGACAATTTGGAGTTTTTATGATATTAATCCTAAATAAATTAGTAAATTAAAGATAGATTTAGTGATGATCGTGAAAGAAAACAGGAGTGGCCACTGAGACTGAAATTTCCAACGCTATAATTCCCCAGGAACACATTTTAACATTTCGATAAGCTGCAGCTATGTCGACAAGTGGTGCTACGACCATCGGAAACTTGAGAGGTCGAATATCCGAACTGCGCGGACACAAAATCCTGCCTTCGCGCCCCGCCATTTACTAAATCGTCGCCATCTACATTACTCTTACAGACCAATGGGATTTGGCCCGATAAGGAACATGTGATGCTTCGAGCCCTGAGGGACCATTTCAGATTTTTGGAATTGAGTGGGACTCACCACTGGTTGCAAAAGCTATGGTAGGGAGAGGCACAAGAAAGCTCCGGTTCATGCCAAGGAAAGAGTGTCCACATTGCTCGCAGAATAATATCCTAGTAGATGACAAACTTTTGGTTGCTGCAAGAACGATCAGTAACACTTGCACGGTCCTGATTTCAGAAAAGATAGCTGAGTCTCGACGAGTCCCCGATCCAACGTTCCACCCTGCCAACTTCAGCAACCATCGGATTGCAGGTAATCTCCCGCTGCCAGCAGAAACAGTTACTTCCAAATCTAAATGCATTCTTTAACACATTGCAAGGTCCTGTCGGTCAACAGAAGGCAATTAAAAGAAGTATGAAAGTAATTAAGCACAAGATTGGGGGGAATTATCCTAATTGTTGATTTGGTTTATGCATGGCGAAAAGGCCTACGGAAGTATGTCCACCTACTCCTACGATTATACATACTGAAACTCATTGCCCATGGATAAAGAAAAACTGTTTTAACACGATATGACTCAGAAATTACATCGATTGAAGTTCAGCTAGTACTATACCTTTTAATGTCAGAAGGACGCGCAAGTTGAGCAGGGAAATGATTGTTGATTTATCTGCAGTGGAGGCTGATCCAACAGTTGAGACAGATGGAAGATCAAATTCTCCATTTCAGAAAGAAGCACCAACACCCCAAAGGGCTCTAGCTCTATGCTATATAACAGTCTGCAGAAGTGTCGTGGATAACTTGCTAACCCATTATCAATGACAATTGAATACATCTATCATTAGAATAGATGAGAGGATTGAGGAGCCATTAGAACTGAGATTCTAAAAGTTCTACTTCCTTTGAGATGGTGCATAAAGTAGCTTCTATATCTCTGATATTTGAATGGGATTTGTCTCCTGCAAGAAACAAATGGACACTGTCCTTCAACATAATCCAACTGCATCCTGGACTCTTTCTCACTCTTTTAGATTTCTGGGCCATTCTAACATGTTCAGAAAAATCCTGCTTCCCAGAGGTATAATATATGTTGGACAAAACAACATAAGATGTTGCATTATCAGGCTGCAACTTGATCAGTCTTTGAGCTGCAAGCTCTGCAAGATCAACCCGTGAGTGGATCTTACTTGCACTCAGAAGGGCTCCCCAGACACCAGGGTGGGGCTCAAGAGGCATGGAACTAATCAAGCAAATAGCTTCATCCAGCAATCCAGCTCGGCCAAGGAGGTCAACCATGCAAGCATAATGATCGGGCCCCGGTTCTATCCCATATAATGACTTCATGGATTTAAAATAATTCCATCCTTCTCTAACAAGTCCCTCATGAGTGCATGCAGAGAGAATGGCAAGAAATGTAACTTCATTGGGCTGCTGACTCGAACTCTGCATCTTTTTGAATAATCTGAGAGCTTCTGTGCCAAATCCATTTTGAGCAAGCCCAGTGATGATAGAATTATAAGAGACTATGTTAGGGTCAGTGGTCTCTGCAAATATTCTGTAGGCATCAAGAACGCTTCCACACTTTGAGTACATCGATATTAATGAGTTCTGAATAGAAAGAATGTGCTCCAGGTCCATCTTCACAACATGAGCATGAATCTGTACACCATGGTTCAATGCTGCCAAACCAGCAGAAGCACATAGCACACTGCTCAAAGTAAGAGGATTAGGTTTGATAGCTTTCTGAAGCATTTGAATGTACCAGTGGAATGCCTCCTCAAATTCGCTATTCTTCACAAAACCAGTTATCATGGCCGTCCAGGCAATGTCATCTTTTACAGGCATAATTTCAAATAGCTTAATCGATCTATCAATCATTCTGTTTCCAAAAAATCCTGAAATAATAGTTGTCCAAGAGACTGCATCCTTCCCAGGCATCTTGGCAAATAGATGATAGGCTTCTTCAATACTATCATTCTGGACATAAGCTGAGATTAAACTATTCCATGTGACTTCGTTCCTTTCATCCATTGAATCAAATATCTTAACAGCATCATCCACAAAGCCAAAAGTGGAATACATTTTGATAATGGAATTTCTTATAAATAAATCAAATCCATGTCCAAGTTGAAACACTAATCCATGCATCTGAATTCCTTCTTGGGACCTCCCAAAGTCACCACAAGCTTCCAACATAACAGTAAGTGTTGTAGAATTCACCCTTACTGTTCCTTCCTTCCTCATATCCTGGAAAAGATCAAAACCACATTCAAAATGCCCCATCTTCATGTACCCATTAATCATAGCAGTCCAAGATACAACATTTCGCTCTGGCATCTTATCGAACAACTTTCTGGCAGCACTAATGCCAACATTCTTGCAATATCCGTCCAGCATAGAGCTCCAGGAAACGACATCTCTCTGTGCCATGCCCTCAAAAACCCAAATTGCCTCTTCAAGTGCCCCCAATTTCAAATACCCACTTATCAATGCATTCGAGCACACAGGATCTCGCCACTTAACCGGCATCGAAAGGTAAAGTTCTTTCGCTTTCTCCACCATCCCTGCCTGAACAAACCCTGTGATCATGGCACCGTAAGAGACCACATTGCGGTCAGGAATCTCAGCGAACAACTCATAAGCTTTACTGACATTCCAATTGTTGCGAACGTAGGCAGTGATCATCGCATTATACGAAGCAGTGTTCCTCTCGGGCATTTCGTCGAACATTTGCCGGGCTTCCCGAATCCGCCCATTGTCCGCATACGCGGTGAGCATGGCGGTCCAAGAAACGGTATTCTTGAAGGGCATCCGTCGGAAGACGGATTCAGCTTCTTCGACGCGGCCGTTTCTTCCGTGCTTCGTGATCTGGGTGTTGCCATAAACGAGGAAACTGCTCGATCTGTCGCTTCTCGTTGCAGCATTAGTGATAGGCTTTGATAGGACCTTCTGAGTAAGTAAGTGGTACTGAAGACTTCGGACTGAAAAGCGAAAGAGGAGGAGGGGTTTACACATAAAGAAAGCATCTTGTCTTGCTAACATGGCTTGCGACGAAAGGGAGAAGAGCCCATGGCCATGACTGAAGCGAAGGAGATAGTGGAAGCTACAGAAATCTCCTCTTCTTCGATGCTGATGGCAGCATTTCCAGATATACCATCACGAGTCCGAAAACAAATTGAGACATTCCCACATGAATAGAGACACTTCTACTCGTATTTAATAGAAAAAAATTACTATAATCTCTTCAATAAAGTTTGACTATGGTATGAAATAATATTAAGGGAAAATTCCAAATAAAGATTTAAAGTGCTCTTAATTTTTCAAAGAAAGATTTGAAGTGGACATTACTTCAAATGAAGACCCAAAATGATCTTATTTTTTCAAATAAGGACTTGAAGTAAATTTTATTTTAAATAAGAATCTAAAGTGTCCATAAATAAAAGCATGATCTCACTAGCTGTGAAAGGTAATTTCGTCTTTTTATATTTTTTCTTTCTTTTCTTTTCTTTTCATAAAAAAACTAAAAAGAATGACAACATAGGTTGGAGGGTGCTCCTTTTTGCATGTGGTTGTTACCCCATCGCCGGTGGGGTGGCAAGGTTGTTGGCGAGGTGGCGGCATCATCAGCGTCAGGGGGAGGGCGGGGACCCTCACTAGAGACTGGAGAGGGCGACAATCCTCTCACAAATTTGGGAAAGGGTCTCTCCCTCTAGTGAGGGCCTCCTAGCACTTCCCCAAGCATTGGCGACCCTGCTGACCTTCCCCATCGCCCCATCATCAATGGGTGGCGCCCATAGGTGGGAGGGTGCTCCTTCCCGCTTGTATTTTCCTTCATTATTTTTTTAAAACCAAATTTAATTTAATTTAATTTGTATTTGGACGAAAATACCCTTGATTGGTTGGAATTTTTTGTTGGCCAGCAAGTTGGCAAAGCTAGGCCTTTCTTTGAGATTAATATAGGCACTTCAAGTTCTTATTTAAAAAAATGATAATACTTCGGACTTATATTTGGGATTTTCCCTAACATAAATAATTGACACAAAACATTTTCCTACTCTCCCTGTTGAGTCTTACCCCTCTCTCTGTTTTTTTTTTTTAAATGCTAGCAAGACTACATTTACAAAAAAATTTGACATATAAAAGATTTTAAGAAATTGATTTTATATAGATTTTTTTTTATTATGAAGAGAAAAAATCATTTTGAATTTTTTTAGTAGGGTTGTCTAAAAGATAAAAAAAATTATTCAAATTGGAATTTGAAATATGTGAGCAATACAATAGTGATATTAATTTACACATTTGTCTATTCACAAACTATTATAAAAAAAAAAAAAAAAAAAACTCATTTTGTTCATTCACAAAGGCTTGCTTACGTCTCCATGAATCTAAATAGATGAGGTCGCAAAAATGATGATGATTCTAAATGCACACTAAACGCAAGAACGATTGCATTATTCTCCTTCCGCGATCTTCTCTAACGGCCTTTTAGTTTTGGGAATGCGAACTTGTCTTTCAATAATAAAATGTTGACCGTTGAATCTTGAAATCTCCCTTAGCAGGGAATCTTTTCAATGGGTAATGGCATGTTTTTCTACCAAAGTTTTTTATTGTGTGAGATTTTATGAGATCACTGCCAACCGTTTTAAAAGTTTAAGCTGTTATATGAATGTGTGGTTTATTATTTAACTATTCTAATACTCTCCCTCGCTTTTAATATGGTCTTTTGACAACTTTTAACATTCTGTTAGAGTAATTATATATTAAATCATATATTCATCTAATAGTTTAAACTTTTATAATAATTGGTAGTGATCTCATCAAAATTAACATGATATCAAAGTTAGAGGCTTGAGTTCAAATCTTTCCAAGTCTCATTTGTCTCCCCAATTAATTTCAAGCTTAGTACTAGGCAAAAAAGATCAAGCTAAACATGAGGGGGGAGTGTTAGAATAATTAAAATTAAACCACACATTCATCTTACAACTCAAGCTTTTATAATAGTTGGCAATGGTCCCACTAGATTATCACATGACATCAAAGTTGGAGATCTTGAGTTCAAATCTTATAAGACCCAATTTGTCTCCTAAATAAATTCCCATGCATAATACTATGTAAAAGGACTAGACTAAGTGTGAATGGAGTGTTAGAGTAGTTAAATATTAAATCATGCCTTCATCTAACAACCGATAGCCTATGGGAGAAGGCGATTCAAGTTGGTCTCTATTTTAGCTTCCTTAGCTGATAGTTTTCCTTGGTGTAATCAAATCTCATCCATGTTCAGGATGCATGCACTACACAACCATGCATTTCCTGCGCAATTACATGATGATGTTCCAATGCGTAAATGAGTAAACCTTAAAAATCCTAGCTTTACAACTTGTCATTTCCTATAAGCCACGCTACCCAATTGGAGAAAATAGGGCATGCAAGTTTTAGCTCTTCATTTCGTTGGACACAATCTGTCCAATAGGTGAAACACTTCCAACTTGACTACATGAGATGGATGGACTGCGGGCCAGTGATGGCGGCAATTTTTGCACCCGCTGCACTTCACATCTATAAAGTAGGGGTGGGCATTGGTATAGAGTCAACTCTAGACCGACCTTGTACCAGTCCAACTTAGCTGGTCCTAGTTCGGTTCTTAGGGAGGTTGGGTTGGTCCTTAGTCCTAGAACCCTGGACTTTGCATTATGCGGGTTAGTCATCGATTATGAAAATTTAGGATTGATTCAACTCGGACCAATCATTTATATTATATATAATATATATTATAAATCTAGTATATTATATATTATATGCTTTGTCTAATATAAAACCTAAAGCCTCCTCTTATGTTCTCTTCTTTCTTATGCAATTTAGTTTGTTGTGTAAATTAGAAAGTATAAATAAACCTAATCTTAATTCGACCAAAAAAAGTAGAAAGCCCTCTTCGCTCGCCTTGCATCACAGATTGCCTCTATTCGCTCGCCTCATTTTATGGTTTGTTGACTCTAGAACCGAACTGAACCGAACCCATAGGGTTAGTTTGATTATCGATCCCAGGTTCAACAGGGTTGGTCCTTGGTCCCAAAAATTCGGGATCAACATTGTGCGGATTGTTTCTTAGGTTAAGTGGTGGACCGGCCCAACTTGGACCATACTCCCCCTATTGTAAAGCCCCTTCATTTCCTTTTTCATGTGACGTGCTTCTCACCTTTCCTCCTTTCATGGCAACTTGCATTTATAGATTTAGATGAACATCTTGATCGATAGAATTCAATTAAAGGAACCACTCTCTTAAGGGCCAAAAACTGAAGTGCACACCACACAAAAGTCCTCTCCTAATAGTCAAAGCAATGAAGTTCCATATGCCTAAGCTTTTTTTATCAAAGACAAACTCTTCAAAATAGTAGAGACCATCCCTCATCTTAGCACTACCAATTGTCTTCCCCGAGATTTGATCCTGAAACTCACAATGGGAAGCAAAAAAGACAACACGACAGTTAGACTCTTTAGAAAGTTTACTAACAGACAATAGGCTACAAGCTAACTTAGGAACATGTAGTACATTATGAAGTGTAATAGAATCAGAAAGTGGAACTGATCATTTGCCTGCGATAGATGAAAAACTCCCATCGGTAATCCGAATTTTTTTGGTTACCAGGACAAGGAATATAGGATTTGAACAAATATGGAATATTAGTCATATAGTCGGATGCCCCTGAATTAATGATCCAAGGACAAGTTGTGAACAACAGGAGAGGGCATTTAGATTTCTACCTTGGTGGGCAATCGTAGCAATATGATTACTCGATACGAATCCAGCCTGAAGTAGCTGCAGAAGATGGTCTAGTTGTTCTTTGCTGAAACGGAATGCGGTGGCCTCATTAGCTGTAGGAGGAATACGCTGAGATGACTTATTATCACGGCTGAATGAAGCTGGTCTTCTGGCCTCACTAGTTGTAGAAGCTGGACAGCCATGAATCCTCCAATAGGTCTCCCGTGTATGACGGGGTTTGTTGCAAACATCACACCAAATATGGGGTTTCCCATTTGATCTTCGCAAGTTAATAGGGATTTTGCTTACATTTTCCTTGTAGACTATTGTTCCAAGAACACGGCCCTTCTTGTCTTCGGAGATAGCTAATGTTGAACCTTCCAATGATCCATTTTTTTTGCCGATAGCTATCTTGCATAGCATTATTCCCCGTCTACTTTCTTCTCTCCGAACTCCTGAGAAGACCTCTCCAGTAGGTGGAAGAGGCTGCTTCCCAAGTATTCTGCCGCGTACCTCATCAAACTCATCTCTAAGCCCTGCTAGGAAAGCGTAGATACGTTTTGCTTCTACAATTTTCCTATACCGATTACCATCTTCAGTACACGTCTATTCATGGTCATTGAATACATCTAACTCTTGCCACAAACGTTTCAAAGAGTGAAAGTATTTTGTGATGGTTTCCTCTCCTTGTCGCATCTTCCCCAGCTTCAAGGTTAACTCATAGATTTGAGATTGATTACCAAAATCTGTATACATCTCACATACCGCATCCCAGAGTTCCTTGGCGATATGATAGCCCAAATAGTTTGCACAAATATCTTCTTCCATGGAGTTGGTCAGCCACGTCATAATCGCTAAATTCTTTGAATCCTAGATAACCCAAGTGGGGTCATCTGTCTTTGGTTCTGCGTTATCTCCAATCAGATAGCCAATCTTTTCTCTAACCCGTATATACATTCGAACGGATTGAGACCACCGAAAAAAAATTATCACCATTCAGCTTTATGGAAGTGATCTAAATGGGATGAGGTTCAGTGGACTTTGTGAGAAGTGATGGGGGGTTAGACTGGGTGGTTGATGATTCGTCCGATTCATCCAACATAGTGTCGAACGATCAAAGGAAAAAATTAAAAATTACCTGAGGTAAATAGATAAAGGACCTTCAGGCTTTGATACCATATAGAAAAGAATCTGTATAATTCTATTATATAGAGTGATTACAAGATGTATATATATAGAAATGGAGGACCTAAATTAGGTAGGAAACTTATTTAGGTAAAGATCCTAATTAGCCCCTAATCTCTATCAGTAGCTAATTTACAGCTAACAAAATCAAATCAAATCACATAATATCACGTAATATTTCATATAATTGGGGAGAGATTATAGGAGATTTTCCAACACATTCCAACACTTATCAAGTTTATTTTTCTTTAATTATGAACTTTCTATTTACTTTTATTAATTACACCTTATATTTATCAATTCTCATATGAAATCACTTATTTTAATTTTCAAAATATCAACTTTTTTTTTTCGTAGCAATAATGTGTTAGCTCTATGTGGCTATACTAGTAAATGGGACCATGATTAAGTTGAATTGCCATATAAGATGCGAATTGGACCAAATTAACTTAAAGGATTATATCAATTCTGTCAAAAACAAATGAATATCAAATTGATCAACATTAAAGTTTCAAGAATCAAACCAAACATCAAACAAGAGTACAAGACAACTTTTAACATTCTTATGAGCTAAGCTTACTAACGAAGGCTTTGCTTCTAGCTTATCACTTATAAAAAGAAGAAGACTATATTTTTTATTTTTTATTTTTGCCACTAAAGAAGTTTCTTTCATTACTAACCCACATAAGGGTGTGATTGTTTTCATAGTCTAGACATAAAATTAAACAGAGAGAATGAAGGGGAGTGGAAACCCAATTCAGTGGAAGGGATTTGGCTTGGTGGGTCTTGGTGATCCAATCGATGGTTTGATTTGCTTCTTTCTGTTCATAGCTCAATAAAACTACTCCTAATTGGGCCAAAAGTTCCTGACAATCCTTCACGATGGACTAGGCTGGCCACGGAGGGACCTCTCGGCTTGATAGCCCTCAATAACTGATCTGTTGTCCGAAGATACGCACAATAATAGATCGGTTCGTGTCTTCCCTTCCAGATCAGTTCGTGCGCCTGTCTCCATCTTCATCTTCCACCACAACAAAGCTTTTCATGTTGCTAGGGTTTCCCCGATCAGAGGAGAAGAGGCGTACATTTGCTTTGCGAAGCCGTCAACGAGACACCCGAGCTAATTTTTGCATATATGTGCTACTGATCCAACCATTGTTGTGCTACACCATGAACAATCTATGTTCATTTTCATTCCGTCTTTTGCTGGAGGTTTCTAGTGCTTTTTTCATTCGATGTTGATTCATGCTCACTGTTGTCTTTCTTCAGGTTCCACTTTTCATAAAGCAAAGTCGTGGTAATGGCGTCATCAATCGTTGCCTTCAAGATAGGCTTCCGAGATTGGAAGACCATGGTATTTCTAGCTTTCTAGATCAACCATAAGGTTCCAACGAATAGGGTTTTCAAGTGTAGGGTCGATCTAGAGGTAAGATTTTCACTAACCCATTTGTCGATGCGCGTGATGTTTGTTGGGGAAGTGTCCACATGCAAATTAGCACCTGACCATATATCTTTCGTCTAGCCGCAAAGAATGAACAAATGTTCCGTCGTTTCTAGGGCTTCTCCACATATTGTGTATCCTGGATCAGGTAACATTCTTCTCTTGTAAAGGTTTTCCTCTATAGGAAGCACATTGTTACATATGCTCCAAGTAGAAACTTGACTTTTGGAAATGTCTGAAGCTTCCATATTTCATTCCAAAGCGAATTAGGTGTTTGGTAGGATGTAGAAGGATTATTTGTTGTAGATAGCCTTCCCATACTGTGGATTTTGTTGTAGCTGCTCTTTACTTTGTAGGATCTTGAATTGTTTGTTGTCCAATACAATTTATCTGGACCGAGATTAATGCTTAGAGGAATAGTTAGTATTTTTGTTACCACACTTTCCTCAAACATGTCGTTTAGGTGTAAAATGTCCCATTCCCTAACTTTCGGATCAATTAACTCAACAACAAAACTTGGATCATTTCGATTTTCTGGACTAGGAATCTTACCTGAGGGCAACCACTTATCTTCTCTTATTCTAATTCTTTGGCCATCACCTACTACCCATCTAGTTTCAAGTTCTATTGCATCTCTTCCCACCAATAGGCTTTGCCAACCCTAAGATGAGTGGGGTCTTCTTTTTGCATTCTAGAACTCACCTCTAGGGAAATAGATGCTTTTTAGAACACTACACCATAATGCATCCGGTGTTTGAACAAGTCTCCAAGCCTGCTTACCTAGCATCGCTTTATTGAAATCCACAAGATCTTTAAAACTCAGGCCCCTCGATCCTTCCTAGTTTTTAGGTCCATTTTTTCCAATGACAGCCCCTCCTTGAAGCATTTTGTTTCCACCAAAAGGATGCTATTCTCTTCTCAATAGTTCGGCAAATAAATATCAGAACTTTGAAAATAGACATAGCATATTGGGGTAAAGCTTGGATTACTGTCTTAATTAGGACTTCCTTTTCGGCTTTAGAAGTTAGCTTCTCCTTTTATCCTTCAAGTTTCCTTTCACCTTTGGCTAGGATCCATGCAAACATTTGCCTTTTTGTTTGACTCCAATCGGAGAGGATACCAAGACATTTCCTTGTTTTCTCTATAACTGGAACTCTCAACTTAGTCGCTAAATTCTGTTTAAGAACCTCAAGACACCCTTTTCCCTAAGAATAGACCCGATTTGTTACGGTTTATAGCTTGTCTTGACACATAGCAATACTGATTTAGGATGTTTGCTAAGTTCTGGGCTTCTCTTACTGTTCCATTGAGGAATAAAATAGCGTCATCAGTGAATAGAAGGTGTGCAGGTGTTAGACAAGTAGGATTTAGCCGAATTCCCTTTATGTTTCCATCCTGTATTGCTTTGGACATTAGGGAAATGAGGGCATTTGCCATGATGATAAACAAATAGGGAGAGAGAGAAGATCACCTTGTCTTATCCCTCTAGATGGCTTAAAAACTTTAGACGATTCTCCATTAACTTGAATACTAAAGGAGACCAATGAGATACATTGTTTGATCAATTTTACCCATTTCTCATTAAAGCCCACAGTTAGCATATAATCACATAGAAAATCCCATTCTACCCTGTCATAAGCTTTTTGCATATTGAGTTTGAGGATGCCCTAGAATTTAGACTTCCTTTTTCAAAACCCTTAATTGATGAATCACCTCTTGAACTATATAGATATTATCATGAATCTGATGACCACTTATGAAGGCACTTTGTTCCATAGAAATTATGTTCAGACTAGCAGAACATATGATGTATTTGAGTGGATTTGATCTCATTGTGCTCACTGGAAAATTTCGAGAAAAAATTATGTTATGACCCTTATCTATACACAAAACTTTGATGGAGAACTTTAGATCAGATTCCAATCACATAAATAAATAAAAATTCATGAAATTGATACATGCAATTAGGAACTCCGAAAATCAGCATATGTGACGGTGATGTTAGGGGTATTCATCCCATCATGATGATCTTACAAATTTTTGGAAAAAATATATGTTCTAGATTAACAACATACATTTATCATAAGGAATCATCTTGAAATTTCGATCACAAAAATTGGCAAAAAATTGCAAAATAGCAAAGGTCGATAGAACAACAATCATCAACACATCATCACAAAATGTAACCGCGACTCCAAGGAATGTTTTCAGGTATCAAATGAAGGCCAATCGAAGTGATTTATAGCTCCTCGGAAAGCTTATCAAGTCTATATCAAAAGTCAAAGAGGCCTTGAACTCATTCAAACAAGTTTTTAAGCTCAAATGAAGAGATTTTCCTAGGTATGTTAGTTTGGAATCCAAATCTAACAGATTAAGAACAATCACCTAATCAAGCCTAATCACACCACATTCATACGAGCAAATCCATCCATGAAGATTATGAAACATCACATCAACTCCATCAATCACAGGATTGAACCTAAACTTGAGTTTTAACCCCGATCGCCTATTGCGATCTTGCTTCATCAAACTCATGATAAGGAAATTAACCTTTATTGACGTTTTATGTCAAAACCAAGCTTGAACTTGCGACACTTGAGTGCCAGCAGCCTTTGTGGATGTTGAGGTATCACCGGAGAGTCCTCTTATCGTGAAAGAGGAGAAGATCGACGTTGGATAAGCGCTAATCAGCGTCGGGATAGGAATGGTCTAGAGTTGGATCGGCTAGACTTGTTCGGGCAATGCAGGAAAGATTGAGCTGAATGGCTCAATTATGGGGTTGCCGGAGAGAATGCCAGCCACCAGGACATGGGGGAGAGGGAGGAAGGTTGGAGGAGGAGCGTCATCGGGAATGACCGAAGTTAGCTGTCGGAGGCCGAATTGGTAGAGGTTAGATGGAGTATTGAACGGTTAAAGAAGGGAGGGGAGGAGAGGGAGAAATTGAGAGGTTTTCGAGAGATATTAGAGAGAGAATGGAGTTTAGAGAGAGTGAGTATATTTGAAAATGTAGCCTCCATTTAATTTTGGAGGGACAATTGTATATATGCCCCCTACTCTCAAATCCGACGGCTAGAGATTAACCCATATGCCTAACTAATTTTTTTAAACCTCTAAACATGTTTAACACATTTAACATGTGCTAATTTCAATGGCTGAAATTTAATGCGATCAACAGTTGAAAATGTTTTTTCTACTAATGACCTTATTTTGGGCAATTTTTTAAAATTTCACTAAAATCTATGGACTATTTTGCAAATTCAGAAAATGTAGAGGCATGGGAGAACTAGATTTGGGCTGGGCTACTGTAAGGTGGTGGCCACCAGTTGAAAATTGGCTAGAGAATGGCCGAATCGGCCTACTTTGCCGATGACTGGTTTGATTGGTCGGACCAGTTTTGTACCGGTTCAGTTGATTCTTGGGGTGATTCGGTCCAATTTTTTCTTGATTTATGCAATTTAGTCCCTAATGAAAAGAAAACTTGTTTTATTAAAAAGAAAATGGTCCAATTTTGAAGAGCAATGGTCAATTTCATACAAATTAAGCTAATGAAATCACGAAAATTTAATTTCATAATTTTCTATTAACCTAATTGTCTAATTGCTATGAAAATCATTGGACCCATACTATGGGCACACCAAATTGGATTTTTTAGGCCTTAAATTGGACAATTCTACCTAATTTTGGTCTTAATTCACAAGTTAATTAAAATTTAACTCAATTAAAGTTGTGAGATACCTATTAGTTCAATTGCCCATGCCAAGGGAAATTTATTGTTTCCAAATTAACCTTTAATTGATGACACGACATTCTTGCGAAAATTAAATTGAAGCCCAATGTCCAAATTGAACCTCAATTCATCATATTAAATCCTTGTTATGAATGGGTTAACTTGAATTTCTTGAATCGAAGCTCAACAACCCTATTTTCTTAAAGCCTAGTAAGCTAAATTTCCCAAATCAATGAGTTGGCAAGTGAATTTACCAAAATCGACCCCGAATTTGGACGTAACTCATAAAATTGAGTAGAATGGAAGTATTCGTTTGCAAATCATGAAGAATCAATTTGGACCCCTAATTAGGGGCAAAAATGTCAATTCACATTTCGCTTTGCTCGATCTCAAAATTGATTGAACAATTGAATGGGTAAATATCTCTAGTTCAAATATCGTAAAAAGGACTAAGCTTAGTTATTACTAGAATGAAAGTAATTTCATTTTGGTCGATTTTAAACCTAAAACAGAAAAATTTGGAAAATGAGGTTCTTGATTGATTTGCGCAAAATTCTTAATGCTAAAGTCAAATTGAAATTAAAATGAGGTGATTTTGTGATTTTTGTATTTTTCAAATTTTTGGTCAAAGGTTTGATCAAAAGTCAAACCCTAATTGATTTTTTGGTAAGAGTTTGATTTTATGATCAAATCTTTAAATTTTTCCAAAATTTCATTTCTAAAGTGAAATTAAATTCAAGAGGAATGTGTTGAAAAGTCAAAATTTGACTAGGAGTTGATTTTTGGTCAAAATGTTAACCAAAAAGTCAACCCGAAAGGCAACTATATGAATTTTCGGATTTTTATATGAAATTAATAGAAAATTACTTTCTAAAGCCAAGGCAACAGATAGAATTGAAAATTGACACTTTTTTTTAAAAAAATGGACTCTGTCGTAATCAAAAACTCCTAATTTGGTTTTTTTTGCATTTATTGATACGTCGACTAAAAATCAGATGTCAATAACTGGTGATGGCTCGGTGATGGCTCGAGGTCAACCTCAACCTTGCCGGCCCTCCCCTCTTGTTGATTGCCTAGCCGGCGACCAGCTGGAGTGGGTGACTAGCTGGAGTAAGGGGAAGAGCAAGGAAAAAAAATAAAATAAAAAAGGAAAGAAAATAAAATAAAAGAAATTAATTAATAAATAATTTGGAGAATATTAAAATATTATTAAAAGTTCCATGTTAGCGCCAATTATACCACGTTAGCTTATTGGATTCCACATCAGCAAAATCCAGTCAAAATTAGTTGGAATGACTGAATTGACACTAAGTTAAAAATCTTAGGACTAAATTAACGCAAAGTCAAAAAGTTTAGGACTAAATTGGTATCAATAAAATGTTTATAACTAAATTGGTATGAAGTTAAAATGTTTATGATTAAATTGGCATCGTAAAAGATTCAAGATTAAATTGGCATAAATAGAAATGGTTTAGGACTTTTTTGACACTTTTCCCGCGATTAAGTGGTGATCAATCTAATTGAATTAGATCATTGAGGGATGATTATGTTTTCATTATACTTGGTAATGTGGTTGCTAACATTCATAACCAATCGTTCACAGTACGAGGCGCATGTACTCGTTTAGTGTTGGTGTGTAGTTGGAATGGAATCATTCGGCTTTGTAAAAGCACACCCTCGATTGCTTTCAAATTCTACATGCATGATAACACTCATTAGTAAAAGATTCTTTTTGAGTAGTGTTGCTAAATTTGAAAATCTAGTGTCTAGTCTAATTGCAATATTGCAATAATTCCAAGGCTTGGATGTCGAGGGGATTTAAGGCTTTGTTTATGTGCTTCATAAAGAATACATGAATAGATAAAGCATATTTCGTGGTTAAACTTGGCTTTTCGTTTCTTTGTTGTATGTACTCTCTTCTGGCAATACTAAGTTGTGGCAAATTATTCGGCAAAATAAGAAATGGGGGTCATTCTTAAGTTAGACGAACCTTGTATGTTACCATTCGAACTAACATTTGATCTGTTGGCCATTGCCATTCACATTGTCCGGACTTTTACGATTCCATGTGAGAAATATGATTATTCTATTTAATTAGAGTAAATTTCAGTAAGCATTGAAAAGTGTCAAAAAGCTATATGTTAAGAAATCGGTTGGTGTGAATTCTTTTTTCTAGGTAACTTGTTGGAATTTATTAGTATGTTGATGAAATTCTCAAACTTGAGAATTAGCAATTTTTGTATTATTTTATCCACTTATATTTGCCTAATGTACCAAGGCTTCGGATTTGCCCATTTTTACATGAAATTATCACCTAAATCTAGGATGATTTACCAACTTTTGTTAAAAACCGAATAACCAACTAATTTAGAGTTATTAACTTTACTTTAAACTGCCGACCAATTGATTTATGTTTACCACCTCGTAAAAAGATTTTTATTTGCCTTATTTTGCAAACCCTTGCATTTGCTAGCATTTTTTTAGAGATAAACAACCTAAATTAGTTTGACTTACTATTGAGTTAGTTACTTACCGATATTGCAATTTTATTAATTTGCCGACCTTATAAAGAAATTACTGACCTTGACAAAGTGACTCGTTAACTATTATTTTATTTTTCCAATCAGTTTTGGGTTATTAACGCTAGCCTAAATTAATTACACATGCTCATTTTTATAATTACCAACTTTAATTTACTATAATAGTTACGTCTTAAATTTATCAACTCTCATATAAAATTACTAATTCTAATGTAAGTGATTGATTGGCTTTTCTCCGATTCATTAATATTTTTTGTAAAAAAAAAAAGTTCTAATGTGATTGCTTCGAGAGGTTCGCAATCAGTAAATGAGACCATGAGCAAGAGCACGAGACTAATTTTTAACATTCCTGGAGGCTAATCTCACTGATTCCGGGGACTTTCCTTCCAGTTTATCACTTTTAGAAAGAAGAAAATTATTTTTGACCAAACCTCAAAAAAGGGGGAAAAAAAAGTTAACGTTTCTCGAAGTAAGAGAAGGTCTCTCTCCCTTTGATTGATTAATTAATAAAAGGAGGAGCAATGCATGCACGTTAGCAAGCTCCACTGACTGGCCTCTCTTCCTTTCCTGCTATAAAAAAAAAAAAAAAACAGCTTGGCGACTTCTTCCCTTCTTCCTCTTCATATTTCACGTCCCTCTCATCAGATCGCAGCTTAAAAAGCAGAAACCAGACATCACACCAACTCGCAAAAGCAAAAGGGCAGGCCAAAAAGCAACGCGCACTCTCTGGGCGCCCTCAGGGTCTTCGCCAACCTCTTTCGCATTAGCGCCAAAAGAAGCTTGCTTTCTGCAAAGGCAAAAAGCAGACACTGTGAAGCAGAAGTACACCACGTTAAGCAAATGCGGGATATCCCAATTATATACACCTCC
This sequence comes from Corymbia calophylla, assembly GCA_014182845.1. Classification (NCBI taxonomy): domain Eukaryota; kingdom Viridiplantae; phylum Streptophyta; class Magnoliopsida; order Myrtales; family Myrtaceae; genus Corymbia; species Corymbia calophylla. Next base: position 5,357,600 of record CM024698.1, on the reverse strand, counting down.
ACAGTCATGCCTTCTGTCTCATCTTCGTTGCTCTGTGTTTCGCTTCCATGGCTGAGATTGTGCCTGCGGATTTCGTTGACGCAGCATATGATTGGACCGATGATACTGCTGCTTCAGCTAGCAGCAGCAGCAGCAGCGCAAGACCCATTATGGGGTCTCTCACTTATGGCCATGATTATGAACATAGACCGGAGCCCTTTGATAGCGAGAGGTATCTCACCTATGGCCGTGATTACAAGTATAGACCACAGCCCTTTGATAGCGAGAGGTTGCCCATCACGTTGTCTCCAGAGATTCAGAGGTTCCTTCGTGTTGCCAATCAGATAGAACGTGAGGAGCTTCGTATTGCCAATCTGATAGAACGTGAGGAGCCTCGTGTTGCTTATCTATGTAAGTGAGTTTAAATTTGGTCTTAGGTTGTCTTTTTCTTTGGAAAAGATCGATTTTTTATTTTGGAAAGAAATTTGAATGGGAAGAATCGTAAGCTGTTCAAAGTTTCTCTTCACGGGTCATCTTGGTGTTGATAAAGAGTAAGCTTTTACATTATTCTGTGGGTGCCAAAGGTTTGGTAAGAACTAGTTGACTGACATGCCAGAATGGAGACGTTAACAACAATTTAGCATTACCTTTAAACTAGGCCTCACGATATAGCAATGCAAAATGGAACAGGATCCAGATTTTATTTTTGTTCAATAGCACCCTTGATGGTAAGTTACTGCTACGAGTTTCATCATTCAACATTGAAATCGACAATTACGTGTCAAAGAGAAAGGGAGTTCAAAAGATCTTGGAGTTTGAAAATTCAGTTTTTTTTACTGATCCCAACTTTCATGTGATGGGGGTGTTTTATCTGGTTCCGAAGTTGGGGGACCACAGTAGCTCATGGAAGTTCGATCATGGGCTGTAAGCATCTTTTGCGTTGTTCATTTGGATCTCATTGGCATGTTGGCAGGCCGGTTTCATGCTTTTACGATAGCGCACAAAATGGACCCTAATTCTATTGGACGGGGTGTCCGGCAGTTCAAAACTTCTCTCCTAAAGCGACTCGAACAAGTAAGCGCATACGCATTTTAACCCTCTGTAAAAGGAGGTTAGCTTGTTTCCAACTTTAGTGATAGCATAGGGATGAGTTAGGATATCGATCAACAAAATCTTGTTTTATAGATGAGGATATATAATTGCTACTCGATCAGATCAAATAGTTATAAATGTCTACCAAGTTATCAATTTAAGTCTGATACTATCAGTCTATGCTGTAAGACTCTGCCCGTTGACTGCACAATACATCAATTACCATGTTCACTTTCATTGAACTTGTTGACCATGTAACGGTAATCAGTTCTACACCCTTACTTAATTGTAAATATGCACAAATTTCCTTCCTAGGTAAAATTTTCAGAACTAGAAAGAATTTCAGCTCTGTAATCATGGTTTCATTTGTCCATAGATAACTCTAGTATAGCTTGTTCAAAATTCGTATCATTCTTCAGTTGTAGGAAACAAAAATTTCATGACGGGTCTGATAAAGGAAGGTGGAAGCTTGAGCATCTAAGCATCATTATTCTGTATGAGCATCCTACTGCTTTCTCACTGAGTGGAAAAAGGCTTCTTTAGAGGAAGTTGTTGCATCTTACTTCTCCCCCCACGTATCTTTGTAAAAATGGCTTTTAATTATGGAACTTTGGGTTGATGACTATTTTCCTCTTATACTCCTAGAAGTTATTGTAGTTATGCTCTGACACTATTGAGCTCTTGCTCTTATTGATTGTGTTGTATTCATGATTGATAGTTATCAATTTTTGTGGAGAGATGCTGGCTCAATCTGGTTGAATGTCAATTTTATGAATTTCAGGATGAAGTGATTACCGAAACAAGGCGTAAGGAAGGGAGTGATAGACGTGAACTTAAACGTGTTTATCATGCATACAATGACTACATCACAAAAAACGTTGGGGCAATTGATGTAAATAATAAGTAAGGATTTCTGATGGAATTCGTTTCATGACAGCAGTACCTCTTTTCAGCTCACATAATGAAAATATGTTTTCTTGCCCGTGCTAAAATTAATTTTTGAACAATCACAGGGAAAAAATGACCATAGCAAGAAGAATTGCTCAAGTGTTGCTTGAAGTATTCAAAACATTAGCAGATGCAGCAGAGTTACAGGTATGCTCTTCTTCCCTGCTTTCATTGAAATTCAAGAAGTATACTATCAATGCCTTAACTTGTATAGGACGCTTATTTTAGTACCACAACTTTTTACCGGCTCATTTAAGTGCCAAAATCGGAGAAAAATGATCATTTAAATGCCTTCGGCGAGATATTCCAGCCAAAATTAACACATGACTTTTTTAATTAAATTTTTTAATTGACGTGGCACTTAATGTCATTTTACCAACTTTTCGTGAATCACTTAAGTGCCAAATTTTTTGAAAAATAATTTTTTCAATGTCAAATTTTTTGAAAAACGATTTTTTCAATGCCAAATTTTCACTGACATTGAAAAATTGTTTTTCAAAAAATTTGGCACTTAAGTGATATGCAGAAAATTGATTAAACGATGTTGTTTAGCACCCACATGCTCTGGCAAGCCACATTAGCTAAAAGTATTAATAAAAAAAATCCACGTTGGATTTCTGGCGAATCATATTGGCGATGGCACTAAAAAAGTTGTTTTTCAAAAAATTTGGTACTGAAGTGAATCGCTAAAAACTTATGGCACTAAAGTAAGCAACATACACAAGTTAAGGCAGTGTACTTCTCCCAAATAAGATATATTGATGTTGATTACAAATTGGCCATTGAGATGGCGTGTCCTACTTGCGTGTTCATCTAAGATATACCCTTTTGTTGAATTTCTTTTCTTCGTTTCTTGTTCTGCAGCCTACCACTGATCGGAGTTTCTATGTTCCCTATAACATTCTGCCACTCGACCCTGGAGGTGCTCAGCAGGCAATTATGCAACTCCCAGAGGTCTGGTGCCATGAAAAAGTTCTTCCTTTATAAACATTGTGTAACTATGTGGATATCTTTCAATGGCTTGTCTCCAGACCTTTCAGCAAGTGTGATTTGCACGACCTCATTAGTCTTAAGGACATGCTACTCTTTTGTTACCATTTTGCTAGTGAATTAGTCCACTAGGGATTAGTACTACACTAAGGTTGCCAATGCTAAATGTATGAGGTATCCAATCTGATGTTACAGATTAAAGCTGCAGTTACGGCACTTCGTACTATTCATGTTCTGCCTCCTCTTGAAGATTTACAGAAAGATGCAGCTTCCATGGATTTATTTGATTTTCTTCAAAGTTTCTTCAGATTCCAGGTGACTAATGATATGGTGACATTCTTAGATCAGTGCAGTTTATTTTCTGCATATTGTTAGGAAATCCATTCAATCAAGCGAGCAAAGTGGATGTGATGGTTCAACTGATGGACATGCAGTCTAATGATGGTTCTAATCTTGTTAAGACTTACTCTTCACAGGAAGGGAATGTGGCAAACCAAAGGGAGCATCTTCTTCTCCTCCTCGCTAATGCCCATGTCAGGCATAATAAGAAACAGGCATCAGTTTCAAAGGTATTAGAATTCCTAAATTGCAGATAATTAAGTTAATTCCTATATTAATTTTGTGCTTCTTTGATTTGGTTAGCTTGAAGATGCAGCAATAGAAGAACTAATGAAGAAATTCTTCAAAAATTACACAAATTGGTGCAAATTTTTGGGGAAAAAGAGCAATATCAGGTAGGATTTCTTGTCTAAGCTGTTCCGGAAGAAGAGTCAGTACAGTCCTTCATGTTCCTTCACGTGATATTATCGTCACCAATAATCTCCTATAAGTTCACTTTCATCTATAAATTTTGCTTTTCCACATGAAAAGCCAGCAAATTTATTCTATTTTTAAGTTAATATGTGTACATGCAGACTACCTAATGCAAAACAGGATGCACAACAGTACAAAATTCTGTATATAGGGCTTTACCTTCTTATATGGGGGGAGGCTGCAAACTTGCGCTTCATGCCTGAGTGTCTCTGTTACATCTTTCATCATGTAAGTCAATTCTATCTTAAGTTTATGTTCTGATTGGCAGACATGAAGATGCTGCTTGCTCAGTTGCATGTAATTTGTCCATTTGATGTCAATCTGGTGCGACAGTGAATGCAACCCTTAATTTTAGTGGAAGTGCATGATGTTAGATGAAACTCTGAAACTAAATAGTCATTCTTCATTGCTTAAAGTGCATGGACCATAGGGTTTTTTTCTGTACAGTCATCCTGCCTTTTCTTCCTGCTAACCAAAGAGGGAACCCAACCTGCAATTCAGGTGGTAAAATCTCTCGGGGTGTGCAGGTTTCGCCATGCTAGAATCCTGCTGTTAGTTCTTTAGGATTTTTTTTTTTTTTTTTTTGTCGAATGACTTGAGAACAGATAAAAGTCGATTGCTGATTCAAGAAAGAGGTATCATTTCTCAGGCTTTTCCAAAATGAAGACGGGGCAAGATATCTAGGTTTTTTGAATGCTTACTTTGTATGAATAGTTCTTGGGAGACGTCTCCACTGGAAAGCATACTTTGTCAAGAAGTGGAACACTTGCTTTTCACATTTATCTACTATGTGCTTTGTATGCGGCTTCCCTGATTGCATACGCACACTTTTGGGGTGAACTAACATGGAGTAATTCACAAATTGACTGCTTAAGACCTCAGTTAGCAGAAACTACAATCGAGTTGTAACCTCGACCTGATTTTCCGGGAGCAGAGAATGTTAGAGTCTATTTAAATCTACTGGGAAAAATTTTCTTTCTTTATTTTTTAATTTGCTGTTTGCTTATACGAATTGCCCCACCTAGCCATAGGGTGAATTCATTTGTTATTTGGTCTTTGTAAGGTTAGATGGCATATGAATTACACGGCATATTGACTCGTCGCCTCACATTGGAGGTCATCCCAGCTTATGGAGGAGGGCCAGAATCTTTCCTGAACAACGTGGTTACCCCAATTTACAGGGTCATATGTGCTGTAAGTACATTAGATCTTTTGTATGCCATGCTTTGAAATTACCCTACGTTTCTTACAATTTTTTTTTCTGGAAAAATTTAGGAGGCCGAGAAAAACAAAAATGGGACAGCCCACCATTTTACTTGGAGGAACTATGATGATCTGAATGAGTACTTCTGGTTATAATCTATGCCTTACATATCAAAGTTCTCAAAAGCTAGAGTTTCCAAACTTTTGTAAGTATGTCACTATTTACATGAATCTGCAGGTCTCCTGATTGTTTTCAAGTAGGTTGGCCTATGCGTTTGGACCATGATTACTTCTATGTACAGCCTTCACAAAATTGCCGTCGTCGGGGTGTTTCAGATGATGCTGCTGAACTAAAGAAGGAGAAAGGAGATAATGATGATGAAGAACTAGGGGTAAGCTATACTACTTTTGCATTGGTCGTGCCAGTATTTGGTTTCATTGTAATTAGTCTTATGATGTATCGGGAAGAAATCATTCAAATTATTGACTAGTCTGAAATAAATACTATCCCTTTTATGTCATTAAGCATTCCAGACTTTTAAAATAGACATTCACGCATTCTGTTGTTTGAGGCATAAGCTTCATTGTATGTGACTAAACTTTGCTCCCAGCTTGGCACAAGCATGCATAGGATAATGTCTGTTTTCTTATTTCTTCTTTTGTTAGCACTTGACAATAGACAAATATGATAGGCTGACTAAGGGTCATTTGGTAACCATTTTGTTCCTGGAAACAATTTCTCCTATATAAGCTTCGAGACCGGGTGGTCTTCGCAATTAAAGAGACATTTGGCGATAAGCTTGTGCTTGTTTGGAGAGATCATCATAAATGATTAAAGTGTGTTTCAACGAGAGCTGCTCTTGTATTAGAAGTGAGGTATTGTAACGTAGCTGGGAATCCGCCGTTTCAGCTACCATAATAGTGTATTCCATAGCTCCCCTTTCCTGGAGAGTATTCACTACCCGAGCCATAGAAGATGCTTTTTGATCAATAGCTACATAAACACATATTACATTTTGACTTTGTTGATTGAGAATAGTATCTATGGCTACTGCTATTTACAGAGCCTACTTTAACATCGACAACTTACAAGGTGCTAAGCCAGCTTATATTTCCGCCCGCGTCCCTCCTTTTGTGTCTGTTTCTCCACTTTTTGCTTTCATTCAAATTTAGCAATTAAAGTATCGAGACATGTCTGGTTTATCTTTTATATTGTTTGAAATTCTATGAGATATATTCATGGTACATCATTTCTCGGTTATCATGCAAGGGAATATTCAGGGGTTTCACATTCCTTTATCACCGTGGCTGAAACATGTAGAGTTTTAGGATAATAGTGAAGTCAATGATCTGTGGTTGGGTAATAGCCTTATTATGAAATATGAAGTATGTTGAATAAAATGGGGTAGGATTATTGGGAGATTCCTTGATAATCATCAATGCGTCAGAGCTTATGTTTCTTGTCACAGTATTCTTTAGGTAAGTGCATTTCATCACTTCCCTTGAACTGCGAAAATCACTTCCCTTGAACTGCGAAAATTTATGTAGCTTTTCTGTTCTTTATATTGCCTTTCAACTTTAGACAACTTCACAACCCAGTGCTCCATAGCTTTATATACCATGGTTTTGCTTTTCCAGCTTGTATATTTATTTCACAGGGTTCTAAGGAGGAATATAGTGAACAAAAATGGTTGGGAAAGACAAATTTTGTGGAGATTCGGTCGTTTTGGCAAATCTTTAGGAGCTTTGACAGAATGTGGAGTTTTTTAATCCTGATGCTTCAGGTGCGTCTACTGTCTTTACTGGAGTTCGGTGACTTCTTGTTTCCTCTGATGGTTCTGCTGCTTCTTTAATAAGTTCATCTTTCTTTTTCTCTAGGCAATGATTATCATGGCCTGTCATGATTTGGGATCTCCTTTTGAGTTGTTTGACAAAGGAATATTCGAGGATGTCTTGAGCATTTTCATTACTTCTACAATCCTTAAGCTCCTTCGAGGTCTGGTATTCCATCTCGTCTGTCTTTATTTGGGGTTTGAATGTCTCTGGCTGCATTTGTAGATTTTGAGGGCCAGTATTGCATTCCAGAGAAAAAAGTGTGATTCATAACTGATGATATTTGAAGTCTCGTCCTAATGCCTCTAAGTGCAATTACACTGATGATAACCATAAGCAGCAAGCAGTGACTAGAATCAGAGGCAGATTCTAGTAGAAATAATTCTGGAAAATATCCTTACCACCTCCTGCCTCCTTCCTCTTACAGCCTTATAATAAAAAGTAAAGACTTTCAATTGCCTAATGCTCCTTCCTATCTGCTCAAGCATTATGCATAGCTTCAGCATTATTTTCATTCCTTGAAAAAGGTAAACAAATGTAACATCCCCTGAAGAATGAAGTGATTTTTGTCATCCACTTGTTTCTCAAAGTGGGCTTCGATATTTAGTTAAACTGTATTGTTTGACGTTTCTTTGTTGATCAATTATTATAAGTTACTCCGTTCTGAAAAGCAATATTTCCATCAGTTAAAGCGTACTCCTTTTTTGTCATCACATTAGTCAAGAAAGGGTTTCCCTCATCAGCCAGGCAATTTCAGTATGTGAATCTACACTGAGTTTCGATCAGAAAAGCCAAAAGATAATGTAAGCATGTATATTTAAGGACTTCACGTGGCTTTGTTAATCTAAAGATAGATAGGAATGGTTGCCTCTCAATATTGATTTGCCTTTATTGACAACATTATCATGCATTTCTACTAAAATTAAACGCAGCAATGGTCTACTTATGAACTGTAGAATTCTGAGAAGAAATCTTGCCTGCAGTTATTATTGACATTGCCTTCACATGGAAAGTGCGGTACACTATGGATTCTTCGGAAAGAATTAGACATTGGTTGAACCTGGCGGTTGCTGCAACGTGGATGATAATTCTTCCCACATGTTATGCTAAGTCAAGAAAAAAATATACTTGTTATTCCATGCAAAGTGGGAGCTGGCTTAAAGAATTGTGCTTTTCGCCATACATGATTGCTGTTGGAATATATATGTTGTCTAATGCTGTCCAGATGGTGCTGTTCTTCGTTCCTGCTGTTAGCAAGTATATTGAAGTCTCAAACTGCTGTACATGCACAATACTATCCTGGTGGACAAAGGTAGGGTATTAGCTTAGTAACTGGTTGTTCTTTTTACATTTTCTATTCGTGCTTGGGAATTGTTGCATTGGATCTAGTTATGCACTGGTGCCATCACATAATTTATGGCATCACTGGATCCAATTGTTTCAATTTGCTGCAGTGGACAATGGAACTAGTAGTGTCTCAATATTTGGTAAATACCAGTAACATGTAAGTTAATGATTAAATTATGGATCTTGTCTGAGAGAAATTTCCCAACAAAAAAGGTAATTCAGGATGCAGACATATGTTTTTCTTTCACTGAGGTACTTCTCGATTCCTAAGACCTCTCAACAATGCCATTTTGTATCCAGCAGCATAAATAGCTCATTCTTGACTGCATTTAAAGGGATCGTGAATGATAACATCATATGCCATCGAATTACAGGAACTGATTCTTTTTAACTTCTCATTCTCTTTTTACTTTTGAGTCTACCTTGCAAACTGTGACTCAAATGAACTACTAGAAAATTCATATGGGTAATTATAGTGACGGTAATTGAGTTCCTGTTGAAATCTATCTCAAAGAACTTTATTTGAATGATTTTCTGAACAGTGATGATTTTGCTGTCTGAAATTCTGTTCCTTCTTGCACAATCCTCATGTGTACCATGAAAATGTTTATCCACCTTAACAATAGATGGAGTACAGTGAAAACACTGAGTCCACTAATTCAGATATTTGCGGGACTCGAGATTAGGGTTAATCTCCTCTTTGCTATGGCTTTGATCATTCACGTATCATCTGACTCTATACAACATCAACTTTTCTATGAATATCAGTAACAACTAGTTTGACTAGAGTGTCATGGATCCTTATTGTCCTGATTAGCTGTATTTCACATAATGACTGGTTAAAATCTCCCCTTATATCATGCATGACTTTTTTTTAAAGTGAATTACATCAGTAGATTCTGTGCAAAAGTGCCAGCTTATCTCTTTATATTGTAGCCTAAGCTATTTATTGGGCGTGGGATGCAAGAAAGCCAACTTTCACAGTTGAAGTATGTTCTGTTTCCCTCTGGTGAAGCTTTGTTTTCATGAAGATTTGTTCTTCTGTAATTGTTTCTATTGGTTGCTCATGATGTAGGTATACGTTGTTCTGGTTGCTGGTCTTATCCAGCAAGTTCTCATTCAGCTACTTCTTTGAGGTGAGGAATTTCCTAGAAAGAATGAATGAAGACTACAGTGATAATGAAATTACTATCAAAATGTGGTTCCAATAAGATGTTCATAAGTTCTTCTCCTAACTTAGTACTCTATGCATGTCAACTTTGAGTTGCATAATTTTAAGTATAATCGCAGGAGTACTATTTGTTGGCATAAGAAAGCTCGACTCCATACATCTATTGCCTGATATCCGCAACTATATAAGAAAACATTTCATGACACATATACCGCACTGGTCCTCCATTGCTCTTTTTTTATATTTCTGGCCTTCTTAGTCCTGCAGCCATTTGACATGGTTAAAACCTGTTTGGTAAAACTGAAAATGAAGTGCTGAAAATCTAAGTTCTGAATTTTATGTGTTGACCATTTTAACTGCTGAAAATGAAAATAAAATATTGTTTGATCATGACTGAATATTTAGTACCAAATAACATTTTTTTTCTTGCCAATTATAGAATTGTGAATATTATTGGTAGGTTTTAGGCTTTTAGCAATGGAACAGGCAAGATTTTACTTCCGATTTGTATGCCATTTCTAATGAATTAATTAATTAACTCCATCATTACTCAGCCAATTAAGTGATTTTTGACTTAATTTGAATTTTTAAATCAAAACTAGTTATGATTATTAAACGTGCTTAACTTTATTAACTGTTGAATACAGTAATTTTCTGCACTCGTTGGAGTTACCAAACATGCTCAAGTTAGATGAATTGTCTTTCTTGATCTCACCTCTATAATTTGGAGTGCGGCCATATCAATGTAACAAATAAAGATGAGCCTTTGGCTTTCTGGGGGACAAAGGCTGCAGATAGTTGCATATGCTAGCGTTTTAAATATGACTGACCTGCCACTTGTCACCAAATTATTGAACAAATTGCAGATAAAACCACTGATCACCCCAACCAGACAAATTATGACAATTGGTGTGAAGTATGATTGGCATGAACTTTTCCCAAAAGGTGATTGTCTACACTCCTTGAATTCGTGTTTCAAAGTTGGATTTGATATTCGAAGTGCAAACCTAACAAGAATCTGTCATTTTCCAGTTCGGAGTAATGCTGGTGCAATCACAGCCATATGGGCACCTGTAATAGTTGTAAGTATCAACCAACAAATGGGCAGCGGTCTTTGTTTATGTCCAAATTTCTAGCTCGAACAATTTTTAAGCTAGTTTTTGAATCTTGAATGTTATTACACTATCATCATTTGATATCTAAAGCACTGCTTCCTGCTTACAGCGACATTGAATTTGTTGTTTAAACTTGAGATATGTCGAAATTATAGATGCTTCAATTTTTGGATATCACTTTACATTAATTACTGTATTCATGACATTCTTATTTAATTTCTATCTTTAGGTGTATTTCATGGATGCTCAGATATGGTACTCTGTTTTCTGTACAATTTTTGGTGGTGTCTATGGCATTCTGCATCATCTTGGTGAGGTAAGATTTATAGCTTTCCTCTGAAATAAATCTGTTAGAGGTCTCAATTCCTTTTTCTTATGTAGATCCGGACTTTGGGAATGCTAAGGAGTAGATTCCATTCCTTACCTTCTGCATTCAATGCTCGCATAATTCCACCATTGAAAAAGAAGCAAAAGGGCAAAAGAGAAGGGTACTTCAATAAGCAAATTGGAAAGGTAGGAGGCCTCGACAATTCTATACTTCTTTTTGTCCAGTTAAAAAATATCATCAGCATCATCATCATCATCATGACTCCCAATCTGGAACTTTTCTCAGGTTCCTGGAAATGAAAAAAGTGATGTTGCCAAATTTGCTGTGGTATGGAACGAAATTATACACAAACTTCGACTAGAGGACTTGATAAGTGATAGGTTGGCTTTATTCTTTGCTAAGTACTTTCTAAGGTCTCCTTTTAAAGAATAATCACATTAACACACTTCTTGGAATTAGGGAAGTAGATTTGATGGTGATGCCCATGCCCAAAGAGAACCCTTTGGGAATAGTTTGTTGGCCAGTTTTTCTTCTAGCTAATAAGGTACCATCATGTACTGTGATGTTACTTGTTTCTCCGAGTGTTCTTATCTGCCTTGGTTCACTACTGACAATGGACCCATTTTTGGAAAGCTTTCAACAGCATTGAGCATTGCCAAAGACTTTGTGGGGAAGGATGAAAGTCTCTATAGGAAAATAAGGAAGGATATGAACATGTACCATGCAGTGCAAGAGTGCTTTGAGTCCATGAAGTTCATCATCGAACTTTTAGCTGTTGGAAATACAGAGAAAAGGTAGAGAGATAATGTCATTGACTTTTTACGTTGAGTACAATTAATAGAGTGTTTATTAGGAGCAGGCATATGCATATCTTATCTTAAGACTTCGTAGCTCTTCATTGTTTTGGCCATTCTTTTTTCTCCAAATTAGTATGGAATGCGGTAGGTAGTCTGTTGAGTTTCTACATGTAGTTCGAAGAAACAGTTCCAATCCACTTGCAATGTTAATAATGCTAAACTAGGAGATAGATGGGTTAATTAGAACTGAAATAACTTTGACTGATAAATAGATGTCTGTTTCTACTGATAATTGATCTGTTTTTCACACACACACACATATCTATGTTGGTGGCCTTTATTTGAAAAAGGTTCAGCTAATGATAAAGGGATTTTTGTTTTCTCTGTCCTAGCACATTGATTGTGGTTGTGAATGTGCTTGATTCTGGGCTTTAGACAGTATTACCAAAATTCTTTATCAGGGTAATATCTAGCATACTGAAAGAAATTGATACAAGCATCAGAGGATCAACGGTTCTGAAGGACTTCAACTTGAGTTGCCTTCCAGCTCTGCGAGATAAAGCTGTTGACTTGCTTGAACTTTTGGTAATTGTCGCAGTTCTAAGGTTGATTCTTTACACTCTGTAATGACTTGTCCTGATTATTGTCTGAAGCACTCCTGCTATGGATTGCATGCATTAGCTTGGTGGCAACGAGAATCATTGTGGAAGGGTTGTGAAAGTACTTCAGGACATCTTTGAGCTTGTAACCCGTGACATGATGATACATGGGGACAGGTTAGTTGGATTAACTCTACTGAATGTACAACTAGTTCAATTGCTTTCCTTCATTGAAATTACCTTCTTCCAGAATATTGGATATTCTCGACACTTCTCAACAAAAAGAGCATGAGTATCCTTACTTCTCTAGGGGACTTGAGCCAGAGTTATTTGTGTCAGTTACTGGGGAGGATTCTGTTCATTTCCCGTTGCCAGACAGTGGCCCCTTGAATGAGCAGGTACATCTTATTTACTGTCATTCGCTGCCATTTACCATCACCCCAACCCCCAAAAAAAAAAAATTATATATATCAAAAGGAATGCAGTAATTTGATATACCTTTCTCGGCCTTTTGTCTAAGATCAAGTTTAGTATTTTGTTCTCACCAGTTCAAAAGTACGCACATATTTGTGGTTAAGTACATGTAATTAAATGTGACCATCTTGACTTTCTATGGCAGATCAAGCGTTTCTATCTTCTGTTAACCATCAAAGACGCAGCAGTTGATGTACCCTTCAATCTAGAAGCCCGAAGACGTATATCATTCTTTGCTACTTCTCTTTTTATGGATATGCCTAGTGCTCCGACAGTACGCAGCATGCTATCATTTAGGTATACTCTGTTTATGCAGCGAGTGAGATGACTGGTATTAGGTGAACATTTTATTTTCCCTAACCTCCTTGTCGCTTTGAAAGAAAATTGATGTAACTACTTCTAGCATAAGATTAGTTTCTCAAGAGACAGAAATGTATGTTAATCCAAATGGACCAATGAAGAACAATTTCTTTGGAAGCTTTATGGTGGTTCAAACGACAAGGATGCAAAAAGACACATTTTGAGTATTGTTCACATTGAGAAGATAAGATGGTGTACTCACATTCTTGAAGTGCATAAACATTTTTTTTATTTTTTGGAGTTTTCAAGATGATAGGATAGTATATCATATCTATTCAGCTATAGTGTAATTGACATCTTCACTTCAGCTGAAAGAGAGCTGCTTGTGACTCTTTTCTGAGCGAATGCCTCTTCTTTGACAGTGTTTTAACTCCACATTACATGGAAGACATTAATTTTTCGATGAGGGAGCTCCATTCCAGCCAAGAAGAAGTTTCCATCTTCTTTTATATGCAAAAAATGTATCCAGGTTTGTGCCATGTAGGACACTTTTGAGTGATTGCTGTCTGATTCACTCAAGTGTAGCTTTTGGCTTACATATGTTACTTTCCATTTCATAGATGAGTGGACAAACTTCTTGGAACGGATGGGTTGTGGAGATGTAGAAGAACTGAAACATGAAAATGGGGAGGAAGAGCTGAGAAATTGGGCTTCTTTCAGAGGGCAAACGCTGAGCAGAACAGGTAAAGTTTGCCTCATTTAATGCATTTTTGGTCCATGAAAGTTCAAGAAGGGACGCAGTTACAAATTTTACTTTGAACTTACTGAGGTTGTGTGCAGTGCGTGGAATGATGTACTATAGGGAAGCCTTGAAACTTCAAGCTTTCCTTGACATGGCAGAAGAGGAAGGTTCGTAATCTAAACTCAAAGCTCAAGTTAGAGCAATGTTTCTGGGTGGTAACATACCCAGAGCCACACCTAGATCTCATTCCAATATTCTTTCCCTTTACTTGTTTCCATGTAGATATTCTTGAAGGTTGCGATGCTTCTGCAAGAGAAAATCCAGCACTATCTGCTCAACTTGAGGCTCTGGCAGACTTAAAATTCACCTATGTAGTATCCTGTCAAATGTATGGGTTACAAAAGTCATCTGGAGATCCGCATGCAAAAGACGTACTCGATTTGATGATAAGGTAATGTTGTAGGAAAACTAGCAAATGTGACTCCAATGAGTACATAGTTTAGGTATTCAAATTATTGTCACTTTGGTAGTTTATTGACATTACCTTGTTGATTGAGTGCTTGAAGGTATCCATCACTTCGTGTGGCCTATATTGAGGAGAAAGAAGAGATTGTGGCCAGCAAGCCTACGAAGACTTATTCATCTGTATTGGTAAAAGCTGTCAATCGTTTAGATCAGGTAGCAGTCCATCTGGCTGCATTGCATCACAGAAACTTCGTGTACTTTTCACAAGGATCTATAAAATGATGTTGATAATTACATTAAAAAAAATTAATGCTTGAAAGAAGGAAATTGTGTCAATCATCTTGAAAGAAATAAAGAAGATTAGAACTGAAGAAAAATCATCACATCATTTGTGCTGTATCCTCAACTAGCATTCAAGTCAAAATTCTTCTCGGCAACTATAGCATCAAGTTCACTATTGAATCACTGCTCGACTTGTATTACATTGTCAAGCTAGATTGTTCTATCAAATTTACATCACAGATGTTTGATAGCAATTTTTTGCAGGAAATATACCGCATAAAACTTCCTGGTACACCAAAAATTGGAGAAGGAAAGCCCGAAAATCAAAACCATGCCATAATTTTCACTCGTGGTGAAGCTCTCCAAACAATTGATATGAACCAAGTAGGTATGGTTTTTTTGAAAAAGGAGTTTGTGGCCCCGGTAATTGCTTGATTATGATGCTTGGTTTGATAGGATAATTATCTGGAGGAAGCTATGAAAATGAGGAACCTTCTAGAAGAATTCCACCAGGAGAAAGGGCATCGACCTCCTACTATACTTGGACTTAGGGAACACATATTTACTGGAAGGTAATCCGAATGACTAGGCAATGATTTGGTGCTTTAAGTTATTCTTCCCACCAGTGAGGCCCAAATTGCATGAGTTGTACTAAATAATGGTTTTGCACTTAGAGGATCAACAGGTTATAGTAACATGAAAATGAATATGGCAACAATTAAAGTGCTTAAGATTTGTGAAATATGTTGGAGAGCATTATGAAATCTACCAGGTGTACAGCATCCGTTACACCAAATAAGTTGACCTTGCCTGATAGTAAGGAGAAGTAAAAGCATAAGAAATGACAATATGAAGGACAATTTCCTACTGCAGTCTCTGAAAGTTTTCCCTATTAAGCTCGACTTCCTTAGAATAATCAGAAAGGGAATTTTAAACCCTGATACCTCCCTTTTAGAAAAAAAGAAGAAGGGAAACCGCATTCTTTCTGGAACATGTTGAGCTGAATGATGTTACTTTTGTTGTAAATTTAGGAGAATCACTCTGAACACTTCATTCAGGATCCTAAGCTATTCTGTCCATGTTTTGTCAATATTGGAGAACAAGTTGAGGAGTGTAAGCAGAAGCTCAATTTTTGTGTTTCTCCCACATTGCAGTGTTTCTTCTTTAGCATGGTTCATGTCATATCAGGAGACTAGCTTTGTCACAATTGGTCAGAGGCTTCTTGCCAACCCTCTCAGGTAAGGATATGCTCTTTCATCAATCTCATGCTCCAAAAAGGACTGCTTGCCCATGAAAGTGTATAATTTACTTTTGGATGTAGCTAACTTGACAAAGGCCAAGAACCAAGAATTTTGTTCTCATGAAGATATTCCAGAACTATAATTTTGTATATCACAAACAGCTTTATGAGCGTGATTCCAGCTGAAGGCTTTCTTACTTTAATTTCTGTTGCTTTTGTCTTTGATTACTCTTTCTTTCTATCGAATTTATTCTCCTGTAATTTGGTCAATAATTTTTCTTGATTTCGTGGGCAGGGTAAGATTCCACTACGGACATCCCGATGTATTTGACAAGATATTTCACATTACTAGAGGCGGTATAAGCAAAGCATCAAAGACAATCAACTTGAGCGAGGATGTATTTGCTGGTAATATTTTGTCACCGTAGTACTCTCCAATCAAGCAATTGTCTTCTTTCCTTTTTTACATTTGTGTGGGGGTAGGGAGAAACAGGCATCTGCAAGTTTGATAAAGGACCAACTGACATGTTCCTTGTGTAGGATTCAACTGTACTCTTCGGCGAGGGAGTATTACTTATCACGAGTACATGCAAGTCGGAAAAGGTCGGGAAGTAGGCCTAAGTCAGATCTCAAAGTTTGAAGCAAAAGTGGCTAATGGGAACAGCGAGCAGACTCTAAGCCGTGATATATACCGTCTAGGACAGCAGTTTGATTTCTTCCGGATGCTATCATGTTACTTCACAACCATTGGCTTTTACTTTAGTAGCCTGGTACTTGCTTAAAAGGATATTTCACTTTTACAATTAATATTACCATTAAAGCTAGAGGAAACCTGGATGTATGTTTAGTTGTAGACATCACCATGGTGGGTTGCTGATGATAGTAATTGGAATGGTCAGATTTTCCCAAGATAGGTAACACATTTGAAGTTATTCCTGAAGAGGATACTATGTGGAAATTATTCACTTGAATCCCCTCACATTAATGCGAGTAGCATTTTTCTGGTGATATATCTGTTATATGGAAGCTGTTCTAATCTTCTTTTGATTCCTTGTATAGGCATGTGGTGCCTGTAGTGATGATACTCTGTCTACATTTTTTGCTTGGAAGCACCATGATAAAATCTAATTTGGCTTTGTCTTTAATGTGTTTGCACAGATCTCTGTCATTGGAATCTATATCTTCCTGTATGGCCAGCTCTACCTAGTACTCAGTGGGTTGGAGAGAGCGCTTGTTCTTGAGGCCAGAGTTCAGAACATACGGTCATTGGAAACAGCTCTCGCGTCAGAATCTTTCATTCAACTAGGGCTTTTAACTGGCTTGCCAATGGTCATGGAGATTGGACTTGAAAAGGGATTTCTTATGGCCCTCAAGGATTTTATCCTCATGCAGTTGCAGCTGGCTGCTGTTTTCTTCACTTTCTCTCTTGGAACAAAAACTCATTACTATGGTCGGACAATACTGTATGGGGGTGCTAAGTATAGACCAACTGGGAGGAAGGTTGTGGTGTTTCATGCCAGTTTCTCAGAGAATTACAGATTATATTCACGGAGCCACTTTACTAAAGGGTTTGAACTGTTGCTTCTTTTGATCGTTTATGATTTGTTTAGACGGTCGTACCAAAGTAGCATGGCCTATGTGCTAATCACATATTCCATTTGGTTCATGTCTATAACTTGGTTGTTTGCACCATTTCTATTTAATCCTTCTGGGTTTGACTGGGAAAAGATCGTGGATGACTGGAAAGACTGGAACAAGTGGATCAATGTGCAGGGTGGAATAGGAGTTCAACCAGATAAAAGCTGGGAATCGTGGTGGTATGAAGAGCAAGCTCACATTCGTCATTCAGGACTGAGTTCAAGGTTAATTGAGATACTTCTGTCTCTGAGGTTTTTCCTATATCAGTATGGTCTCGTGTATCACCTTGACATTTCCCAGCAGAGCAAGAACTTTCTGGTTTATGTGCTTTCTTGGGTTGTCATTTTTGCAATATTCTTGCTGATCAAGGTAAGTACTTTAAAGTTGTATTGATTGAGCTTCCATACATGGATATTAACTTCTTTTCCCACATCAGAAGGCAAGAGCTCTCACTAGGATTTAATAACACAACGCAATAGTTTTTGTTTGGGACCTATATTGCAATGATGAATGATTTTGTCTAAGCATACAAATTACCTCAACGTCTATGCAGGCTGTGAACATGGGACAGCAACAGTTCAGCACTAAGTACCACTTTTGGTTCAGGCTTTTTAAAGCATTCCTTTTCTTCGGTGTGCTGTCCATCATAGTAATTCTTTCCATCATCTGCAAATTGTCTTGGATGGATATCATTGTCTGCGGTCTAGCATTCTTGCCAACCGGTTGGGGGCTGATACTGGTAAGCTTGGTTAAAGAAACTCTATTTTTCCTCCCTCCCTCAGACTTTCTCATGTTGTCTGACTGTTCCATTTGTCAGATTGGACAAGCAGTGAGACCCAAAATCGAGAACACTGGCTTGTGGGAATTCACCCTTGTTATGGCTAGAGCATACGACCATGGGATGGGTGTCATTCTATATGCACCGATAGCTTGTTTAGCGTGGTTGCCAATTATATCAGCTTTCCAAACTCGCTTCCTTTTCAATAAGGGCCTCAACCGGCGATTGGATTTACACTCGATTCTTGCTGGAAAGAAGAACAAAAAGAATAGGCAGGCATGAAACAGAACTTGCTCCCTGTATAGTAAATTAATTCTTGGTAATCCCCTTGTAATATTTTTGAAAAAATGGAAACAGTGATGTACAGAAGACCGATTTCCAGTAATTTTTATGCACTGGAAATATGAGAGAAGCTTACAATACAATGATTTCTTCCAGCTTGAGGCTGACACCAATAAGTATAGCCGGAGCCATACCTTCACCAAGAAGACTCTCATTTCTTCTGTGCTTTTATACGCTTGATACTTGAGTGACTTAAAAACA
Organism: Corymbia calophylla; assembly: GCA_014182845.1. Classification (NCBI taxonomy): domain Eukaryota; kingdom Viridiplantae; phylum Streptophyta; class Magnoliopsida; order Myrtales; family Myrtaceae; genus Corymbia; species Corymbia calophylla. The sequence goes on along the minus strand of CM024698.1, from coordinate 5,338,923 downwards.
GACAGCTACCCAAGATGGAACTTAGTTGCATATGTGGTTAAATGTTTGGTATAAAGAGGAAATACGTAGCGCTGTCGGTACTTCCATGTCGTGAGAATGAATGTCATTTTAGTGACACTTGATCAAATTTTTAGATCAGTGGTATTGATAGCTAAAGTGTCGCAAGAGTGCTCTCATCCTAGACAGAGTCTGGCTTGGTAGCTTTCTATGCTGCGATGACTTCGGTTCTGAAATCTAGCGCGTCGGGGATCAAAGCAGTCATCTCTCTTCTGATGTTTACAGCTGAAGGGTCAAAATCAGGAAATTGCCACGTAGTTATTCTTCTGATGTTTAAGTACATACGCAACATCAGTCCTTGGTTAAAGACACCACATACAAGGCCAACTCCTAAAGTCACTTCTATGACGGGTTAGTAGAAAAGCTTGTGTCTTTTCAATTGTATGCAGTGGACCTAATTGGATAGTTAAGCAGTCAAGAGTATCCAATGAATTCAAAAAAGTATGCTAAAGAGGACATTAGTAGCAGCCGCACCAAAAATTCCAGCCAGCAAGATTGAGCGGAAGCTATAGAGGTCGTAAAAAGCCAACCTCTGATAGACCGGGTGGCTGCATGACCAGTAAACCTATGATTTACAAAACTAAACATTGACAAAACATTACAGAATTATAGAAGACCCACACATCAACAAAAATCTACCGCACTAGCCGTAACAGTCTCGTAATCCTTTCTGACACACCGAGCATATTTGGCTAGGAGGGTCTAAGCATTTGATCATCTATGCCTCCAACTTCATCTCGTCTGTGTCGGAAGGCTTGTGTGTCTGAGCTGTGGTTCAATCAAGTAATAATCTGCACATCTCCTGAGCTGTTAAATCGCGACTGTCATGCTGGGTCCTAGGAGCGGAACCCACAGGAATTGCTACTTCATTATATGGTCAGTCAAAAAACTACCGAAGCTCTTCTCCTTGTTCAGGCTTTGGGGAAATTACTAGAACCAATAGCTGATGCAGAGGGGGAGTCTATGGGAATTGCTTCAACCTTAGAAATGTAGAGTGGAGGCAAGAAAGACTCGTCGCCAGAGTAACATGATTCTAAGGAGATGGTGGTTCCTGTCACTGATGCAGACTCGCCTTGGGATCTTCTTGGTCCCTTTCTTGGAAACACATGCTTCGTACTGCGAGCAGATTTTTCGGATTGCCTTGGGAAGCTTTTTGCCAAATCTTTTGTCTTTCCTTTCTCACTGCCTCTGTTCTCATTCCTGGTAGGACTCGAAATTCTCTCTGTAGGAACCTTTAATGACGTTGATCCCGAAAGGCCATCCCCGAGAACTAACTTAACTCCTATCTCTTTTGAATTGACTGCCTTAATGTTAGCAAGCGGAGATGAAATTCCCTCCCCAACAACGCTGGAATCTTCCCCTTTATATTTCCTCCGAAATACTGAACCGATCTTCCCTATGCCCCTCCAAAGTGGGCTCTTCGATTGTTTATCATCCCGGTCATTCTTAATCTTGCTGCCAGCACTTCTAACAGATTCAGCAACATTTGAATGAGCAACGTTAGGCTCCCTCTGAATTTGTGTATCCAGGCGTCGACTTCTCCCTTTCCTTGGTTCCCATATTTGTGATTTCTCACTCCCTGGGTGATAAATCCATACTCCAATCTCTCTAAGCCCTCCTATATTAATAGGTTCGAACTCTTCTTCTGGTCTCGAAAAATTTTGTGACGATAAAGATGGCAAGGGACCTCTATTAGCTCCATCAGTTGCAAGTAAATCACCTTGATCTTCTCTGTTGATTGACCCCCCAGTAAACAAAAAAACATCCCCCTGTTCAAATAATCCATCAGGTCATGAACAAAATATATTTGCTTTAACATTCAGAAATTTTGTGAAGAGAATTACCTGTTTGCTCTCTTCCAGTATAGTTATGCCAAGGTGCAACTTCCCCATTTTAATATTCTGAAGAGGTAACCACATATCATGTCTCTGTTCATCTCTGAGATCATTTATATTTAAAGAGCAGTTTCTACATGGAAAAGAAAAGGTCAAGTCAGCACATCAATCCATAAAAGCAATTTCTTCAAAAAGAAAACCGAGTACTTGGTCAAAAGAGAGAACTAAAGCATTTGTTCTAAGATGGGAACAGATATGGTAAGTTTAACTATCAAAGCAAATAATCTATGGAAATTAGAGTATTATTAGAAGATCAAGGTTTTAGATGTTTCTCAAGATCGATGAATGCCCTTTGTAACAGAAATAAATACATGTAGAATCTAGACAAGTGAAATGGTAACCCTAAAAGACACCTGATGGCAATGCAACTAGTGACCCTTGCAGATCAAGCAGAGACCCACACCCAGAGCAAGAGGCTTCAAATGCCACACAAGATATCTACCATTGCCAGCCTTACACTCAATTAAAGTTAGAAACCAAGAAAGGTGTTAGTGGAGTGCCATGCTGCTACATATGCCTTGACACTTTTCACAGTAGTAATTGTTAGAATAGTTAAATCACCTTCATAAAAAAGCTTATACTTTTATAATAGGCAACAGTGATCCCACAAAATCTCACAAACACACCCTTTACAGTTGTTAGGCACTTGAATCATATTAGACTCAACTATGACTCCATTAACTAATGATTATATGAATGTCCAATAGCAGAATCGGAAACAGAGAATATCTAGGCTAGACACAAACCCGAGATCATCATCAATGAAATGATCCTTGTCAAGAACTTCCAGATTTAGCATATTAGGCATTTCCCATGTGATGATGGGAATCCTGAATGCCTCATGCCATTTAGGAGCTAATGTCTTCTTCTGTGTTTTAGTCTTGAATCTGTAAGGACCCAACTTCCCCTTCACATATGGATCAGCCAATCCTACAAAGTGAGAATTGAAGAAGAAATGAATGATAAAGCTTAGTGCCGGCATTTAAGTTGGGCAATCAGTGCCATGGAAATTACAGGAAATGAAATGGGTTATGAGCTAACCATTGAAATTAGATGGTTTCATCTCAGATGCTTCTATGACTTCCACTTTGACATAAGCCACAGGTTCCTTGACATCCACAGAGAACCAAGTTTCTGGGATTAAAGTTCACGTTTATCTCAGATGTACAGATCATCTTTCGGCACATAAACCAACAGAAAAGTGATAATAGTAGTGATTGACAGTTTGAGAATATATCAAGCTTGTAGACAGCCTACAGCACCGCAGATAACAATTAACGCAGCGGCGCAAAATGGGTAAACAGAGTACGAGGTGTGAGAGTAAGGCCTCCATAACTAAAAGACTCTTAAGGCTTTCAGATTTTAAATTCTTATAAGACGAATTAGGTGAAAGCAATACTTGAGGGCTTAAACATTAATGTAATCCCATTGTATGTTACCTTGCTGGGATTTACCATCTTGTTGAGGTGCAACAAGTTTCTCCACATCAACCACCAACATATTAGGCTGAAAACTCAAGCAGACAAATCTTGTATTAGAAATAGTTTTCCCACAATCAATCCAGAAGGACTCAACCAACAAAATGGTGAATCAAATACTCAGTCTGTAGTTAGCACTAAAATAGCATGCTAAGGGAGAGAATGTCATGATGATATGATCAGGCACTTTACATGAGCAGTGAAATGTGAGTTCTGCCAGGCCAAAGAACCATGAAATTAAGATTTTACCTGAACAAGTGTTTGCTCGAATGCATCAGAAAGAAGTTTATCCTACCCAAGAAAAAGAAAATAGACAGATGTTAGTAGCAATACTTGAAAAAGAGAGAAGAAAATCACAACTCAGAGTGCACAAAGTATAATAAAACTTACAATCCATCCAGAAACACCAGGAAGTTCAGTCACATCAAGCCCATACGAGGACAAAGGCTTCAGAGTCATCTGAAAATATGGGGGCTCAGCAAAGCACACTCGTAAACGACCAAGATAAGGCCAGGTTGGAATGAATTTTACCCCCAGTAGGACCTGGAAAAGAGAAAATTGCACATTAGCTGCTTCTAGTAAAACATAATAGCGATACAACCAATTTTCTCAAGTTCTCTAATGTCCACATGACTGCACTAGATTTTGCCATACACAAGTAGTCATTTGGTGGTTCTCATCTTCTATGGGATCAAAAGCAGCTATGCACTTTCAAGAAAATTGGTATCCAGTTTCCTCTCATGATTATTAGGTCCTGTTATATAAGACTCCTGTTTAGATTTGCATCATGAGAATCATATATAACAAGCACTGATCACGACTGGCATAATAACGAATGAAATGTACCACAAATGTGTAAACTTACAACTAACCATGTAGAAAAAGTAAACTTCCAAGTTCTTAACAACTATAGAATCCAATTCATTCTCATACCTTCCCTTCCACTTGCATACCGGTCATATGCAATTTCGCCAACATTCCAAATCCAAATGTTTTCCTTAGCTTGACAGCAAATATTCCACTAATGTCATCTGCACTGACAAAATTTACCCCCAACTGCAAGACCTGCATATAAATATAGAGAGAATCTCTTCATCATGTTATATTCAAGTCATAACTCGCACATACACACAAGTTTAAAACATAATTAAGTTTTGAAATCTAGAAATTGTCACGTTTTAAACACCCACCAAGTGGTCATCATCAGTGGCCTCACGAATAACGCGAACTTCTGTAATCAAAGGGGGTTTGCTTCCAAGGTACAGGTGCTGAATTGAGGCCTCCTTCTGCAAAGAAAAATTCTTCTGTCATGAATCACTCTAGAGCAACAACAGATGTATGTGGGAGAAACTTTGTACGACATGCTTCCACATGGCTATTCTTTAACTCATTCTCTAATGTAAAGAGATGATATAAAAAGCATGAAAATTAGCAGATCAAGATAAGCAAGAGCTTCTTTGTTGTATGCAATACAAAATAAGTGATTTTAGCTAGCTCCAAAAGATAAAGTGAATGTTCTGAGACCGCCCAAAATTTGATTTCTGCCAGCTGTGCCATAGTGCACTCTTGGAAATTAACATTTCAATTCGCTTTTCAGCACAATGGGGCAGAATACTGCTTTTCTCCTAGTAAAACAGGGAAATAGTGCCTTAAAATTGAGCAGGAACGATACCACTGTCCATGGTTTGTACTTGTCCAAGAACCAGGGTACAATGGGAAGGAGAAACCTCTGTGAGGAGAGCTGTTCCAAACACACAGGCCATATCTTCTCTATTGCATAGTTCAACCACCTCACTGTTTCCGAATCGGTCATCACCTAAACAAGAGCAAAAGGATCAGCAAAACTACTGAGGTCACAGCAACAAAGCAACAGCACCACATTAGCCCATCTTCCGTTTAGGGAAAATAAACTCTCGAATAGAAAGTGCCAACTGCCAGCATACCCTTCTCTGATACGACTGTTTCCTCTCCTCAAATTGTAACTTCTTCCTTAATCTCGTGATGTAATTCTCCTGAACCTTCCAAAAGAAAGCAGAGGTGATGCAATTTTAGCATGCGATAGGAATCTGAGCTACCGCAGGAGGATCATATCCACCGAATACGTATAGTATCTCCATATACAGCTAAAGCGGAGGCCCTTCGACAACCCTCATCTTTTTCGGCTCTCTTTGCTTGTTATATACAGGAAAAAGAAGAGCGAACCGGGCAAATAGAAGAAATGTGGTAAGGGAATTGAGAGAAGTGAATCGTACCAAGTACAGATATAAGATGGAGAGGATGAAGGCTATCGGATGACAGAGATTGCATTTGCAGAGCAACCAGAGCACCAGCATCACAATGCACACATGGTGTATCAGTGTAACCTCCGTTATGTCCATTTCTCTGACCCTTCTTCAACTGTAACAACTCCCGATCACAAACTAACTAGTCACCTATAGCAATCACAACTACAACAGCAACTCTCTTGTCTCTTCGGAAAGCAACTCAAACGCGACGATCCCAACTGCCTCTCTGGAAACTCGTAGGCTAATTTGTATTTCAGAGGACCAAATCAAACCCATGAGCGGATAAGAGTAAACAAATCGCCTGGTCAAACGAAGGAGAAGGAGGAAAGTGGCAAGAGACGAAATTGTCATCGGCAACGCGTAGACATGCGGAAGATGCAGCAAAGAAACAACGGAGAGGTCGGTAAAGCAGGAGGAACATAAAAAACGGACGAACGTTTCTGAGGAGATAATATAGCGGGCGATACCGTGCCATGAAAGTAAAAACGAAGCCAAAGAAAAGGAAACCGCAAAAGCAAAGCGGAGAAGGAATCAAACAGCTTTATGGGATCTGAAAGAAGAGACCGAGGTGTGATGAGGACGCCGAAGGGCTCTCCTCGGTGTCGGGCTGATTTGGCCGGCGCCAACCCACTTCGACACGTGTTGCACGTCATGGCACGTTGTCTCCGCGCCGGCTAGAATGTCTAGCGTTCTCAACATCACGCGGGCAAGTAGAGGTTGTCAATCTTTTTCGTCCATTTGGTGAGACGGAGCGCGCGAATCGCGTACCAAGAACACCAGATCTCAATGACCCGTTTATTTTACTTTACTGTATAATTCTATCTGCCGCCTCGTATAATTAATTAAATAGACTAATCTTAGTACAATTGTCACCAATCTTAACCATGTATGAGGTTTCGTGTGCCCGTAGAAGTAGCTCCCAAATTAACATATTTCTGGTCAATTTGAAGACCCTTCTCGAAGAAGAATGAAAGTCAAAGTCATGTTGAGACAGCCCCGTGATCGATGGCACATGTCTTCCCAGCGCAACGAGACATTATGAAAGCTAAAGACAAGTCTGACCCAAAATTACTTTCTATTAATAAAATTAGTGGATGATTGAATCTTTGAAAAATTGCGCCTATTGTCCTTGTGAACGAACATTATTAACTAGAGATCTATTGAGGCTCGAGTGCCCATAAAGAAAAGTTAGTAATCATGAAAGAATAATGCTAGCTATAGATACACATTGTTGCTTTTTTTTAAAATGAAAATGTTGAGAAATTACTAGTTGGCTAATTTTTTTAAAATATAAATCATTGTCGACGTTGAGAATTAAGATTGGTTTTCCTAATCGCAAGCCTACAAATCACAAGAGTTGTTCCCATCTATCGTCGCCAAGAGGGGTGGGAGGTGGTTGCTTGCTACGTTGATCAATATAAAAGAATAATTCTTCGTGTGAAACTGTAATTGATGAAGCTTTCACCACGTCACAAATAATATTATTGAAGGGTCTCGTAAGGCACTTGTTAAGGGTCATCATTATTCGACCAAAAATAGATAAATAAGGACTAGCCAACCCTCCCTTCGCCGACGAGAGCGTCGCAGCCCTTGTCCAGGACTAGCGAGGCCCTCTCTCCTAAATCCTTAAATAAAAAAAAAAAAAGTATACAAATTTGAAATATTATTAAAATATCATTAAAATATTTATTAAAAAATGCCATGTCAGCATTGGCCATTCACGTTAGTAATTTCCGATCAAAATTAACTAGATAGACTCAATTGACAAGAAGTAAAAATATTTAGACTGAATTGATAAAATTGAAAGATTTAGAACTGAATTGATAAAAGTATAATAAATTTAAGAATTTTTCAACAAATTTTCCTTTGAAAATATAAATGTCTTTATCTGAAGAACGTTATTTTCTTGAAATGTGTTTGATAAATTATAAATTACGCATGATATAGTTTTCACGGAATTAATGCACTATCTTGGTTTTTGTGGAGGGACCATTCCCGAAGTTTCAAAAGACCCTAACAATGCGACCTACATGGGATGAATCTCTCTCTATATATATACGGCAAAAATAAAATTAGATGATTTAGGAAATATTTATCTACATTTGTTTTTAGTGATCAGGAAAAAAAATGTTTTCAAAACAATTCATGTCTAAATATTTTTGTTGATAAAAGTTATTTTCTATTCATTCATTTATGTAAACTATATAAGTAATTATTTTTTAAAAGATGTTTTCCAAATCACTGATTTTGCATGAAAGAAAGGCACTTCTTTAGAAAACTTCCTTCCTCTTATCTGAAAATGGAAATGCAAAAGCCATTGCAGGCATGGATGTATTCTCCAACCCCACAGCTAAAAAATATATCCCTTTCTCATGGAAATTTATTCTCTTCCTCCCACTTACTTTGAAGATTCTGCCGTGGAAATTTCAAAAGAAGTTGTAATTTGAATGGAAACGCTCGAAGCCTCAGTCTCGTTCAAATGGTTCATGCTATTCAGGGTCTTTCCATCATTTGGAGTTACATGGAACAAACTTAAATTTGGTCTAGTCACGTTGATCCTGTGGGATTGACTAGTGCAATTTCGAAGTCAACACATGCATTGCATATACACTGATGGTATCTACTTGTTCACATTGTAATTCTGTATCCTAAGTTGAATTTTCTGCTATCAAGCTCCTCTTGTGACACAACGTGGTAGCCAGTGACGTTCTGTTTACACCAAGAAATAACCAAGTCTTTTAAATTGACAAACAGGGTTGGTTAGTTGAGTTAGGTTGATGTGATCGGCATAGTTATCAATAATTGTCTGATGTGGCTATATGTGACTATAATAAACAGCTCTTGACAATTATACAATAAAGTTTTCAATGAGTGATGAAGTTGAGTCGATTGAGGATGATTGGTTGAAGAGAGTGCTTCAAACCATTAACATCGACAACTAAATGGCATGAATATTGACATCTAGGAAGTAGAATCATCGACGGCTATACAGACTTGACATCAACAAGCGGCTGAAGGGTGTTCAACAAGGTTTATCCAAAGACCAAGCAAAGTCTTGGCTATTCTGAAATTTGAAGCAAAGGGAGACACATGAGGACAAGAATATCGATTGAAAGCAAGGATACCAGGAGACGGTTGAGTAAGCCAATGGCTTTGAAAGTTATAACTATTTGTGGATGAGATCATCATGCGAATTATTGGGCTAGAATCTAGGGAATGCAATTATAACCGTGCTTAGAATAATAACTACTAGTGAACAATTATGATTAGTGGGTTATTTGTATGTCGGCATGTAAATATGTAGATCATCATCAATAAACATATTCTAATATTCTTTTCTTAGTTTATTAATATTATTGTCTTTTTGGTTTCCATCATTTTACAGTCTTTTACCTTTGAAGTTGCTATTCATTTTCATCGTAACACCAATTGAATTCTTATCCAAAGCCAATCCTAAACCTATCTCACAAAAAAAAAATCAACTTTTGGTGAAAATTTTTTCACTATTTGGGCCGATACCCATTTTTTATGAAACATCATTTTGGCATGCTTAATAGGACCGTTATGATTCAATTTGGTGAAAAAAATTTCACTATTTGAGCCGATACCCATTTTTTATGAAACATCATTTTGGCATGCTTAATAGGACCATTATGATTCAATTTGAGGAGATTTAATGGCAAGGACGAGGAATTAACTAGAGCCTGATTATGCCGGCAGTAAGAACCATTCATTGCGTCAAGGCAATGATAGGGGTGTGCTTTTCCAAGTCGTCAGTCGCTCAACCAACGACAGAGCAAAACTGATGGGAGAATGTTGATATTCCAAAGCATCTCACAGAGAAGTAAATGAGGGAAATAACACCAAGCTCGAGCATGGGGCTACCAGTAGGAGTTTGTTCAAGGAACAACAAAATGACATGATCAACCACATTGTAAGGCACATTTCCAACGTGATTAGGCTGATGGTCATCAGTGTGGTCAACAACGTCATTTCCAGGCTTGGGTCATCCAACCAGCCCTTCCCAGTTCAAGCAAATCCGGCTGCTCTCGTATTTCCATTCAACTTTTGCTCAATTGGAAAATATTAATAATTTAGGTCAAGTAATTCCACCACTTACAAAGGCCTGCAACTTCCGGCCAAGGTCAGTATTATGCAATTGTGATTGGTCCTGTTAATGGAAATGACCAAGTTAATCTTAGTCAAGCTAACCCATATGATAATAATTAATAATTTGGCAAATTACAATGCTCAACAAAACATGCCTCTACCAAATGTAGAAAATGTTAGGCTAGTAGGACCAATGTCGAATTTGATAATATAAGGCCATTTGGTGTAGCAATTCCACTAAATGAAGGAAAACAATTGTTTGTATTGCTTAGAAAAAATAGTATTTGGAAAATGTTTTCATGTAACAATAACAATTTATATCCAAACAGTTTCATTGATAAAAAATAATTTTCAAATACTTATTTCTATAAGTTATGCAAGCGATTATTTAAAAAAAAAAAATTCCAGATCCTTGATTTTCGGCAAAGTAAGGGCACCTCTTTAGGAAACTTCCAAGCTTTTTTCAACTAATGGAAATCCAAAAGCGATTCATGCATGCGTTTATTCTCCAACCTCCACTATTGAAGTATGTATATAACTTTCTAATGGGAATTTGTTCTTTATGACTGCTTTTTTTGAAAGATTCTCTCGCGAAAATTTCAAAAGCAGTTGTATTGACAAGGTCGCTGAATTATATCATATTCACCGGAGATGCTACATATATTTATTTAATTATCTCATATTGGATAGGAAAGCACCTAGGCCTAACATTTGTATCGTGAACGATACACCCAATCTGTCAAATAGAGTAGCTGCGTACTGCAACTACCTTTCTCCCAACACGATCACTAATGAAGACAGAGAATTGCGTACATAAGAGGAGGGAACAAACCGAACCACTTGTCCTGATCAGAACGATTGAAGAAAGAGAATAAAGGCTAAGCAAGAACTAGGGACTGTCTATTAAATTTAAGGCTGTTAAATAAAGGGCGTTAAAAAACCAACTAAGAAATGCTGCAAAGCAAAGCAAACGTACTCATATTGCAACACTTGGACATCTATGATGCTTGAAGGCTTGGCATGTGAGCTATTGCTTTTCTCAGAAGATAATGAATCATTAGGATTGGATATAACCTGATATTGCTTCTCACTTGCTTTAGAAGGAGCCCTATCTTATCTCTTGCGAGGAATATGACAGGTCCAGAAGTCATACCACTTGGGGGAGCAACCTTATTCAGAGATGTTTCCCAAAACCCTACTTCTCCGCCTAACAGAGTTTGCTTCTGGATGAAAAGAAGAATGACGACCATCTTGATGGTGATCAAACTCTTGAGATCCCCAAGGTGGTACTGAAGTGCATAACCTAGATTGGAAAATTAGCTACATCTACATATGCAAAGGAGTCACTTGATGAACGCCGATGACCGGCTCTTCGTAAAGGAGTTTCCAGCTCATTGAGTAGATCGTCAAGCCAAGATGGTCGCTCCTCTATTACAAGGCTCTTGGAGGTTAAGTAGCACCAATACCAACACACATGCGATACGACACTTTATTTCTCAAAAATACAGATTTTCGACACGTGATATATTAAATATATATTTTTATATAGACATAAAATCATTTCAATCAAATTAATTTGATTTAAATTCACAATTAGATAAATAATAAAAAAGAGTCTAGAATGAATTTATACTAAAACATTAATCCATCATTTTTTAAAATCATTCATTATTTCAATTTGACAAATTCAATTTCATTTCAATAATTTATAAAACTTGGAGGGAAAAAAAACAAGCAATTTATATTTTGGACTTATGTGTCAAAGCATATTGAAAGAGAAGAGAAAAAAATTGTGGGGGTCAATTGTGTGTCACGGGAAGTGAGAGTCAGAAGAGAAGAGAAGATATGTTTTCTTCTATCCCCATTTGTTATTTTTATTATTTTTTATTTTTTACATATTTATATTTTGACCTCTCATTTAGTGAATTTTTTTAAAATTGATCCCGTGTATATCGGAATTTCAAACTCGTGTGTCAAAGAGTGTTGGGAGTGTTAACCAAGTGTCGAAAAATCCAGTACCTATTGTTGAGTGTTAGAGAGTGTCCGATATGACACGAAAATTCCTGAAGAGTGTTGCACTTCTTAGCTCAGAGGAAGTTCGGTGGGGGTGAGCATAAATGTCCCTCGACTTCTGCACAGCTTTTGATTCATTAGCTTCACTTGGCATGTAATGGGCATATGATGAAGAAACGCTTTGAAATGAACTTTTGGGAGGCAGCAAAGCATTGCCATTCCCTTGGAATTCGCCGTAGCCAACTAGAAGGGCACCCTATCAATGAAAAAAACGGAAATTCAATACCACAAATTCTTACTAAGAGACCATTTAAAGAGTGAAAGACAAGGAATAAGAAATCCAACCATAACCTTCTTGATCTTTCTCTTATTAAATCAATACAAGTATATTACTATGGAAAAGACTCTCCTCCAACAAGAAAAGAGATAGGGGAGTATCTATTTCCTGGCTCTGAACTTAGACAAAAGCATTAGGTTATTTCTTCATGTGAACTTTTAAACTTAAATAAAGAGGTACGAGCTGGAGCTTAGACTCACAAAAATCATTTACGGGCAAGAAGCTGTACGAATTCAGTGATATCGATTATATCTACAAAATGCCAACAATGAATCATGAGCTCCAAATTGGTAATTGGACTCGCAGGCACTCCTCAGTAATTGACCTTCAGAAGATATATGTCAAAACAACACCACGAAGGAAAAAGGGATGGCTCACCAAGGCCAAAGTGAGGGCACATGGCCTTGCCCAAATCTGATGGATGCCCCGCCAAATCTGGGCCACGGCCCTCACTAGCTTTAGACAAGAGTGTCACAGCCCTTGTAGGGTCTGGGCAAGGGATGCGACTCCCTCAACCGATTTGGGCAAGATTGTGATGCCTAGTGACACCCTTGCCTTGTGATGACAAGGGCATCCCAACAATTGCCTATGGCTAGCAACCAGCGATAACCGGCTAGTGATCATTGCCGGCCCTTAGGTCAAGGAAAAAAAACAGAATAAAAAAGAAAACAAAAAAACAAAAAGTTATTAAAATTTTGAAAAAAAATTAAAATATATTAAAAATGTCAACGTTAGCAGTGGCTTGTCACATGGGGCCACCGACGTCCACATCATCAATTTTCAACTAAAATTAGTATGATGGATTTAATTAGGAAAACGTGAAAAGATTTATAACTTAATTGGCAAAATTATATTTATGATTGAATTGATCAAAGTGGAATAGGTTTAGTACTTTTTTGGACAATCTTCCTTTCTAATTAAAATATATAAAAAAATTAATTATTGGACCATAGCATCAGACATTGTTCTTCTTCTATTTTGATCATACCAAAAAGTTACAGACGGTGTCCTAGTTGGATAGAACTTGACCCGTCGATACAACAATTAACCTTGGGGTTAACAGTACCTGAAGGTGCAATGGGACACGGATGAACATTAGCCTACTTCGATGCTTGGGACGGAAATACAGGAGAATGTCACTAGCCCCAATCTTCTCCTGTCAAACGGTGTCTTGATAAATTGCTTTAAGAATAGATTCCTAAATGGGATTCTACGCTACAGTAGGATTCTATATGCTAACTTTTCGGACATCAGCTTCATGGAACTTAGTATGGGTCTTGTCCGAAAACACAAAAAGCGAGAGGTTCTTAAGAGTTTTTGAGGATCTAGCAGAAAGGGCACACTTCAGCAGTCGAACTGATGTGACCTGCCGCTGGTAGCAATGTCAGTAGGAGCTTCAAATGCATTTATCCAGGACATTTCACAAGCTCGGACATAGGAATGCCCAGCCATGTCTTGATTTGATTCATCTTTGTCTTACTTATGTCGGGAAAAAAAGAAGAAGTTCCCAGCTGCGAATTTCCTGACTCGGCGAATGGCAATACCTAACCTTGCAACCCAGCATCAGTCTGCCTGGCAAATGTCTCGTGAGTAAAGGAGATGCAGTCCAAGAGGGTCCAATTCCCCCTTCCCCCAAGGTCAGGAGGAACATCTCCTTAAGTCTCTCAACGTGACAATGGAAGTGGATATCCTAATAGTCTGTCAGGCCCAGGTGCATTAACATTCAAAATATAGTCAATCTGCTATGTGTTTACTGCTGGGCCTGACCAATTTATGAGTCCAAAGCCTCTCTCACTTGTTCTCCACCATGACATTTCCCTCTCTCCCACTGCTGCCCCCAGAAAGATCCTATATTTAACTTAAATAACTTCACGGATGTATGGATAATACACTATTTTTAACTTAAATAACTTTACAGATGTATAGTTAATACTTCTTTCTAGGAAGCTTCGCCATGTAAATAATGAGTTGGTATATACAGCAGCTGTGGAAATTGAAAATGCAGCAACTTTGGTCTTTACAAGATAGCAAAACCATGCAAAATATCTGTAAGCCATCTCTCGGACGGAAATTATAATATTATTCTTAGTCATAAAAACATTTGTTGTTGTCTTGTAGCAGAACCTGCTGAAGGTGGAAAAAAAATCAATTGGATCAAGACAAGTTCCCTGCTCAAACTAGCAGTCCGCAGGCCTGGACGAGGAGCACCGTTCGTTTCATTCATTTTCACAATAGGAGGTAGCAAATGTAAGTCCAGGCAATAGAGGCCGGATTAGCATCGTCCAAGTTTCGCAAACCCGACCTCGATCTCTTTTCCCGTCTTCCTTTTTTGTCAAGAGATTCACTTGCCTTTCGGGAGACATGGGCATATTTCCAGTTCAGTATTTAGCTTCGCTCCGACAATGCCACTGTGGAGCAGGAAATGGGCCGATCACCTCATGACTCACTTCTCTGGTAGCCGCAGTATCATTTCAAACAGTTCTTGCTATCCAGGGTCTTTCCATCATTTTGAGTTACATAGAGCAAACTTAAACGTGATCTAGTTACATTGATCCTATGGAATTTGCAATTGATTAGTACAATTTCGAAGTCCACCCTTGCATAGTATTGTCTTGTACCTATACGCACTAAAGGGACCTACTTGTTAACATTGCAACTCAGTATCCAAAGAGAAATTTTCTTCTGTCAAGCTCCACTTGCGAGACGACGTGGTAGCTAGAGCTAGTGACATCCTTTATAGTGCCAAAAATACAAGTTGCAGCTACCCACATGAGCGAGGCAATCCAAGGAATGGATAGCTTATGCAAATGTCTCCCTACCCAAGAAGACGATTGGTTTCAAAAAAACAGTAGGCAATTTCATCATTATTTAAGCACCCAATGCCGGATGGGATCCACCCGGCATTTCGTGGAGAGTTTGCTTGTCACGATCAGCATAATAAAGACACAATAGATTCTCTCAAGATCATAGAAAAAATGTCGGAGTTATATTCACTAACTATTTAGCACTTCAGATCACCGTTTAGCAAATCTATGATTCCTTGTAATTGCCTGCATCTGAACTTTCTTTGTCTTTTTTGGATCAATGTGAAATTGATAGTTATTACATGAAATATCTCAAATTGCGGTTTCCAAACAATACCGCCATAAAATCACTAGATCTAGTAGTGTCTGTACTTATAGTTACGACAAAACAAACACAAAACACACATTATGAATGATTATCGACGTCAAAATGGGTATGCTAAACAGTGGCTTCGCTAAAAAATCAGTCTCATTCATGTATACGAGCAGCCGTATTTGGCAACTCAAAAGAATTTCGATAAATGCTATATTCTCGGCATTTGTTAAATACTCAAATGAAAAAGAAAATTATAATCTTTAATGTCATTGATGTTTTTCCCCCTATATATTTATTCAATCGTTCCCTTAAACAAAATATATTCTTATTGATCCAACTCAAAATAAGATACACACCATGTCCCTAAAAGAATAGGATCAGCCACCAGCATCATATGACTCAGGCTATGCATGATAATCATTATATTTCTATTTCAAAACTATTTTTTATTCCATTTTTTTGAAATAGAAATCTATTTAGTAAAATAATTTCATTTTTATATTTTTGGAACAACTATTTATTCAATAAATAGGTTTGAATAGAAATCAAAGACAAAAAAATTTTTAATTTTTAATTTCTGGAATAGAAATAAAAAATTATTTCTTTTTACTTCTCACCTAAATGAGTTTTTTGCCATCCGCCGGTCACTAGCCATTGTGACCACCACGGGCCGCCGCCGGGACGGCTGCTCGGGAAAGTAAATTTTTTTCATTATCAAATGAATTTTTATTTTAAAAATAAAAATTTTATGTCGTTATCAAACGAGTTTTTTTTTTTAAAAACTCATTCCAATAATAAAAAATAAAAATTTATTTTCTCTTAAAAATTAATTTCTGATTAAAAATATTTTCATTCGCGGCATCAGCGTCCAATCATTGCAGAGCCGTTTGCTGTCATCTCCGAGAATTAATCTTTTAAGGACGGAGTGGGCACTTGGCAAGCGACCACTGCGCGCGCGTCCATTCCCTTCCCAGTCAGAACTCCACTCCTCCTTCATTGCAAGGTAGCGCGACAATGGCGGATTGTAAGAGACAAACGACAAGCACTCATCCACAGCGACGCGACACGGCACCAACGCAGAGAAACCAGCAGCGCCCATCGCATGAATCCATTCGTCTCCAAGAAAATGACGACACCTTCGATGCCCCAATCAAGAATGCCATTTGCTTCATCTTAAGATTATATAAATTCACGACCCGCAATATTCTAATTCGAAATCCAGCTGGGAGCTTCCCCTCGTTGGGACAAAGATAATATCGAGTTTTTTGGTGCGATCGCCTCGCGTCCTTGCTTGTGTCGGGATCAGGAGTCTGGACATATGCTAAAGGTTGGATTTTTACGAGCCTCTGTCTCGGCCGCTCCCACCCATCGCCTTCTTTTCAACCTTGGCAGGGTCAATCTCGCGACGCCCATCGGCAATCGCTCGAAGCTCATCGGGTCGGTAATGGGTTCTCACAGCACCGCCTCTTCTCAGTCCCCGAAGCTCTTGTTTCGCCAGCTCTTCGAGAAAGAATCATCCACCTTCACCTATCTTCTTGCGGATGTGTCTCATCCCGATAAACCAGCTGTCGTGAGTCTTCCCTTTTTTCCCCCTCTCGATATTGAACGTTGACTTTGATGTCGATCTTGTTGTCTCTCGGTTATTGGGATGAGACTGCATTTCCGTTAATTTTGGAATGTGCAATTGAAACAGGGCTTGACATGATTGTCGGGGACTGGTTGGAGAATTTGTGGAATCATGAGTAATTTCATTTGTGCTCTGGGATGCCAATAAATTGCTTGTTGAATGACAACCCGTGCATTTCGTGGTATCTGACAGTGAAATTCTTTGTTTTGTATAGTTGATTGACCCGGTCGACAGAACTGTAGATAGGGATCTTTCTGTTGTCAAGGAACTGGGGCTGAAGCTTACATATGCCATGAACACGCATGTACATGCCGATCATGTAACCGGATCTGGTCTCATTAAGGTTTGTCAATTCTTATCATCCTGTGCTAGCCGACCTCATGATTGTTATTTCTCTGACATCTTATTGTTCGCGCTGTCAAATCTTTTACTGCAGAGTAAGGTTCCGGAGGTGAAATCTGTCATCTCAAAAGCCAGCAGTGCGAAAGCCGATGTTTTGATCGAACATGGTGACAAAATTTACTTTGGAGATCTCTTTCTGGAGGTATGCATGGAACTGCATTTTGTCCCAAAAAAAACTGGAAAGAAAAAACTGTAGGACTAGTTTGAGGATGGTTTAAGTTTGCATCCCTGGACAACAATGTCATCAAGCCTATTAGTATACAAAAGGAACTTAAAATTAAGTTTTATACAAAAAATAACCTTATTCAGCGTCCTGGGAACATGACTTTCACAATTTAAAAGCGCATGTGCCTTAACGTCGTGCAACTGATGTTGACCTAATCTATGTGTCAAGGGAGTTAACACTCCTTGAAGGCATTTTGGAGCCCTTATTTGCTTCAGGTATCTATTCAGTTCAAGAAAAGAGGACATTGTCAAGATATCCTTTTAGTTGTAATTCTCTGGCATATTTGGTTAGTGGAAATTCCATTGTCAGCCTTCTCATTATCCAAGATTGGTAATGAAACAACTGAACTTTCCTTAGACTCGTGCTACTCCTGGTCATACATCCGGCTGTGTCACCTATGTGACGGGAGATGGACCTGATCAGTCTCAGCCAAAGATGGCGTTCACGGGTGATGCTTTACTAATCCGTGGATGTGGAAGGACAGACTTCCAGGTGAACATTCTAATAAGTTAACGTGAATTGCTGTTTACTAATTTGATGTAAATTGGCAATAATGAGGAAATTGATAAAGCTACGGTGCTTTAAGATACGTCTAGCCTGCAATTTTTCTTGAAGCTGATGCTATCTTAGTTCTCTCAACTTCAAAGTGTCACATCTGGCCAGTATTTTGTATTTGCTGCATCATATCAGTATTGTTGTTCTGAAGTTGGCATGATTGTGACATCCTTCTAAGATTTCACAGAGAGGAGACTCTTCAACAAGCATCTACTGACTTTTGAAAATGAGCTGTAGGCTGTTTCTTCAGATTCTACTAGCATCCTACTGTAAGCAATGAAAGAATTCTAAGCCAATTTAATTTCTAAATCCACACTCTTTCATTTATTTGTGGTTAACTAAACATATGGCATCAGTCAGTTGTTTCCTGGTTGAATTTCTGTGTTCAGCCAGCTGATTTAAGTGAACTTTGCGATATTTAGTCCCCTTTAAGTGAACTTTGCGATATTTAGCCCCCTTTAAGTGAACTTTGCGATATTTAGCCCCTGACTCCAGAAAGGAAGGAGAGATTGAAGTATCCCAAAGTTGGTTTTTAGATGGAGTAAAGATACATCATTAGATCGTATAAGTGAAAGCCAGAGTTTGGTTTTGCCTATTCTTTACATGATATTCTTAAAATCTCCCATTCCAATCCTGGTCAAGTGTGTATCTTTTGCCTAACAAACCAACCTTTGATGCAAATATGCAGAGTGGAAATTCAGAACAGCTGTACAAGTCAGTGCATTCCCAGGTAAGGATGATAATTTTTTCCTGTTGATGGATGTTACACATTTGGTGTGAACGAGTTGGGACTTGAGCTTCACATTTGAACTTCTACTTGATAATGCATAAAGTTTTTGGCCATCTTGTTTTACACTAACACGGAGGCTGTTATTGTTGATCAGATCTTTTCACTGCCAAAGGATACATGTATCTATCCAGCTCATGACTACAAGGGATTCACGGTAGGGGAACAGAAGGAACTTTTTTCTTGTTGATGCATCATTTCTAGCTGCTTAAACCAACAAAATGTTGAATTCAGGTGAGTACCGTTGGAGAGGAGATGCTTTATAATCCTCGCCTGACAAAAGATGAGGTAATTCTTTCAGCTGAAGAGCTGCTTCCCTATTTTGTTCTTCATGTATTATACCTACAAATTGTTTCAGTACTCTTACACCTAATGGCCTTCAGCATAGAAGATCAATTCCAAATTCAAATAAATCAATTTCAACAGCCACGACTAATCATTGTTATTTGGAGATTCATATGATCAGATGAACAGCATAGCAACAAGCAGAAACACTGGATTCATATCAGTTCAAGCATACATATGATTTTCTTTACGAAATATAACATGTAATTTAAATCATATACCTTTTCGTTAGTTGATCCATGGTAATGGTAAATCTTCCTTTTGCAGGGTACTTTCAAGGGAATCATGGCAAGTAAGTACTATTCTTATTCATTAGAAATAAAAATGTTTAAAATCCCCCTCTATAGATTTTGATTTACAATCTTTCTAAGATCACTGCCATGGTATCACCATATTTTTTCTTGCTCTTTGATCAGATCTTAATTTAGCATATCCCAAGATGATTGACGTAGCAGTACCGGCAAATTTGGTGTGCGGCTACCAAGATTTGATCCCAAAAAGCTCCTGAACCTTTCCGAAGTTGGATTGCTTGGTTCACACGAAGCATCTTCAACGTATAATCTCTCTTTTTGCCACATGAATTGCGAAATAAAAATGATGTATTCTGTTTGGCAAACAAAAGTAGCACGCAGGTACAGGATTGAAGTCGGTGAAATAAATGTGGACATGAATAAGATCGAGCTGAAACTCGTTGAATTTGCGATGTTTGTACTTGCCCTCAAACAAATTTATGAGCTCCATGAGTATCAACTCGCTGCTTGTTATTGAGCTCGTCATGCTTCATGTTACGAATTGGATTTGATTGAAAGGATTGGCCTGTCGCCCCCGTTTAGTGATGGAGACACTCTTTGCCATCAGAAATGTTAGTGTTCCGGGTTCACAGACTCACAGCTCGAAAGTCGCTCTTAACAAAGAATTTACAGGGTCAGGTTTTTTCCCCTTCCTATTCTAGGCCGGATGCCAAGTTGCCAAGTTGGCTGTAACCATTCTCGGTCAAGGTTCCCACTTCACAAAAATTTCGTTTGCTGTCGTTTCTTGTGCTTGAGGACGTAACACGACGGAAGCATACTTGCACCGTGTATGGGCAGCTTTCGCCTGCTGGCGGTTCCTGCTTCACAGAAATTTCATTTGCTCGTCGTGAAACGTTTGCTATTCATTCGGAAAATTACGTTATTACCAAGTGTAGGCAACATGAAATTACAGTTGTGTTGGTGGGAGTAAGCAAGATACCGTATTTATTCGTATATTACACATTAAATTTTAATTTAAGGATTATAATGAATAAATAAAAATTTATGAATCAAATTATATATTGAATTAATATTTCAAGGATTGTCTGTCTCCTTGTTCGAGTGACGCGTATTGAAGATGCTTTGTCGTGTCGTCTTCGCCTTTAGGGAAATAATAATCACGGCAATTATGCGTATCCAGCCAAAAAAGGAGACTGAATTGACTTGACTCCATCCACCCCATTTCCCTCTCCCTCTCCCTCCCTCTCTCTCTCTCTCTCTCTCTATCTCTATCTCTCTCTCAAGAACTCGCACCATTTCTGCACCAGAGATCCCGGTCTCCCTTCTCCGACGGGTCGCCGTCGCACACCCTTTTGGCCACAATCGCCGCGGTCGATCCCAAGATGAGCAAGGACGAGGACAGGAACCGGGGCGTCCCGAGCAGCGACTACCACCAGCACCAGTACGGCACTTTCCAAGGCGTCGCCAACTACCCGCCGCCGAACCCGCCGCACCAGCAGCCGGCGATCGGCTATCCCCAGCCGGTGCCTCCGCCGGGCGCCACCGATCCCTCGGCCCCTCCTCCTCCTCCTCCTCATCACCACTATTACCATCAGGGGTATCACGCGGTTCCAGGTACAAAGTCGCTTCCTTTAGAATCGCTTGCAAGCGGAGTTAACTTTGGCTTGTGAAGTTTGTCGGTGAAAGTTCGATTCAGGGATCTTTTTTTCGTTGATCCTGGAATTTGGTTGTGATGCATTTGAATTTCTGTGTGATCATGATGGAATGCTTCTAGGGAATCTTGGGATTTTGATTTTGTCTTATGAACTGCCAATATGTTCACCTTTGCCAATTCACTCTAGCATGGAACGATGTATTAATGGATTTAGTTTATCCAGTGGGTTTAGTTTTTTTTGGAGAAAGGCTTAGCATCCTCGTCTCTTGAGACATTGGATGTATGGGGCGTGGGAGAGGAGCTCATGAAGGTGTTGAAATTAAGTGAAATTTATCGGACCAGCACGTTTGTCCTCATTTTGGTTGACTGGCTTTGAACGTGGATGCTTTAATGGTCAATCATGCTCATACAGAGAATCATGTGTTTCGCCTGAAGTGTTGTCCCAGGGTTCACGGGGTTTAAGTCAAGTCAGATAAAATGCGGTACCCACTGGAGTCTCAAGTAAAATGCTGTCTACTCATTATAAATATGGCTCGGCCTATGTGTTCACCTTTCTATTATCCTCTTGGTCATGCGGTATCTTATTTTGAATTCGGAACTGTTCAGATGCGTTTACAGTTGTGCATTATGTCTAGATAGGAGCAACACAATCATACCTGCAGAGGAATGTAATTTTAGCTGGTAAATACTGTGATCAACAGGGTTTTCTTCACTATAGGTGGTGAAATGAACCGTTATATCCTTTTTAACTTGATTAGATTCTGTAGGACTTGAAAATTGGAAAAATGTGTCTCTAAAGCCTTTTCTCCTTAGTCCTTTTTTCACCTTTCTCGAATAGATAACTTACAGGAACAATGAGGACTAAGTATGCCCATATTCATGATTTTACTGATTTCCCTGATGAAACAAAATGATTGATGATCTTCACTCTGTATGCTTTGCTACCTTTTATCGGGGGGATTCCATTTCTCAGCAAATATTTTCAGGTTATGCAGTTGCTGAAGGAAGACCAGTAAGAGAATCACGGCTGCCTTGCTGTGGTATTGGAGTTGGATGGTTCCTGTAAGTTCTTTTATTTACTCGTGGGTTGGATTTCGTGTATTGGTGAGCACATAGTCAATTGCGAAGCATGATGAAGTCAACAGTGCCAATAACTACAAGGCCTGCGTGACAGTTCTTGATCCTGGATGTGATGGATTCTTATGCTTCATGAGTTCAACATTTGTATATTTGGTGATGCTTATGGGTACCTGGCCAAGTTTGAGACCAGAGAAATCCCATTTGATGGTTCTTTACCGAAATCTGAAGCTTGTATTCATGATAATATCGATAACTTCATGATCATCAGCTAATTTGGGATGTCTGCTTTGTCGAAGGTTTATCCTTGGCTTCTTGCTTGGGGCCATCCCTTGGTATGTTGGACTAATTATTCTTCTCTGTGGAAGAATAGACTACCGGGAAAAGCCTGGATATATTGCTTGTACAATCGCTGTGAGTTTCTCTTTCTTCTTTCACAAAATATAGCTTCATTTGCTTGTTTGTTACTTCCAGGTAATGCATATGTTCATGCCCCGCCCTCTGTTGTGTGCTCATGAACTCGGGTGTGCATGCTTGCATGTATAGTTGTCTGCCTTTGCTGTACTCTGTAGAATTAATATTGTCATTTACTATGTACCTCTTCTATAAGATCAGTTCAGTAATACTTCACAGAAGTGATTAACTTCTCTCCCTTGTCCAAAAACTTTGCTCATGTACCAGCTGTATATTTGGTTTTTTCTGTCACAAATACACCACGTAACATGTTGATTGAGGAAGCCTTTACTGTCTTCCAGCTTTTCTATGTCTGGTCCTTTAATAACTTCTTGTTCCTGACAACACCCGTGTTAGTGTACCCTCCAAAAAGAAATCTATGTCCCCTGTTGATATGGAACTTCAGGAACTGCAAGATAGATGCTTTGCTGTATGATTTTCTTGAGTAGAGAAAAAGTTGTCTTGCACATTCCTGCATATAGATCTTTCTTATGCATCTCCAAACCTCTCTATTTATGAGCCATAATGAATCCTTGCCTTTGCTTTTTTGTACATCTCTCTCTCATATATATGTTCAATTCATTTTACGACAAACAAAAACTTGAAATTGCTTCAATATCCATGTGCAGGCAATCCTGGCAACAATTGCAATTGTCCTTGGTGTCACGAGAGAAGCTGATGACTGGTAACATCATAGCGAATGGCCATAATAGGTTTCTAAAAATGGCATAGTTTATGCGGTCTAGCTGGTGACTACATGAACAAATGGGGCCATCATGTGATCAACCATAATTCATCACAACCTTTCCTTCTGTCAGATGAGCAAGGAAAACAGCATATGGCTTTGTTGGTCCGAGAAGTCCATGTTTTGGAATTATTCCTAGTTTTCGAGGATCGTTTTGTGGAATTAAGAGCACGGTTGTCCTGTCTTTTTGGTTGCCACCACATGATGCATGTATATAACTGTTGCCGTGACTACATTGTGACCATATTGTGAAGCTATATCTGTTATGCTCCTTTGAAATGTTAAAGCTAGATCTGAAGGTCCGTACGTCCCTTTTAATCTGAATATCCTGTTAGAACTGATGCAGGAAACATCTTATGTACATTTACCGATTCATCTTCATTTTGTCACTCCGTCAAATCATCTACAGACTATGGTTGATGATAGAAGCGGTGGATTGTAATATCTTGCTATTTCAGTGAGGATTGCTATTTCAGTGAGGATTTCAGTTGAGTTTTGAGAGTATGTGATGGTGGACGATAATTGAATATTATGCCTTACAATCATGTCTAGTATCTGTGGCTTAAGGACACAGGCAAGGACATCACCATTATCAGTTGGCGAAATGTGGAATGCTCATTCCTCCATAGGAGAAGGAGAATGGCCAGTCTCCACTTATGGTATGGCCAACATGGCCGATCCTTTTTTGGCAAAAATATTAAGAAAATTAATTATATACAATTTTTATGAATGTACCCTTTATTTTTTTTTCTCACGCACACAATACCCATTTTTTAGAACATTTTAGACATTTTCTATTTCAAAATTATCCCAGCACAATAAAAGGAATGATATTCTATCAGAGTTTGTTTTTTTTAGGAATACCAAAAACTACGGATGTTTAATTCCATTGATTATTTTATTTCCTTCCATTCCTTCCTTTATTTCATTTCTATCTCGTTCTACGCCACCTGTTATGGAACCACCCATTACAAGATATGATGTGGACATGGATATTTTATTCAACAGAAAGAAAAGAAGGGAAATTTGTACTTTTCAATGTTGTTGCTACATGAACCTTAATCATGAAGTTATGGTCCTATGGATGCAATATGAATGAGTTAGAATATTTCTATTTACGAGACTGTCAATGATAATCCCTTCAACGAGGGTGTCCAATCTAATTGTGTTTCTTATTTTAATGTATCAATATCCGCACGTTTTGTATCTTCTATTTTGAGTTATATATTTTTCTCCTCTAACAATATAGGAATATCTCTATATTTTACTTTATAGAATTTAGATAATACAGTTGAAGAATTTACTTATATTTGAAGTTTTGGTCTTGTGAACGCAATAATGAGCCAAATCTGGTTGGCAACCGAGGAAATGAGAGCATGTCGAAACATTCGGTAATTAAGGTTGTGTTTGGTAACGTTTCTGTTTCTCTATTTTTCGAAGGCTGTGTTTGGTAACGTTTTTGTTTCTTTATTTTTCTGTTCTTTTGTTCCCTAGAATAGAAAAAGAACAAAAATGCATTTGCTAACGTCAATTGATTTTTCTATTCCCAGGAATAGAAAGTTGTTCCTGGAAATAAATTTGGAGTAGAAATGAGAAGTAGCACGTTGCCACCCGCCCATCGTCGCCTGCCGCTCGCCGCCACCATCACCGATCACCCACTGGCCGCCGCCACCGCCGGTTGTCGACTACCGCCACCCGCTCGCCACCGGCGGTCGCCGTCCACACCACGCTTCCGCCAGTCGCTGATCTCCGCTTCCATCGGGGAAGAAAGAAATAAAAACTTTTTATCAGTAAAAAACGCATTTCTATTTATAGTTACCAAACGCTCTATTTTACTCAGAAATTGTTCCAGGGAGTATAAATAAAAAATAATTATTTCTCAAAAGAAATTGTTCTCGGAGTAAAAATATTACTTAAACACTAAGTTATCGTCGACTCACTTTCAAC
Organism: Corymbia calophylla; assembly: GCA_014182845.1. Taxonomy (NCBI): domain Eukaryota; kingdom Viridiplantae; phylum Streptophyta; class Magnoliopsida; order Myrtales; family Myrtaceae; genus Corymbia; species Corymbia calophylla. The sequence goes on along the minus strand of CM024698.1, from coordinate 5,313,559 downwards.
AAAGCGTCATTGACTACGTCAGCCGTTTCGGCTTGTGGGGCTGAAGCGGAACCGTCTTCGCCCAAATGCCAGCACATGCGCTCCTGCAGAGACGTACGCTGTGGCATGAGCTCTACTTTTCTCTGTGAGCTGTCTCGAGACGCGGGCGATGACGTTTTGCAGGGATCATTTGTCAGCGTTCGAGATTTCGACTCGATGCCATCTATCTTGCCAGCAACGAGACAAGATCTAATGCGGCAGAGCTAAATCTCTCTGGATTTCCTGTTCTGTGTCCGTTCTGTGGCCCATCTCCAAACAGATTTCGTCAACACGCGTAGAAGTTTGAAAACAAGAATTACAAAAAAAAATATTTATATAAAGAAAAACCTAGGACTTGCAAACATTCAAACTAAGGAAATGGAATAATCTGGAGTGATTTTTTTTACTTGTTTTTTTTTTTTTCAAATCATACCACCTGGCACCGAACACCTACCCTTTTGGCCTCTATATAATGTGAATGCTTGAAAACTTCAAAAGTTGTGTTACATTATTGTGTAAACTCATGTGTAATTCTTCCACATTTATTTAAAATATATACTACAATTTTAAATTTTGATAGACAAGTAAGAAAAAGTTACTTTTAACTTTGTAGAATTCACAACAAATAAACTTCAATATATTCATACATTCCAAGAAAAACAAACGGCAATTTATCCTTTGTTAATTCTACAAAACATATGCTCGTTAGTAATTTATGTGTCATGCTAGGGGAGTCGCAGTAAAAATACTCACCCACCTTAACTTAATATGTCGCTGGTGGTGTCGAGTGACGATCTCTTCGTAATCTTCAACCCAAAATTTTGTAATAGATGCCATAATAATGTTTGGAAAAAGTAGCCATGAGGGTTGTGCTTCCCAGCTTGCTTGGGGCGCTCAATTTGAATGGTTTTGATATATGGAAAGTTATCTCTAATTTTATAGGACGATGCAAAACAAATTGCTTCAAGGCTACGCGCGAAATTTTTGAAGTTCTCATTTTTCATTATCCTGATATCTTAAGACTTTATATCTAATGATGCTTATCTAGAATCATCAAGGCATTCGTATTATGCCTCTTTTTTGGTGAAAAAAGAGCAATAACTAACATCATACTTAGTCCATCCGTATTTTGGAATGGTCACAGTTTGACCATTTTATCTAGCGAGTAATGCTAGAGATACCAAAACTCGTGTACTAAAAAGATCTATAAAATTACGTGGAAAATAATAAGTGATTATCTAAGTTAGTGGATCCATTTATGTATTCAAAAATTTTATTGGACATTAACAAGAAAAAAGATGTTTCTTCTCTCTATATTTTGGGCATCCTTATCTTTTTCCTTCATTTTTCATTCCAATTCGGGTCACGGTCAAGAAAGCTTCTTGGCCAACACACATGCCTATAGCTATATAAACACGACGCCTCGCAATCGCCCTTGTCCAACATTATCAAACCATCATCACATTGAAGAGTCTCTCTCTCTCTCACTCTCTCTCTCCCACTCCCTCTCTCTCTCAGAGACACAGACCCACATACAGACAAATAGATACACACAAAGAAGAAAAGATGGAGGTATCAATACAATCAATTGCATTGGCGATGGTTCTGGCCGTCTTGACCACATGGGCATGGATGGTGGTGAACTGGGTGTGGCTGGGGCCGAAGAGGCTCGAGAGGCTCTTGAGACAGCAAGGCGTCTCCGGCAAACCCTACACCTGTTCGGAGACCTCAAGGAGAACTTGTGTAACATCCTGAAATTCGAGCCCTTTTGAGGAAGGAATGAACGTGAATTTCGTCGATGCATTGTTGGTTGATCTCACTCGGAACTGATCACTCCTGAGATACTGACCTTGAGGGGAAAGGCTAATGAGGACAAAACTCGTGCGACTAAAGAACTTGACCTGGGAAAACGACTCGACCGTGAGACTTGCGTGAGGACGATCCTGTAGTCATGCAGGCCGATTCTAGGGACGAATAGAAGTCGATTCGTGGGCAGAACATAATGGGACGACGGGTGATCGTCTACTATTATCGAACCCGCGAATGGCCCATGTCGATCCTTGATAATCGTGTACTTTGAAATAAGAATCGATCTTCGCAATTTCATGTAATCAGGACGTCCATGTGTTGAGAAGTCTTGAACGTGAATTGGCACGAGTCGGTTAAGCGTGAATCCTCAAAGCCGCCTGTCAGTCTGAGCAGTACCAAAATGGCATTCGGGCGAAATTAACAAGGCACGAGAATCCAATATTGGACTTCAAATTTTCGGGAACGTTCGAGAAGGACTTTTGGACGATACTTCTTAGACAGTCGACACTGCCGGTTGAGCTGAGTATTTGGAAAAGGGATTTTCGGACCAAGAAAACGAGCCTACGAGGACGTGGGCGAGAGAGATCGGTGTGGGCCTCACGCCTAAGGTGGGGACGAGTCGCCATGGAAGGCCCGAGGCAAGCAAGTGAGCCCGTTGGGCCAAACCGACAATTTACCATCCCGAGCCCGTTCCTATTAATTATCCGGCCTTTTCCTAGGCCCGCCCTTCATTTTTCAGCCCAAGGGCAGATTGGGAAATGTGCAAGGTGGAAATGACCAAAATGCCCTTGGATATTTTGAAGAAAAGTCAAAAAAGAAGAAAGAGAAGATGAGGTCATTGTTTGGCAAGTGGGGCAAGCCTTGATGGCTTGGATAAAGCTTATCCTTCAGCCTTCACTTCACTCTCTCTCCTCTTCATCTTCCCCAAACCGCACACCCTTCTCTCCCTAGTTTTTCCTTCCTTCCTTCAGTTTTTCAGTTCTGACCTTTCACCGAAAATCGACTTGTTCATTGCCTTCCCGTTGGAATCTCGGCCCGTGCCACACGCCGTTGCGTTCAGAAGACGAAAACCGTTCAGATGGCGTCGGCCGTTCACCGAACGGAGTCTCCGGCCGTCCTGTACGGCCTCCGGAAGTCACTGCTCGCCGGACCGCCTACTGTAGCGGCAGCTTTGCACAGCTCCGCCTTTTCTTCCGTTTCTCTCCATTTTCGACTAAACCACCGCCCATACCAGCCACAAGTGGTTCCCCCTCGACCCCCAGGTGCCGCCGGTTGCTGGCCCGCCGCTCGCCGGAGCTCCGGGCAGCCCGTTCAACTCCGATCGGCTTCTTCCTCCTCCAGCAGTGCGGTTTTGAGTTGCGGTGGGGATTCCGAGTTGTTGCTGCTGTGTTGAGCCCGGGACCGCCTTGGATCGTCGTGGTAGAGGTCCCCAGGTGTCGGGTTCGTCGCCGCCGCCGCGTCCATGTCACCGGCCCGCTTAACGGGTGAGTTTAGCTCCTAATCCCTATTTAGTGCCTAAACTTGCTTAGGGTTGGGTTAATTAGTGGTAAGATTGGTTTAGGAAGTTTAATTAAGTTTATTAGCCCTAAGATAGGTGGTTAGATAGATGGTTAGGATTAGATTAGCTTAATTTTGCTAATTGTGCTTAATTATTGCTTAAATGAAGGTTATGTGATTTTTGTGATTAATTAAGCATGATTTGATTTAATTGAATTGATTAATTGTTTTAATTAATGTTTTGTTTAATTTCTGGATTAAATGTTTTAATTAATTGAATTTCGGAAAAATCACTGCATTCACGGATTCATCGTTCACTAATCACGGATTTGTTCACGGCACCGTTAATCCGAAGCTAAATTTAGTCTTATTTTGATGTGCTCTTGATTGTTGTGATTAATTGGAGTGCCGATTGTTAATTATGCTCGTGAATATTGATGAAATGCGTGATTGAGTGTTGGTTGAATTGAATTTTGGAAATTGTCGAGTGATACCGCATGACATAATGCGTGGGTTATACGAGATGGCATGTCGCATGAGCATGAGTGCATGAGCGATGTTGCATTCACGACCAAGCAAAAAAAAAGACAAGAATGAACCTGTTTCTTGATGTGTTGCATGGTCGATTAAAGTTGATAGCCCGGGTTGAGCGGATGACCGCCAATCCCCATTGGGGTTGTGCCGTGACCATTGGGTCGCCCGACGGTGGTCGATGCGGAGTCGCGGTTGAGGCCGGGCCCATGCTCCTTATGGAATGCCGTCGGTGGGGAGAGCCCATGACGTCGCCGTGCCTCACGGGGAGGACGATGCCAGTTTTACGACCGTTGACCGCCAACCATAAGGTTGTGCCGTGGCCTAGAGGGTCGTAATAATCGGAGCATATGTGTGGATGTGAGACATGAGAAAGTTGTGTGAGATGCTCGATTATTCGCATGCTCTTGATGTCGTGATGATTTGTGGTACGCACGCATGAGTTGACAGTCGTGCAGGGTGTGGCAATGGCCAGGTGAGATCGCTTGTGACGCGATTCGCATGTGATTGATGAACTGTATCATCTGACGGCCATGTGCCTTGCTTGCATTGTATGAGATTTGACGTGCAGGGTATGGCATACCGGGTAAGGTTGCATGCGAACCGACTGTATAATTGTTGGTTGCCTTGTCTGTTATTGGTTGTTGTTTGGTTTTGGTTGTTTATTGTTGGGTTGAGTGAGGGGTGGTTACGGAGAGATACCCCGGGTTGAGTTGGCGTACTAACCTTAGGGGCTTAGGGGAGAACTCGGCGAGATTTTATCTCAACCCGTCGTGGTTAACCATTTTCGGGCCCCTAGAATGGTGTACCCGCAATGGAGGATCCGCCCGCTCCTCCGGTGATCGACTCGACGGAGGCGAGTCCGATGGGTCCGAGTGATCGTGGTGTTGAACCCGAGGGTTCTTTGTGTATTGTTGGATTAGCCTAGTCTTTTTGGTTTGGCTTAGAGGATGGATCGGCCCTTTTTGTCGGGCTTGTAATTTGGAAAACGATCCTCCATTGGTTAATCCAATAAATTGAATAATTGAGTAGTTGTTGTTGTTCTTGCTATTCATCCCTCTATCCCCTGTTTGATTATATGTTTGTCAGGGATGGTTCGTCTTCCGCTTGCGCTTAACGAAAGATTAAAATGAATTGTCATGGATGGGTCCTGGGACGTCGCTTTCAATCGACCAAGAGAAGGGGTTGCCGCGAGCTCGAGAGTCGGGGCGTGACAGCCCCGTCGGTTTTGGTATCAGAGCGAGGTCGAGACTTGGAGTGATAAGGTGCGTGGGATTTTTGGGATAGTGAGATAGGGATGGCTTTTACTTTACGTGCCTGTGATTGCTCTTGTGGTTGTGTGGTGGGGGGTTGCTCATAGTCCAGAGTGATGAGCAATCCTGAGCAGTCAGCCCCTAGGTGTCGGGCAGTGTTTGGTCAGACCAGTGCTAGAGGTAGCGCGCAGATAGATCCTAGGTTAGACGGGATCTTGCTGGCGCTAGAGACCTTGTTAGGACAGCAAGCTGTGTGCTTTGGCTGTGGTCCTTGTGGTTCCCCTAGTGAGAGGAGAGGCCTGAGAGAGACCGATGCCTAGGTTGGTAGAGCAGTTCCTGAGACTGAAGCCTCCGAGGTTCAGTGGCGTGGGTGACCCTGAAGCTGCGACCCTTTGGATAAGGGATTTCGAGAGGATTGTTACTGAGTGTTGAGGTGTTGAGTAAGGCGAGTACTTTTGGCGGCTTATCAACTTCAAGGTAATGCTAGTACTTGGTGGGAAGTCACTCAAGAAAGAGTGTTCCCCGAAGGTACGGCTCAAGCTTGGGATGCCTTCCGTGAAGCTTTCAATGGGAAGTGCTTCTTAGACAAAGTGCGAGGGAGTTAAAGATGGCGAGTTTCAACAATTTTGTCAGAATCAGATTTCAATGGATCAGTATGAGGCGAAGTTCGCCGAGTTAGCCAAGTATACCGAGGTTGGTAAAGGACCGTGTGGATAGGGCAAGACGGTTCAGAGATGGCTTGAAGCCGGAATTGAAAGCCAGCTGGTGCCCTTGAGTTTAAAGAGTTTTGATGAGATGTACGAGAGGGCCCAGATGATCGAGAAAAACATGATCGAGAGGGCGATCGCATTTGGCTCGCGGTTCGTGCCTAATAGAGACAATCGTCGATTTGAAAAGGACGAGATGATGGGGAGAAGGAATCCCATCTCACCCAATAGAAAGTGGATTGTCATGGAAAGACAATTCAGTTTAACCCAGTAGTGGGTGACAGTTTTGAGTTTGTGGGAAATCGAGGAGGACCCTCGACTCCTTTGAAATTCGTCGTTGGCAGTAACTTGTTTATTGGACGAAGGCTGCTAAGATTATTGGACAACTGAGGTTAATTGGTTAGTTTGAGAATCAAGGATGGATCGTTGCACTTATGCATCGCTTTTCAGTAGCTCAACCAAAGGACGGTCATGAGCAAGTATCCATTACCAAGGATGGATGACTTGTTTGACCCATTTCAAGGAGCTTCGATGTGTTCCAAGATAGACCCAAGGACGGGCTATCAGTAGTTGAGGATTAAAAAGGAGGAAAAACTAAAGATGACATCGTGAGTGATTTGGTCACTACGAGATTACCGTGCCACCATTTGGATTAACTAATACGCCAGTTGCTTTTATGGATTCGATGGATTGACTGATTAAGGCATATTTGGAGCAAATTGCAATTGTGTTCGTGAGCGATATATTGGAATATTCAAGGAAATTAGAAGAACGCGAATAGCACTTGAGGGTGGTGTTATAGACCATTCGAGAGCATAAACAGTATGCCAAGTTTAATGCGTGCGAGTTTGGGTTTACTCGCGTTGTTTTGTTGGTCATATGATTTTGGACGAAAGAATTTCTATGGATCCGCTAAGATCAAGGCAGTCATGATTATGTCAGGACTTATGACGGTGACAGAGGTTCGAAGTTTTCTAAGCCGGACAGGTTAGTACAGACGATTCGTAGAAAGGTTCTCTACTATAGCTATGCCTCTGATACAAAGGTTAATAAAGGACGTAAGAATTTGAATGGACGAATAAGTGAAATTTTTAAGAGCTTAAGTATAAGCTGATTACCGCACCAGTTTTGAGGATTTAGTCTATTATTGGATAATACGAGATTTACAGTGAGGTGTTGTATAAGGGATTTGACTGCGTGGTAAGGCAACAAGGAAGATTGGTTGCTTACGCGTCATGACAATTGAGGTTATTGGATTTAATGGAAGTCAAATAAGTTTATCTTGATGATTTGAGGAGTTGTAGGTATGAGATCATAAGAGATGATCTATTAAATGGTGATGATCTTTGATAAGAATTACGGTGGATGATTTATTGCTCGGGAGTCTTAGATTCGATTAAGATATGAATTTACCGAGGTGGATTATTTCAGGAGATATATAAGATAGGGATTTGAGGAATGGATTTTTGTTTTCGGTGGATTAAGAATTAATTATCCCTTGATGCTAGATGGATGAGTGAGGAAATAACATTATCGATGATTTCTACTCGAGGTATTAAAAAAGGATTTGAAGAGGTATCCGAAAGCTTTTGGTGCAATAAATGACATTTGGTTTGCATTAATTTTCAAGTGGTTGAGGTGAATTCTTGGTTTGGTTATTAAATGGACGTGAAAGGATTGTTGAAAGAAAAATCTGTGGTTTGTGGAATTCGAATAGCGTTTTGATGGAAATTGATAAATCAGATTTCAAGTGTCGATAAGTGATCCCGTGGAAACAAGCTCATGGGTTGACGAGCTGGAGAAAGTTTCGCACTTTGTGGTGCTCAGACGAGGTTAAAACCGTGAGGCTTGGTATGGGACAAGCCAAAGCGGATAATACCTCTATGAGATGGTGTATGTCAAAAAAGGGACTTTTGCTAGTAGTGGTGCAGTTCAAAGATGCTCGTAACGACTGATCCGACGAGGGCGGGGAGTGGTCGCCGGGGCCAGAGTGCTTGAGCAAGGAGCGACTCCTGGCAGGCTTCTAGGATGTCGAAAGGGGCAGAAATGAACTGAACTACGCACTGTGCAAAAAGAAAGTGCTTGTGGGATAAGATTTTATCGAAGTGGTATGGCAGAAATATGATCAATTTTGTGGAACTCCAGTTGATGGAACGAGGTCAGAGAATTGGGAATCACTAGTTCAAAATTGGTTTAGCAGTTATTGAATGCAGTTCAGATAATCAGAGACAGATTAAAGACTGCTTAGAGTCATCAGAAGAGTTATGCAGATAAGTGTCGTAGACCGTTGGAGTTTAAGGTGGGCAATCATGTATTTCTTGAAAGTATCGCCGATGATGAGAATTTCCAGATTTGGCAAGAAAGGAAAGTTAAGTTCGAGGTACGCTGGACCCTTTGAAATTTTGGAAAGGATCAGGGTTTTAGCGTATCGTCTTGCGTTGCCACTGAAGCTTGCTCAAGTACATGATGTTTTCCACGTGTCTATGTTGAGAAAGTATGAGCCGGACTTGACTCATGTTTTGAATTTTGAGGAATTGGACGTAGACGACAGGGTGTCGTACGTGGAGACGCCAATACGAATAGAGGATCGTAAAGAGCAAATACTTTGAAACAAGACTATCGCCTTAGTTAAGGTGATCTGACAGTATCACGGAACAGAGGGAGCTACATGGGAAAGTGAAGAAGTAATGAAGCATCAGCACCTCCATCTTTTTGAGGATTTGTTAGTAGCAGCAAATTTCGAGGACGAAATTTTTATAAGAGGGGAAGAGTTGTAACATCCTGAAATTCGAGCCCTTTTGAGGAAGGAATGAACGTGAATTTCGTCGATGCATTGTTGGTTGATCTCACTCGGAACTGATCACTCCTGAGATACTGACCTTGAGGGGAAAGGCTAATGAGGACAAAACTCGTGCGACTAAAGAACTTGACCTGGGAAAACGACTCGACCGTGAGACTTGCGTGAGGACGATCCTGTAGTCATGCAGGCCGATTCTAGGGACGAATAGAAGTTGATTCGTGGGCAGAACATAATGGGATGACGGGTGATTCCGTCTACTATTATCGAACCCGCGAATGGCCCTATGTCGATCCTTGATAATCGTGTACTTTGAAATAAGAATCGATCCTTCGCAATTTCATGTAATCAAGGACGTCCATGTGTTGAGAAGTCTTGAACGTGAATTGGCACGAGTCGGTTACGCGTGAATCCTCAAAGCCGCCTGTCAGTCTGAGCAGTACCAAAATGGCATTCGGGCGAAATTGACAAGGCACGAGAATCCAATATTGGACTTCAAATTTTCGGGAACGTTCGAGAAGGACTTTTGGACGATACTTCTTAGACAGTCGACACTGCCGGTTGAGCTGAGTATTTGGAAAAGGGATTTTCGGACCAAGAAAACGAGCCTACGAGGACGTGGGCCGAGAGAGATCAGTGTGGGCCTCACGCCTAAGGTGGGACAGTCGCCATGGAAGGCCCGAGGCAAGCAAGTGAGCCCGTTGGGCCAAACCGACAATTTACCATCCCGAGCCCGTTCCTATTAATTTTCCGGCCTTTTTCCTAGGCCCGCCCTTCATTTTTCAGCCCAAGGGCAGATTGGGAAATGTGCAAGGTGGAAATGACCAAAATGCCCTTGGATATTTTGAAGAAAAGTCAAAAAGAAGAAAGAGAGGATGAGGTCATTGTTTGGCAAGTGGGGCAAGCCTTGATGGCTTGGATAAAGCTTATCCTTCAGCCTTCACTTCACTCTCTCTCCTCTTCATCTTCCCCAAACCGCACACCCTTCTCTCCCTAGTTTTCCTTCCTTCCTTCAGTTTTTCAGTTCTGACCTTTCACCGAAAATCGACTTGTTCATTGCCTTCCCGTTGGAATCTCGGCCCGTGCCACACGCCGTTGCGTTCAGAAGACGAAAACCGTTCAGATGGCGTCGGCCGTTCACCGAACGGAGTCTCCGGCCGTCCTGTACGGCCTCCGGAAGTCACTGCTCGCCGGACCGCCTACTGTAGCGGCAGCTTTGCACAGCTCCGCCTTTTCTTCCGTTTCTCTCCATTTTCGACTAAACCACCGCCCATACCAGCCACAAGTGGTTCCCCCTCGACCCCCAGGTGCCGCCGGTTGCTGGCCCGCCGCTCGCCGGAGCTCCGGGCAGCCCGTTCAACTCCGATCAGCTTCTTCCTCCTCCAGCAGTGCAGTTTTTCAGAGTTGCAGTGGGGATTCCGAGTTGTTGCTGCTGTGTTGAGCCCGGGACCGCCTTGGATCGTCGTGGTAGAGGTCCCCAGGTGTCGGGTTCGTCGCCGCCGCCGCGTCCATGTCACCGGCCCGCTTAACGGGTGAGTTTAGCTCCTAATCCCTATTTAGTGCCTAAACTTGCTTAGGGTTGGGTTAATTAGTGGTAAGATTGGTTTAGGAAGTTTAATTAAGTTTATTAGCCCTAAGATAGGTGGTTAGATAGATGGTTAGGATTAGATTAGCTTAATTTTGCTAATTGTGCTTAATTATTGCTTAAATGAGGGTTATGTGATTTTTGTGATTAATTAAGCATGATTTGATTTAATTGAATTGATTAATTGTTTTAATTAATGTTTTGTTTAATTTCTGGATTAAATGTTTTAATTAATTGAATTTCGGAAAAATCACTGTTCACGGACATCGTTCACTAATCACTATTCACGGACATCGTTCACGACCATCGTTCACGGACCTGTTCATCCGAAGCTAAATTTAGTCTTATTTTGATGTGCTCTTGATTTTTGTGATTAATTGGAGTGCCGATTGTTAATTATGCTCGTGAATATTGATGAAATGCGTGATTGAGTGTTGGTTGAATTGAATTTTGGAAATTGTCGAGTGATACCGCATGACATAATGCGTGGGTTATCGAGATGGCATGTCGCATGAGCATGAGTGCATGAGCGATGTTGCATTCACGACCAAGCAAAAGCAAAGACAAGAATGAACTGTTTTTGCGATGTGTTGCATGGTCGATTAAAGTTGATAGCCCGGTTGAGCGGATGACCGCCAATCCCCATTGGGGTTGTGCCGTGACCATTGGGTCGCCCGACGCGGTGGTCGGATGCGGAGTCGCGGTTGAGGCCGGTCCCATGCTCCTTATGGAATGCCGTCGGTGGGGGAGAGCCCATGACGTCGCCGTGCCTCACGGGGAGGACGATGCCCGGTTTACGACCGGTTGACCGCCAACCATAAGGTTGTGCCGTGGCCTAGAGGGTCGTAATAATCGGAGCATATGTGTGGATGTGAGACATGAGAAAGTTGTGTGAGATGCTCGATTATTCGCATGCTCTTGATGTCGTGATGATTTGTGGTACGCACGCATGAGTTGGCCGATCGTGCGGGGTGTGGCAATGGCCGGGTGAGATCGCTTGTGACGCGATTCGCATGTGATTGATGGCAGTATCATCGACGGCCATGTGCCTTGCTTGCATTGTATGAGATTTGACGTGCGGGGTATGGCATACGGGTAAGGTTGCATGCGAACCGACCTGTATAATTGTTGGTTGCCTTGTCTCGTTATTGGTTGTTGTTTGGTTTTGGTTGTTTATTGTTGGGTTGAGTGAGGGGTGGTTACGGAGAGATACCCCGGGTTGAGTTGGCGTACTAAGGGGCTTAGGGGAGAACTCGCGAGATTTTATCTCAACCCGTCGTGGTTAACCATTTTCAGGCCCCTAGAATGGTGTACCCGCAATGGAGGATCCTGCCCCGCTCCTCCAGTGATCGACTCGACGGAGACTGAGTCCGATGGGTCCGAGTGATCGTGGTGTTGAACCCGAGGGTTCTTTGTGTACTGTTGGATTAGCCTAGTCTTTTTGGTTTGGCTTAGAGGATGGATCGGCCCTTTTTGTCGGGCTTGTAATTTGGAAAACGATCCTCCATTGGTTAATCCAATAAATTGAATAATTGAGTAGTTGTTGTTGTTCTTGCTATTCATCTCTCTATCCCTGTTTGATTGTATGTTTGTCTGGGGATGGTTCGTCTTCCGCTTGCGCTTAACGAAAGATTAAAATGAATTGTCATGGATGGGTCCTGGGACGTCGCTTTCAATCGACCAAGAGAAGGGGTTGCCGCGAGCTCGAGAGTCGGGGCGTGACAACTTGCGGTTGGTCCAGGAAGCCAAGTCCAAGCCCATCTCCGTCTCTGATGACATCAAGCCTCGTCTTTTGCCTTTTTGGCATCAATCCTTCCAAATCTATGGTATGCACATCTTCATAGTATCTCTGTTTATGGCACTTGTAGTTTCTTATTCATTAACACTTGTTTTTGATCGTTGGCTGATGCTATTTTTGATGGGGTTTCAATTTGAATTCACGGTCCTTTCTATTGGAAATTCATGTTTCCCTGTTTCGAATTTTGGTGACCAAAGATGTTTTTTTTTTTTTTTTTTTGATAAAGAAAAGCAAACTTTTTGCTCCAATGTGATCGCCAAAAACGGCTCCGTAGACCACAGAAATCAAGGTCCACAGGTTCCTATCAAAGAACGAATCAGATCTCTATCGGTTGGCGACCAAAGATGTTAGTACATCTCAAGTCTTATAAATAATTGCTTATTTTTATATGCACAAACAATAGGGACATCTTGCCATACAAAAATGAACATTAAATAAAACTTGCATTTGACAATGTCGTTTAACATTTAAATTCTTGGCGATTTAAAAAGATATTTCAATATAGATCGATCAATGATTGATATGTACAAAGGCTTGACTATGTAATTGACGTGACAAAGTATATAAATCCAAGTCATCCCGATTGAAGAATCATGTAAATCAAGTTTTGAGGTAGTCAAAGTTATTGCTGAAGGGCAGAGCCGATCCCATACGCAGTAATTGCGCCATTATGTGCATTCTTAAAAAAAACAACTGAAGATGTATTTCATTTCGCAATGGGGCTCTGATTTTGCTAGATGCATTGTAGGCAAAGACTCGTTCAAGTGGATAGGACCAACACCAAGAGTGAGCATAACGAACCCCGAACAACTAAAGGAGATCTTCTCCAAGATAAATGACTATCCCAGGCCAACCCCCAATCCCCTGGGGAAGCTGCTAGCCGATGGACTCACGAACCACGAGGGCGAGAAATGGGCACGGCACAGAAAGATCATCAATCCAGCATTCCACATGGAGAAGTTGAAGACAAATGAACCTAATCTCTGGCCAATGATGTAAACCACACGCATTGATGCCTCAAGATTTTCCTTTTAATTCCTTCTTTGCATTGGTCTGTTGTTTCTTGCAGCTTATGTTGCCCGCATTTTATTCAAGTTGCACTGAAATGGTTGGTAGATGGGAAAATTTGGTATCAACAGAGAAATCCTGTGAGATCAATGCGTGGGTCGACCTTCAAAATTTGACCCGTGATGTGATCTCTCGAACAGCGTTTGGCAGTAGCTTCGAAGAAGGCAAAAGGATCTTCGAACTTCAGGTGGAACAAGCCCAGCTCACGAGTATGGCCCTTCAATCGGTCTACGTCCCCGGCTGGAGGTAAAATCTTTCATCATCCCTAAGCTAATTGAATCTAAATGAGCTTGTGGTTTACAATCATGACATTCTAAAAAATCCAACTATTTGATTCAATGTTTCGCAGGTTTGTGCCAACCAAAATGAACAGGACGATGAAGAACATAGATAAGAAAGTGCAGGCTCTGCTCATGGACATCATCCGCAGAAGAGATAAAGCAATAAGGGAAGGGGAAGCTGCTGGAGATGATCTGCTGGGGCTCTTGCTGGAGTCAAACATGAAGGAGAATGTCTGGATGAGCCTTCACGACGTGATCGAGGAGTGCAAGCTTTTCTACTTTGCCGGACAAGAGACCACTTCGGTATTGCTGGTTTGGACCATGGCCTTGCTGAGCGTGCACTCGGATTGGCAAGCACGAGCTAGGGAGGAGGTCCTCCAAATCTTTGGAAGCAGAAAACCTGACCTGGACGGGTTAGGCCACCTCAAAATTGTAAGTTCAATGCTCTTTTCCCCTTTTGTCGAGAGCGGGACTCATAATAGTTCCAATCTGAAGAGCCTTCATGAGCATTTTTTTATCACGGGACTCATAATAGGTCCAATCCTTTGTGGACGAAACATTTATTTAAAAGTAATGTTATCCTATGAAGATGAACATGACAATGAATTGACAGGAGCATCTTCTTGGCACCCTTGGATTGAACTTGGATTTCTTCTCAAGACAAGAACCGATTTTTTGGACAATAGCCTCAAACCTTTTTTACTGGATAAACTACAATCTGTTTCATTCTCTTCGCGGATATTGATTTCATTATAGTAGTCTTTTCCATAGATGCTCCTACATACCCATCTCTACTATATAATTCTTCTACGAATTTGTCGCGGTCAGGTCACAATGATCTTAAATGAGGTCCTGAGGCTATACCTAGGGGTGTGCATGGTCCCGATGGGCAGTTCTCACCCTAGAACCGGGAACCGCCCGCTAAGGATCGGTTCCAAAAATTTGGATCCGGGAACCACCCGTTGGTTCCATGGATCCACCCGAGAACCGGACCGCCGGTCCGGTCCGATTCCCGGGTGGATCCATGGAACCGGTCTCATAAGCGATTTCGTTTACTTAATATGCATTAATGAACCGGTTTTTTGACTTTTGTTGTGCTCTTCAAGACTTCGACGACCGGTCCCTTTAGGAACCACCGGTTCCGGACCGGTCCGGTCCGGTTCCGGGCGGTCCGGGCGGATCCCGGTTCTTTTGCACACCCCTAGCTATACCCACCGGTGATTGAGGTGGCACGGAAGGTTCCCAAGGAAACAAAACTCGGGAAATTGACCATACCGGCTGGAGTCCAGCTCTCAATGCCGACACTCCTTATCCACCGTGATAAAGAACTGTGGGGTGAGGACGCCGAGGAGTTCAAGCCAGAGAGGTTTGCTGAGGGAGTGTCCAAGGCCACCAGGAACCAAGTCTCCTTTTTCCCATTCGGATGGGGCCCTCGTATATGCATCGGCCAAAACTTCGCAATGATAGAGGCAAAGATGGCGCTTGCCATGATACTTCAGCGATTCACATTCGAGCTCTCTCCATCTTATGCACATGCTCCTTTCAATGTCATCACCCTCCAGCCACAGCATGGTGTTCAAGTCATGTTGCGCAAGGCAAACTAAAAGTTACAAATCAGGGTGATGGCATAGAAATAATGAAATTATATACCATTTTTTAAGTTTATGCATTGTTGTTTTTTCACTTTTAAGAACAGAAATTTAGAGTTTGTAATCGTAATCAAATGGCCTCTTTAATTGAATTACTGGTTATTTTGAGTTTCATAACAGCAAGTCGATTGATGTATCTAAATCTTCCTTTCAGAAAAGTCCTAGTACAAGATAAGGTATGCCTTTTTCTAGAGCTATAATAAAACCCATTTATTTCTATTCAGATATTGATCTGGCCAATGACCAATAAAGATGGCTTTTTAGGGTCCGATTGGTAATCATTCTATTCCCAAAAATAATTTCTGATAAGAAATGATTCTTTTTTATTATGTTCTTGTGAACAATTTTTGAACATTTGAAAATATTTGGTAATTGTCCAAAACTTTTATTCTTGGGATAGAAATGCATTTAGTAAAACTCTTAAATTTTTTTGTTTCTTCTAATATTTAATATTGTTATTATATTTTTTAGGGAAAAGGACACCAAAAACCCCAAACTATGCCCCTCGGGACAATTTTACCATGAACTTTTTTTTGGGCCATAAAAAACCCCAAACTATGCCACTTGGGACAATTTTACCCTAAACTTTTTTTTGTACCACCAAAAATCCTAAACTATGCCACTTGGGACAATTTTACCCTGAACTTTTTCTTATGCCACGAAAAACCCTGAACTATGCCACTTGGGACACATTTACCCCAGACTTTTTAATTGAAGGGCATTTTTGTATTTTCACTTTTTTCTTTTTTCTTTTTTTTTATCTTTCTTTCTTCCCCTCTGCCGGCCATGGCAGATGGAAGCCGGCGAGGGCCGCCTCCGACTGGGCGAGGGCTGCCCTCGGTCGGCGAGGGTCGCCTCGCCGAGATCCGGCGGGGCGAGCGCGGTCCTCCCCGATCCCGGGGGGGGGCGACCCTCGCCTTTTGGCGGGGCGGCCCTCGTCCGAGGGTCGCTCCGCCGAATCCGGGCGGGGGCAACCCTCGCCCAACGCCGGGAGGGTTGCCCGCCGAGATCCGCCAAGGGCGAGAGCGGCCCTCCTCGATCCGGCGGGGGCGACCCTTGCACCCGCCTTTGGCCGGCGAGGGCCGCCTCCGTGCGATCCGATGAGGGCGCCCCTCCCCCGACGTCGGGGAGAGCCGCCTCGCCCGCGCCGGGAGTGCCGCCGGGCCGGACGGCGCCGCCGGCGAGGGCCCTCGCCGGCTTCCCCTGCCAGGAAGAGGAAGAGGAAAAAAAGAAAAGAAAAGAAAAGAAAAAAGTGAAAAGACGAAAATGCCCTTCAGTTAAAAAGTCTGGGGTAAATGTGTCCCAAGTGGCATAGTTCAGGGTTTTTCGTGGCATAAGAAAAAGTTCAGGGTAAAATTGTCCAAAGTGGCATAATTTAGGGTTTTTGGTGGCACAAAAAAAAGTTTAGGGTAAAATTGTTCCAAATGGCATAGTTTGGGGTTTTTTATGACCCAAAAAAAAGTTCAAGGTAAAATTGTCCCAAGGGGCATAATTTGGGGTTTTTGGTGTACTTTTCCATATTTTTTATATTTATCTTTTTTTTCCTTTTCTTTTCTTCTTTCTAGCCAACCCCCACTACCAATGGTGGCCGACGAGCGGCTAGGTGAGATCTGATGAGATTGCCGGAGACTCGCTTGGCCATAGATGAGGCTTGACCTTGCCTAGGCAACGTGAGGTCAGCTTCACCCTAGCCTAGTGAGGCCTGGCCTCGCATCAGCTGGCGAGGTCGACTTTGTGTTGCTTGGGCAAGGTCGAGCCTTGCTGGTGGCCTAGCGTGGCTCATTGGGCTGGGCAAGGCTCACCGGACCTTGCCTAGCTACTTGTCGGCCATCTTCGGTGGTGGTTGGCTGGCATAAATGGGATGGTGGTGTTGACATCTAAATTTTAGCGATTTGTTTAATTATTTATTAATCGTATTGGAAAATTATGGATTAATTTTTAACCCCTTTTAAAATTTTTTTATTAAAATTGCATCGCATATAGACATTACGAGCATTTGCGTCACTAATTTTAAAATTTATCAAAACAAATTTACAAAAAAATTAAAAATAAAAAAATTTCGAAATTAAAAAGAAGAGAGGAGGGGCCGTCGGGCTGGGTTCGGACCAACCTTGGGCTGGTCCCTTCCTCTTTTCCATTCTCTTTTTGGCGCCTGGGCTGGCCTTTCTCCCTTTATTTCAGCCCGGTCCATGTACGAGTCTTCTTCCCCCTCATGCCGGTCATACCCCGCAAAAAATAACAGTACAACAACAAAGAGGGGCCAGAGCAGCGAGAAAATATTGGGAGCAGCCCATGTGCCACCGTGGCAAACCGGAAGGGCCTCCAAAGCACACCATGTGTCCCGCGGGCCCACCTATTTTTCTCTCCCCTCTCTCTCCTCCCTCTGCACGCTCTCTCTCCTCTCTCTTATCTCCCCCCTCTGCACACTATCCTCTCTCCTCTCTCTTCCCTTGCGCTCTCTCTCTCTCTCTCTGTTGCCCGACTCTCTCCCTTCGAGTCACAACCGGAGGAAGCAACGGTGGCTCATCCGACGAACCATGCGCGGCCTCCATCTCCACCTCGAAAGGTTCCCCCGCCATTGCTCGTCGGTCTAGTGCGGTGGCTCGTTAGTCGGACGAGGATGCGGTGACTCGTCCGATGAACCACCTTGCGGCCTCCACTTCTACTTCAACTCTGTTGTCGCGAAGTTCGCTGGTCCGGTGATTCGTCAGTTGGACGAGGGGATGGTGCCCTCTCTCTCCCTCCGAGTCATGATCAGAGGAAGCAGCGATTTGGCGGGGTGAGGGCATGGTGGTTCGTTCGACGAACCACCGCGCGGCCTTAGCCTCAGCCTCGAAAGGTTCCCCCCACCATCGCTCGTCAGTCAAGCGTGGTGGTTCATTAGTCAGACGAGGACGCGGTGGCTCATCCAATGAGCCACCGCACGGCCTCCGCCTCCACTTCTACTTTGCCGTCGGTTCGCTGGTCCGGTGATTCGTCGGTTGGACGAGGGGATGGCAAAGAGGGAGAGAGTCGGGCAACAAAGAGAGAGAGCGCTGGGGAAGAGAGAGAAGAGAGAATAGCGTGCGGAGGGGGGAGAGAGGAGAGAGCGTGCAGGAGGGGGGAGAGAGGAGAGAGAGTGTGTAGAGGGAGGAGAGAGAGAGGGGAGAGAAAAATAGGTGGGCCTGCGGGACATGTGGCGCGCTCTAGAGACCCTTCCGGTTTGCCACGGTGGCACATGGGCTGCACCCAATATTTTCTCCAGAGTAGTAGGCCACAGTACGATCTCAGGGTTGGAGATCAAGTCAGCAATGGCAAGTTGGCATGGCAGAGGCTATGTACGCTTGTTGTTGTTCATAAATAGAGCAGAGAGAGAGATCGGAAAAAAAAAGTTCATAGGGGAGAAGACAGAGGGAGAGAGGATATTCGAGAGAGACTGAGAGAGTTCGAGTGTGGAGAAAGCGAATTAGAGGGAGACAAAGCTTGAGAGGGTGGTTTGTTAGTTGCCGCAGGTCCGTCCACCGGCCACTGTCCGTCGCAGCCTTTCCCCCGAACAAAATAGGTCTTCCCCGAGCACGGGTGTTTTGTCTTTTCTGTAAGGCATCCGATCGGAGCTCGTGGCCGACCAGTTTGCATGAGCTCCCGCCCTGCCAGCCCCCTATTTAACCTATTGTGTGTTCTACTATGCAAGTTAGGAAGTTAGGTCCGTGTTCGAGTCCCTGTCGTGTCTGAAATCCCTTGTTACAGTAATGTATACCAAGTGCTTTGTGAAAATGCCTAAACGAGATCTGAGTTCTATGAGCTTGTTGTAGCCAAGGATAGTTGTTCTTCGTTCATATATGTTCTGAATGTGATGAAATTGTTTCTGAAAGGATCTTGAGTGTTTCTTGTGCATGTTATGTTGATGCTTGCCCAAATCCACGTCTCGAATGAGCATATAGGTCCTCCCTCTAGCCGATGCACTCCGTATGTTTAATAAAATGTCCCAAAAAAGACTGAGAGCGAGTTCATGTTTAAACTCGAGATTAAGGTGTCCTTGCTTTTGTGCTTGTTGAATCGTGCTTGCTTTGCTGATGTTCATGGTGTTTGTGTGCGATTTTTGTGAAACAATCGGGTGCCGTCGAGTTGGCGAGGGTTTTCTTTGTTCTGGCAAACGATTAGTGGTTGCCGGAGTGGGCGGCCGGCGGTAGTCGACACCAGTACGATCGACATATGGTGTTGGCGACGATGTGTTTGAGAGAGGGGGTGTCGGGTCTTGCTGGTTCGGTGAGGACTGGTTGCAGGCGAAGAAGTTGTTTTGGTAGGAGCTTCGGTGAAGAAGAACTGTGCTACGGGAAGAAGAAGTCCAGAAGGAAAGAAAATAAGAAAAAAAATAGAAAAACCAAAATTGCCAAAAATAAAAATAGGGCAAGGAGATTGGGCTTCGCCTTGGGCCTGTGTGCGTGGGGTTGAGATTGTCACGGGATGGGGATGACTGGGGTGGAGGTAGAAATTGAAAACGGGCTTCAGCTGGGCTAGAAATGGAAAGTTGGGAATGGGTTTTTTTAAAAAGAATTTTGAGCCCTTGACTTTGGCTTAAGGCCGGCCTGGTCTCTTTAGCCCAACCTAGACTGATAGGATCCAGATCGAGTTAGCAGGGCCAGGTTTCCTGATCCGGCCCGAATTATCTTTTTTATAATAAAAAAATCATAAAAAAATTCAAAAATTCAAAAAATAAAAAATATAAAAAATATTAAAAATTTGAAATTTCAGAAAGTTCATGGAAAATTCAGAAACCTGAAAATTTATGAAAATTTTCGGAAAATATTTTTTTAAAAAAATTGAAAACATTAAAAATAATAGAAATTCCAAAAAAAAAAATTCATCAAAAATTCCAAAAAATTCCAATTTTTTTTTAATTTGAAAATAGAATTCCCTAAAAGGCTTTGAAACAGTTCTTGGACAATTTCTCTCTTAAAAGGTGTGGGAAATCGGTTTAAGATTGTACTTAAAATTGAACAAGCCTTTACGGCTTTATCTTAGGGTTTTAGTTATCCTCAGATACAATTACCCTTGATTGCACTCTTATGATGTGATGATTATGGTTTCTCCTTAGTTTAATCAAGATTGTCAGTTATTTATCTCTTAATGCTAGGTGCTTATCTTTTCTTGCAATTTATTTAATGTTTCTTTTAGCTGCTGATTGTTATTTTGATGGTTACGCACTCACATGATCACCTCACATATTAGTGGATAATTCTGTAATCAATCCAAACTGCCTGACAAAATTCTTTTTGAAATGAAAAGGATTAGGTACCTAATCGATTAATTAGTGTAATCAACTCCCCGACTCTAGTTTCTCTAGTTACATGGAAAGTGAGGCACACTCTTATGCCTCACTTGGTTTCTAGCCGACCCCAATAGGCTAGTAGCGACTCCTCATTAAAATATTTTTATGAACACCCAATGTCACGTGGAGTATGGGCTTGGGAGAGCCCACATCTAAGTAAGGGTCCTAGATTCATCTTTTAGATAATACCCTTAAACCTATACATATTTTCTTTTCATCTCAGGACGGAAAAAATAGGTCGTGACAGGTGGAAGCTTGGTGATGCATTAGGAGGAGGAAGAAGAAGAAGAAGAAGAAGAAGAAGAAGAAGAAGAAAACGGGATAGAAGAGAGGAAAATAGAGAAAATTAGACTTGATTTTTGGAATTGTTCCTGGGAACAAGAAGTAATTTTTTTTATTCTTGATTCTGTTCCAAATCTATTTTTAGGAACAAATATTTTACCAAACGAATTTCTATGCTAAATCTATTTACAGGAACAAAAGAACATAATCAAACACATGCCCTTATTAGCCCCCCTTTCTTTAGATGAAACAAATGTGGGAGGATACGTAAAGCTTTACATGTGCAAGAGACCTTTCTTCAATTGCTTGGTCCAAAGCAGATAAAGCTATTGCCGCTGGTCTTTTCGGGCAAGTTACTTGAGGCAAAGAGCTTTTATTAAAAGCAAATAGTGTTTGATGTGTAAAATATTCAATACAAAACAATATTTTAGATTTGAACCACCGTCCGTATCACTGTGCCACCTTGTCTTAGCTTCAAGTTGTTTTCTATCCTTTGTTCACGAATAGCCAAATTAGCATCGATTGAATCACGAATGGATATAGCATTGGATTAACTTGGGAAAGCTTGAGTAAAGAAATAACAAGGCAATTGCTCTTCAAGCCCTTGTGGTATCAACCAATGAAAATTATATGGAATGTCTCACTCTGTTTGCCAATAAACTTTGAGTCCTCTTATGAGAATGGAATGCTATTATTACACCTCGATCTTCCTGTGCTGGTAATCCTCGATGTGGAGTAAAAATAGGGCAAAAATCTGGCTTGTAGCTTTCGCCGTCCCTGTTTCATCGGATGGTGCTATGTGACTCAAGAGAGCTTGGTTCCCTAGGACTGGCTATTCCAAGAAAAAGTTAAGTCAATCAGAAACCTTGTAGTTACAAGAAGCATAAGGAAGCAGTTGGAGGATATGCATTGAGTCAAGTAGATAAGCAAGCAATCCTTCTCCATTAAAGGGGCCCCGTCATAGTTGGGTACTCCTATGATCTATATTTTCTATAAAGGCTTCCCTATAGGCCAACAGTTCCCATCCCATAAGTCAATTGAACGCTTTCAGTTCCATCTTGTTGCCTGCACCAACCACTAATTTTTCTGTCTGGGGCCTATCTAGTTAGTTCATTTATAATTGCTATAAGCCCCTTCACCTTTTTGGTTGCGTACTTCCCATCCGCGTTGCTACTATGTAGGAGGAGCTTTCCTTTCGATGTTTATATTTTGTAGAGAAGGCCATCACAAGCTCAAACATCCGAAGCGTAGTAAATTCAGTCTTATGCAAGAACAAAAGTCTAAACTCAATTGTTCATTTGACCAACGAAAAATGGCGATGCCATTTTAGTGTTGGTCAAATCATCCTCAATCAAATTGTACCAACTAGGTCTTGCTTGGTAAAAATGAATTGATTGGAATGGAATTGTTACTTTGAGGTGTGATTTCATTTCTTTTATTTGTTCTAGCTAAAGATGTGGAATGGCCAGTCCATGGCTTCACTTATGGTATGGCCAATATGGCCAATCCATTCTTGGCAAAATGATTTTGAGTGTACCTTATATGTTTGTCCTCACTCATTACCCATTTAAAGGACATTTTAAACATTTTTCATTTCAAAATTATCTCAGTCTTTCCAACTTATTTTTCGTACGAATACAAAATTGCAATGTGTATTTTATTCCGTTCCTCATTTCATTTCCTTTCATTCCTTCTTTTATTTCATTTCCCTCTTATTCCAAGCCATCAATTATAGGAGAGGATGTGGATGTGAATGTGGGTTTTTTTCAAAGAAAATTTTTTAGATATTATTGCTACATGAAACTTAATCAAGAATTTATGGTCCAGTGGGTGTTCAAGCGCGTTGGCTGGGTTCGCCTCTGTGCGGCCCAGCTAACGTTAAATTGAAAAAGCTCAAAAAGCAAGAAGAAAGAAAGAAAGAGCTTGCTAGCGGACACGACGGGAGAGCACCGAGAAGAACAAAGAAAAAAGCATAAGAGAGCTGCGACTTTACGGTTTTGATTTGAAGGCCAAATGTTATTGGAATCAGCTCAAATTTCAATATGTTGTTCGTGATACCAAGGGCTACAAGGTGATCGATTTCGTTTGTTGAGAACTTTTTGCAATTCATCTCTCATTTTCTATAATCTTAATTAGGGTTCTTGCTTTATTTGTGTTAATACACCTTTGTGGTAATAAAAATACTATTGTATTGTTGATGTTGAGCTTCTAATGTGTGACTAGAGAACAACCTTTGTGTATCCTATTATCCTTAATGATTAGAATTTTTTTGTGTCATCCGTGGTTTTTCCCGTATTAAGTTTTCCACATAAAATCTTGGTGTTGTTATTGCCTTTGTCTCTTTAATATTAACGCATTATATTTACTTATTTTGAGGTTACGTTACTGCAATATATTGTTGTTTCGTGTTGGAATTAAGTTGAGTTTTGGTTATTTTAGTAATGGGAAAGATATTGATCATCGATTAGGTTAGTTTTTGGTATTAGAGCCAATATTGAGTAGTTAAATTGGATGGAGGAAAATAGCAGCACAATGTTTTAGTTAAATGCCTCGAATTACTCCATTTGGAAGTCTCAGATGGAAAATATGTTACATTGTAAAGATTGCATTGATTACGTGTCCATTAGCAGTGATGAGGCTAAAGGAGACAAAGGAGACAAAGAAGACAAAGAATGGGAGTGAAACAAAAAATGGTTGGGCTTATTCAACAATAACTTGATGATAGTGTTTTCATCATGTTGTCAAGAACAAAAGCAGATACTTTGTGGAAGAAATTACAAGATCTCTATAAGAGGAGAACCATACAGGATAAAGCTTTTTTTGCTTAAAAGATTTGTGAATTTTAGACACAAAAAGGGAAGTAGCATGTTGAAATGCTTCAGTAAATTTCAAGATTTAGTAAATTAGTTGACAAATCTTGATATTGAATCTGGTGATGAATTGCAATCATATATGCATGCTTGATACTCTCACTATTGGTGAGGATATTTTGTTCGTCATATTGAACAATTTTGGTCATTTCGGTGTGCTTTCATGAGGATGGTTAAGGGAGACCTATTCAATGAAGAAATTGGGATAAAATGCTTGAATTATACTTCTAAATCAGAGGCTCTTATCATAGAAAATAGGATAAAAAGTCAATCACGAAAATTTTTGAGTAAAGCTAATAGAGGCAAGCCAATAGGAAGGTTGAAATCAAGGCCAAGGAGTAGTGTTAAGTGTTATAATTGTGGCAAAATAGGACATCAAGCTAAAGAATGCTGGTTACTGAAGAGGGATAAATTCTATAGTAAAAATGGGGATTGAAAGAAAGAAGGGGAACATGTTATAATAATAGTTGCATTCGATGGTGATATGGTGCTCGTATGTGACAATGATTGTGTGAATCGTACATGCTAAACTCTAGCTAGATTGTTGATTTTGTAATTTCATTTCATGTAACCTTACGACGTGACTACTTTACAACCGATCGTAGCGAAGATTTTGGTTATGCTAGGATGAGAAATAGAGGTGTTCTCAAGGTTATTGGCATGGGAGATCTTTATTTGCAGATAGATATTTAATGTAATTTGCTTCTAAAAAATGCGGTACCCACTGGAGTCTCAAGTAAAATGCTGTCTACTCATTATAAATGTGGCTCGGCCTATGTGTTCACTTTTCTGTTATCCTCTTGGTCATGCGGTATCTTATTTTGAATTCGGAACTGTTCAAATGCGTTTCCAGTTGTGCATTATGTCTAGATAGGAGCAACACAATCATACCTGCTGAGGAAGATAAGTAATTTTAGCTGGTAAATACTGTGATCGACAGGGTTTTATTCACTATAGGTGGTGAAATGAACACAATTCTTTTTAACTTGATTAGATTCGGTAGGACTTGAAAATTGGAAAAATGTGTCTATAAAGCCTTTTCTCCTTAGTCCTCTTTTCAACTTCCTCGAATAGATAACTTACAGGAACAATGAGGACTAAGTATGCCCATATTCATGATTTTACTGATTGGATTGATGAAACAAATATGATTGATGATCTTCAGTCTGTATGCTTTGCAACCTTTTATTTTGGGGGGGATTCCATTTCTCAACAAATATTTTCAGGTTATGCTGTTGCTGAAGGAAGACCAGTAAGAGAATCACGGCTGCCTTGCTGTGGTATTGGAGTTGGATGGTTCCTATAAGTTCTTTCCTTTACTCGTGGGTTGGATTTCATGTATTAGCGAGGACAAGTTAATTGCAAAGCATGATGAAGTCAACAGTGCCAATAACTACAAGGACTGAGTGACAGTTCTTCATCCTGGATGTGATGGATTCTTATGCTTCATGAGTTCAACATTTGTATATTTTGTGATGCTTATGGGTACTCGGCCAAGTTTGAGACCAGAGAAGTCCCATTTGATGGTTCTTTACTGAAATCTGAAGCTTTATTCATGAAAATTTCGAAAACTTTATGATCGTCAGCTAATTTGGGATGTCTGCTTTGTCGAAGGTTTATCCTTGGCTTCTTGCTTGGGGCCATCCCTTGGTACGTTGGACTAATTATTCTTCTCTGTGGAAGAATAGACAACCGAGAAAAGCCTGGATATATTGCTTGTACAATCGCTGTGAGTCTCTCTTTCTTCTTTCACAAAAAATAGCTTCATTTGCTTGTTTTTTTACTTCCAGGTAATGCATATGTTCATGCCCCCGCCCTCTGTTGTGTGCTCATGAGCTCGGGTGTGCGTACTTGCATGTATAGTTGTCTGCCTTTGCCGTACTCTGTCATATTAATATTGTCATTCATCTTACTATGTACCTCTTCCATAAGATCAGTTCAGTAATACATCACATAACTTATTAACTTCTCTCCTTTGTCCAAAAACTTAGCTTATGTACCAGCAGTATATTTGGTTCTTTTTGTCACGAATATGCCACGTAACATGTTAATTGAGGAAGCCTCTACTGTCTTCCAGCTTTTCTATGTCTGGTCCTTTAATAATTTCTTATTCCTGACAACACCCGTGTTAGTGTACCATCCAAATTGAAATCCATGCCCTCCATCGATATGGAACTTCAGGAACTGCAAAGTAGTGCTGTGCTGTATGATTTCTTGAGTAGGGAAAAAGTTTGTCTGGCACATTCCTGCATATAGATCTTTCTTATGCATCTCCAAACCTCTCTATTTATGAGCCATAATGAATCCTCGCCTTTGCTTTTTTGTACATCTCTCTCTTATATATATGTTCAATTCATGTTACGACAGACAAAAACTTGAAATTGCTTCAATATCCATGTGCAGGCAGTTCTGGCAACAATTGCAATTGTCCTTGGTGTCACAAGAGAAGCTGATGACTGGTAACATCATAGCGAATGGCCATAGTAGGTTTCTGAAAATGGCATAGTTCATGCGATCTAGCTGGTTACTACATGAACAAATGGGGCCATTTGTTATTAAACATAATTCATCACAACCTTTCCTTCTGTCAGATGAGCAAGGAAAACAGCAGGGCTGTGTTGGTCCGAGAAGTCCATGTTTTGGAATTATTCCAAGTTTTCGAGGATTGTTTTGTGGTATTGAGAACACGGTTCTCCTGTCTTTTTGGTTGGCACTACATGACGCATGTATATAACTATTTCATGTGATTATATCTGTTATGCTCCTTTGAAATGTTATATTGTGAAGCTAGATCTGAAGGTCAATACGTTCCTTTTAATCTGAATATCCTGTAAGAACCGATGCAGGAAACATCTCATAAACATTTACCGATTCATCTTCATCTTTTTACTTCGTCAAAGCATCTATGGACTACAGTTGATGATAGAAGCAGCGGATTGTAATACCTTGGTCTTTTCAATGAGGATTTGAGTTGAGTTCTGAGAGTCGTGACAGTGGATGATAATTGAATATTACGCCTTATAATCATGTCTAGTATGTGCGGCTTAAGGACACAGGCAAGGATTGCCAAGAGGTCCAAGTTGTGGATAAAAAAAGATTGGAGACAATTTTTGTTCATTAAATCTGTAGGCACTTACGCAAGTACAAAAGTCTTGGACTCTCAACTGGAGTGTACATTTTGCCAAACGGTAATGGTCTTACCATTTTGTTTTCGGTTAAATCATCCTTGATCAAATTTTATGAACTATGCCTTGTTTGGTAGAAAGGAATCAATTTGGAATAGAATTGTTACTTCAAGATGTGAGACGTGGAATGCTTATTCCTCCATCGAAGAAGGAGAATGGCCAGTCTCCACTTATGGTATGGCCAACATGGCCGATCCATTTCTTGGCAAAAATATTAAGAAAATTAATTATACACAATGATTTTGAATGTACCCTTTTTTTTCTCACACAATACCCATTTTTTAGAACATTTTAGACATTTTCTATTTCAAAATTATCCCAGCACAATAAAAGGAATGATATTCTTTCCAACTTTGTTTTTTTGTAGGAATACAAGAAACTACGGATGTTTCATTCCATTCATTATTTTATTTCCTTCCTTTCCTTCCTTTATTTCATTTCTATCTCGTTCCATGCCACTCGTTACAAGATATGACGTGGCCATGGATATTTTCTTGAACGAAAAGAAAAGAAGGGAAATTTGTACTTTTCGATGTTGTTGCTACATGAACCTTAATCATGAAGTTATAGTCCTATGGATGCACTATGAATGAGTTAGGATATTTCTATTTACGACAACTGTCAGTAATACTTCATTCAACGAGGGTGTCCAATCTAATTACATTTTTTATTTTAACGTATTAATATTCACACGTCTCGTATTTTCTGTTTCGAGTTATATTTATTTTTTAATAATAAGAGAATATCTCCATATTTTACTTCACAAAATTCAGATAATATAATTTAAAGATTTACTTATATTTGAAATTATGGTCTTGTGAACGCAATAATGAGCCAAATCTGGGTGGCCACCGAGGAAACGAGAGCACCTGGCTTGCCAAGCAACAGCATTCAATGTCAATCGAAAAGATGTTCTTCTCGAAGTCGAGACGTTCGGTAATTAAGTTGTCGTCAAACCACTTTCAACAAAGCATCATTGACTACGTCAGCCGTTTTGGCTTTGTGGGGCTGAAGCAGAACCGTCTTCGCCCAAATGCCAGCACGTGCGCTCCTGCAGAGACGTACGTTGTTGCATGATCTTCACTTTTCTCTGTGAGCCGTCTCGAAACGCAGGTGATGACGTTTTGCAGGGATCATTTGTCAGCGTTCGAGATTTCGACTCGATGGATTTCCTGTTTTGTGTCCGCTCTGTGGCCCATCTCCAAACAGATTTCGTCAACACACGCGTAAAAGCATGAAAACAAGAATTAGGAAAAATATTTATATAAAGAAAAATCTAGGACTTGCAAACATTCAAACAAAGGAAATGGAATAATCTGGAGTGATTTTTTTTATTTGTTTTTTTTTTCAAATCATACCACCCGACACCTAACACCTACCCTTTTGGCCTCTATATAATGTGAATGCTTGAAAACTTCAAAAGTTGTGTACATTATTGTGTAATTCAAGTGTAATTCTTCCATATTTATTTAAAGGAAAAATGTCATCAAAAATATCAAATGATGTCATTTGAGACAATTTTACCCTAAACTTTTTTCACATTATCAAAAATATGCTACTAGGGACAATTTTACCTTAAATTTTTTTTGTGCCACCAAAAACCTTAAACTATGATACTCGGGATAATTTTATCCTGAACTTTTTCTTGTGCCATTGAATAAAAAGAAAAAAAGTAAAATGTAAAAAGAGGAAAATGCCCTTGAGTTAAAAATTTTGGAGTAAATGTGTTCCAAGTGGTATAGTTTAGGATTTTTTGTGGCACAAGAAAAAATTCGGGTTTAATGGTACAAAAAAAAGTTCTGGGTAAAATTGTCCAAAGAAGCATAGTTTAGGGTTTTTTGTGGCATTTTTCCTTATTTAACATATATACTACAATTTTATATTTTGATAGACAAGTAAGAAAAAGTTACTTTTAACTTTGTAGAATTCATAACAAATAAACTTCAATATATTCATGCATTCCAAGAAAAACAAACGGCAATTTATCCTTTGTTAATTCTACAAAACATATGCTCGTTAGTAATTTATGTGTCATGCTAAGGGAGCTGCGGTAAAAGTACTTACTCACCTTAACTCAGTATGTCGCCAGTTCTACCAAGTGACGATCTCATTGTAATCTTCAACCCAAAATTTTGTAATAGATGCCATAATAATGTTAGGAGGAAGTAGCCATGAGGGTTGTGCTTCCCAGCTTGCTTGGGGCGCTCAATTTGAACAGTCTTGATATATGGAAAGTTATCTCTAATTTTATGGGACGATGCAAAACAAATTGCTTCAAGGTGGTGCGTGAAATTTTTGAAGTTCTCATTTTTCAATATCCTGATATCTTAAGACTTTACATCTAATGATGCATATCTATAATCATAAGGCATTCGTATCATACCTCTTTTTAGGTGAAAAAGGAGCAATAACTAACATCATACTTAGTCCATCCGTATTTTGTAATGGTCACAATTTGACCATTTTATGTAGCAGTAATGCTAGAGATACCAAAACTTGTGTACTAAAAAGATCTATAAAATTACGCGGAGAATAATAAGTGATTATCTAAGTTAGTGGATCCATTTAAGCATTCTAAAATTTCATTGGACAATAACAAGAAAAAAGATGGTTAGTTCCGGTAATAGTGAGTTTGTTATTTAGTATGCCAATGGTAAATGTAACCTAAATTTTAAGTTTTCAACACACAACTTACTTACAAGTCACAAAAATAGATAAGTGCTTCGCCAATAATCCGGCATACTCATAATTTTGGTGAGGCTGGCTATGAAAATTAAATTCAAATCTACAAAAAAAAAAAAAAAAAAAGAGGAAAAAGACTCCTATGCAATTCTCTTTGCAATATATGTGCTTGCTTTTAGGGATATGTTCACTAAAAGTTCTAAAACTTGTCACGAAAGTGCAATTAAGTCTTAAAACTTATAAAAAGGCAATCAAATCATAAAACTTGTCAAATTAATGCAATCGAGTCCTAAAGTTAATACCTTCAAATTCACTAACGGAAAAAGCTGACGTGGCATTTTTAAAATTATTTTTTAATGGCATATTAGCATTTTTAATTTTTATTTTATTCAATCCTATTTTAATTAGATTAAAAAATTGGAAAAGAAAACCTAAAATTTTATTTTAAAAAAAATGAAAAAAAAAACAGAGAGAAGGGTAGGAGCTTCCATCGTTGCCGTTGCCTATTGTCGCAAGGGCTGGCGCCAACGGCCCTGGGCGAGGGTGGCTAGTCCTCACATTGCCCCAGGAGAGGGTCGGCGACCCTTGTGGCGAGCGTGAGGGCGTCTAGATCTGGGCACGCTAGCCCTCACGGGGGGCCAGCAACCAGCGCTTGCCTTGGCCAAGGCCTCACAAGCCCTAGGTGAGGGTCGACGACCGTTACTAAGCCCAGGTGAGCCTTGTCAAGGGCCCGGCGACGATTGTTGGCTCTCGCCCTGGGGGGCGATGGTTGCCGGCCCCTGTGAGGGCCGGCGTGCCCACATTTGGGCACCCTCGCCCTCGCCACAAGGGTCATCGGTCCTCACTGGGGTCGGCGATGGTCGCTGGCCCCCTCACAAGGGCCGGCCTCGGCCTTTCTGGCGTGGGCAGCGGCGGCTGAAGAGCCAAAAGCACCCCACCATTCTTTTTTTTTTTTTTTTCTAGTTTTGTTTTTTAATAAAATTTTAGTTTTTTGTTTTTTAATCTAATTTAAAAATAATTGAGTAAAAAATAATTAAAATGTCATGTCAGCATTTTCCGCTAATCAAATTGACAGTGTTGATTTTAGGACTCAATTGTACCTATTTGATATGTTTTAGGATTTGATTGCATTTTTTGTAAGTTTTATGACTCAATTACACTTTTATAATAAGTTTTAGGACTTGTAGTGAATATATCCCGGTTAATAAAAGACACTAGTTTGCTTGGAGGTCAAGTCCTCGATTTCTTCTTTGACTTTTAATTACTTGGCATGCGATTAGCATCCGAAAACACGTCAGATGGGGAAAAAAGAGAGAACAAAAGCGCCAAGAATTTGACCATCTATATTTTGACGAGGTCATACGGAGGCTGAATGAAAACTGAAACTGGCACTCTGGCAGAAGGATTGAAAATGCCTTACAGAGAAGGGGCTAGTAGGTATAAAGTAAATTGCCCAATGTTTCCAAATTAGTCCAACTTCGTACCTTTCCGGCATAAACCGTATATCTCAGAGAGGTCGTATTTCTTTGGGTTGCTTACTTATCTAGGAAAAGGTCTTTCTTTCCTTCTGCGGATTCATATCTTCATATAAGAATAATTGACAATTTATGATGCACGGACTTTTTCATCATTTATTAATCAATTCTTTGAAAGTTAAATATGTAAAATAAATTCGAAAAGACACTTGACAACATGGATTAGCAACATATTAAAACACTATACAAGTTCGACCAAAAGAAGAAAAAATACACAATCGAAGAAATATTCAATGCAGACTAGTCATAGCCCATATGGGGAGATGCATCGTGGAAAAAAGGCAATTTGGAAACTTCAAAGAGTAATACCTAGAAATCGACGAGGACGAGTCATATGGAAAGAGCCATGAAATTACATGGACTTCTGGAAGGAATCTCACCTTGTCTAGTGATTTGCTCCCATGGCAATCCCTCAAGACCAATAATAATAATAATAAAAAACTCGTCTCCAATGGCATGAGATTTCCTTAGAATATGTGTAATATAGTAACTTATTTTCAATAACATGATAACATTAATTAAGGAAGTTCAGTAAATATCATGCTATAAACGCTTAAAGAAGAGCTCTTCTTTATGCTTTTGGCAAAACCATAACTAAAGAGAGATTCCATTGCTTTTGGGAAATTATTCATCATGTGTCCTAAACTGAATAATTTACTACAAGATCTTATGAGATCTATATGAGACACATCATTTCCAATAATTTGAGTTTGATTCAATACGTATGCTATGTTGTAGTTATCTCACATCAGTTATGAAAGGAGTTAGTGATTAGTTGATAAATGCAAATAAAAATCCTCATGCTTTAAGCTAGTTTTTTGGGTAAGAGAGGCCCAAAACTATCCAACATTAGTATTAGAGTCTTGGAGAGGAGATTGTTGGAATTATCCCATATCATTGTATGTGGAAATGGTCAGTGGTCAGCTTATAAGCGTGAGTCTTGGTTGTGGGTGTTTAGGGTCAACGTGCCATACTCATCCTAATATTTTAAGTGGTGAAATAGTTTCTTTTCTCTCTATATTTTGGGCATCCTTATCTTTTTCCTTCATTTTTCATTCCAATTCTAGTCACGGTCAAGAAAGCTTCTTGGCCAAAGCGCATGCCTATAGCTATATAAACACGATGCCTCACAATCGCCCTTGCCCAACATTATCAAACCATCATCACATTGAAGAGTCTCTCTCTCTCTCTCATAGACACAGACCCACATACAGATAAATAGATACGCACAAAGAAGAAAAGATGGAAGTGTCAATACAATCAATTGCATTGGCGATGGTTCTGGCCGTCTTGACCGCATGGTCATGGAGGGTGGTGAACTGGGTGTGGCTGAGGCCGAAGAGGCTCGAGAGGCTCTTGAGACAGCAAGGCCTCTCCGGTAAACCCTACACCTTCCTGTCCGGAGACCTCAAGGAGAACTCGCGGTTGCTCACGGAAGCCAAGTCCAAGCCCATCTCCGTCTCTGATGACATCAAGCCTCGTCTTTTGCCTTTCTGGCATCAATCCTTCCAAATCTATGGTATGCACATCTTCATAGTATCTCTGTTTACGGCACTTGTATTTTCTTATTAATTGACACTTGTTTTTGATCGTTGGCTAATGCTATTTTTGATGGGGTTTCAATTTGAATTCACGGTCCTTTCTATTGGAAATTCATGCCTCCCTGTTTCGAATTTTGGCGACCAAAGATGTTAATACATCTCAAGTCTTATAAATAATTGCTTATTTTTATATGCACACACAATAGGGACATCTTGCCATACAAAAATGAACATTTAATAAAACTTGCATTTACAAATGTCATTTAACATTTAAGTTCTTACTTGGCGATTTAAAAAGATATTTCAATATAGATCAATCATTGATTGATGTGTACAAAAGCTTGACTATGTAACTAACGTGACAAAGTATATAAATCCAAGTCATCCCGATTGAAGAATCATGGAAATCAAGTTTTGAGGTAGTCAAAGTAATTGCCGAAGGGCAGAGCCGATCCCATACGCAATAATTGTGCCATTACGTTCATTCTTAAAAAACAAGTGAAGATGTATTTCATTTCGCAATGGGGCTCTTATTTTGCTAGATGCATTGTAGGCAAAGACTCGTTCAAGTGGATAGGACCAACACCAAGAGTGAGCATAACGAACCCCGAACAACTAAAGGAGATCTTCTCCAAGATAAATGACTATCTCAAGCCAAACTCCAATCCCCTGGTGAAGCTGCTAGCCGATGGACTCGTGAACCACGAGGGCGAGAAATGGGCACGGCACAGAAAGATCATCAATCCAGCATTCCGCATGGAGAAGTTGAAGGCAAATGAAACTAATCTCTGGCCAATGATGTAAACCACACGCATTGATGCCTCAGGATTTTCCTTTTAATTCCTTCTTTGCATTGGTCTGTTGTTTCTTGCAGCTTATGTTGCCCGCATTTTATTCAAGTTGCACTGAAATGGTTGGTAGATGGGAAAATTTGGTATCAACAGAGAAATCCTGTGAGATCAATGCGTGGGTCGACCTTCAAAATTTGACCCGTGATGTGATCTCTCGAACAGCGTTTGGCAGTAGCTTCGAAGAAGGCAAAAGGATCTTCGAACTTCAGGTGGAACAAGCCCGGCTCACGATTATGGCCTTTCAATCGGTCGACATCCCCGGCTGGAGGTAAAATCTTTCATCATCCCTAAGCTAATTGAATCTAAATGAGCTTGTGGTTTACAATCACGACATTCTAAAAAAATCCAACTATTTGATTCAATGTTTCGCAGGTTTGTGCCAACCAAAATGAACAGGACGATGAAGAACATAGATAAGAAAGTGCAGGCTCTGCTCATGGACATCATCCGCAGAAGAGATAAAGCAATAAGGGCAGGGGAAGCTGCCGGAGATGATCTGCTGGGGCTATTGCTGGAGTCAAACATGAAGGAGAATGTCGGGATGAGCCTTCACGACGTGATCGATGAGTGCAAGCTTTTCTACTTTGCCGGACAAGAGACCACTTCGGTATTGCTGGTTTGGACCATGGTCATGCTGAGCGTGCACTCGGATTGGCAAGCACGAGCTAGGGAGGAGGTCCTCCAAATCTTTGGAAGCAGAAAACCTGACCTGGACGGGCTAAGTCACCTCAAAATTGTAAGTTCAATGCT
This sequence comes from Corymbia calophylla, assembly GCA_014182845.1. NCBI lineage: Eukaryota > Viridiplantae > Streptophyta > Magnoliopsida > Myrtales > Myrtaceae > Corymbia > Corymbia calophylla. The sequence goes on along the minus strand of CM024698.1, from coordinate 5,279,562 downwards.
CTTTTCCCCTTTTGTCGAGAGCGGGACTCATAATAGGTCCAATCTGAAGAGCCTTCATGAGCATTTTTTTTATTCACGGGACTCGTAATAGGTCCAATCCTTAGTGGACGAAACATTTATTTAAAAGTAATGTTATCCCATGAAGATGAGCACGACAATGAATTGACAGGAGCATTTTCTTCGCACCCTTGGATTGAACTTGGATTTCCCCTCAAGGCAAGAACCGATTTTTTGGACAATAGCCTCAAACCTTTTTTACTGGATAAACTACAATCTGTTTCATTCTCTTCGCAGATATTGATTTCATTATAGTAGACTTTTCCATAGATGCTCCTACATGCCCATCTCTATTATATAATTCTTCTACGGATTTGTCGCGGTCAGGTCACAATGATCTTAAATGAGGTCCTGAGGCTATACCCACCGGTGATCGAGCTGGCACGGAAGGTTCCCAAGGAAACAAAACTCGGGAAACTGACCATACCGGCTGGAGTCCAGCTCTCAATGCCGATACTCCTTATCCACCATGATAAAGAATTGTGGGGCGAGGACGCCGAGGAGTTCAAGCCAGAGAGGTTTGCTGAGGGAGTGTCCAAGGCCACCAAGAACCAAGTCTCCTTTTTCCCATTCGGATGGGGCTCTCGTATATGCATCGGCCAAAACTTCGCAATGATAGAGGCAAAGATGGCGCTTGCCATGATACTTCAACGATTTACATTCGAGCTCTCTCCATCTTATGCGCATGCTCCTTTCAATGTCATCACCCTCCAGCCACAGCATGGTGTTCAAGTCATGTTGCGCAAGGCAAACTAAAAGTTACAAATCAGGGTTATATGTAGTGTAGACAAAAACGTGCATAGAAATAATGAAATTATATACCATTTTTTAAGTTTATGCATTGTTGTTTTTTCACTTTTAAGAACAGAAATTTAGTGTTTGTAATAGTAATCAAATGGCTTCTTTAACTGAATGACAGGTTATTTTGAGTTTCATAACAGCAAGTCGATTGATGTATCTAAATCTTCCTTTCAGAAAAGTCCTAGTACAAGATAATGTATGCCTTTTTCTAGAGCTATGATAAAACCCATTTATTTCTATTCAGATACTGATTTGGCCAATGACCAATAAAGATGGTTTTTTAGGGTGCGATTGGTAATCATTCTATTCCCAAAAATAATTTATGATAAGAAGTGATTATTTTTTATTATGTTATTGGGAACAATTTCTGAGCATTTGAAAACATTTGGTAATTGCCCAAAAATTTTATTCTTGGGATAGAAATGCGTTTGGTAAAATCCTTAAATTTTTTTGTTTCTTCTAATATTTAATATTGGTTATTATATATTTTTATATTTCTCTTTTCTTTTCCTTTTCGTTTCTTCTTTCTAGCTGACCGCCACTACTGGTGGCGGCTGGCGAGCGGCTGGGTGAGGTCCGATGAGATTGCCGGAGGCTCACTTGGCCATCAATGAGGCTTGACCTTGCCCAAGCGACGTGAGGTCAGCCTCACCCTAGCTTGGTGAGGCTTGGCCTCGCACCAGCTGGCGAGGCCGACCCTGTGTTGCTTGGGCAAGGCCGAGCCTTGCCGGTGGCCTAGTGAGGCTCACTGGGCTGGGCAAGGCTCACCGGACCTTGCCTAGCCACTTGTCGGTCATCTTCGATGGTAGCCGGCGGGCATCAATGGGGTGGCGGTATTGACATCTAAATTTTGGCAATTTGTTTAGTTGTTTATTAATCTCATTTGTAAATTAGGGATTAATTTTTAACCCTTTTAAAAAAAATTCATTAAAATTGCATCGCATATAGACATTATGAGCATTTGTGTCACCATTTTTAAATTTATCAAAAAAAATTTAGAAAAAAATTTAAATTTAAATTTTTTTGAAATTAAAAAAAAAAGGAGGGGTAGTCGGGCCGGGTTCGGACCAGCCTTGGGCTGGCCCCTTCCTCTTTTTCCTTCTCTTTTTGGCGCCTGTGCCAGCCCTTCTCCTTTTATTTCAGCTCGACCCATGTACAAGTCTTCTTCCCCCTCATGCCGGTCACACCTTTGCAAAAAGGGATAGTACAACGACAAAGAGGGGCCAGAGCATCGAGAAAATATTGGGTGTAGCCCATGTGCTACCGTAGCAAACCGGAAGGGCCTCCAAAGCACGCCACATGTCTCGCGAGCCCACCTATTTTTCTCTCCCCTCTCTGTCTCCTCCCTCTGCAATCCTTCTCTCTCCTCTCTCCTTTCTCCCCTCTCTGCACGCTGTCCTCTCTCCTCTCTCTTCCCCTGCGCTCGCTCGCTCTCTCTCTCTCTCCCTCCGAGTCACAACCGGAGGAAGCAGCGGTGGCTTGTTCGATGAACCACGCGTGGCCTTCGCCTCCACCTTGAAAGGTTCCCCCGCCGTCTCTCTCTCTCCCTCCGAGTCACAATCGGAGGAAGCAGCGGTGGCTTGTTCGATGAACCACGCGCGGCCTTCGCCTCCACCTTGAAAGGTTCCCCTGCCGTTGCTCGTCGGTCAAGTGCAGTGGTTCGTCAGTCGGATGAGGACATGGTGGCTCGTCCGACAAACAACCACATAGCCTCCGCCTCTACTTCGACTTTGCCGTCACGAAGTTCTTTAGTCCGGTGATTTGTCGGTTGGACGAGGGGATGGCGCCCTCTCTCTGTCCCTTTGAGTCACAATTGGAGGAAGCAGTGATTTGGCAGGGCGAGGGCATGGTGGCTCATTCGACGAACCACCGCACGGCCTCGGCCTCGGCCTCCAAAGGTTCCCCCTGCCGTCGCTCGTCGGTCAAGCGCGGTGGTTCATCAGTCGGGCGAGGACGCGGTGGCTTGCCGACGAACCACCGTGTGGCCTTCACCTCCACTTCGACTCTGCTGTTAGTTCGTTGGTCAGATAATTCGTCGGTTGGACTAGGGGATGGAAAAGAGGGAGAGAGTTGGGCGACAGAGAGAGAGAGAGTGCTGGGGAAGAGAGAGGAGAGAGAAGGATTGCAGAGGAGAGAGAGCGTGCAGAGGGAGGAGAGAGACAGGGGAGAGAAAAATAGGTGGGCCCGTGGGACACGTGGCGCGCTCTGGAGGCCCTTCCAGTTTGTCATAGTGGTACATGGGTTGCACCCAATATTTTCTCCAGAGCAGCAGGCCACGGCATGATCTCAGGGTCGGAGATTAAGTTAGCAATGGCAAGCTGCCATGGCAGAGGCTATGCACACCTGTTGCTGTTCATAAAAAGAGTAGAGAGAGAGAGATTGGAAAAAACAAGTTCAAGGGGGAGAAGACGAAGAGGGAGAGAGGATATTCGAGAGAGACTGAGAGAGTTCGAGTGGGGAGAAAGCGAACTAGAGGGAGACAAAGCTCAAGAGGGTGGTTTGTTAGTCGCCGCAAGTCCGTCCACCGGTCACCGTCCGCCGTAGCCCTTCCCCTGAACCAAGTAGGTCCTCCCCGAGCACGGGTGTTCTATCTTTTCTGCAAGGCATCGTGTCACGCCCCGACTCTCGAGCTCGCGGCAACCCCTTCTCTTGGTCGATTGAAAGCGACGTCCCAGGACCCATCGACGACCATTCATTTTATCTTTGATTATGCGCAAGCGGAAGACGAACCATCCCCAGACAAACATACAATCAAACAGGGATAGAGGGATGAACAGCAAGAACAACAGCAATTACTCATTTATACATCTTCATTGGATTAACCAACGGAGGATCGTTTCCGAATTACAAGCCCGACAAAAAGGGCCGATCCATCCTCTAAGCCAAACCAAAAAGAAACTAGGCTAATCCAATTAAACAAGAAGAACCCTCAGGTTCAACACCATCATCACTCGGACCCATCGGACTCAAGCTCCGTCGGGTCGATCACTGGAGGAGCGGGGGCAGGATCCTCCATTGCGGGTACGCCATTCTAGGGGCTCGAAAATGGTTAACCACGACGGGTTGAGATAAAATCTCAGCGAGTTCTCCCCTAAGCCCCGGTTAGTACGCCAACTCAACCCGGGGTATCTCTCGTAACCACCCCTCACTCAACTCAACAATGAGACAGCCAAAACCAAACAAGTCAACAACGAGACGGGGCAACCAACAATCATACGGTCGGTTCGCATGCAACCTTACCCGGTATGCCATACCCCGCACGTCAAATCTCATACAATGCAAGCAAGGCACATGGCCGTCGGATGATACTGAGTTCATCAATTACATGCGAGTCGCACCACAAGCGATCTCACCTAGCCATTTGCCACACCCCGCACGACTGTCAACTCATGCGTGCGTACCATAATTAATGCAATCATCACGACATTAAGAGCATGCGAATAATCAGAGCATCTCACACAACTTTCTCATGTCTCACATCCACACATATGCTCCGATTATTACGACCCTCTAGGCCACGGCACAACCTTATGGTTGGCGGTCAAGCGGTCGTAAACCGGGGCATCGTCCTCCCCGTGAGGCACGGCGACGTCATGGGCTCTCCCCCACCGACGGCATTCCATGGGAGCATGGGCCCGGCCTCAACCGCGACTCCGCATCGACCACCGTCGGGCGACCCAATGGTCACGGCACAACCCCAATGGGATTGGCGGTCATCCGGCTCAACCGGGCTATCAACTTTAATCGACCATGCAACACATCGGCAAACAGTTCATTCTTGTCTTTGCTTTTGCTTGGTCGTGAATTCAACATCGCTCATGCGTTCATGCTCATGCGACATGCCATTTCGATAACCCGCGCAATATGTCATGCGATCTCACTCGACAATTCAAAAATCCAAATTCCAACCAACACTCGATCACGCATTTCATCAATATTCACGAACATAATTAACAATCGGCACTCCAATTAATCACAACAATCAAGAGCACATCAAAATAAGACTAAATTTAGCTTACGGATGAACGGTGCGGTGAACGATGTCGTGAACAGTGATTAGTGAACGATAATCCGTGAACGGTGATTAGTGAACGGTAATTATGAACAGTGATTTTCCCGAAATTCAATTAATTAAAACATTTAATCCAGAAATTAAACAAAATATTAATTAAAATAATTAATCAATTCAATTAAATCAAATCATGCTTAATTAATCACAAAAATCACATAACCCTCATTTAAGCAATAATTAAGCACAATTAGCAAAATTAAGCTAATCTAATCCTAACCATCTATCTAACCACCTATCTTAGGGCTAATAAACTTAATTAAACTTCCTAAACCAATCTTACCACTAATTAACCCAACCCTAAGCAAGTTTAGGCACTAAATAGGGATTAGGAGCTAAACTCACCCGTTAAGCGGGCCGGAGACATGGACGCGGCGGCGGCGACGAACCCGACACACAGGGACCTCTACCACGACGATCCAAGGCGGTCCCGGGCTCAACACAGCAGCAACAAACTCGGAATCCCCCGCAACTCAAAAGCGGCGCACGGGAGGAAAGAAGGCGTCGGAGTTGAATGGGCTGCCCGGAGCTCCGGTGAGCGGCGGGCAGCGACCAACAGCACCTGGGGTCGAGGGGGAACCACTTGTGGCTGGTATGGGCGGTGGTTTGGCCGGAAATGGAGAGAAACGGAAGAAAAGGCGGAGCTGTGCGGGGGCGACGCTACAGTGACGGACGGAGGACCGGTAACTTCTAGCCGCCGTACGGGTCGGACGACAGCTCCGTTCGGTGATCGGCCGCCGTGAACAGTACGGAATTTCTGTGCTGAACATTTTGATAGGTGGCACGGCCTGAGATTCCACCGGGAAGGCAATGAACAACTCAGATTTCGGTGAAAGGTCAAACTGAAAAACAGAAGGAAGGAAGGAAAACCATGGGGAGAGAGGTCTTTGCGATTTTGGAGAAGATGAAGAGGAGAGAGAGAGTGAAGTGAAGGCTGAAGGATAAGCCTTATCAAGGCCATCAATGCTTGCCCCACTTGCCAAACAATTGACCTCATCTTCTCTCTCTTCTTTTTGACTTTTCTTCAAAATATCCAAGGGCATTTTGGTCATTTCCACCTTGCACATTTCCCAATGTGCCCTTAGGCTGGAAATGAAGGGCGGGCCTAGGAAAAGGCCGGAAAATTAATAGGAACGGGTTCGGGAATTTATTGGGCTCGAAACGGCTCAAGGTTAGACAACGGGCTCGGAAGGGTAAATGGTCGGTTTGGTCCAACGGACTTGCTCGTTGTCTCGGTCTTCCACGGTGGCCGCCCCACCTTGGGCGTAAGGCCCTCACTTGTTTTTGCCCGGCCCACGTCCTCATAGGCTCGGGTTCTCGGTCCAAAAGTCCATTTTCCAATTACTCGGCTCGGCCAAGATTTGTCGATCGACTAAGAAGCATCGTCCAAAAGTCCTTCTCGAACGTTCCCGAAAATTCAAAGTCCAATATTGGATTCTCATGCCTTGTCAATTTCGCTCGAATGCCATTTTGGTACTACTCAAACTGACAGGCGGCTTTGAGGATTCACACGTAATCGACTCGTGCCAATTCACGTTCAAGACTTCTCGACACATGGACGTCCTTGACTACGTGAAATTGCAAAGGATAGATTCTTATTTCAAAGTACACGATTACCAAGGATCGACATAGGGTCGTTCGCGGGCTCGATGCAAACGGAATCACCCGTCGTCCCATTATGTTCTGTCCGCGAATCGACTTCTAGTCGCCCTCGAAATCGGCCGCATGACTACGGGATCGTCCTTACGCAAGTCTCACGGTCGAGTCGTTTTCCCTGGGTCAAGTTCTTTAGTCGCACGAGTTCTATCCTCATTAGCCTTTCCCCTCAAGGTCGCATATCTCGGGAGTGATCGGTTCCGAGTGAGATCAACCAACAATGCATCGACGAAATTCACGTTTATTCCTTCCTCAAAAGGGCTCGAATTTCAGGATGTTACAATTCTTCCTCTTATAAAAATTTCGTCCTCGAAATTTGCTGCTACTAACAAGTCCTCAAAAAAAAAAATGGGGGTGTTGATGCTTCATTACTTCTTCACTTTCTAGTGTAGCTCCCTCCCGATCCATGATGTTGCCGAGATCACCTTAACTAAGGCGATAGTCTTAATTTGAAGCACTTGCTCTTTACGGTCCTCTATCCGTATTGGCCTCTCCACGTACGACACCACGTCGTCTATGTCCAGATTCCTCAAAATTCAAAACATGAGTCAAGTCTCGGTTCATACTTTCTTAACATGGACACGTGGAAAACATCATGTACTTGAGCAAGCTTTGGTGGCAACACAAGACGATACGCTAAAACCCCGATCCTTACCAATACATGATCACCCATCTTAAACTCCAACGGTCTACGATGCTTATCTGCATAACTCTTCTGACGACTTTGAGCGGTCTTTAGTCTGTCTCTGATAATCTGAGCTGTATTCAATAATTGCTAAACCAATTTTGAACCAGTGATTCCCAGTTCTCTGACCTCGTTCCATAGACTGGAGTTCCACAAACTTGACCAAATTTCGGCTATGCCACTCCGATAAAATCTTATCGCACAAACACTCTCTTTTTGCACGGTGCGTAGTTCGGTTCATTTCTGCCCCTTTCGACATCCTAGAAGCCGCCAGAGTCGCTCCTTGCTCGAGCACTCTAGCCCGGCGACCACTCCCCGCCCTCGTCGGATCGGTCGTTACGAGGCATCTTCGAACCGCACCACTACTAGCAAAAGTTCGTTTTAGACATGCACCATCTCATAGAGGTATTATCCGCTTTGGCCATCCCATACCAAGCCTCACGGTTTTAACTTCGTCCACCTCAAAGTGTAAAACTTGCTCTCGCTCGTCAACCCATGAACTCGTTTCCACGGGGTCACTTATCGACACTTGAAATCTGATTTACTGAACTTCATCGAATCGTTGTCCGAATTCCACAAACTATCGATTTTTCTTCCAATACTCCTTTCACATCCATTTAATAACCAAACCAAGAATTCACCTCAACCACTTGAAAATTAGTGCAAACCAAATGTCATTTATTGCACCAAAAGCTTTCGGATACCTCTTCAAATCCTTTCTAATACCTCGAGTAGAAATCATCGATAATGTTATTTCCTCACTCATCCATCTAGCATCAAGGGATAATTAATTCTTAATCCACCGAAAACAAAATCCATTCCTCAAATCCCTATCTTATATATCTCCTGAAATAATCCACCTCGGTAAATTCATATCTTAATCGAATCTAAGACTCCCGAGCAATAAATCATCCACCGTAATTCTTATCAACGATCATCACCATTTAATAGATCATCTCTTATGATCTCATACCTACAACTCCTCAAATCATCAAGATAAAACTTATCGACTTCCATTAAATCCAATGACCTCAATTGTCGTGACGCGTAAGCAACCAATCTTCTTTGTTGCCTTACCACGCAGTCAAATCCCTTATATGACACCTCACTTTGCAAATCTCGTATTATCCAATAATAGACTAAATCCTCAAAACTGGTGCGATAATCAGCTTATACTTAAGCTCTTGAAAATTTCACTTATTCGTCCATTCAAATTCTTACATCCTTTATTAACCTTTGTATCAGAGGCGTAGCTATCGTAGAGAACCTTTCTACGAATCGTCTGTACTAACCTGTCCGGCTTAGAAAACTTCGAACCCTCGTCACCGTCATAAGTCCCGACATAATCATGACGCCTTGATCTTAGCGGATCCATAGAAATTCCTTTCGTCCAAAATCACACGATAACAAAAGCAACGCGAGTAAACCCAAACTCGCACGCATTAAACTTGGCATACTGTTTATGCTCTCGAATGGTCTATAGCACCGCCCTCAAGTGCTATTCGCATTCCTCTAATTTCCTCGAATATTCCAATATATCACTCACAAACACAATTACAATTTGCTCTAAATACGCCTTAATCACTCAATCCATCGAATCCATAAAAGGAACTGGCGTATTAGTTAATCCAAATGGTGGTACGGTAATCTCGTAGTGACCAAATCGCACACGATATGTCGTCTTTAGTTTATCCTCCTTTTTAATCCTCAACTACGATAGCCCGTCCTTGGGTCTATCTTGGAACATATCGAAACTCCACGAAATGGGTCAAACAAGTCATCCATCCTTGGTAATGGATACTTGCTCATGACCGTCCTTGGTTGAGCTACTGATAAGTGATGCATAAGTGCAATGATCCATCATTGATTCTTCAACTAACCAATTAACCTCAGTTGTCCAATAACCTTAGCAACCTTCGTCCAATAAACGAGTTACTTCCAACGACGAATTTCAAAGGGGTCGAGGGTCCTCCTCGATTTCCCACAAACTCAAAACTGTCACCCACTACCGGGTTAAACTGAGTTGTCTTTCCATGACAATCCACTTTCTGTTGGGTGGGATGAGATTCCTTCTCCCCATCATTGGTCCCTTTTCCAACCGATGATTATCTCTATTAGGCACGAACCGCGAGCCAAATGCGGTCGCCCTCTCGATCATGTTCTATCATCTAGGCCCTCTCGTACATCTTATCAAAACTCTTTAAATTCAAGGGCACTAGTTGGGCTTTCAATTCCGGCTTCAAGCCATCTTTGAACTATCTCGCCCTATCCAAAGGGTCATCCACTAACCTCGGCACTTACCGAGCCAACTCGGCAAACTTCACCTCATACCGATCCACCGAAATCCGATTCTAACGAAACCGTTGAAACTTTGCCATCTTTGACTCCCTCGCACCTTTGTCCAAGAAGTACTTCCCTTAAAGACTTTGCGAAAGGCACCCCATGTCTCGAACCGTGCCTTCGTGGAACACTCTTCCTTGAGTGGCTTCCCACCAAATACTAACATTACCTTGAATCGATAAGCGCCAAAAGCACTATGTCTTCCTCTGAACACCTCAACATTATAACAGTCCTCTCGAAATCCCTTATCCAATGGGTCGCAGCTTCAGGGTCACCCATGCCACTAAACCTCGGTGGCTTCAATCTCAGGAACTGCTCTACCAGCCTAGGCATCGGTCTCTCACAAGCCTCTCCTCTCACTAGGGGAACCACAAGAACCACAGCAAAAGCACACAGCTTGCTGTCCTAACAAGGTCTCTAGCGCCGGCGGGATCCCGTCTAACCTAGGATCGCCGCACGCTACCTCTAGCACCGGGTCGACCAAACACGCCCTACGCAGGGGCCGATCGCTCGGGATTGCTCATCACTCGGACTATGAGCAACCCGCCACCACACGAAACTACAAAAGCAATCACAAGCACTTAATATAAAAGCCATCCCTATCTCACTATCCCAAAATCCCACGCACCTTATCACTCCAAGTCTCGACCTCGCCCGATACCAAAACCGACGGGGTTGTCACGCCCGACTCTCGAGCTCGCGGCAACCCCTTCTCTTGGTCGATTGAAAGCGACGTCCCGGGACCCATCGACGACCATTCATTTTATCTTTGATTATGCGCAAGCGAAGACGAACCATCCCAGACAAACATACAATCAAACAGGGATAGAGGGATGAATAGCAAGAACAACAGCAATTACTCATTTATACATCTTCATTGGATTAACCAACGGAGGATCGTTTCCGAATTACAAGCCCGACAAAAAGGGCCGATCCATCCTCTAAGCCAAACCAAAAAGAAACTAGGCTAATCCAATTAAACAAGAAGAACCCTCAGGTTCAACACCATCATCACTCGGACCCATCGGACTCAAGCTCCGTCGGGTCGATCACCGGAGGAGCGGGGCGGGGATCCTCCATTGCGGGTACGCCATTCTAGGGGCTCGAAAATGGTTAACCACGACGGGTTGAGATAAAATCTCGGCGAGTTCTCCCCTAAGCCCCGGTTAGTACGCCAACTCAACCCGGGGTATCTCTCCGAGAACCACCCCTCACTCAACTCAACAACGAGACAGCCAAAACCAAACAACGGTCAACAACGAGACGGGGCAACCAACAATCATACGGTCGGTTCGCATGCAACCTTACCCGGTATGCCATACCGCACGTCAAATCTCATACAATGCAAGCAAGGCACATGGCCGTCGGATGATACTGATTCATCAATTACATGCGAGTCGCACCACAAGCGATCTCACCTAGCCGTGCCACACCCCGCACGATTTGTCAACTCATGCGTGCGTACCATAATTAATGCAATCATCACGACATTAAGAGCATGCGAATAATCAGAGCATCTCACACAACTTTCTCATGTCTCACATCCACACATATGCTCCGATTATTACGACCCTCTAGGCCACGGCACAACCTTATGGTTGGCGGTCAAGCGGTCGTAAACAGGCATCGTCCTCCCCCGTGAGGCACGGCGACGTCATGGGCTCTCCCCCACCGACGGCATTCCATAAGGAGCATGGGCCCGGCCTCAACCGCGACTCCGCATTCGACCACTGTCAGGCGACCCAATGGTCACGGCACAACCCCAATGGGGATTGGCGGTCATCCGGCTCAACAATAGGGCTATCAACTTTAATCGACCATGCAACACATCAAGAAACAGTTCATTCTTGTCTTTGCTTTTGCTTGGTCGTGAATTCAACATCGCTCATGCGTTCATGCTCATGCGACATGCCATTTCGAGATAACCCGCGCAATATGTCATGCGATCTCACTCGACAATTCAAAAATCCAAATTCCAACCAACACTCGATCACGCATTTCATCAATATTCACGAACATAATTAACAATCGGCACTCCAATTAATCACAACAATCAAGAGCACATCAAAATAAGACTAAATTTAGCTTCGGATGAACGGTGCGGTGAACGATGTCAGAGTGAACAGTGATTAGTGAACAGTAATCCGTGAACAGTGATTAGTGAACAGTAATTATGAACAGTGATTTTCCCGAAATTCAATTAATTAAAACATTTAATCCAGAAATTAAACAAAATATTAATTAAAATAATTAATCAATTCAATTAAATCAAATCATGCTTAATTAATCACAAAAATCACATAACCCTCATTTAAGCAATAATTAAGCACAATTAGCAAAATTAAGCTAATCTAATCCTAACCATCTATCTAACCACCTATCTTAGGGCTAATAAACTTAATTAAACTTCCTAAACCAATCTTACCACTAATTAACCCAACCCTAAGCAAGTTTAGGCACTAAATAGGGATTAGGAGCTAAACTCACCCGTTAAGCGGGCCGGAGACATGGACGCGGCGGCGGCGACGAACCCGACACTGGGACCTCTACCACGACGATCCAAGGCGGTCCCGGGCTCAACACAGCAGCAACAAACTCGGAATCCCTCGCAACTCTGAAAAAGCGACCGCACGGGAGGAAAGAAGCGTCGGAGTTGAATGGGCTGCCCGGAGCTCCGGTGAGCGGCGGGCCAGCGACCAACAGCACTGGGGTCGAGGGGGAACCACTTGTGGCTGGTATGGGCGGTGGTTTGGCCGGAAATGGAGAGAAACGGAAGAAAAGGCGGAGCTGTGCGGGGGCGACGCTACGGTGACGGGACGGAGGACCGGTAACTTCTAGCCGCCGTACGGGTCGGACGACAGCTCCGTTCGGTGATCGGCCGCCGTGAACAGTACGGAATTTCTGTGCTGAACATTTTGATAGGTGGCACGGCCTGAGATTCCACCGGGAAGGCAATGAACAACTCAGATTTCGGTGAAAGGTCAAACTGAAAAACAGAAGGAAGGAAGGAAAACCATGGGAGAGAGGTCTTTGCGATTTTGGAGAAGATGAAGAGGAGAGAGAGAGTGAAGTGAAGGCTGAAGGATAAGCCTTATCAAGGCCATCAATGCTTGCCCCACTTGCCAAACAATTGACCTCATCTTCTCTCTCTTCTTTTTGACTTTTCTTCAAAATATCCAAGGGCATTTTGGTCATTTCCACCTTGCACATTTCCCAATGTGCCCTTAGGCTGGAAATGAAGGGCGGGCCTAGGAAAAGGCCGGAAAATTAATAGGAACGGGTTCGGGAATTTATTGGGCTCGAAACGGCTCAAGGTTAGACAACGGGCTCGGAAGGGTAAATGGTCGGTTTGGTCCAACGGACTTGCTCGTTGTCTCGGTCTTCCACGGTGGCCGTCCCCCACCTTGGGCGTAAGGCCCTCACTTGTTTTTGCCCGGCCCACGTCCTCATAGGCTCGGGTTCTCGGTCCAAAAGTCCATTTTCCAATTACTCGGCTCGGCCAGCACTTTGTCATCGGCCCGACTAAGAAGCATCGTCCAAAAGTCCTTCTCGAACGTTCCCGAAAATTCAAAGTCCAATATTGGATTCTCATGCCTTGTCAATTTCGCCCGAATGCCATTTTAGTACAACTCAGATTGACAGGCAGCTTCAAGGATTCACGCGTAACCGACTCGTGTCAAATCACATTCAAGACTTCTCGACACATGGACGCCCTTGATTACATGAACTTGTAAAGGATAGATTCTTATTTCAAAGTACACGATTACCAAGGATCGACATAGGGTCGTTCGCGGGCTCGATAACAGTAAACGGAATCACCCGTCGTCCCATTATGTTCTGTCCGCGAATCGACTTCTAGTCGTCCCTGAAATCGGCCTGCATGACTACAGGATCGTCCTTACGCAAGTCTCACGGTCGAGTCGTTTTCCCTGGTCAAGTTCTTTAGTCGCACGAGTTCTGTCCTCATTAGCCTTTCCCCTCAAGGTCAGTATCTCAGGAGTGATCGGTTCCGAGTGAGATCAACCAACAATGCATCGACGAAATTCACGTTTATTCCTTCCTCAAAAGGGCTCGAATTTCGGGATGTTACAATTCTTCCCCTCTTATAAAAATTTCGTCCTCGAAATTTGCTGCTACTAACAAGTCCTCAAAAAAAAAAAAATGGGGGTGCGATGCTTCATTACTTCTTCACTTTCTAGTGTAGCTCCCTCTGATCCATGATGTTGCCAGATCACCTTAACTAAGGCGATAGTCTTAATTTGAAGCACTTGCTCTTTACGGTCCTCTATCCGTATTGGCCTCTCCACGTACGACACCCTGTCGTCTATGTCCAGTTCCTCAAAATTCAAAACATGAGTCAAGTCTCGGTTCATACTTTCTTAACATGGACACGTGGAAAACATCATGTACTTGAGCAAGCTTTGGTGGCAACACAAGACGATACGCTAAAACCCCGATCCTTACCAATACATGATCACCCATCTTAAACTCCAACGGTCTACGATGCTTATCTGCATAACTCTTCTGACGACTTTGAGCGGTCTTTAGTCTGTCTCTGATAATCTGAGCTGTATTCAATAATTGCTAAACCAATTTTGAACCAGTGATTCCCAGTTCTCTGACCTCGTTCCATAGCGGAGTTCCACAAACTTGACCAAATTTCGGCTATGCCACTCCGATAAAATCTTATCGCACAAACACTCTCTTTTTGCACGGTGCGTAGTTCGTTCATTTCTGCCCCTTTCGACATCCTAGAAGCTCGCCAGAGTCGCTCCTTGCTCGAGCACTCTAGCCGGCGACCACTCCCCGCCCTCGTCGGATCAGTCGTTACAGGCATCTTCGAACTGCACCACTACTAGCAAAAGTTCGTTTTAGACATGCACCATCTCATAGAGGTATTATCCGCTTTGGCCTGTCCCATACCAAGCCTCACGGTTTTAACTTCGTCCACCTCAAAGTGTAAAACTTGCTCTCGCTCGTCAACCCATGAACTCGTTTCCACAGGGTCACTTATCGACACTTGAAATCTGATTTACTGAACTTCATCGAATCGTTGTCCGAATTCCACAAACTATCGATTTTTCTTCCAATACTCCTTTCACATCCATTTAATAACCAAACCAAGAATTCACCTCAACCACTTGAAAATTAGTGCAAACCAAATGTCATTTATTGCACCAAAAGCTTTCGGATACCTCTTCAAATCCTTTCTAATACCTCGAGTAGAAATCATCGATAATGTTATTTCCTCACTCATCCATCTAGCATCAAGGGATAATTAATTCTTAATCCACCGAAAACAAAATCCATTCCTCAAATCCCTATCTTATATATCTCCTGAAATAATCCACCTCGGTAAATTCATATCTTAATCGAATCTAAGACTCCCGAGCAATAAATCATCCACCGTAATTCTTATCAACGATCATCACCATTTAATAGATCATCTCTTATGATCTCATACCTACAACTCCTCAAATCATCAAGATAAAACTTTATCGACTTCCATTAAATCCAATGACCTCAATTGTCGTGACGCGTAAGCAACCAATCTTCTTTGTTGCCTTACCACGCTAGTCAAATCCCTTATATGACACCTCACCGCAAATCTCGTATTATCCAATAATAGACTAAATCCTCAAAAGCTGGTGCGATAATCAGCTTATACTTAAGCTCTTGAAAATTTCACTTATTCGTCCATTCAAATTCTTACATCCTTTATTAACCTTTGTATCAGAGGCGTAGCTATCGTAGAGAACCTTTCTACGAATCGTCTGTACTAACCTGTCCGGCTTAGAAAACTTCGAACCTCTGTCACCGTCATAAGTCCTGACATAATCATGACTGCCTTGATCTTAGCGGATCCATAGAAATTCCTTTCGTCCAAAATCACACGATAACAAAAGCAACGCGAGTAAACCCAAACTCGCACGCATTAAACTTGGCATATCTTTTTGTTTATGCTCTCGAATGGTCTATAGCACCGCCCTCAAGTGCTATTCGCATTCCTCTAATTTCCTCGAATATTCCAATATATCACTCACAAACACAATTACAATTTGCTCTAAATACGCCTTAATCACTCAATCCATCGAATCCATAAAAGGAACTGGCGTATTAGTTAATCCAAATGGTGGTACGGTAATCTCGTAGTGACCAAATCGCACACGATATGTCGTCTTTAGTTTATCCTCCTTTTTAATCCTCAACTACTGATAGCCCGTCCTTGGGTCTATCTTGGAACATATCGAAACTCCCTGAAATGGGTCAAACAAGTCATCCATCCTTGGTAATGGATACTTGCTCATGACCGTCCTTGGTTGAGCTACTGATAAGTGATGCATAAGTGCAATGATCCATCATTGATTCTTCAACTAACCAATTAACCTCAGTTGTCCAATAACCTTAGCAACCTTCGTCCAATAAACGAGTTACTTCCAACGACGAATTTCAAAGGGGTCGAGGGTCCTCCTCGATTTCCCACAAACTCAAAACTGTCACCCACTACCGGGTTAAAGGCGAGTTGTCTTTCCATGACAATCCACTTTCTGTTGGGTGGGATGAGATTCCTTCTCCCCATCATTGGTCCCTTTTCCAACCGATGATTATCTCTATTAGGCACGAACCGCGAGCCAAATGCGGTCGCCCTCTCGATCATGTTCTATCATCTAGGCCCTCTCGTACATCTTATCAAAACTCTTTAAATTCAAGGGCACTAGTTGGGCTTTCAATTCCGGCTTCAAGCCATCTTTGAACTATCTCGCCCTATCCAAAGGGTCATCCACTAACCTCGGCACTTACCGAGCCAACTCGGCAAACTTCACCTCATCGATCCTTTGAAATCGATTCTAACGAAACCGTTGAAACTTTGCCATCTTTGACTCCCTCGCACTGTCCAAGAAGTACTTCCCCTTAAAGACTTTGCGAAAGGCACCCCATGTCTGAACCGTGCCTTCAGGGAACACTCTTCCTTGAGTGGCTTCCCACCAAATACTAACATTACCTTGAATCTGATAAACTGCCAAAAGCACTATGTCTTCCTCTCGAACACCTCAACATTATAACGGTCCTCTCGAAATCCCTTATCCAATGGGTCGCGGCTTCGGGGTCACCCATGCCACTAAACCTCGGTGGCTTCAATCTCGAAGCGCTCTACCGGCTAGGCATCGGTCTCTCACAAGCCTCTCCTCTCACTAGGGGAACCACAAGAACCACAAAGCAAAAGCACACAGCTTGCTGTCCTAACAAGGTCTCAGCGCCGGCGGAGATCCCGTCTAACCTAGGATCGCCGCACGCTACCTCTAGCACGGGTCGACCAAACACTGCCCTACGCCTAGGGGCTGACTGCTCAGGATTGCTCATCACTCTGGACTATGAGCAACCCGCCACCACACGAAACTACAAAAGCAATCACAAGCACTTAATATAAAAGCCATCCCTATCTCACTATCCCAAAAATCCCACGCACCTTATCACTCCAAGTCTCGACCTCGCTCTGATACCAAAACCGACGGGGTTGTCACGCCCGACTCTCGAGCTCGCGGCAACCCCTTCTCTTGGTCGATTGAAAGCGACGTCCCGGGACCCATCGACGACCATTCATTTTATCTTTGATTATGCGCAAGCGAAGACGAACCATCCCCGGACAAACATACAATCAAACGGGGATAGAGGGATGAATAGCAAGAACAACAAGCAATTACTCATTTATACATCTTCATTGGATTAACCAACGGAGGATCGTTTCCGAATTACAAGCCCGACAAAAAGGGCCGATCCATCCTCTAAGCCAAATCAAAAAGAAACTAGGCTAATCCAATTAAACAAGAAGAACCCTCGGGTTCAATACCATCATCACTCGGACCCATCGGACTCAGTCTCCGTCGGGTCGATCACTGGAGGAGCGGGGCAGGATCCTCCATTGCGGGTACGCCATTCTAGGGGCCTGAAAATGGTTAACCACGACGGGTTGAGATAAAATCTCGGCGAGTTCTCCCCTAAGCCCGGTTAGTACGCCAACTCAACCCGGGGTATCTCTCCGTAACCACCCCTCACTCAACTCAACAAAGACAGCCAAAACCAAACAAAGGTCAACAAATGACGGGGCAACCAACAATCATACGGTCGGTTCGCATGCAACCTTACCCGGTATGCCATACCCTGCACGTCAAATCTCATACAATGCAAGCAAGGCACATGGCCGTCAGATGATACAGTTCATCAATTACATGCGAGTCGCACCACAAGCGATCTCACCTAGCCATTGCCACACCCTGCACGACTGTCAACTCATGCGTGCGTACCATAATTAATGCAATCATCACGACATTAAGAGCATGCGAATAATCAGAGCATCTCACACAACTTTCTCATGTCTCACATCCACACATATGCTCCGATTATTACGACCCTCTAGGCCACGGCACAACCTTATGGTTGGCGGTCAAGCGGTCGTAAAACCGGGCATCGTCCTCCCCCGTGAGGCACGGCGACGTCATGGGCTCTCCCCACCGACGGCATTCCATAAGGAGCATGGGCCCGGCCTCAACCGCGACTCCGCATCGACCACTTTGTCGGGCGACCCAATGGTCACGGCACAACCCCAATGGGGATTGGCGGTCATCCGGCTCAACCGGGCTATCAACTTTAATCGACCATGCAACACATCAAAACAGTTCATTCTTGTCTTTGCTTTTGCTTGGTCGTGAATTCAACATCGCTCATGCGTTCATGCTCATGCGACATGCCATTTCAGATAACCCGCGCAATATGTCATGCGATCTCACTCGACAATTCAAAAAATCCAAATTCCAACCAACACTCGATCACGCATTTCATCAATATTCACGAACATAATTAACAATCGGCACTCCAATTAATCACAACAATCAAGAGCACATCAAAATAAGACTAAATTTAGCTTCGGATGAACGGTGCGGTGAACGAATGTCAATCCGTGAACAGTGATTAGTGAACAATAATCCGTGAACGGTGATTAGTGAATGTAATTATGAACAAGTGATTTTCCCGAAATTCAATTAATTAAAACATTTAATCCAGAAATTAAACAAAATATTAATTAAAATAATTAATCAATTCAATTAAATCAAATCATGCTTAATTAATCACAAAAATCACATAACCCTCATTTAAGCAATAATTAAGCACAATTAGCAAAATTAAGCTAATCTAATCCTAACCATCTATCTAACCACCTATCTTAGGGCTAATAAACTTAATTAAACTTCCTAAACCAATCTTACCACTAATTAACCCAACCCTAAGCAAGTTTAGGCACTAAATAGGGATTAGGAGCTAAACTCACCCGTTAAGCGGGCCGGAGACATGGACGCGGCGGCGGCGACGAACCCGACACGGGGACCTCTACCACGACGATCCAAGGCGGTCCCGGGCTCAACACAGCAGCAACAAACTCGGAATCCCTCGCAACTCTGAAAAACGACGCACGGGAGGAAAGAAGCGATCGGAGTTGAATGGGCTGCCCGGAGCTCCGGTGAGCGGCGGGCCAGCGACCAACAGCACTGGGGTCGAGGGGGAACCACTTGTGGCTGGTATGGGCGGTGGTTTGGCCGGAAATGGAGAGAAACGGAAGAAAAGGCGGAGCTGTGCAGGGGGCGACGCTACAGTGACGGACGGAGGACCGGTAACTTCTAGCCGCCGTACGGGTCGGACGACAGCTCCGTTCGGTGATCGGCCGCCGTGAACAGTACGGAATTTCTGTGCTGAACATTTTGATAGGTGGCACGGCCTGAGATTCCACCGGGAAGGCAATGAACAACTCAGATTTCGGTGAAAGGTCAAACTGAAAAACAGAAGGAAGGAAGGAAAACCATGGGAGAGAGGTGCTGCGATTTTGGAGAAGATGAAGAGGAGAGAGAGAGTGAAGTGAAGGCTGAAGGATAAGCCTTATCAAGGCCATCAATGCTTGCCCCACTTGCCAAACAATTGACCTCATCTTCTCTCTCTTCTTTTTGACTTTTCTTCAAAATATCCAAGGGCATTTTGGTCATTTCCACCTTGCACATTTCCCAATGTGCCCTTAGGCTGGAAATGAAGGGCGGGCCTAGGAAAAAGGCCGGAAAATTAATAGGAACGGGTTCGGGAATTTATTGGGCTCGAAACGGCTCAAGGTTAGACAACGGGCTCGGAAGGGTAAATGGTCGGTTTGGTCCAACGGACTTGCTCGTTGTCTCGGTCTTCCACGGTGGCCGTCCCACCTTGGGCGTAAGGCCCTCACTGTTTTTGCCCGGCCCACGTCCTCATAGGCTCGGGTTCTCGGTCCAAAAGTCCATTTTCCAATTACTCGGCTCAGCCGGCACTGTCGACTGACTAAGAAGCATCGTCCAAAAGTCCTTCTCGAACGTTCCCGAAAATTCAAAGTCCAATATTGGATTCTCATGCCTTGTCAATTTCGCTCGAATGCCATTTTGGTACTACTCAAACCGACGGGGCGGCTTTGAGGATTCACACGTAATCGACTCGTGCCAATTCACGTTCAAGACTTCTCGACACATGGACGTCCTTGACTACGTGAAATTGCAAAGGATAGATTCTTATTTCAAAGTACACGATTACCAAGGATCGACATAGGGTCGTTCGCGGGCTCGATAACAGTAAACGGAATCACCCGTCGTCCCATTATGTTCTGTCCGCGAATCGACTTCTAGTCGTCCCCGAAATCGGCTCGCATGACTACTGAGGATCGTCCTTACGCAAGTCTCACGGTCGAGTCGTTTTCCCAGTCAAGTTCTTTAGTCGCACGAGTTCTATCCTCATTAGCCTTTCCCCTCAAGGTCAGTATCTCAGGAGTGATCAGTTCCGAGTGAGATCAACCAACAATGCATCGACGAAATTCACGTTTATTCCTTCCTCAAAAGGGCTCGAATTTCAGGATGTTACAATTCTTCCCCTCTTATAAAAATTTCGTCCTCGAAATTTGCTGCTACTAACAAGTCCTCAAAAAAAAATGGGGGTGTTGATGCTTCATTACTTCTTCACTTTCTAGTGTAGCTCCCTCTGATCCATGATGTTGCCAGATCACCTTAACTAAGGCGATAGTCTTAATTTGAAGCACTTGCTCTTTACGGTCCTCTATCCGTATTGGCCTCTCCACGTACGACACCCTGTCGTCTATGTCCAGTTCCTCAAAATTCAAAACATGAGTCAAGTCTGGTTCATACTTTCTTAACATGGACACGTGGAAAACATCATGTACTTGAGCAAGCTTTGGTGGCAACACAAGACGATACGCTAAAACCCCGATCCTTACCAATACATGATCACCCATCTTAAACTCCAACGGTCTACGATGCTTATCTGCATAACTCTTCGACGACTTTGAGCGGTCTTTAGTGTCTCTCTCGATAATCTGAGCTGTATTCAATAATTGCTAAACCAATTTTGAACCAGTGATTCCCAGTTCTCTGACCTCGTTCCATAGACTGGAGTTCCACAAACTTGACCAAATTTCGGCTATGCCACTCCGATAAAATCTTATCGCACAAACACTCTCTTTTTGCACAGTGCGTAGTTCAGTTCATTTCTGCCCCTTTCGACATCCTAGAAGCTGCCAGGAGTCGCTCCTTGCTCAGGCACTCTAGCCCCGGCGACCACTCCCCGCCCTCGTCGGATCAGTCGTTACAGGCATCTTCGAACTGCACCACTACTAGCAAAAGTTCGTTTTAGACATGCACCATCTCATAGAGGTATTATCCGCTTTGGCCTGTCCCATACCAAGCCTCACGGTTTTAACCTCGTCCACCTCAAAGTGTAAAACTTGCTCTCGCTCGTCAACCCATGAACTCGTTTCCACGGGGTCACTTATCGACACTTGAAATCTGATTTCTGAACTTCATCGAATCGTTGTCCGAATTCCACAAACTATCGATTTTTCTTCCAATACTCCTTTCACATCCATTTAATAACCAAACCAAGAATTCACCTCAACCACTTGAAAATTAGTGCAAACCAAATGTCATTTATTGCACCAAAAGCTTTCGGATACCTCTTCAAATCCTTTCTAATACCTCGAGTAGAAATCATCGATAATGTTATTTCCTCACTCATCCATCTAGCATCAAGGGATAATTAATTCTTAATCCACCGAAAACAAAATCCATTCCTCAAATCCCTATCTTATATATCTCCTGAAATAATCCACCTCGGTAAATTCATATCTTAATCGAATCTAAGACTCCCGAGCAATAAATCATCCACCGTAATTCTTATCAACGATCATCACCATTTAATAGATCATCTCTTATGATCTCATACCTACAACTCCTCAAATCATCAAGATAAAACTTATCTGACTTCCATTAAATCCAATGACCTCAATTGTCGTGACGCGTAAGCAACCAATCTTCTTTGTTGCCTTACCACGCAGTCAAATCCCTTATATGACACCTCACTGCAAATCTCGTATTATCCAATAATAGACTAAATCCTCAAAACTGGTGCGATAATCAGCTTATACTTAAGCTCTTGAAAATTTCACTTATTCGTCCATTCAAATTCTTACATCCTTTATTAACCTTTGTATCAGAGGCGTAGCTATCGTAGAGAACCTTTCTACGAATCGTCCGTACTAACTCCGTCCGGCTTAGAAAACTTCGAACCTCTGTCACCGTCATAAGTCCTGACATAATCATGACTGCCTTGATCTTAGCGGATCCATAGAAATTCCTTTCGTCCAAAATCACACGATAACAAAAGCAACGCGAGTAAACCCAAACTCGCACGCATTAAACTTGGCATACTGTTTATGCTCTCGAATGGTCTATAGCACCGCCCTCAAGTGCTATTCGCATTCCTCTAATTTCCTCGAATATTCCAATATATCACTCACAAACACAATTACAATTTGCTCTAAATACGCCTTAATCACTCAATCCATCGAATCCATAAAAGGAACTGGCGTATTAGTTAATCCAAATGGTGGTACGGTAATCTCGTAGTGACCAAATCGCACACGATATGTCGTCTTTAGTTTATCCTCCTTTTTAATCCTCAACTACTGATAGCCCGTCCTTGGGTCTATCTTGGAACATATCGAAACTCCCTGAAATGGGTCAAACAAGTCATCCATCCTTGGTAATGGATACTTGCTCATGACCGTCCTTGGTTGAGCTACTGATAAGTGATGCATAAGTGCAATGATCCATCATTGATTCTTCAACTAACCAATTAACCTCAGTTGTCCAATAACCTTAGCAACCTTCGTCCAATAAACGAGTTACTTCCAACGACGAATTTCAAAGGGTCGAGGGTCCTCCTCGATTTCCCACAAACTCAAAACTGTCACCCACTACCGGGTTAAAGGCGAGTTGTCTTTCCATGACAATCCACTTTTCGTTGGGTGGGATGAGATTCCTTCTCCCCATCATTGGTCCCTTTTCCAACCGATGATTATCTCTATTAGGCACGAACCGCGAGCCAAATGCGGTCGCCCTCTCGATCATGTTCTATCATCTAGGCCCTCTCGTACATCTTATCAAAACTCTTTAAATTCAAGGGCACTAGTTGGGCTTTCAATTCCGGCTTCAAGCCATCTTTGAACTATCTCGCCCTATCCAAAGGGTCATCCACTAACCTCGGCACTTACTGAGCCAACTCAGCAAACTTCACCTCATACTGATCCACTGAAATCTGATTCTAACGAAACTATTGAAACTTTGCCATCTTTGACTCCCTCGCACTGTCCAAGAAGTACTTCCCCTTAAAGACTTTGCGAAAGGCACCCCATGTCTGAACCGT
This sequence comes from Corymbia calophylla, assembly GCA_014182845.1. NCBI lineage: Eukaryota > Viridiplantae > Streptophyta > Magnoliopsida > Myrtales > Myrtaceae > Corymbia > Corymbia calophylla. Next base: position 5,256,178 of record CM024698.1, on the reverse strand, counting down.
GCCTTCAGGGAACACTCTTCCTTGAGTGGCTTCCCACCAAATACTAACATTACCTTGAATCTGATAAACTGCCAAAAGCACTATGTCTTCCTCTGAACACCTCAACATTATAACAGTCCTCTCGAAATCCCTTATCCAATGGGTCGCAGCTTCAGGGTCACCCATGCCACTAAACCTCGGTGGCTTCAATCTCAGGAACTGCTCTACCAGCCTAGGCATCGGTCTCTCACAAGCCTCTCCTCTCACTAGGGGAACCACAAGAACCACAAAGAAAAGCACACGGCTTGCTGTCCTAACAAGGTCTCTAGCGCCGGCAGATCCCGTCTAACCTAGGATCTCGCCGCACGCTACCTCTAGCACGGTCGACCAAACACGCCCTACGCCTGGGGCCGATCGCCAGATTGCTCATCACTCGGGACTATGAGCAACCCGCCACCACACGAAACCACAAAAGCAATCACAAGCACTTAATATAAAAGCCATCCCTATCTCACTATCCCAAAATCCCACGCACCTTATCACTCCAAGTCTCGACCTCGCTCGATACCAAAACCGACGGGGTTGTCACGCCCGACTCTCGAGCTCGCGGCAACCCCTTCTCTTGGTCGATTGAAAGCGACGTCCCGGGACCCATCGACGACCATTCATTTTATCTTTGATTATGCGCAAGCGGAAGACGAACCATCCCGCACAAACATACAATCAAACAGGATAGAGGGATGAAAAAGCAAGAACAACAAAGCAATTACTCATTTATACATCTTCATTGGATTAACCAACGGAGGATCGTTTCCGAATTACAAGCCCGACAAAAAGGGCCGATCCATCCTCTAAGCCAAACCAAAAAGAAACTAGGCTAATCCAATTAAACAAGAAGAACCCTCAGGTTCAACACCATCATCACTCGGACCCATCGGACTCAAGCTCCGTCGGGTCGATCACTGGAGGAGCGGGGGCAGGATCCTCCATTGCGGGTACGCCATTCTAGGGGCTCGAAAATGGTTAACCACGACGGGTTGAGATAAAATCTCAGCGAGTTCTCCCCTAAGCCCCGGTTAGTACGCGCCAACTCAACCGGGGTATCTCTCCGTAACCACCCTCACTCAACTCAACAAATGACAGCCAAAACCAAACAACAAGTCAACAATGCATGTGGCAACCAACAATCATACGGTCGGTTCGCATGCAACCTTACCCGGTATGCCATACCCCGCACGTCAAATCTCATACAATGCAAGCAAGGCACATGGCCGTCGATGATACTGATTCATCAATTACATGCGAGTCGCACCACAAGCGATCTCACCTAGCCATTGCCACACCCCGCACGATTGCCAACTCATGCGTGCGTACCATAATTAATGCAATCATCACGACATTAAGAGCATGCGAATAATCAGAGCATCTCACACAACTTTCTCATGTCTCACATCCACACATATGCTCCGATTATTACGACCCTCTAGGCCACGGCACAACCTTATGGTTGGCGGTCAACCGGTCGTAAACTGCATCGTCCTCCCCGTGAGGCACGGCGACGTCATGGGCTCTCCCCACCGACGGCATTCCATAAGGAGCATGGGCCCGGCCTCAACCGCGACTCCGCATCGACCACCGTCGGGCGACCCAATGGTCACGGCACAACCCCAATGGGGATTGGCGGTCATCCGGCTCAACCGGGCTATCAACTTTAATCGACCATGCAACACATCAAGAAACAGTTCATTCTTGTCTTTGCTTTTGCTTGGTCGTGAATTCAACATCGCTCATGCGTTCATGCTCATGCGACATGCCATTTCGTATAACCCGCGCAATATGTCATGCGATCTCACTCGACAATTCAAAAAATCCAAATTCCAACCAACACTCGATCACGCATTTCATCAATATTCACGAACATAATTAACAATCGGCACTCCAATTAATCACAACAATCAAGAGCACATCAAAATAAGACTAAATTTAGCTTCGGATGAACAAGTGCGGTGAACGATAATCCGTGAACGGTGATTAGTGAACAAGTCAATCCGTGAACAAAGTGATTAGTGAATGTAATTATGAACAAGTGATTTTCCCGAAATTCAATTAATTAAAACATTTAATCCAGAAATTAAACAAAATATTAATTAAAATAATTAATCAATTCAATTAAATCAAATCATGCTTAATTAATCACAAAAATCACATAACCCTCATTTAAGCAATAATTAAGCACAATTAGCAAAATTAAGCTAATCTAATCCTAACCATCTATCTAACCACCTATCTTAGGGCTAATAAACTTAATTAAACTTCCTAAACCAATCTTACCACTAATTAACCCAACCCTAAGCAAGTTTAGGCACTAAATAGGGATTAGGAGCTAAACTCACCCGTTAAGCGGGCCGGAGACATGGACGCGGCGGCGGCGACGAACCCGACACTGGGGACCTCTACCACGACGATCCAAGGCGGTCCCGGGCTCAACACAGCAGCAACAAACTCGGAATCCCCCGCAACTCAAAACCGATCGCACGGGAGGAAAGAAGGCGATCGGAGTTGAATGGGCTGCCCGGAGCTCCGGTGAGCGGCGGGCCGCGACCAACACAGCACTGGGTCGAGGGGGAACCACTTGTGGCTGGTATGGGCGGTGGTTTGGCCGGAAATGGAGAGAAACGGAAGAAAAGGCGGAGCTGTGCAGGGGGCGACGCTACAGTGACGGACGGAGGACAGGTAACTTCTAGCCGCCGTACGGGTCGGACGACAGCTCCGTTTGGTGATCGGCCGCCGTGAACAGTACGGAATTTCTGTGCTGAACATTTTGATAGGTGGCACGGCCTGAGATTCCACCGGGAAGGCAATGAACAACTCAGATTTCGGTGAAAGGTCAAACTGAAAAACAGAAGGAAGGAAGGAAAACCATGGGAGAGAGGTGCTGCGATTTTGGAGAAGATGAAGAGGAGAGAGAGAGTGAAGTGAAGGCTGAAGGATAAGCCTTATCAAGGCCATCAATGCTTGCCCCACTTGCCAAACAATTGACCTCATCTTCTCTCTCTTCTTTTTGACTTTTCTTCAAAATATCCAAGGGCATTTGGTCATTTCCACCTTGCACATTTCCCAATGTGCCCTTAGGCTGGAAATGAAGGGCGGGCCTAGGAAAAAGGCCGGAAAATTAATAGGAACGGGTTCGGGAATTTATTGGGCTCGAAACGGCTCAAGGTTAGACAACGGGCTCGGAAGGGTAAATGGTCGGTTTGGTCCAACGGACTTGCTCGTTGTCTCGGTCTTCCACGGTGGCCGTCCCCAGCTTGGGCGTAAGGCCCTCACTGTTTTTGCCCGGCCCACGTCCTCATAGGCTCGGGTTCTCGGTCCAAAAGTCCATTTTCCATTACTCGGCTCGGCCAAGATCTGTCGACTGACTAAGAAGCATCGTCCAAAAGTCCTTCTCGAACGTTCCCGAAAATTCAAAGTCCAATATTGGATTCTCATGCCTTGTCAATTTCGCTCGAATGCCATTTTGGTACTACTCAAACTGATAGGCGGCTTTGAGGATTCACACGTAATCGACTCGTGCCAATTCACGTTCAAGACTTCGACGACACATGGACGTCCTTGACTACGTGAAATTGCAAAGGATAGATTCTTATTTCAAAGTACACGATTACCAAGGATCGACATAGGGCCGTTCGCGGGCTCGGTAACAGTAAACGGAATCACCCGTCGTCCCATTATGTTCTGTCCGCGAATCGACTTCTAGTCGTCCCTGAAATCAGCTTGCATAACTACAGGATCGTCCTTACGCAAGTCTCACGGTCGAGTCGTTTTCCCAGGTCAAGTTCTTTAGTCGCACGAGTTCTATCCTCATTAGCCTTTCCCCTCAAGGTCAGTATCTCAGGAGTGATCAGTTCCGAGTGAGATCAACCAACAATGCATCGACGAAATTCACGTTTATTCCTTCCTCAAAAGGGATCGAATTTCAGGATGTTACACATCGGACCGGAGCTCGTGGCCAACCAATTTGCATGAGCTCCGGCCCTGCCAGCCCCTATTTAACCTATTGTGTGTTCTAGTATGCAAGTTAGGAAGTTAGGTCCGTGTTCGAGTCCCTGTCGTGACTGAAATCCCTCATTACAGTAATGTATACCAAGTGCTTGTGAAAATGCCTGAACGAGATCTGAGTTCTATGAGCTTGTTGTAGCCAAGGATAGTTGTTCTTCGTTCATATCTGTTATGAATGTGATTAAACTGTTTCTGAAAGGATCTTGAGTGTTTCTCGTGCACGTTACATTGATGCTTGCCCAAATCCACGTCCCGAATGAGCGTAGGTCCTCCCTCTAGCCAATGCACTCCATATGTTTAATAAAATGTTCCAAAAAAGACCGAGAGCAAGTTCATGTTTAAACTCGAGATTGAGGTGCCCTCGCTTCTGTGCTGGTTGAATTGTGCTTGCATTGCTGATGTTCATGGTGTTTGTGTGCGATTTTCGTGAAACAATCGGGTACTGTTGAGTTGGTGAGGGTTTTCTTTGTTTCAGCAAACGATTAGTGGTCGCCGGAGTGGGCGGCCAGCGGTAGTCGACGCCAGTACGACTGGCGGATGGTGTTGGCGACGACGTGTTTGAGAGAGGGGGTGTCGGGTCTTGCTGGTTTAGTGAGGACTGGTTGCAAGCAAAGAAGTTGTTTGGGTAGGAGCTTGGGCGAAGAAGAACTGTGTTGCGGGAGGAAGAAGTCCAGAAGGAAAGAAAATAAGAGTAAAAGAAAATAAGAAAAAAAATAGAAAAACCAAAAAGGCCAAAAATAAAAATAGGGCAAGGAGATTGGGCTTCGCCTAGGGCCCATGTGCATGGGGCTGAAATTGTCACGGGCTGGGGATGACTAGGCTGGAGGTAGAAACTGAAAATAGGCTTCAGTTGGGCTAGAAATGGAAAGTTGGGAATGGGCCTTTTTAAAAAGAATTTTCGAACCTTTGACTTTGGCTCAAGGCCGACCCGGTCTCTTTGGCCCAACCTGGATTGTAGGGTCTGAATCGAGTTAGCAGGGCCGGGTTTCCTAACCCGGCCCAAATTATCTTTTTTATAAAAAAATATTAAAAATTCGAAATTTCAGAAAGTTCATGGAAAATTTATGAAAATTTTTGGAAAACATATATATTTTTGTAAATTTGAAAACATTAAAAATAATAGAAATTCTGAAAAAGAATTCATCAAAAATTCAAAAAAATTCCAAACTTTTTTTAATTAGAAAATAGAATTCCCTAAAAGGCTTTGAAATAGTTCTTGGACAATTTCTCTCTTAAAAGGTGTGGGAAATCGGTTTAAGATTGTACTTAAAATTGAACAAGCCTTTACGACTTCACCTTAGGATTTTAGTTGTCCTTAGATACAATTACTCTTGATTGCACACTTACGATGCGATGATTGTGGTTTCTCCTTAGTTTAATCAAGATTGTCAATTATTTATCTCTTAATACTAGGTGCTTATTTTCTCTTGCAATTTATTTAATGTTTCTTTTAGTAGCTGATTGTTATTTTGCTGGTTGCGCACCCGCATGATCACCTTACGTATTAGTGGATAATTCTATAATCAATCCAAACTTCATGACAAAAGTCCTTTTGACATGAAAAGGATTAGGTACCGAAATGGCACTAATCGATTAATTGCTGCAATCAACTCCCCGATCCCAAATTCTCTGGTTGCGTGGAAAGTGAGGCACACTCCCATGCCTCGCTTAGTTTCTAGCCGACCCCAATAGGCTAGTGGCGACTCATCATTAGAAGATTTTTATAAACACCCAATGTCACCTGGGGTATGGGCTTGGGAGAGCCCACATCTAACTAAGGCTCCTAGACTCATCTTTTAGATAATACCCTTAAACCTATATATATTTTCTTTTCCTCTCGGGACGAAAAAAATAGGTTGTGATAAGCGGGAGCTCGGTGATGCATTAGGAGGAGGAAGAAGAAGAAGAAGAAAACGGGATAGAAGAGAGGAAAAGAGAGAAAATTAGACTTGATTTTTGGAATTGTTCAGGGAACAAGAAACAAATTTTTTTATTCTTGATTCTGTTCCAAATCTATTTTCAGGAACAAAAATTTTACCAAACGAATTTCTATGTTAAATCTATTTACGGGAACAAAAGAACAGAATCAAACACAAGCCCTTGTTAGCCCCCCTTTCTTTAGATGAAAACATATGCGGGAGGATACGTAAAGCTTTACATGTGCAAGAGACCTTTCTTCAATTGCTTGGTCCAAAGTAGATAAAGCTATTGCCGCTGGTCTTTTCGGGCAAGTTACTTGAGGTGAAGAGCTTTTATTAAAAGCAAATAGTGCTTTGATATGTAAAATATTCAATACAAAACAATATTTTAGATTTGAACCACCGTCCGTATCACTGTGCCACCTTGTCTTAGCTTCAAGTTGTTTTCTATCCTTTGTTCACTAATAGCCAAATTAGCATTGATTGAATCACGAATGGATATTGATGGAATTGTGGAGTCTGATGGAGAAAGATATTATTGTTGGTAGACACTTCCCAGTAGGTCACCCATCCTGAGATATTAAAGGAAATAGAGTTTATATTACTGCTAATAGCATATATGTAATTTCCTTTAATATGTATGCCCTAGACTCCTGTTATAAATATGGCAATTTCTTTTATAGTTGTAACACTGAAGCTTTGTAACCCTGAGCTTGTAACACTGATACTGATAGTGAAGAGATTGCCTAGTGCGACACCGTGGTTTTTCCCTTCTTGATTTTTGGAAGGGTTTTCCACGTAAAAATTCTTGCTTGCCCTCTTTTTCTTCCCTGCTTTTATTCTTCGCATATTCGCGTTCCCCAACAACTGGTATCAGAGCCTGGTTTTGGCGAAATAGTGGGAGCGAATATGGACGAAGGAAAGGTGAAGATTGATCTGTTCGATGGCAAGGATTTTGGTTTCTGGAAGATGCAGATCGAGGATATGCTGTATCAGAAGAACTTGCATCAACCTTTGTTTGGAGAGAAACCAGAATCTATGAAGCAAACAGAGTGGGAATTGTTAGATCGACAAGCTCTAGGTTTGATTTGTCTTACATTGGCATGGAACGTTGCTTTCAACATTGCTAATGAGGCGACAACGGTGGATTTGATGATGGCGTTGTCTGACATGTATGAGAAGCCTTCTGCATCAAACAAGGTATATTTGATGCGTCGTCTTTTCAATCTGAAGATGGACGAGGGTGCTTCTGTAACAGATCACATCAACAAATTCAACGTGATCACAACTCAGTTGAGTTCGGTGGATATCAAATTTGACGACGAGGTAAAGGCTTTAATTTTATTATCTTCTCTACCTAAAAGTTGGAGTGCAACTGTGACTGCAGTAAGCGGTTCGTCTGGTAAGAAAAAGTTGAAGCTTCAAGCAATCCGAGATTTGATTCTTAGCGAGGATATTCGCAGAAGAGAATCGGGTGAATTTTCGGGTGCTGCCTTAAATATTGAAGGCAGAGGGAGAAGCAATCAATGGGGACGAAACCAGTACCATGGTAAATCAAAGTCCAGAGGGAGAAACAAATTGAGACCTCGTGGTGAAATTATTTGCTGGAATTGCGAAAAGAAGGGACATCTGAAACGGGATTGTAGAGCTCCAAAGAAGAAAGTTCAATATCGAGATCGAAATCAAGAGGAAGAAAAATCCGTGAATGTAACTTTTGAAGAAACTCAAAATAGTGATGCATTAATTTTGAGCATTGATAGTCCAATTGAGTCGTGGATTCTTGACTCAGGTGCGTCGTTTCACTCTACTTCATGCAAAGAATTAATGCACAATTTTGTTGCTGGAAAATTTGGAAAGGTTTATCTTGCTGATGATGAACCTTTGGATATTATGGGAAATGGTGATATTTATATAAAATCTACTAACGGATATCAATAGAAGTTGCATAATGTCAGATATGTTCCAGGACTTAAGAGAAATCTAATCTCTATAAGTCAACTAGACAAAGACAGTTACTGAGGACTATTTTTGGGGATGGCTCTTGGAAAATTGTTAAAGGTGCTCTGGTTGTGGCACGTGGAACAAAGTCAGGAACGCTTTACGTGACTGAAATCAATAGAGAAACTGTAGCAATTGCTGAATTAGAAATTGATTCTAAATTATAGCACCGTAGGCTTGGACATAAACGTGTTAGTTTTTCGAAGATTGGAAAAGAACCAAAGAAAGAAAAATTAGAGTTGGTGCATACAGATGTGTGGGGCCCAGCTCCTGTGCAATCTCTTGGAGGCTCGCACTATTATGTCACATTTATTGATGACTCCACCAGAAAGGTATGGGTTTATTTTCTAAAAAATAAATCTAACATGTTTGCTACTTTTAAAAGATGGAAAGCTGAAGTGGAGAACGAGACTGGCCTGAAAATTAAATGTTTAAGGTCTGATAATGGCGGTGAATATGATAGCAAGGAATTCAAGCAATTTTGTACAGAGAACGGAATCAGAATGACGAGAACTGTTCCCAATAGACAGCAGCAAAACGAAGTTGCTGAGAGGATGAACATAACTCTGAATGAGCGTGTAAGAAGTATGAGATTGCATGCAGTATTACCCAAGATGTTTTGGGCAGATGCAATTAATACAGCAGCATATCTAATTAATAGGGGACCTTCGGTTCCACTTGATTTTAAGTTACCAGAAGAAGAATGGAGTGGAAAGAAGGTAAGTTTCTCGCATCTGAAAATCTTTGGTTGTGTTTCCTATGTCCACGTAGATTCTGAAATTAGAGATAAACTTGATGCAAAAGCTAAAAAGTGTTTTTTCATCGGATATGGTTCTGATTATTTTGGCTATCGGTTCTGAAATGAACAAAATAGAAAAATAATAAGAACTGCTAATGTTACGTTCAATGAGAATATGTTGTACAAGGACAAATCCGTGGCAGAATCTAGTATGAAGGAAAATTTGGTGGAGAATACAGAGATTGAATTGGAAGAGAATTCTAAAAGTGTTCTGGTTGAAATTCCTAAAACTGTTGCTGAACAAGAATCACGTACACCGATCCCACTTTGAGAAGATCTAGTAGAACACCTAAACCTGTACAAAGATATTCTCCGTCATTGCATTATTTGCTTTTGACTGATGCTGGCGAACCAGAAAATTTTTCGGAAGCAATGCAGGTTGAAGATTCTGTTAAGTGGGAGTTAGCAATGCAACATGAGTTGGATTCACTCGAGAAAAATAAAACTTGGGTGTTAACTCGGTTACTAGATGGGAAGAAGGCATTGTAGAACAAGTGGGTGTATCGGGTCAAAGAAGAACCTGATGGTAGTAAGAGGTACAAAGCAAGGTTAATAGTAAAAGGGTTTCAGCAAAAAGAAGGAATTGATTATACGGAGATTTTCTTTCCAGTTGTGAAATTGACTACTATTAGATCAGTATTGAGTATTGTTGCTGCAGAGAATTTACATCTAGAGCAGCTAGATGTTAAGATTGCATTCCTCCATGGTAATTTGGAGGAGGATATTTATATGGTACAACCAGAAGGTTTTCAGGATCCTGGAAAAGAAAATTATGTATGCAAATTGAAGAAAAGTCTGTATGGCTTGAAACAGGCTCCTCAACAGTGGTACAAAAAATTTGATACATTTATGTGTGGTAACGGCTTCACTAGAAGTGACATGGATCACTGTTGTTATTTCAAAAAATTTGATGACTACTATATTATTTTGCTGTTGTATGTGGATGATATACTCATTGCAGGATCTAGCATGAGAGAGATCAACATACTGAAGCAGCAATTGTCAAAAGAGTTTGAGATGAAGGACTTGGGCGCAGCGAATCAGATTTTTGGGATGAGGATTACGCAGGATAGATCTAAAGGAATTCTAAAGTTATCTCAAGAAAAGTACATTGAAAAAGTGCTTGACAGATTCGGAATTCAGAATGCAAAGCTTAAAAGTACTCCTTTAGGAAGTCATTTCAAGCTCTCAAAGGAGTAGTCACCAAAGACGAATGAAGAGCGGGAGTATATGGCTAAAGTGCCTTATGCATAAGCTATTGGCAGTTTAATGTATGCAATGGTGTGTACTAGACCAGACATAGCTCATGCAGTGGGAGTTGTGAGTAGATACATGGCAAATCCAAGAATAAAACATTGGAAAGCTGTAAAGTGGTTATTAAGATACCTAAAAGGCACTTCAAGTATACCATTATACTTTATGAAAAATAATGCAACTTTACAGGGCTTTATTGATGCAGATCTTGGTGGTGACTTAGATAATAGGAAGAGCACCTCAAGTTATGTTTTTACCTTAGGTGGCACAGCAATCAGTTGGATGTCTAGACTTCAGACTTGTGTATCTCTCTCAACCACTGAAGCAGAATGTGTGGCTATATCTGAAGCTGGTAAGGAGATGATTTGGTTGAAAAATTTTCTGAAGGAGATAGGCAAAGAGCAAGATAACAGTGTTCTTTTCAGTGATAGTCAAAGTGCTATTTGTCTTGCAAAGAATCCGGTATTTCACTCAATAACAAAACACATTGAGTTAAAATATCATCAAATTCGTCAGTTGATAAATGACGGGACATTGTCATTAAAGAAGATTCTTGGTGCAAAAAATCCAACAAATATATTAACAAAGGTTGTTACCACTGAGAAACTGAGGGTGTGCATTGCCTCAGTTGGCCTCCATGGTAAGTGATGAGGGGGGCCGCAGCACTAGGACAATTTGGGTTGAAAAGATGAAGACTATAAAAGATTATTGTTGTTTTTGAAGATCAGCCTCCAAGTGGGAGATTGATGGAATTGTGGAGTCTGATGGAGAAAGATATTATTGTGGGTAGACACTTCCCAGTAGGTCACCCATCCTGAGATATTAAAGGAAATAGAGTTTATATTACGCTAATAGCATATATGTAATTTCCTTTAATATGTATGCCCTAGACTCCTGTTATAAATAGGGCAATTTCTTTTATAGTTGTAACGCTGAAGCTTTGTAATCCTGAGCTTGTAACACTGATACTGATAATGAAGAGATTGCCTAGTGCAGCACCGTGGTTTTTCCCTTCTTGATTTTTGAAAGGGTTTTTCATGTAAAAATTCCTACTTGCTCTATTTTTCTTCCCTGCTTTTATTCTTCGCATATTCGCGTTCCCCAACAGATATAGCATTGGATTAACTTGGGAAAGCTTGCGTAAAGAAATAACAAGGCAATTGCTCTTCAAGCCCTTGTGGTATCAACCAATGAGAATTATATGGAATGTCTCACTCTGTTTGCCAATAAACTTTGAGTCCTCTTATGAGAATGGAATGCTATTATTACACCCCGATCTTCCTATGCTGGTAATCCTCGATGTGGAGTAACAATAGGGCAAAAATATGGCATGTAGCTTTCCCCGTCCCCCTTTCATCGGATGGTGCTATGTGACTCAAGAGAGCTTGGTTCCTAGGACTGGCTATTCCAAGAAAAAGTTAAGTCAATCAGAAACCTTGTAGTTGCAAGAAGCATAAGGAAGGAGTTGGAGGATATGCATTGAATCAAGTAGATAAGCAAGCAATCCTTCTCCATTAAAGGGGCCCTGTCATAGTTTGGTACTCCTATGATCTATATTTTCTATAAAGGCTTTCCTATAAGCCAATAGTTCCCATCCAATAAGTCAATTGAACGCTTTCGTTTCCATCTTGTTGCCTGCACCAACCACTAATTTTTCCGTCTGGGGCCCATCTAGTTAATTCATTTATAACTGCTACAAGCCCCTACACCTTTTTGGTTGCGTATTTCCCATCCGCATTGCTACTACGTAGGAGGAGCTTTCCTTCCGATGTTTGTATTTTGTAGAGAAGGCCATCACAAGCTCAAACATCCGAAGCGTAGTAAATTCAGTCTTATGCAAGAATAAAAGTCTAAACTCAATTGTTCATTTGACCGACGAAAAATGGCGATGCCATTTTAGTGTTTGTCAAATCATCCTCAATCAAATTGTACCAACTAGGTCTTGCTTGGTAAAAATGAATTGATTTGGAATGGAATTGTTACTTTGAGGTGTAATTTCATTTCTTTTATTTTTTCTAGCTAAAGATGTGGAATGGCCAGTCCATGGCTTCACTTATGGTATGGCCAATCCATTCTTGGCAAAATGATTTTGAATGTACCCTATATGTTTGTCCTCACTCATTACCCATTTAAAGGACATTTTAAACATTTTTCATTTCAAAATTATCTAAGCACGAGAAAAGGAATTGGGAGAGATATTGATCCTCGATTAGGTTAGTTTTTGGTATTAGAGCCAATGTTGAGCAGTTAAATTGAATGGAGGAAAATAGCAGCACAATGTTTTAGTTAAATTCCTCGAATTACTCCATTTGGAAGTCTCAGATGGAAAACATGCTATATTGTAAAGATTGCATTGATTACGTGTCCATTAACAGTGATGAGGCTAAAGGAGACAAAGAAGACAAAGAATGGGAGCGAAACAAAAAGGTTGGGTTTATTCAACAATAACTTGATGATAGTGTTTTTCATCATGTTGTCAAGAACAAAAGCCGATACTTTGTGGAAGAAATTACAAGATCTCTATAAGAGGAGAACCATACAGAATAAAGCTTTTTTTTGCTTAAAAGAGTTGTGAATTTTAGACACAAAAAGGGAAGTAGCATGTTGAAATGCTTCAGTAAATTTCAAGATTTAGTAAATTAGTTGACAAATCTTGATATTGAATCTGGTGATGAATTGCAATCATATATGCTTGCTTGATACTCTCACTAATGGTGAGGATATTTTGTTTGTCGTATTGAACAATTTTGCTCATTTCGGTGTGCTTTCATGAGGATGGTTAAGGGAAACCTATTCAATGAAGAAATTGGGATAAAATGCTTGAATTATACTTCTAAATCGGAGGCTCTTGTCATAGAAAATAGGATAAAAAGTCAATAAGAAGGTTGAAATCAAGGCCAAGGAGGAGTGTTAAGTGTTATAATTGTGGCAAAATAGGACATCAAGCTAAAGAATGCTGGTTACTGAAGAGACATAAATTCTATAGTAGAAATGGGGATTGAAAGAAAGAAGGGGAACGCGTTACAATAATAGTTGCATTCGATGGTGATATGGTGCTCGTATGTGACAATGATTGTGTGAATCGTACATGCTAAACTCTAGCTAGATTGTTGATTTTGTAATTTCATTTCATGTAACCTTACAACATGACTACTTTACAACCGATCGTAGCGAGGATTTTGATTATGCTAGGATGAGAAATAGAGGTGTTTTCAAGATTGTTGGCATGGGAGATATCTATTTGGAGATAGATATTTAATGTAATTCGCTTCTAAAAAATACGGTACCCATTGGAGTCTCAAGTAAAATGCTGTCTACTCATTATAAATGTGGCTCAGCCTATGTGTTCACCTTTCTATTATCCTCTTGGTCATGCGGTATTTTATTTTGAATTCGGAACTGTTTAGATGCGTTTCCAGTTGTGCATTAGTTTAGATAGGAGCAACACAATCATACCTGTTGAGGAAGATAAGTAATTTTAGCTGGTAAATACTGTGATCGACAGGGTTTTATTCACTATAGGTGGTGAAATGAACATAATTCTTTTTAACTTGATTAGATTCGGTAGGACTCGAAAATTTGAAAAATGTGTCTCTAAAGCCTTTTCTCCTTAGTCCTCTTTTCAACTCTTTCGAATAGATAACTTACAGGAACAATGAGGACTAAGTATGCCCAAAGTCATGATTTTACTGATTGGATTGATGAAACAAATATGATTGATGATCTTCACTCTGTATGATTTGCAACCTTTTCTTTTTTTTTTTTTGGGGGGGAATTCCATTTCTCAGCAAATATTTTCAGGTTATGTTGTTGGTGAAGGAAGACCAGTAAGAGAATCACGGCTGCCTTGCTGTGGTATTGGAGTTGGATGGTTCCTGTAAGTTCTTCCTTTACTCGTGGGGTTGGATTTCATGTATTAGCGAGGACAAGTCAATTGCAAAGCATGATGAAGTCAACAGTGCCAATAACTACAAGGACTGAGTGACAGTTCTTCATCCTGGATGTGACGGATTCTTATGCTTCATGAGTTCAACATTCGTATATTTTGTGATGCTTATGGGTACCTGGCCAAGTTTGAGACCAGAGAAATCCCATTTGATGGTTCTTTACTGAAATCTGAAGCTTGTATTCATGATAATTTCGATAACTTTATGATCATCAGCTAATTTGGGATGTCTGCTTTGTCGAAGGTTTATCCTTGGCTTCTTGCTTGGGGCCATCCCTTGGTACGTTGGACTAATTATTCTTCTCTGTGGAAGAATAGACTACCGGGAAAAGCTTGGATATATTGCTTGTACAATCGCTGTGAGTCTCTCTTTCTTCTTTCACAAAAAATAGCTTCATTTGCTTGTTTATCACTTCCAGGTAATGCATATGTTCATGCCTCCGCCCTTTGTTGTGTGCTCGTGAGCTCGGGTGTGCGTACTTGCATGTATAGTTGTCTGCCTTTGACGTACTCTGTCATATTAATATTGTCATTCATCTTACTGTGTACCTCTTCCATAAGATCAGTTCAGTAATACATCACATAACTTATTAACTTCTCTCCTTTGTCCAAAAACTTAACTTTTGTACCAGCTGTATATTTGGTTCTTTTTGTCACGAATATATCACGTAATATGTTAATTGAGGAAGCCTCTACTGTCTTCCAGCTTTTCTATGTCTGGTCCTTTAATAACTTCTTATTCCTGACAACACCCGTGTCAGTGTACCATCCAAAATGAAATCCATGCCCTCCATCGATATGGAACTTCAGGAACTGCAAAGTAGTGCTGTGCTGTATGATTTCTTGAGTAGGGAAAAAGTTTGTCTTGCACATTCCTGCATATAGATCTTTCTTATGCATCTCCAAACACCTCTATTTATGAGCCATAATGAATCCTCGCCTTTGCTTTTTTGTACATCTCTCTCTTATATATATGTTCAATTCATTTTACGACAGACAAAAACTTGAAATTTGCTTCAATATCCATGTGCAGGCAGTTCTGGCAACAATTGCAATTGTCCTTGGTGTCATGAGAGAAGCTGATGACTGGTAACATCATAGCGAATGGCCATAGTAGGTTTCTGAAAATGGCATAGTTCATGCGATCTAGCTGGTTACTACATGAACAAATGGGGCCATCTGTTATCAAACATAATTCATCACAACCTTTCCTTCTGTCAGATGAGCAAGGAAAACAGCTTGGCTGTGTTGGTCTGAGAAGTCAATGTTTTGGAATTATTCCTAGTTTTCCAGGATTGTTTTGTGGTATTGAGAACACCGTTCTCCTGTCTTTTTCCACATGACGCATGTATATAACTATTTCATGTGATTATATGTGTTATGCTCCTTTGAAATGTTATATTGTGAAGCTAGATCTAAAGGTCAATACGTTCCTTTTAATATGATTATCCTGTAAGAACCGATACAGGACACATCTCATAAACATTTACCGATTCATCTTCATCTTCTTACTCCGTCAAAGCATCTGTGGACTACGGTTGATGATAGAAGCAGCGGATTGTAATACCTTGGTCTTTTCAGTGAGGATTTGAGTTGAGTTCTGAGAGTCTGTGACAGTGAATGATAATTGAATATTATGCCTTATAATTATGTCTAGTATGTGCAGCTTAAGGACACAGGCAAGGATTGCCAAGAGGTCCAAGTTGTGGATAAAAAAAGATTGGAGACAATTTTTGTTCATTAAATCTGTAGCACTTATGCAAGTACAAAAGTCTCGGACTCTCAACTCGAGTGTACATTTTGCCAAACGGTAATGGTCTTACCATTTTGTTTTCGGTTAAATCATCCTTGATCAAATTTTATGAACTATGCCTTGTTTGGTAGAAAGGAATCAATTTGGAATAGAATTGTTACTTCAAGATGTGAGATGTGGAATGCTCATTCCTCCATCGAAGAAGGAGAATGGCCAGTCTCCACTTATGGTATGGCCAACATGGCCGATCCATTTCTTGGCAAAAATATTAAGAAAATTAATTATATACAATGATTTTGAATGTACACTTTTTTTTCTCACACAATACCCATTTTTTAGAACATTTTAGACATTTTCTATTTCAAAATTATCCTAGCACAATAAAAGGAATGATATTCTTTCCAACTCTATTTTTTTGTAGGAATACAAGAAACTATGGATGTTTCATTCCATTCATTATTTTATTTCCTTCCATTCCTTCCTTTATATCATTTATCTTGTTCCATGCCATCCGTTACAAGATATGATGTGGACATGGATATTTTCTTGAACGTAAAGAAAAGAAGGGAAATTTGTACTTTTCGATGTTGTTGCTACATGAACCTTAATCATGAAGTTATGGTCCTATGGATGTAATATGAATGAGTTAGGATATTTCTACTTACGACAACTGTCAGTAATAATCTATTCAACGAGGGTGTCCAATCTAATTACATTTCTTATTTTAACGTATTAATATTCGCACGTCTTGTATTTTTTGTTTTGAGTTATATTTCTTTTTTAATAATGTGAGAATATCTCCATATTTTATTTCATAAAATTCAGATAATATAATTTAAGGATTTACTTATATTTGAAATTATGGTCTTGTGAACGCAATAATGAGCAAAATCTGGGTGGCCACCGAGGAAACGAGAGCACCTGGCTTGCCAAGGAACAGCATTCAATGTCAATCGAAAAGATGTCCTTCTGGAAGTCGAGACGTTCGGTAATTAAGTTGTCGTCAAACCACTTTCAACAAAACGTCATTGACTCCGTCAGCCGTTTTGGCTTTGTGGGGCTGAAGCAGAACCGTCTTCGCCCAAATGCCAGCACGTGCGCTCCTGCAGAGACGTACGTTGTTGCATGATCTTCACTTTTCTCTGTGAGCCGTCTCGAAACGCAGGTGATGACGTTTTGCAGGGATCATTTGTCAGCGTTCGAGATTTCGACTCGATGGATTTCCTGTTTTGTGTCCGCTCTGTGGCCCATCTCCAAACAGATTTCGTCAACACACGCATAAAAGCATGAAAACAAGAATTAGGAAAAATATTTATATAAAGAAAAATCTAGGACTTGCAAACATTCAAACAAAGGAAATGGAATAATCTGGAGTGATTTTTTTACTTGTTTTTTTTTTTTTTTTCAAATAATACCACCTGACACCTAACACCTACCCTTTTGGCCTCTATATAATGTGAATGCTTGAAAACTTCAAAAGTTGTGTTACATTATCGTGTAAATTCAAGTGTAATTCTTTCATATTTATTTAAAGGAAAAATGTCATCAAAAATCTCAAATTATGTCATTTGAGACAATTTTACCCTAAACTTTTTTCACATTATCAAAAATATGCTATTTGGGACAATTTTACCTTAAATTTTTTTTGTGCCACCAAAAACCTTAAACTATGATACTCGGGACAATTTTATCCAGAACTTTTTCTTGTGCCCTTGAATAAAAAGAAAAAAAGGAAAATGCCCTTGAGTTAAAAAAATTGGAGTAAATGTGTCCCAAGTGGCATAGTTTAGGATTTTTTGTGGCATTTTTCTTTATTTAAAATATATACTACAATTTTATATTTTGATAGACAAGTAAGAAAAAGTTACTTTTAACTTTGTAGAATTCACAACAAATAAACTTTAATATATTCATACATTCCAAGAAAAACAAACGGCAATTTATCCTTTGTTAATTCTACAAAACATATGCTCGTTAGTAATTTATGTGTCATGCTAGGGGAGCTGCGGTAAAAGTACTTACCCACCTTAACTCAGTATGTCGCCAGTTCTACCAAGTGACGATCTCTTTGTAATCTTCAACCCAAAATTTTGTAATAGATGCCATAATAATGTTAGGAGGAAGTAGCCATGAGGGTTGTGCTTCCCAGCTTGCTTGGGGTGCTCAATTTGAACAGTCTTGATATATGGAAAGTTATCTCTAATTTTATGGGACGATGCAAAACAAATTGCTTCAAGGTGGTGCGTGAAATTTTTGAAGTTCTCATTTTTCAATATCCTGATATCTTAAGACTTTACATCTAATGATGCATATCTATAATCATAAGGCATTCGTATCATACCTCTTTTTAGGTGAAAAAGGAGCAATAACTAACATCATACTTAGTCCATCCGTATTTTGTAATGGTCACAATTTGACCATTTTATGTAGCGAGTAATGCTAGAGATACCAAAACTTGTGTACTAAAAAGATCTATAAAATTACGCGGAGAATAATAAGTGATTATCTAAGTTAGTGGATCCATTTAAGCATTCTAAAATTTCATTGGACAATAACAAGAAAAAAGATGGTTAGTTCCGGTAATATTGAGTTTGTTATTTAGTATGCCAATGGTAAATGTAACCTAAATTTTAAGTTTTCAACACACAACTTACTTACAAGTCACAAAAATAGATAAGTGCTTCTGCCAATAATCCGGCATACTCATAATTTTGGTGAGGCTGGCTATGAAAATTAAATTCAAATCTACAAAAAAAAAAAAAGAGGGAAAAAGACTCCTATGCAATTCTCTTTGCAATATATGTGCTTGCTTTTAGGGATATGTTCACTAAAAGTTCTAAAACTTGTCACGAAAGTGCAATTAAGCCCTAAAACTTATAAAAATGCAATCAAATCATAAAACTTGTCAAATTAATGCAATCGAGTCCTAAAGTTAATACCTTCAAATTCACTAACGGAAAAGCTGACGTGGCATTTTTAAAATTATTTTTTAATGGCATATTAGCATTTTTAATTTTTATTTTATTCAATCCTATTTTAATTAGATTAAAAAATTGGAAAAGAAAACCTAAAATTTTATTAAAAAAAAACTGAAAAAAAAAAAAAAAGAGAGAAGGGCAAGGGTTTCCATCGTTGCCGTCGCCTATTGTCGCAAGGGCTGGCGCCAACGGCCCTGGGCGAGGGTGGCTGGTCCTCACATTGCCCCAGGAGAGGGTCGGCGACCCTTGTGGCGAGCGTGAGGGCGCCTAGATCTGGGCACGCTAGCCCTCACGGGGGGCCAGCGACCATCGCTTGCCTTGGCCAAGGCCTCACAAGCCCTAGGCGAGGGTCGACGACTGTTACCAAGCCCAAGTGAGCCTTGTCAAGGGCCTGGCGACGATTGTTGGCCCTCGCCCCAGGGGGGGGGGGCGATGGTTGCCGGCCCCTTGTGAGGGCCGGCGTGCCCACATTTGGGCGCTCTCACCCTCGCCACGAGGGTCATCGGTCCTCACTAGGGCCGGCGAGGACTACCCCTCGCCGGGTGATGGTCGCTGGCCCCCTCACGAGGGCCGGCCTCGGCCTTTCTGGCGTGGGCAGCGGCAGCTAAAGAGCCAAAAGCGCCCCACCATTCTTTTTTTTTTTTTTTCTAGTTTTGTTTTTTAATAAAATTTTAGTTTTTTGTTTTTTAATCTAATTTAAAAATAATTGAGTAAAAAATAATTAAAATGTCATGTCAGCATTTTCCGCTAATCAAATTGAGTGTTGATTTTAGGACTCAATTGTACCTATTTGATATGTTTTAGGATTTGATTGCATTTTTTGTAAGTTTTATGACTCAATTACACTTTTATAATAAGTTTTAGGACTTGTAGTGAATATATCCCGGTTTATAGAAGACACTAGTTTGCTTGGAGGTCAAGTCCTCGATTTCTTCTTTGACTTTTAATTACTTGGCATGCGATTAGCATCCGAGCTCACGTCAGATGGGGAAAAAAGAGAGAACAAAAGCGCCAAGAATTTGACCATCTATATTTTGACGAGGTCATACGGAGGCTGAATGATCTTCATATAAGAATAATTGACAATTTATGATGCACGGAATTTTTCATCATTTATTAATCAATTCTTTGAAAGTTAAATATGTAAAATAAATTCGAAAAGACACTTGACAACATGGATTAGCAACATATTAAAACACTATACAAGTTCGACCAAAAGAAGAAAAAAATACACAATCGAAGAAATATTCAATGCAGACTAGTCATAGGCCATATGGGGAGATGCATCGTGGAAAAAAGGCAATTTGGAAACTTCAAAGAGTAATACCTAGAAATCGACGAGGACGAGTCATATGGAAAGAGCCATGAAATTACATGGACTTCTGGAAGGAATCTCACCTTGTCTAGTGATTTGCTCCCATGGCAATCCCTCAAGACCAATAATAATAATAAAAAAAAAACTCGTCTCCAATGGCATGAGATTTCCTTAGAATATGTGTAATATAGTAACTTATTTTCAATAACATGATAACATTAATTAAGGAAGTTCAGTAAATATCATGCTATAAACGCTTAAAGAAGAGCTCTTCTTTATGCTTTTGGCAAAACCATAACTAAAGAGAGATTCCATTGCTTTTGGGAAATTATTCATCATGTGTCCTAAACTGAATAATTTACTACAAGATCTTATGAGATCTATATGAGACACATCATTTTCAATAATTTGAGTTTGATTCAATACGTATGCTATGTTATAGTTATCTCACATCAGTTATGAAAGGAGTTAGTGATTAGTTGATAAGTGCAAATAAAAATCCTCATGCTTTAAGCTAGTTTTTTGGGTAAGAGAGGCCCAAAACTATCCAACATTAGTATTAGAGTCTCGGAGAGGCGATTGTTGGAATTATCCCATATCATTGTATGTGGAAATGGTCAGTGGTCAGCTTATAAGCGTGAGTCTTGGTTGTGGGAGATTTAGGGTCAATGTGCCATACTCATCCTAATATTTTAAGTGGTGAAATAGTTTCTTTTCTCTCTATATTTTGGGCATCCTTATCTTTTTCCTTCATTTTTCATTCCAATTCTGGTCACGGTCAAGAAAGCTTCTTGGCCAAAACGCATGCCTATAGCTATATAAACACGATGCCTCACAATCGCCCTTGCCCAACATTATCAAACCATCATCACATTGAAGAGTCTCTCTCTCTCCCATAGACACAGACCCACATACAGACAAATAGATACGCACAAAGAAGAAAAGATGGAAGTGTCAATACAATCAATTGCATTGGCGATGGTTCTGGCCGTCTTGACCACATGGTCATGGAGGGTGGTGAACTGGGTGTGGCTGAGGCCGAAGAGGCTCGAGAGGCTCTTGAGACAGCAAGGCCTCTCCGGTAAACCCTACACCTTCCTGTCCGGAGACCTCAAGGAGAACTCGCGGTTGCTCACGGAAGCCAAGTCCAAGCCCATCTCCGTCTCTGATGACATCAAGCCTCGTCTTTTGCCTTTCTGGCATCAATCCTTCCAAATCTATGGTATGCACATCTTCATAGTATCTCTGTTTACGGCACTTGTATTTTCTTATTCATTGACACTTGTTTTTGATCGTTGGCTTATGCTATTTTTGATGGGGTTTCAATTTGAATTCACGGTCCTTTCTATTGGAAATTCATGCTTCCCTGTTTCGAATTTTGGCGACCAAACATGTTAATACATCTCAAGTCTTATAAATAATTGCTTATTTTTATATGCACACACAATAGGGACATCTTGCCATACGAAAATGAACATTTAATAAAACTTGCATTTACAAATGTCATTTAACATTTAAGTTTTTACTTGGCGATTTAAAAAGATATTTCAATATAGATCAATCAATGATTGATGTGTACAAAAGCTTGACTATGTAACTAACGTGACAAAGTATATAAATTCAAGTCATCCCGATTGAAGAATCATGGAAATCAAGTTTTGAGGTAGTCAAAGTTATTGCCGAAGGGCAGAGCCGATCCCATACACAGTAATTGTGCCATTACGTGCATTCTTAAAAAACAAGTGAAGATGTATTTCATTTCGCAATGGGGCTCTTATTTTGCTAGATGCATTGTAGGCAAAGACTCGTTCAAGTGGATAGGACCAACACCAAGAGTGAGCATAACGAACCCCGAACAACTAAAGGAGATCTTCTCCAAGATAAATGACTATCTCAAGCCAAACTCCAATCCCCTGGTGAAGCTGCTAGCCGATGGACTCGTGAACCACGAGGGCGAGAAATGGGCACGGCACAGAAAGATCATCAATCCAGCATTCCGCATGGAGAAGTTGAAGGCAAATGAAACTAATCTCTGGCCAATGATGTAAACCACACGCATTGATGCCTCAGGATTTTCCTTTTAATTCCTTCTTTGCATTGGTCTGTTGTTTCTTGCAGCTTATGTTGCCCGCATTTTATTCAAGTTGCACTGAAATGGTTGGTAGATGGGAAAATTTGGTATCAACAGAGAAATCCTGTGAGATCAATGCGTGGGTCGACCTTCAAAATTTGACCCGTGATGTGATCTCTCGAACAGCGTTTGGCAGTAGCTTCGAAGAAGGCAAAAGGATCTTCGAACTTCAGGTGGAACAAGCCCGGCTCACGATTATGGCCTTTCAATCGGTCGACATCCCCGGCTGGAGGTAAAATCTTTCATCATCCCTAAGCTAATTGAATCTAAATGAGCTTGTGGTTTACAATCACGACATTCTAAAAAATCCAACTATTTGATTCAATGTTTCGCAGGTTTGTGCCAACCAAAATGAACAGGACGATGAAGAACATAGATAAGAAAGTGCAGGCTCTGCTCATGGACATCATCCGCAGAAGAGATAAAGCAATAAGGGCAGGGGAAGCTGCCGGAGATGATCTGCTGGGGCTATTGCTGGAGTCAAACATGAAGGAGAATGTCGGGATGAGCCTTCACGACGTGATCGATGAGTGCAAGCTTTTCTACTTTGCCGGACAAGAGACCACTTCGGTATTGCTGGTTTGGACCATGGTCATGCTGAGCGTGCACTCGGATTGGCAAGCACGAGCTAGGGAGGAGGTCCTCCAAATCTTTGGAAGCAGAAAACCTGACCTGGACGGGCTAAGCCACCTCAAAATTGTAAGTTCAATGCTCTTTTCCCCTTTTGTTGAGAGGGGGACTCATAATAGGTCCAATCTGAAGAGCCTTCATGAGCATTTTTTTTATCACGGGACTCGTAATAGGTCCAATCCTTAGTGGACGAAACATTTATTTAAAAGTAATGTTATCCCATGAAGATGAACACGACAATGAATTGACAGGAGCATTTTCTTCGCACCCTTGGATTGAACTTGGATTTCCCCTCAAGGCAAGAACCGATTTTTTGGACAATAGCCTCAAACCTTTTTTATTGGATAAACTACAATCTGTTTCGTTCTCTTCGCAGATATTGATTTTATTATAGTAGTCTTTTCCATAGATGCTCCTACATACCCATCTCTATTATATAATTCTTCTACGGATTTGTCGCGGTCAGGTCACAATGATCTTAAATGAGGTCCTGAGGCTATACCCACCGGTGATCGAGCTGGCACGGAAGGTTCCCAAGGAAACAAAACTCGGGAAACTGACCATACCGGCTGGAGTCCAGCTCTCAATGCCGATACTCCTTATCCACCATGATAAAGAAGTGTGGGGCGAGGACGCCGAGGAGTTCAAGCCAGAGAGGTTTGCTGAGGGAGTGTCCAAGGCCACCAAGAACCAAGTCTCCTTTTTCCCATTCGGATGGGGCCCTCGTATATGCATCGGCCAAAACTTCGCAATGATAGAGGCAAAGATGGCGCTTGCCATGATACTTCAACGATTCACATTCGAGCTCTCTCCATCTTATGCGCATGCTCCTTTCAATGTCATCACCCTCCAGCCACAGCATGGTGTTCAAGTCATGTTGCGCAAGGCAAACTAAAAGTTACAAATCAGGGTTATATGCAGTGTAGACAAAAACGTGCATAGAAATAATGAAATTATATACCATTTTTTAAGTTTATGCATTGTTGTTTTTTCACTTTTAAGAACAGAAATTTAGTGTTTGTAATCGTAATCAAATGGCTTCTTTAACTGAATGACCGGTTATTTTGAGTTTCATAATAGCAAGTCGATTGATGTATCTAAATCTTCCTTTCAGAAAAGTCCCAGTACAAGATAATGTATGCCTTTTTCTAGAGCTATAATAAAACCCATTTATTTCTATTCAGATACTGATTTGGCCAATGACCAATAAAGATGGTTTTTTAGGGTGCGATTGGTAATCATTCTATTCCAAAAATAATTTCTGATAAGAAATGATTTTTTTTTATTATGTTATTGGGAACAATTTCTGAGCATTTGAAAACATTTAGTAATTGCTCAAAAATTTTATTCTTGGGATAGAAATACGTTTAGTAAAACTCTTAAATTTTTTTGTTTCTTCTAATTTTTAATATTGTTATTATATTTTTTTTATATTTCTCTTTTTTTTTCCTTTTCTTTTCTTCTTTCTAGCCGACCGCCACTACTGGTGGTGGCTGGCGAGCGGCTGGGTGAGGTCCGATGAGATTGTTGGAGGCTCACTTGGCCATCAATGAGGCTTGACCTTGCCCAGGCAACGTGAAGTCAGCCTCACCTTAGCCTGGTGAAGCCTGGCCTCGCACCAGCTGGCGAGGCCGACCCTATGTTGCTTGGGCAAGGTTGAGCCTTGCTGGTGGCCTAGTGAGGCTCACTGAGCTGGGCAAGGCTCACCAGACCTTGCTTAGCCACTTGTCGGTCATCTTCGGTGGTAGCCGGCGTGCATCAATGGGGTGGCGGTGTTGACACCTAAATTTTGGCAATTTGTTTAGTTGTTTATTAATCGCATTTGTAAATTAGGGATTAATTTTTAACCCCTTTAAAAAAATTCATTAAAATTACATTGCATATAGACATTATGAGCATTTGTGTCACTAGTTTTAAAATTTATCAAAAAAAATTTACAAAAAAATTAAAATTAAAAAAATTTCGAAATTAAAAAAAAGGAGGGGTAGTCGGGCCGGGTTCAGACCAGCCTTGGGCTGGTCCCTTCCTCTTTTCCCTTCTCTTTTTGGCGCCTGTGCCAGCCCTTCTCCATTTATTTCAGCCCGGCCCATGTACGAGTCTTCTTCCCCCTCATGCCGGTCACACCCCTGCAAAAAGGGACAGTACAACGACAAAGAGGGGCCAGAGCATCGAGAAAATATTGGGTGTAGCCCATGTGCTACCATGGCAAACCGGAAGGGCCTCCAAAGCACGCCACATGTCCTACGAGCCCACCTATTTTTCTCTCCCCTCTCTGTCTCCTCCCTCTGCACGCTCTCTCTCCTTTGCAATCCTTCTCTCTCCTCTCTCCTCTCTCCTTTCTCCCCCCTCTGCACACTGTCCTCTCTCCTTTCTCTTCCCCTACGCTCGCTCGCTCGCTCTCTCTCTCTCTCTCTCTCTCTCTCTCTCTCTCTCTCTCTCTCTCTCTCTCTACTCTCTCCCTCCGAGTCACAATCGGAGGAAGCAGCGGTGGCTTGCTCGATGAACGACGCGCGGCCTTCGCCTCCAACTTGAAAGGTTCCCCCGCCGTTGCTCGTCAGTCAAGTGCAGTGGTTCATCAATCGGATGAGGACGTGGTGGCTCGTCCGACAAACAACCACGTAGCCTCCGCCTCTACTTCGACTTTGCCGTCACGAAGTTCTTTAGTCCAGTGATTCGTCGGTTGGACGAGGGGATGGCGCCCTCTCTCTCTCTCTCTCTCCCTCTGAGTCACAATCGAAGGAAGCAGCGATTTGGTGGGGCGAGGGCATGGTGGCTCATTCGACGAACCACCGCGCGGCCTCGAAAGGTTCCCCCTGCCGTCGTTCGTCGGTCAAGCGCGGTGGTTCATCAGTCGGACGAGGATGCGGTGGCTTGCCGACGAACCACCGTGTGGCCTTCGCCTCCACTTCGACTCTGTCGTCAGTTCGTCGGTCTGATAATTTGTCGGTTGGATGAGGGGATGGAAAAGAGGGAGAGAGTTGGGCGACAGAGAGAGAGAGCATTGGGGAAGAGAGAGGAGAGAGAAGGATTGCAGAGGAGAGAGAGCGTGTAGAGGGGGGACAGAGGAGAGAGGAGAGAGAGCGTGTAGAGGGAGGAGAGAGAGAGGGGAGAGAAAAATAGGTGGGCCCGCGAGACACGTGGCGCGCTCTGGAGGCCCTTCCAGTTTGTCATAGTGGCACATGGGCTGCACCCAATATTTTCTCCAGAGCAGCAGGCCACGGCATGATCTCAGGGTCGGAGATTAAGTTAGCAATGGCAAGCTGGCATGGCAGAGGCTATGCACACCTGTTGCTGTTCATAAAAAGAGTAGAGAGAGAGAGAGATCGAAAAAAACAAGTTCAAGGGGGAGAAGACAAAGAGGGAGAGAGGATATTCGGGAGAGACTGAGAGAGTTCGAGTGGGGAGAAAGCGAACCAGAGGGAGACAAAGCTCGAGAGGGTGGTTTGTCAGTTGCCGTAGGTCCGTCCACCGGCCACCGGCCACCGTTCGCCGTTGCCCTTCCCCTGAACCAAGTAGGTCCTCCCCGAGCACGGGTGTTCTATCTTTTCTGCAAGGCATCGAACCGGAGCTCGTGGCCAACCAGTTTGCATGAGCTCCGGCCCTACCAGCCCCCTATTTAACCTATTGTGTGTTCTAGTATGCAAGTTAGGAAGTTAGGTCCGTGTTCGAGTCCTTGTCGTGTTTGAAATCCCTCATTCCAGTAATGTATACCAAGTGCTTGTGAAAATGCCTGAACGAGATCTTAGTTCTATGAGCTTGTTGTAGCCGAGGATAGTTGTTCTTCGTTCATATCTGTTCTGAATGTGATTAACCTGTTTCTGAAAGGATCTTGAGTGTTTCTCATGCACGTTACGTTGATGCTTGCCTAAATCCACGTCCCGAATGAGCGTAGGTCCTCCCTCTAGCCAATGCACTCCATATGTTTAATAAAATGTCCCAAAAAGGACCGAGAGCAAGTTCATGTTTAAACTCGAGATTGAGGTGCCCTCGCTTCTGTGCTGGTTGAATTGTGCTTGCTTTGCTGATGTTCATGGTGTTTGCGTGCGATTTTCGTGAAACAATCGGGTACTGTCGAGTTGGTGAGGGTTTTCTTTGTTTCAGCAAACGATTAGTGGTGGCCGGAGTCGGCGGCGAGCGGTAGTCGACGCCAGTACGACCGGCGGATGGTGTTGGGGACGACGTGTTTGAGAGAGGGGGTGTCGGGTCTTGCTGGTTTAGTGAGGATTGGTTGCAGGCAAAGAAGTTGTTTGGGCACGAGCATGGGCAAAGAAGAACTGTGCTGCGGGAGGAAGAAGTCCATAAGGAAAGAAAATATGAGTAAAAGAAAATAAGAAAAAAAAAAAGAAAAACCAAAAAGCCCAAAAATAAAAATAGGGCAAGGAGATTAGGCTTCGCCTAGGACCCATGTGCATGGGGTTGAAATTGTCACGGGCTGGGGATGACTGGGCTGGAGGTAGAAACTGAAAACGGGCTTCAGTTGGGCTAGAAATGGAAAGTTGGGAATGGGCCTTTTTAAAAAGAATTTTCGAACCTTCGACTTTGGCTTAAGGCCGGCCCGGTCTCTTTGGCCCAACCTAGATTGCAGGGTCCGAATCGAGTTAGCAGGGCCGGGTTTCCTGACCCGGCCCGAATTATCTTTTTTATAAAAAAAATATTAAAAATTCGAAATTTCAGAAAGTTATGGAAAATTTATGAAAATTTTCGGAAAATATATATATTTTTTGAAAATTCGAAAACATTAAAAATAATAGAAATTCCGAAAAAAAAATTCATCAAAAATTCCAAAAAATTCCAAACTATTTTTAATTAGAAAATAGAATTCCCTAAAAGGCTTTGAAATAGTTCTTGGACAATTTCTCTCTTAAAAGGTGTGGGAAATCGGTTTAAGATTATACCTAAAATTGAACAAGCCTTTACGGCTTCACCTTAGGATTTTAGTTATCCTTAGATACAATTACTCTTGATTGCACACTTACGATGCGATGATTGTGGTTTCTCCTTAGTTTAATCAAGATTGTCAATTATTTATCTCTTAATGCTAGGTGTTTATTTTCTCTTGCAATTTATTTAAGTTTCTTTTAGTAGCTGATTGTTATTTTGCTGGTTGTGCACCCGCATGATCATCTTACATATTAGTGGATAATTCTATAATCAATCCAAACTTCATGACAAAAGTCCTTTTGAAATGAAAAAGGATTAGGTACCGAAATGGCACTAATTGATTAATTGGTGTGATCAACTCCCCGACCCCAAATTCTTTGGTTGCGTGGAAAGTGAGGCACACTCCCATGCCTCGCTTGGTTTCTAGCCAACCCCAATAGGCTAGTGGCGACTTATCATTAGAAGATTTTTATGAACACCCCATGTCATGTGGGGTATGGGCTTGGGAGAGCCCACATCTAACTAAGGCTCATAGACTCATCTTTTAGATAATACCCTTAAACCTATATATATTTTCTTTTCCTCTCGGGACGAAAAAAATAGGTCGTGACAAGCGGGAGCTCGGTGATGCATTAGGAGGTGGAGGAAGAAGAAGAAGAAAACGGGATAGAAAAGAGGAAAAGAGAGAAAATTAGACTTGATTTTTGGAATTGTTCCCGGGAACAAGAAACAAATTTTTTTTATTCTTGATTCTTTTCCAAATCTATTTTCAGGAACAAAAATTTTACCAAACGAATTTCTATGCTAAATCTATTTACGGGAACAAAAGAATAGAATCAAACACAAGCCCTTGTTAGCCCCCCTTTCTTTAGATGAAAACATATGCGGGAGGATACGTAAAGCTTTACATGTGCAAGAGACCTTTCTTCAATTGCTTGGTCCAAAGCAGATAAAGCTATTGCCGCTGGTCTTTCCGGGCAAGTTACTTGAGGCGAAGAGCTTTTATTAAAAGCAAATAGTGCTTTGATATGTAAAATATTCAATACAAAACAATATTTTAGATTTGAACCACCGTCCGTATCAGTGTGCCACCTTGTCTTAGCATCAAGTTGTTTTCTATCCTTTGTTCACTAATAGCCAAATTAGCATCGATTGAATCACGAATGGATATAGCATTGGATTAACTTGGGAAAGCTTGAGTAAAGAAATAACAAGGCAATTGCTCTTCAAGCCCTTGTGGTATCAACCAATGAGAATTATATGGAATGTCTCACTCTGTTTGTCAATAAACTTTGAGTCCTCTTATGAGAATGGAATGCTATTATTACACCCCGATCTTCCTGTGCTGGTAATCCTCGATGTGGAGTAACAATAGGGCAAAAATCTGTCATGTAGCTTTCCCCGTCCCCCTTTCATCGGATGGTGCTATGTGACTCAAGAGAGCTTGGTTCCTAGGACTGGCTATTCCAAGAAAAAGTTAAGTCAATCAGAAACCTTGTAGTTGCAAGAAGCATAAGGAAGGAGTTGGAGGATATGCATTGAATCAAGTAGATAAGCAAGCAATCCTTCTCCATTAAAGGGGCCCTGTCATAGTTTGGTACTCCTATGATCTATATTTTCTATAAAGGCTTTCCTATAAGCCAATAGTTCCCATCCCATAAGTCAATTGAACGCTTTCGTTTCCATCTTGTTGCCTGCACCAACCACTATTTTTTCCGTCTGGGGCCCATCTAGTTAATTCATTTATAACTGCTATAAGCCCCTACACCTTTTTGGTTGCGATTTTCCCATCCGCATTGCTACTACGTAGGAGGAGCTTTCCTTCCGATGTTTGTATTTTGTAGAGTAGGCCATCACAAGCTCAAACATCCGAAGCGTAGTAAATTCTGTCTTATGCAAGAATAAAAGTCTAAACTCAATTGTTCATTTGACCGACGAAAAATGGCGATGCCATTTTAGTGTTTGTCAAATCATCCTCAATCAAATTGTACCAACTAGGTCTTGCTTGGTAAAAATGAATTGATTTGGAATGGAATTGTTACTTTGAGGTGTAATTTCATTTCTTTTATTTTTTCTAGCTAAAGATGTGGAATGGCCAGTCCATGGCTTCACTTATGGTATGGCCAATATGGCCAATCCATTCTTGGCAAAATGATTTTGAGTGTACCCTATATGTTTGTCCTCACTCATTACCCATTTAAAGGACATTTTAAACTTTTTTCATTTCAAAATTATCTAAGCACGAGAAGAGGAATTGGGAGAGATATTGATCCTCGATTAGGTTAGCTTTTGGTATTAGAGCCAATGTTGAGCAGTTAAATTGAATGGAGGAAAATAGCAGCACAATGTTTTAGTTAAATTCCTCGAATTACTCCATTTGGAAGTCTCAGATGGAAAACATGTTATATTGTAAAGATTGCATTGATTACGTGTCCATTAATAGTGATGAGGCTAAAGGAGACAAAGAAGACAAAGAATGGGAGCGAAACAAAAAGGTTGAGTTTATTCAACAATAACTTGATGATACTGTTTTTCATCATGTTGTCAAGAACAAAAGCAAATACTTTGTGGAAGAAATTACAAGATCTCTATAAGAGGAGAACCATACAGAATAAAGCTTTTTTTTGCTTAAAAGAGTTGTGAATTTTAGACACAAAAAGGGAAGTAGCATGTTGAAATGCTTCAGTAAATTTCAAGATTTAGTAAATTAGTTGACAAATCTTGATATTGAATCTAGTGATGAATTGCAATCATATATGCTTGCTTGATACTCTCACTAATGGTGAGGATATTTTGTTTGTCGTATTGAACAATTTTGCTCATTTCGGTGTGCTTTCATGAGGATGGTTAAGGGAAACCTATTCAATGAAGAAATTGGGATAAAATGCTTGAATTATACTTCTAAATCAGAGGCTCTTGTCATAGAAAATAGGATAAAAAGTCAATAAGAAGGTTGAAATCAAGGCCAAGGAGGAGTGTTAAATGTTATAATTGTGGCAAAATAGGACATCAAGCTAAAGAATGCTGGTTACTGAAGAGACATAAATTCTATAGTAGAAATGGGGATTGAAAGAAAGAAGGGGAACACTTACAATAATAGTTGCACTCGATGGTGATATGGTACTCGTATGTGACAATGATTGTGTGAATCGTACATGCTAAACTCTAGCTAGATTGTTGATTTTGTAATTTCATTTCATGTAACCTTACGACATGACTACTTTACAACCTATCTTAGCGAGGATTTTGATTATGCTAGGATGAGAAATAGAGGTGTTTTCAAGATTATTGGCATGGGAGATATCTATTTGGAGATAGATATTTAATGTAATTCGCTTCTAAAAAATGCGGTACCCATTGGAGTCTCAAGTAAAATGCTGTCTACTCATTATAAATGTGGCTCGGCCTATGTGTTCACCTTTCTATTATCCTCTTGGTCATGTGGTATTTTATTTTGAATTCGGAACTGTTCAGATGCGTTTCCAATTGTGCATTATGTCTAGATAGGAGCAACACAATCATACCTGCTGAGGAAGATAAGTAATTTTAGCTGGAAAATACTGTGATCGACAGGGTTTTATTCACTATAGGTGGTGAAATGAACATAATTCTTTTTAACTTGATTAGATTCGGTAGGACTCGAAAATTTGAAAAATGTGTCTCTAAAGCCTTTTCTCGTTAGTCCACTTTTCAACTCTTTCGAATAGATAACTTACAGGAACAATGAGGACTAAGTATGCCCATAGTCATGATTTTACTGATTGGACTGATGAAACAAATATGATTGATGATCTTCACTCTGTATGCTTTGCAACCTTTTATTTTTTTTGGGGGAGGATTCCATTTCTCAGCAAATATTTTCAGGTTATGCTGTTGCTGAAGGAAGACCAGTAAGAGAATCACGGCTGCCTTGCTGTGGTATTGGAGTTGGATGGTTCCTGTAAGTTCTTCCTTTACTCGTGGGGTTGGATTTCATGTATTAGCGAGGACAAGTCAATTGCAAAGCATGATGAAGTCAACAGTGCCAATAACTACAAGGACTGAGTGACAGTTCTTGATCCTGGATGTGACGGATTCTTATGCTTCATGAGTTCAACATTCGTATATTTTGTGATGCTTATGGGTACCTGACCAAGTTTGAGACCAGAGAAATCCCATTTGATGGTTCTTTACTGAAATCTGAAGCTTGTATTCATGATAATTTTGATAACTTTATGATCGTCAGCTAATTTGGGATGTCTGCTTTGTCGAAGGTTTATCCTTGGCTTCTTGCTTGGGACCATCCCTTGGTACGTTGGACTAATTATTCTTCTCTGTGGAAGAATAGACTACCGAGAAAAGCTTGGATATATTGCTTGTACAATCGTTGTGAGTCTCTCTTTCTTCTTTCACAAAAAATAGCTTCATTTGCTTGTTTTTCACTTCCAGGTAATGCATATGTTCATGCCTGCGCCCTCTGTTGTGTGCTCATGAGCTCCGGTGTGCGTACTTGCATGTATAGTTGTCTGCCTTTGACGTACTCTGTCATATTAATATTGTCATTCATCTTACTGTGTACCTCTTCCATAAGATCAGTTCAGTAATGCATCACATAACTTATTAACTTCTCTCCTTTGTCCAAAAACTTAACTTTTGTACCAGCTGTATATTTGGTTCTTTTTGTCACGAATATACCACGTAACGTGTTAATTGAGGAAGCCTCTACTGTCTTCCAGCTTTTCTATGTCTGGTCCTTTAATAACTTCTTATTCCTGACAACACCCGTGTCAGTGTACCATCCAAAATGAAATCCATGCCCTCCATCGATGTGGAACTTCAGGAACTGCAAAGCAGTGCTGAGCTGTATGATTTCTTGAGTAGGGAAAAAGTTTGTCTTGCACATTCCTGCATATAGATCTTTCTTATGCATCTCCAAACACCTCTATTTATGAGCCATAATGAATCCTCGCCTTTGCTTTTCTGTACATCTCTCTCTTATATATATGTTCAATTCATTTTACGACAGACAAAAACTTGAAATTGCTTCAATATCCATGTGCAGGTAGTTCTGGCAACAATTGCAATTGTCCTTGGTGTCACGAGAGAAGCTGATGACTGGTAACATCATAGCGAATGGCCATAGTAGGTTTCTGAAAATGGCATAGTTCATGCGATCTAGCTGGTTACTACATGAACAAATGGGGCCATCTGTTATCAAACATAATTCATCACAACCTTTCCTTCTGTCAGATGAGCAAGGAAAACAGCATGGCTGTGTTGGTCCGAGAAGTCAATGTTTTGGAATTATTCCTAGTTTTCGAGGATTGTTTTGTGGTATTGAGAACACGGTTCTCCTGTCTTTTTCCACATGACGCATGTATATAACTATTTCATGTGATTACATGGGTTATGCTCCTTTGAAATGTTATATTGTGAAGCTAGATCTGAAGGTCAATACGTTCCTTTTAATATGAATATCCTGTAAGAACCGATGCAGGACACATCTCATAAACATTTACCGATTCATCTTCATCTTCTTACTCCGTCAAAGCATCTGCAGACTACGGCTGATGATAGAAGCAGCAGATTGTAATACCTTGGTCTTTTCAATGAGGATTTGAGTTGAGTTCTGAGAGTCTGTGATAGTGGATGATAATTGAATATTATGCCTTATAATCATGTCAAGTATGTGCGGCTTAAGGACACAGGCAAGGATTGCCAAGAGGTCCAAGTTGTGGATAAAAAAAGATTGGAGACAATTTTTGTTCATTAAATCTGTAGGCACTTACGCAAGTACAAAAGTCTCAGACTCTCAACTCGAGTGTACATTTTGCCAAATGGTAATGGTCTTACCATTTTATTTTCGGTTAAATCTTCCTTGATCAAATTTTATGAACTATGCCTTGTTTGGTAGAAAGGAATCAATTTGGAATAGAATTGTTACTTCAAGATGTGAGATATGGAATGCTCATTCCACCATCGAAGAAGGAGAATGGCCAGTCTCCACTTATGGTATGGCCAACATGGCCGATCCATTTCTTGGCAAAAATATTAAGAAAATTAATTATATACAATTATTTTGAATGTACCCTTTTTTTTTTTTTTTCTCACAGAATACCCATTTTTTAGAACATTTTAAACATTTTCTATTTCAAAATTATCCCAGCACAATAAAAGGAATGATATTCTTTCCAATTTGTTTTTTTTGTAGGAATACAAGAAACTATGGATGTTTCATTCCATTCATTATTTTATTTCCTTCCATTCCTTCATGTATATCATTTATCTCGTTCCATGCCACCCGTTACAAGATATGACGTGGACATGGATATTTTCTTGAACGGAAAGAAAAGAAGGGAAATTTGTACTTTTCGATGTTGTTCCTACATGAACCTTAATCATGAAGTTATGGTCCTATGGATGCAATATGAATGAGTTAGGATATTTCTACTTACGACAACTGTCAGTAATAATTCATTCAACGAGGGTGTCCAATCTAATTACATTTTTTATTTTAACCTATTAATATTCGAACGTCTCGTATTTTCTTTTTTGAGTTATATTTCTTTTTTAATAATATGAGAATATCTCCATATTTTACTTCACAAATTTCAGATAATATAATTTAAGGATTTACTTATATTTGAAATTATGGTCTTGTGAACGCAATAATGAGCCAAATCTAGGTGGCCACCGAGGAAACGAGAGCACCTGGCTTGCCAAGCAACAGCATTCAATGTCAATCGAAAAGATGTCCTTCTGGAAGTCGAGACGTTCGGTAATTAAGTTGTCGTCAAACCACTTTCAACAAAGCGTCATTGACTACGTCAGCCGTTTTGGCTTTGTGGGGCTGAAGCAGAACCGTCTTCGCCCAAATGCCAGCACGTGCGCTCCTGCAGAGACGTACGTTGTTGCATGATCTTCACTTTTCTCTGTGAGCCGTCTCGAAACGCAGGTGATGACGTTTTGCAGGGACCATTTGTCAGCGTTCGAGATTTCGACTCGATGCGATCTATCTTGTCATCAACGAGACAAGATCTAATGCGTCGGAACTAAATCTCACTGGATTTCTTGTTTTGTGTCCGCTCTGTGGCCCATCTCCAAACAGATTTCGTCAACACACGCGTAAAATCTTGAAAACAAGAATTAGAAAAAATATTTATATAAAGAAGAATCTAGGACTTGCAAACATTCAAACTAATGAAATCGAATGATCTGGAGTGATTTTTTTACTTGTCTTTTTTTTTTTCAAATCATACCACCTGGCACTGAACACCTACCCTTTTGGCCTCTATATAATGTGAATGCTTGAAAACTTCAAAAGTTGTGTTACATTATTGTGTAAATTCATGTGTAATTCTTCCACATTTATTTAAAGAAAAAATGCCACTAAAAATTTCAAATTATGTTATTTGGGACAATTTTACCCTAAACTTTTTTTCAGGCTATCAAAATATGCTACTTGGGATAATTTTATCTTAAACTTTTTTTGTGTCATTAAAAATCTCAAACTATGCTACTCGGGACAATTTTAACTTGAACTTTTTCTTGTGCCCTTGAATAAAAAGAAAAAAAAGTAAAAAGTTAAAAAGACGAAAATGCCCTTGAGTTAAAAATTTTGGAGTAAATGTGTCCCAAGTGTCATAGTTTAAGATTTTTTGTGGCATAAGAAAAAGTTCGGGTAAAATTGTCCCAAGTGGCATATTTGGGATTTTTGGTGGTACAAAAAAAGTTTATGGTAAAATTGTCCCAAGTGACATAATTTGGAGTTTTTAATGGTACAAAAAAAGTTCTTGGTAAAATTGTCCAAAGAGACACGGTTTAGGATTTTTTGTGACATTTTCCCTTATTTAAAATATATACTACAATTTTATATTTTGATAGACAAGTAAGAAAAAAGTTACTTTTAACTTTGTAGAATTCACAACAAATAAACTTCAATATATTCATACATTCCAAGAAAAACAAACAGCAATTTATCCTTTGTTAATTCTACAAAACATATGCTCGTTAGTAATTTGGGTGTCATGCTAGGGGAGCTGCGGTAAAAGTACTTACCCACCTTAACTTAGTATGTCGCCAGTTCTGCCATGTGACAATCTCTTCGTAATCTGCAACCCATAATTTTGTAATAGATGCCATAATAATGTTAGGAGAAAGTAGCCATGAGGGTTGTGCTTCCCAGCTTGCTTGGGGCGCTCAATTTGAACAGTCTTGATATATGGAAGGTTATCTCTAATTTTATAGGATGATGCAAAACAAATTGCTTCAAGGCGGTGCGTGAAATTTTTGAAGTTCTCATTTTTCAATATCCTGATATCTTAAGACTTTACATCTAATGATGCATATCTAGAATCATAAGGCATTCGTATCATACCTCTTTTTAGGTGAAAAAAGAGCAATAACTAACATCATACTTAGTCCATCCGTATTTTGGAATGGTCACAATTTGACCATTTTATGTAGTGAGTAATGCTAGAGATACCAAAACTCGTGTACTAAAATACGCGGAAAATAATAAGTGATTATCTAAGTTAGTGGATCCATTTAAGCATTCTAAAATTTTATTGGACAATAACAAGAAAAAAGATGGTTAGTTCCGGTAATAGTGAGTTTGTTATTCAGTATGCCAATGGTAGATGTAACCTAAATTTTAAGTTTTCAACACACAACTTACTTACAAGTCACAAAAATAGATAATTGCTTCAGCCAATAATCCGGCATACTCATAATTTTGGTAAGGCTGGCTATGAAAATTAAATTCAAATCTACAAAAAAAAAAAAAAGGGAAAAAGACTCCTATGCAATTCTCTTTGCAATATATATGTTGCTTTTAGGGATATGTTCACTAAAAGTCCTAAAACTTGTCACGAAAGTGCAATTAAATCCTAAAACTTACAAAAGGGCAATCAAATCATAAAACTTGTTAAATTGATGCAATCGAGTCCTAAAGTTAACACCGTCAAATTCACTAACGGAAAAAGGCGACGTGGCATTTTTAAAATTATTTTTTAATGCCATATCAACATTTTTAATTGTTATTTTATTCAATCTTATTTTAATTAGATTAAAAAAATGGAAAAGAAAACCTAAAATTTTATTAAAAAAAAAAAAAAAAAAAAAAAAAAAAAACAAAGAGAAGGGCAAGGGCTTCCACTGCTGCCGCCGTCTATCGCTGGAAGGGCTGGTGTTGACAGCCTTGAGGCCCTCGCTCGGCCCCAGGGGAGGGCCGGCGACCCTCGCGGCAAGCGTGAGGGTGCCAAGATCTGGGCACGCCAGCCCTCACGGGGGGCCGGCGACCATTGCTCGCCCGGCCAAGGCCTCACAGGCCCCCAAGCGAGGCCCGACGACCGTCGTCGGGCCTAGGTGAGCCTCGCTAGGGGCCTGGCGATGGTCGTCGGCCCTCGCCCCATGGGGCGATGGTCGCTAGCCCCCTATGAGGGTCGACGTGCCCAGATCTGGGGGCCCTCACTGGGGTCAATGAGGACTACCCGTCGCCAGGCGATGGTAGCTGGCCCCCCATGAGGGCCGACCTCGGCCCTTCTAGTGTGGGTGGCGGCGGCTGAAGAGCCAAAAGCGCCCCACCATTCTTTTTTTTTTTTTTTTCTAGTTTTGTTTTTTAATAAAATTTTTGTTTTTTTTGTTTTTAAATCTAATTTAAAAAGAATTGAATAAAAACTAATTAAAAAATGCCATGTGGAAAATAAAAATTACTTTAAAAATGCCACGTGAAAAATAAAAAAATAATTAAAATGCCACGTCAGCATTTTCCGTTAATCAAATTGACAGTGTTAATTTTAGGACTCAATTGTACCTATTTGATATGTTTTATGATTTGATTGTACTTTTTGTAAGTTTTAGGACTCAATTACACTTTTGTAATAAGTTTTAGGACTTGTAATGAACATATCCCGGTTAATAGAAGACACTAGTTTGCTTGGAGGTCTAAGATTTCTTCTTTGACTTTTAATTACTTGGCATGCGATTAGCATCCGAGCACACGTCAGATGGGGAAAAAAGAGAGAACAAAAGCAATTAATAATGAAAACTTACACTCAAATTTCTTGTAGATTTTTTCAAAAGCTTTTGGGCCAAGAATTTGACCATCTATATTTTGACGAGGTCATACGGAGGCTGAATGATCTTCGTATAAGAATAATTGACAATTTATGATGTGCACGGACTTTTTCATCATTTATTAATCAATTCTTTGAAAGTTAAATATGTAAAATAAATTCGAAAAGACACTTGACAACATGGATTAGCAACATATTAAAACACTATACAAGTTCGACCAAAAGAAGAAAAAAATGCACGATCCAAGAAATATTCAATGCAGACTAGTCATAGGCGATATGGGGAGATGCATCGTGGAAAAAAGGCAATTTGGAAACTTCAAAGAGTAATACCTAGAAATCAACGAGGACGAGTCATATGGAAAGAGCCATGAAATTACATGGACTTCTGGAAGGAATCTCACCTTGTCTAGTGATTTGCTCCCATGGCAATCCCTCAAGACCAATAATCAAAAAAAAAAAAAAAAAAAAAACTCGTCTCCAATGGCATGAGATTTCCTTAGAATATGTGTAATATAGTAACTTATTTCCAATAACATGATAACATTAATTAAGGAAGTTCAGTAAATATCATGCTAAAAACGCTTAAAGAAGAGCTCTTCTTTATGCTTTTGGCAAAACCAAGGTAAACCAACGTAATCGATGCACGTATATAACGCATGTACAAGGAACTCCACTGCTTATCTTCGCCTGTGTCCCTAAAACGAGCCAAAATTGCAGCCAAAGAGCGAACAAAAGCTAGAAAACAACCGATATGAAAACCTCCTTCTTTATTTACCACCGTTCAAGTCGATGTAAGTTAGGAGTTGATAAAGTGTTGATAATTAGTAACTATTGCAAAATTATATATTAGCTACAAGTATTTCGAATTTTATACGACACTTGTTAAAGGCAATTTACACCATCACTATGCACAAGATGTGAATCCTGGGTTTTTCCTCTCTACAATAACATGCCTTGCTAACTAAAGAGAGATTCCATTGCTTTTGGGAAATTTTTCATCATGTGTCCTAAACTGAATAATTTACTACAAGATCTTATGAGATCTACATGAGACGCATCATTTCCAATAATTTGAGTTTGATTCAATAAGTATGCTATGTTGTAGTTATCTAACATTAGTTATGAAAGGAGTTAGTGATTAGTTGATAAGTGCAAATAAAAATCCTCACGCTTTAAGCTAGTTTTTTGGGTAAGAGAGGCTCAAAACTATCCAACATTAGTATTAGAGTCTCGGAGAGAAGATTGTTGGAATTATCTGACATCATTGTATGTGGAAATGGTCAGCTGTCAGCTTATAAGCGTGAGTCTTGGTTGTGGGAGATTTGGGGTCAACATGCCATACTCATCCTAATATTTTAAGTGGTGAAATAGTTTCTTTCTCTCTATATTTTGGGCATCCTTATCATTTTCCTTCCATTTTCATTCCAATTCTGGTCACGGTCAAGAAAGCTTCTTGGCCAACACGCATGCCTATAGCTATATAAACACGATGCCTCGCAATCGCTCTTGCCCAACATTATCAAACCGTCATCACATTGAAGAGTCTCTCTCTCTCTCTCTCTCTCTCTCATAGACACAGACCCACATACAGACAAATAGATACGCACAAAGAAGAAAAGATGAAGGTATCAATACAATCAATTGCATTGGCGATGGTTCTTGCCGTCTTGACCACATGGGCATGGAGGGTGGTGAACTGGGTGTGGCTGGGGCCGAAGAGGCTCGAGAGGCTCTTGAGACAGCAAGGCCTCTCCGGCAAACCCTACACCTTCCTGTTCGGAGACCTCAAGGAGAACTCGCGGTTGCTCACGGAAGCCTTGTCCAAGCCCATCTCCGTCTCTGATGACATCAAGCCTCGTCTTTTGCCTTTCTGGCATCAATCCTTCCAAATCTATGGTATGCACATCTTCATAGTATCTCTGTTTACGGCACTTGTATTTTCTTATTCATTAACACTTGTTTTTGATCGTTGGCTGATGCTATTTTTGATTGGGTTTCAATTTGAATTCACGGTCCTTTCTATTGGAAATTCATGCTTCCCTGTTTCGAATTTTGGCGACCAAAGATGTTAATACATCTCAAGTCTTATAAATAATTGCTTATTTTTATATGCACACACAATAGGGACATCTTGCCATACAAAAATGAACATTTAATAAAACTTGCATTTACCAATGTCATTTAACATTTAAATTCTTACTTGGCGATTTAAAAAGATATTTCAATATAGATCGATCAATGATTGATGTGTACAAAGGCTTGACTAAGTAACTAACGTGACAGAGTATATAAATCCAAGTCATCCTGATTGAAGAATTATGGAAATCAAGTTTTGAGGTAGTCAAAGTTATTGCCGAAGGGCAGAGCGGATCCCATACACAGTAATTGCGCCATTATGTGCATTCTTAAAAACAACCGAAGATGTATTTCATTTCGCAATGGGGCTCTTATTTTGCTAGATGCATTGTAGGCAAAGACTCGTTCGAGTGGATAGGACCAACACCAAGAGTGAGCATAACGAACCCCGAACAATTAAAGGAGATCTTCTCCAAGATAAATGACTATCTCAGGCCAAACTCCAATCCCCTGGTGAAGCTGCTAG
Organism: Corymbia calophylla; assembly: GCA_014182845.1. Classification (NCBI taxonomy): domain Eukaryota; kingdom Viridiplantae; phylum Streptophyta; class Magnoliopsida; order Myrtales; family Myrtaceae; genus Corymbia; species Corymbia calophylla. The sequence continues at coordinate 5,215,876 of CM024698.1, read as the reverse complement.
CCGATGGACTCGTGAACCACGAGGGCGAGAAATGGGCACGGCACAGAAAGATCATCAATCCAGCATTCCACATGGAGAAGTTGAAGGCAAATGAAACTAATCTCTGGCCAATGATGTAAACCACACGCATTGATGCCTCAGGATTTTCCATTTAATTCCTTCTTTGCATTGGTCTGTTGTTTCTTGCAGCTTATGTTGCCCGCATTTCATTCAAGTTGCACTGAAATGGTTGGTAGATGGGAAAAATTGGTATCAGTAGAGAAATCCTGTGAGATCAATGCGTGGGTCGACCTTCAAAATTTGACCCGTGATGTGATCTCTCGAACAGCGTTTGGCAGTAGCTTCGAAGAAGGCAAAAGGATCTTCGAACTTCAGGTGGAACAAGCCCAGCTCGCGATTATGGCCCTTCAATCGGTCTACGTCCCCGGCTGGAGGTAAAATCTTTCATCATCCCTAAGCTAATTGAATCTAAATGAGCTTGTGGTTTACAATCATGACATTCTAAAAATCCAACTATTTGATTCAATGTTTCGCAGGTTTGTGCCAACCAAAATGAACAGGATGATGAAGAACATAGATAAGAAAGTGCAGGCTCTGCTCATGGACATCATCCGCAGAAGAGATAAAGCAATAAGGGAAGGGGAAGCTGCTGGAGATGATCTGCTCGGGCTATTGCTGGAGTCAAACATGAAGGAGAATGTCGGGATGAGCCTTCACGACGTGATCGAGGAGTGCAAGCTTTTCTACTTTGCCGGACAAGAGACCACTTCGGTATTGCTGGTTTGGACCATGGTCATGCTGAGCGTGCACTCGGATTGGCAAGCACGAGCTAGGGAGGAGGTCCTCCAAATCTTTGGAAGCAGAAAACCTGACCTGGACGGGTTAGGCCACCTCAAAATTGTAAGTTCAATGCTCTTTTCCCCTTTTGTCGAGAGCGGGACTCATAATAGTTCCAATCTGAAGAGCCTTCATGAGCATTTTTTTATCACGGGACTCATAATAGGTCCAATCCTTTGTGGACGAAACATTTATTTAAAAGTAATGTTATCATATGAAGATGAACACGACAATGAATTGACAGGAGCATTTTCTTCGCACCCTTGGATTGAACTTGGATTTCTTCTCAAGACAAGAACTGATATTTTGGACAATAGCCTCAAACCTTTTTTACTGGATAAACTACAATCTGTTTCATTCTCTTCGCGGAAATTGATTTCATTGTAGTAGTCTTTTCAATAGATGCTCCTACATACCCATCTCTACCATATAATTCTTCTACGGATTTGTTGCGGTCAGATCACAATGATCTTAAATGAGGTCCTGAGGCTATACCCACCGGTGATCGAGGTGGCACGGAAGGTTCCCAAGGAAACAAAACTCGGGAAACTGACCATACCGGCTGGAGTCCAGCTCTTAATCCCGACACTCCTTATCCACCATGATAAAGAACTGTGGGGCGAGGACGCCGAGGAGTTCAAGCCAGAGAGGTTTGCTGAGGGAGTGTCCAAGGCCACCAAGAACCGAGTCTCCTTTATCCCATTCGGATGGGGCCCTCGTATATGCATCGGCCAAAACTTCGCAATGATAGAGGCAAAGATGGCGCTTGCCATGATACTTCAGCGATTCACATTCGAGCTCTCTCCATCTTATGCGCATGCTCCTTTCAATGCCGTCACCCTCCAGCCACAGCATGGTGTTCAAGTCATGTTGCGCAAGGCAAATTAAAAGTTACAAATTAGGGTGATATGCAGTGTAGAGAAAAACGTGCATAGAAATAATGAAATTATATACCATTTTTTAAGTTTATGCATTGTTGTTTTTTCACTTTTAAGAACAGAAATTTAGTGTTTGTAATAGTAAGCAAATGGCCTCTTTGACTGAATGACCGGTTATTTTGAGTTTCATAACAGCAAGTCGATGGATGTATCTAAATCTTCCTTTCAGAAAAGCCCCAGTACAAGATATGGTATGCCTTTTTCTAGAGCTATAATAAAGCCCATTTATTTCTATTTAGATACTGATTTGGCCAATGACCAATAAAGATGGCTTTTTAGGGTGTGATTGCTAATCATTCTATTCCCAAAAATAGTTTTTGATAAGAAATGATTATTTTTTATTTTGTTCTTGGGATAGAAATGCGTTTGGTAAAACTCTTAAATTTTTTTTTGTTTCTTCATATATTTTAATATTGTTATTATGTTTTTGATATTTCTTTGCTTTTTTCCCTTTTCTTTTCTTCTTTCTAGCCGATCGCCACTGTTGGTGGTGGCCAGCGAGAGGCTGGGTGAGGTCTAATGAGATTGCCGGAGGCTTGCTTGGGCACCAACGAGGCTTGACCTCGCCCAGGCAACGCAAGGTCGACCTTGCCCTAGCTTGGTGAGGCCCTGCCTTGTGCTAGCTGGCAAGGCTGACCTTGTGTTGCTTGGGCAAGGTTGAGCATTGTCGGTGGCCTTGTTAGGCTCACCAGGCTAGGCAAGGCTCGCCGGACCTTGCCTAGCCACTTGTCGGCCATTTTTGGTGGTGGCCAACGAGCATCAATGAGGTGGCGGTGTTGACACCTAAATTTTGACAATTTGTTTGATTGTTTATTAATCGCATTGGAAAATTAGAGATTAATTTCTAACCCCTTTTAAAAAACTTTCATTAAAATTGCATCGCATACAGACATTAGGAGCATTTGTGTCACTAGTTTTAAAATTTATCAAATAAAAAATTAAAATTAAAAAAATTTCGAAATTAAAAAAAAAAGAGAGGGGCAATCGAGCTGGGTTCGGACCAGCCTTGGGTTGGCCTCTTCCTCTTTTCCCTTCTCTTTTTGGTGCTTGGGCCGGCCCTTCTCCCTTTGTTTCAGCCCAGCCCATGTACGAGTCTTCTTCCCCCTTTTGCCGATCACACCCCTGCAAAAAGGGACAGTATAATGACAAAGAGAGGGCAGAGTAGCAGGTCACAACGCGATCTCAGGGTCGGAGATCAAGTCAACAATGGCAAGCTGGCATGGCAGAGGCTATGCACGCCTGCTGTTGTTCATAAAAAGAGTAGAGAGATATCGGAAAAAAAAAAGTTCACAGGGGAGAAGACGAAGAGGGAGGGAGGATACTCAGGAGAGACTGAGAGAGTTCAAGTGGGGAGAAAGCGAACCAGAGGGAGACAAAGCTCGAGAGGATGGTTTGTCAATCGCCGTAGGTCTGTCCACCGACCACCGTCCGCCGCAGCCCTTCCCCCGAACCAAGTAGGTCTTCCCTGAGCACAGGTGTTATGTCTTTTATACAAGGCGTCGGAACGGAGCTCGTGGTCGACCAGTTCGCATGAGCTCCGGCCCTATTGGCCTCCTATTTAACCTATTATGTGTTCTAGTATGAAAGTTAGGAAGTTAGGTCCGTGTTCAAGTCCCTGTCGTGTCTGAAATCCCTCGTTACAGTAGTGTATACCAAGTGCTTGTGAAAATGCCTGAATGAGATTTGAGTTCTATGAGCTTGTTGTAGCCGAGGATAGTTGTTCTTCGTTCATATATGTTTTAAATGTGATTAAATTCTTTTTGAAAGGATCTTGAGTGTTTGTCATGCACGTTACGTTGATGCTTGCCCAAATCCACGTCCCGAATGAGCGTAGGTCCTCCCTCTAGCCGATGCACTCCATATGTTTGATAAAATGTCCCAGGATGGACCGAGAGCGAGTTCATGTTTAAACTCGAGATTGAGGTGCCCTCGCTTCTGTGCTCGTTGAATTGTGCTTGCTTTGCTGATGTTCATGGTGTTTGTGTGTGATTTTCGTAAAACAATCGGGGGTCGTCGAGTTTGTGAGGGTTTTCTTTGTTCCGGCAAACAATTAGTGGTTGTCGGAGTGGGCGGCCGGCGGTAGTTGACGCCAATATGTTCGGCGGATGGTGTTGGCGACAACGTGTTGGAGAGAGGGGGTGTCGGGTTTTGCTGGTTTGGTGAGGACTGGTTGTAGGCAAAGAAGTTGTTTGGGCAGGAGCTTCGATGAAGAAGAACTGTGTTGCGGGAGGAAGAAGTCCAGAAGGAAAGAAAATAAGAGTAAAAGAAAATAAGAAAAAAAAAATAGAAAAACCAAAAAGGCCAAAAATAAAAATAGGGCAAGGAGATTGGGCTTCGCCTCGGGCCCGTGTGTGTGGGGCTGAGATTGTCACGGGCTGGGGATGACTGGGCTGGAGATAGAAACTGAAACCGGGCTTCAGCTGGGCTAGAAATGGAAAGTTGGGAATGGGCCTTTTTAAAAAGAATTTTCGAGCCCTTGACTTTGGCCTAAGGGTCTCTTTGGCCCAACTTAGATTGACAGGGTCTGAATCGAGTTAGCAGGGTCGGATTTCTTGACCTAGCCCGAATTATCTTTTTTATATTAAAAAACCATAAAAAAATTCAAACAATAAAAAAATAAAAAAATATTAAAAATATTAAAAAATATTAAAAATTCGAATTTCAGAAAGTTCATGGAAAATTCAGAAACCTGAAAATTTATGAAATTTTCGAAAAATATATTTTTTTAAAAAAATTGAAAACATTAAAAATCATAGAAATTCCACACAAAAAAATTCATCAAAAATTCCAAAAAATTCCAAAATTTTTTTAATTAGAAAATAGAATTCCCAAAAAGGCTTTGAAATAGTTCTTTGACAATTTCTCTCTTAAAAGGTGTGGGAAATCGATTTAAGATTGTACTTAAAATTGAACAAGCCCTTACGGCTTTACTTTAAGGTTTTAGTTATCCTCATATACAATTACTCTTGATTGCACACTTATGATGCAATGATTATGGTTTCTCCTTAGTTTAATCAATATTTTTAGTTATTTATCTCTTAATGCTAGGTGCTTATTTTCTCTGGCAACTTATTTAATGTTTCTTTTAGTTGTTGATTGTTATTTTGATGGTTGCGCACCCGTATAATCACCTCACATGTTAGTGGATAATTATAAAATCAATCCAAACTGCCTAACAAAAGTCTTTTTGAAATGAACAAGATTAGGTACCGAAAGGGCACTAATCGATTAATTAGTGTAATCAACTCTCCGACTCTAGATTCTCTAGTTGCGTGGAAAGTGAGGCACATTCTCATGCCTTGCTTAGTTTCTAGCCGACCCCAATAGGCTAGTGGCGACTCCTCATTAGAAGACTTTTATGAATACCTAATGTCACGCGGGGTATGAGCTTGGGAGAGCCCACATCTAACTAAGGGACCTAGACTTATCTTTTAGATAATACCTCTAAACCTATATATATATTCTTTTCCTCTCGGGATGGAAAAAGTAGGTCGCGACAGGCAGGAGCTCGGTGATGCATTAGGAGGAGGAGGAAGAAGAAGAAGAAGAAAACGGGATAGCCGGCCCCCCCACAAGGGCTGGCCTCCGCCCTTCCGGCGTGGGCAGAGGCAGCTGAAGAGCTAAAAGCGCCCCACCATTCTTTCTTTTTTTTTTTCCTAGTTTTGTTTTTTAATCTAATTTAAAAATAATTGAATAAAAAATAATTAAAAAATGCAATGTGGAAAATAAAAATTACTTTAAGAATGTCATGTGAAAAATTAAAAATAATTAAAATGCCACGTTAGCATTTTTCACTAGTCAAATTGACAGTGTCAATTGTAGGACTCAATGGCATCTATTTGATATGTTTTATGACTTAATTGCACTTTTTGTAAGTTTTAAGACTCAATTACACTTTCGCAATAAGTTTTATGACTTGTAGTGAACATATCCCGGTTAATAGAAGACACTAGTTTGCTTGGAGGTGAAGTCCTTGATTTCTTCTTTGACTTTTAATTACTTGGCATGCGATTAGCATCCGAGCACACGTCAGACGGGGAAAAAAGAGAGAACAAAAGCAACTAAAAATGAACACGTACACTCAAATTTCTTGTAGATTTTTTCAAAAGCTTTTGGGCCAAGAATTTGACCATCTATATTTTGGCGAGGTCATACGGAGGTTGAATGATCTTCATATCAGAATAATTGACAATTTATGATGCAAGGACTTTTTCATCATTTATTAATCAATTCTTTGAAAGTTAAATATGTAAAATAAATTCGGAAAGACACTTGACAACATGGATTAGCAACATATTACAACACTATACAAGTTCGACCAAAAGAAGAAAAAAATACACGATCCAAGAAATATTCAATGTAGACTAGTCAAAGGCCATATGTGGAGATGCATCGTGGAAAAAGGCAATTTGGAAACTTCAAAGAGTAGTACCTAGAAATTGACAAGGACAAGTTGTATGGAAAGAGCCATGAAATTACATGGACTTTTGGAAGGAATCTCACCTTGTCTAGTAATTTGCTCCCACAGCAATCCCTCAAGACCAATAATAATAATAAATAAATAAAAACTCGTCTCCATGAGATTTCCTTAGAATATGTGTAATATAGTAACTTATTTCCAATAACATGATAACATTAATTAAGGAAGTTCAGTAAATATCATGCTATAAACGCTTAAAGAAGAGCTCTTCTTTATGCTTTTCGCAAAAACAAGGTAAACCAACGTAATCGATGCACGTATATAACGCATGTACAAGGAACTCCACTGCTTATCTTCGCCTGTGTCCCTAAAACGAGCCAAAATTGCAGCCAAAGATCGAACAAAAGCTAGAAAACAACCGATATGAAAACCTCCTTCTTTATTTACCACCGTTCAAGTCGATGTAAGTTTGGAGTTGATAAAGTGTTGATAATTAGTAACTATTGCAAAATTATATATTAGCTACAAGTATTTCGAATTTTATACGACACTTGTTAAAGGCAATTTACACCATCACCATGCACAAGATGTGAATCCTGGGTTTTTCCTCTCTACAATAACATGCCTTGCTAACTAAAGAGAGATTCCATTGCTTTTGGAAAATTGTTGGAAGATATGCTCGTAATATTCCAATCGAAGATTGAAATTGATACACTAAATCAATTTCATATTTGATACAATATTGCAAGAAATATTATTTCCTTTTATTGATCTCCATTTGTACTATATATTACAAGTCTCTTGTACATTGAATACACACAGAAATACAAAAAGCCCTTCTGTTCTCTCCTATTCTATTCTCTCTCGCTTGTCTTGCTTGTTTTCTTATCATGGTATCAGAGCCACTGAGCTCTAATTATGCTTCCGCACCAATATCCAACCCTATTTCGCGATTGCCTGTTGCTTGAGAGTTCTGACCTGCAAAATAGAACCAATTTTCTGGCAAAGGAATCGAGTTCTTGCAAAACAAGAAGCAAGTGAAGGAATTTACCATGACTCGGAATACGTCCGCAGACTCCCAGCAAGAGCGATCAGAAGGTTTGACCTCCGAAGTCCAGGATCCGATCGTTGCAGATTCTGGAATCTGAGGCCCATCCACTCAAGCCCAAGATTTGCAAACTGACCAGGCTTAGTTAAATCTGGGGCAGCCCACTCCGAGCCAGCCCAACTCAGGCCAACCCATCGCGGGCCATCCTTACCAGTGGATCCCTTTTCAGTGGCCCATTGTGGGTCATCCAAATCCCATGTTCTTTGGGCCGGGCCCAAACACATCATCGCCCGTTTATCAGAATTATCAAAGCTACACCCAGCCCATTGGCAGCCCACCAGCCTCAAATGGGGCAAGCGTGTCCAATGGGCCAGGGGATTCAAATGTAGGCTTTTCGGGTGGGCCAGGAGATCCAAATCCAGGAAACGGGTGGAATGGACTGGGTATGGGCATGAATTCCTACCCGGTCCTTCCACCCGGATATCTGCCATATCCGATTGCGGCCGTCGCCGGAACCCGGCGATGCCCTCTACGTCTCTACCGCCGACGGACCAGAACTAAGGCTCATCAGCCACCAATTAGCAGGACCCAAAGGATATTCAACCTGGGCACAGGAGTTCCGTCGAGCCCTCGTCACCAAAGACAAAGACGGGTTCGTCGACGGAACGGTACCGATCTCGGCGGACGAGAAAATGGGCAAACAGTGGAAAAAGTGCAATCAGCTAGTTAGAACTTGGATCGGAAATTGCATAAAACCGGACATCGCAGTCGGATTACCCCCGACGGAGGATGCAAAAACGATGTGGGACAACATCAAAGAAATGTACGGGAAATTAGATTGAGCAAAGATCTTTTCTCTTACCCAAGCATTATCAGAGTTAAAACAAGGAAACATGACTGTGACGGCCTGTTTCAACAAACTATCGGCCCTTTGGAACGAGCTCGAAGCCGCGGAAGAAAAGCTCAAGGGACCCGAGACAACATTACAGCAGTACAAGGCGATCAAGGACAGAGAAAAGGCCACGCGTTTTCTGCTAATACTCAACGAATCTTACCTCACTTTCAGGTCGCAGATCTTAGCCATGAAGCCACCACCTCCTCTCGGGCGGATCTTTCAGCTAGCTATTCAGGAGGAGAGCCAGCGACTCGCGGCACCGGAGAACTCAAGGGCAACGGAGAGCGTCGTGCTCTCAGCTCACGGTGAACGGACGGGCACTTGAACCCTAAGCCAGGAGAAGCTGTGACGAGAGAGATAAGGGCTAGGGTTTCAGCCCGAAAAATTCCCTTTTAAGGCGCAAGGAATGGATGGCTCAGATCGCATCTCGCGATCGGACGAGACAGATCGCATCTCGCGATCGGAAGGCACAGATCGCATCTCGTGATCAGACGGCTCCAAATCGATCGAGCCATATGCAGAATCGGACGGTGGATATGGGTTCTCCAATAAAGGATCCTACGGCTCAGATTCAGTAAGAAATTATGGGCAAAATTTTAAGGGCAAAGGTAAATTATATTGCGAATATTGCAAACGTCCACATCACACTATTCATAATTGCTGGAAATTGCATGGTAAGCTTGGAGAAAAGGAGAAAAAAGGGAAGGAATCATCAGTTGTCACGCCCCGACTCTCGAGCTCGCGGCAACCCCTTCTCTTGGTCAATTGAAAGCGACGTCCCAGGACCCATCCACGACCATTCATTTTAATCTTTGATTATGCGCAAGCGGAAGACGAACCATCCCCAGACAATCAATCAATCAACAGGGATAGAGGGATGAATAGCAAGAGCAACATCAACTACTCATTTATACATCTTTAAGGGATTAACCAACGGATGATCGTTTTCCAAATTACAAGCCCGACAAAAAGGGCCGATCCATCCTCTAAGCCAAACCAAAAAGAACTAGGCTAATCCAATTAAACAAGAAGAACCCTCAGGTTCAGCACCATAATCACTCGGACCCATCGGACTCAGTCTCTGTCGAGTCGATCACTAGAGGAGCGGGGCAGGATCCTTCATTGCGAGTACGCCATTCTAGGAGCCTGAAAATGGTTAACCACGACGGGTTGAGATAAAATCTCAGCGAGTTCTTCCCCTAAGCCTCGGTTAGTACGCCAACTCAACCCGGGGTATCTCTCCAGAACGACCCCTCACTCAACCAAACAATGAACAACCAAAACCAAACAACATCCAACAATGAGACGGGGCAACCAACAATCATACGGTCGGTTCGCATGCAACCTTACCCGGTATGCCATACCCCGCACGTCAAATCTCATACAATGCAAGCAAGGCACATGGCCGTCGATGATACTGAGTTCATCAATCACATGCGAATCGCGTCACAAGCGATCTCACCTAGCCATTGCCACACCCTGCACGACTGTCAACTCATACATGCGTACCACAAATCATCACGACATCAAGAGCATGCGAATAATCAGAGCATCTCACACAACTTTCTCATGTCTCACATCCACACATATGCTCCGATTATTACGACCCTCTAGGCCACAAAGACAACCTTATGGTTGGCGGTCAACCGGTCGTAAACGGGCATCGTCCTCCCCGTGAGGCACGCACGGCGACGTCATGGGCTCTCCCCACCGACGGCATTCCATAAGGAGCATGGGCCCGGCCTCAACCGCGACTCCGCATCGACCACCTGTCGGGCGACCCAATGGTCACGGCACAACCCCAATGGGGATTGGCGGTCATCCGGCTCAACCGGGCTATCAACTTTAATCTGACCATGCAACACATCAGCAAACAAGTTCATTCTTGTCTTTGCTTTTGCTTGGTCGAGAATGCAACATCGCTCATGCGTTCATGCTCATGCGACATGCCATTTCGTATAACCCGCGCAATATGTCATGCGATCTCACTCGACAATTCCAAAAATCCAAATTCCAACCAACACTCGATCACGCATTTCATCAATATTCACGAGCATAATTAACAATCGGCACTCCAATTAATCACAACAATCAAGAGCACATCAAAATAAGACTAAATTTAGCTTACGGATGAACAAAGGTGCCGTGAACATGTAATATGTGAACGATGAATCCGTGAAAAGTGATTAGTGAACATGTAATTTGTGAACAAAGTGATTTTTCCGAAATTCAATTAATTAAAACATTTAATCCAGAAATTAAACAAAACATTAATTAAAACAATTAATCAATTCAATTAAATCAAAATCATGCTTAATTAATCACAAAAATCACATAACCCTCATTTAAGCAATAATTAAGCACAATTAGCAAAATTAAGCTAATCTAATCCTAACCATCTATCTAACCACCTATCTTAGGGCTAATAAACTTAATTAAACATCCTAAACCAATCTTACCACTAATTAACCCAACCCTAAGCAAGTTTAGGCACTAAATAGGGATTAGGAGCTAAACTCACCCGTTAAGCGGGCCGGAGACATGGACGCGGCGGCGGCGACGAACCCGACACCTGGGGACCTCTACCACGACGATCCAAGGCGGTCCCGGGCTCAACACAGCAGCAACAAACTCGGAATCCCTCTGCAACTCTGAAAAACTGACTGCACAGGAGGAAAGAAGCTGATCGGAGTTGAACGGGCTGCCCGGAGCTCCGGTGAGCGGCGGGCCAGCGACCAACAGCACCTGGGGTCGAGGGGGAACCACTTGTGGCTGGGATGGGCAGTGGTTTAGTCAAAAATGGAGAGAAACGGAAGAAAAGGCGGAGCTGTGCAGGGGGCGACGCTACAGTGACGGACGGAGGACCGGTGACTTCTGGCCACCGTACGGGTCGGACGGCAGCTCCGTTCGGCGATCGGACGCCGTGAACAGTACGGAATTTTTGTGCTGAACATTTTGATAGGTGGCACGGCCCGAGATTCCACCGGGAAGGCAACGAACAACTCAAATTTCGGTGAGAGGTCCAAAGCAGAAACTGCAGAAATTGCAAGGAGAAGCAAGGGGAAGAGGGCTGCGATTTTGGAGAAGATGAAGAGGAGAGAGAGAGTGAAGTGAAGGCTGAAGGATAAGCCTTATCAAGGCCATCAATGCTTGCCCCACTTGCCAAACAATTGACCTCATCTTCTCTCTCTTCTTTTTGACTTTTCTTCAAAATATCCAAGGGCATTTTGGTCATTTCCACCTTGCACATTTCCCAATGTGCCCTTAGGCTGGAAATGAAGGGCGGGCCTAGGAAAAAGGCCGGAAAATTAATAGGAACGGGTTCGGGAATTTATTGGGCTCGAAACGGCTCAAGGTTAGACAACGGGCTCGGAAGGGTAAATGGTCGGTTTGGTCCAACGGACTTGCTCGTTGTCTCGGTCTTCCACGGTGGCCGTCCCACCTTGGGCGTAAGGCCCTCACTGTTTTTGCCCGGCCCACGTCCTCATAGGCTCGGGTTCTCGGTCCAAAAGTCCATTTTCCAATTACTCGGCTCAGCCGGCACCTGTCGGCCCGACTAAGAAGCATCGTCCAAAAGTCCTTCTCGAACGTTCCCGAAAATTCAAAGTCCAATATTGGATTCTCATGCCTTGTCAATTTCGCTCGAATGCCATTTTGGTACTACTCAAACTGACAGGCGGCTTTGAGGATTCACGCGTAATCGACTCGTGCCAATTCACGTTCAAGACTTCTCGACACATGGACGTCCTTGACTACGTGAAATTGCGAAGGATAGATTCTTATTTCAAAGTACACGATTACCAAGGATCGACATAGGGTCGTTCGCGGGCTCGATAACAGTAAACGGAATCACCCGTCGTCCCATTATACTCTTTTCGCGAATCGACTTCTATTCGTCCCTGAAATCGGCCTGCATGACTACAGGATCGTCCTTACGCAAGTCTCACGGTCGAGTCGTTTTCCCAGGTCAAGTTCTTTAGTCGCATGAGTTCTATCCTCATTAGCCTTTCCCCTCAAGGTCAGTATCTCAGGAGTGATCAGTTCCGAGTGAGATCAACCAACAATGCATCGACGAAATTCACGTTTATTCCTTCCTCAAAAGGGCTCGAATTTCAGGATGTTACATCAGTGGCAGCTTATCATGTCACCAGATCAACCGAATCCAGTACTGATCAGCCCATGACGCATGGACAATTTCAGCAACTCATGCAGGCTTTATAGAAATTGGATACTTCCAATAAAGGAAGTAGTTTTTCAGGTATTTCTTATTGCATGACGAATTCCATTTCTAGAAGTGCTTGGATTATTGATTCAGGAGCCAGTGATCATATTGTCTGCAATAAGGGTTTCCTTTCTGTCATCCATGAAAAATTGAATATCCCTATTACTGTGCGACTACCAAATGGAAATGTCACTTATGTCACTTCTACAGGCACAGTAAATCTCAGTCCTCAAATTACCCTTCAAATTGTCCTTTTTGTCCCTGAATTTCAATTCAACCTTATTTCTGTGTCTAGAGCCTGCAAGGAAAATTCTTGCCAAGTATTGTTCAATGCTGATACTTATTTCTTTCAGGCCCTTTCGACTGGCAAACTGATGGGCTTGGGTAATCTCTCTAAAGGACTTTTCTTGAGGACCAATTTTCCAAACACTTTTGATTTGCCTAGTATTTCCTTGAATAAAAAATCATTGTGTAACTCTGCTACCAATGATAAAAACTTCATTATGCATTTGAGAATGGGTCACAGTGCCCTATTTCCTTTTTCTTAGTGTCATATTTGTCCACTTGCCAAACAATCGCGCTTAGCTTTTCCATTAAGCAATACTCGTGCAAATGCTATTTTCTCTTTAATCCATGTCGATGTTTGGGGGCCTTATCATACACCAAATCATGATGGGTCTAGCTATTTTCTTACTATCGTGGATGATCACTCAAGAGCTACATGGATATTTCTTATGCAATCCAAAGGTCAAGTCTTCTCAAATTTGAAGACATTCATCTCCTTGTCAAAGAACCAATTCGGGAAATCTATCTAGCGAATTCCGACAGATAATGGACGAGAATTCTTCAATCATGACTGTAAGTCTTTATTATCAAGTCATGGCATTTTGCATGAAAGTTCATGCATATACACCCCGCAACAAAATGGGGTAGTGGAAAGGAAGCACCGTCATCTTTTGGAAGTAGCACGTGCATTAAAGTTTCAAGCTTATATTCCAGACGATTTTTGGGGAGATTGCGTTGTGACAGCAGCTTATCTGATAAATCGTATGCCCACAAAAATTCTTGATGGACGGACACCTTTCGAGGTACTTTTTGGAAAAAGGCCGGAGCTGGATCATCTCAAGGTTTTTGGGTGTTTATGTTACGCCACTACAGTGGGCCCTCGGTACAAACTGGGTCCCCGTGCTCGGAGGTGTATATTCATGGGATATCCAAATTTGCAAAAGGGATATCGACTCTTCGAACCAACCACGAAGGAATTCTTTGTAAGCAGGGATTGTTCTTTCCATGAAGATGTCTTTCCATTTAAAGAAGACAAGTCATCACAGGAAGAATCAAACCACAGTGGTAGTCCACGGGAGTATCCACATGAGGAAGAAGCGTTTAAGGAGCCAGAAGATTTCTTGATTCCTCACCATGGCATTCCACCGACTCCAGCAAATCCTGTTGCGAATCCCCATTCTGCAACATTGTTAGAAGATATGCCAAATAATGTGACCATTGAGGAAACTCCACAAAGTGAAAGGGCACAACAAGAAGAAGATCCGATACCTTTGAACTCTCCAAGGCGCTCTGGGAGGAGCACACGTCCACCTACATGGACAAAGGATTACGTCTGTGCCTCTACCAATTCACCAGGTATTCGCTACCCTACATCGTCCTATGTTTCTTTCCATCAATTATCTAGAGAACATCGATGTTGTATAAGCCGCATATCTGAAGAATGTGAGTCGTCTAGTTATGATGAAGCTTCCTCTGACCCGAAGTGGCAAGAAGCAATGGCAGTAGAACTTCGAGCTCTCAATGATAATCACACATGGGAACTTGCTACATTACCCAAAGACAGGAAGGCCATTGGGTGCAAATGGGTTTATAAAATTAAATATCGAGCAGATGGATCCATTGAACGTTACAAAGCTCGGCTAGTCGCAAAGGGGTTTACTCAAAGAGAAGGCTTCGACTATCACGAGACTTTTTCTCCGGTGGCCAAAGATGTTACGGTACGTTCTTTCTTATCCGTTGCTGTTGTCAATGATTGGTCGTTACATCAAATGGACGTACACAATGCCTTTCTTCATGGGGATTTGGATGAAGAAATTTATATGGAACTTCCTCAAGGATTACGGAGACAGGGGGAGAATAGAGTATGTCGTCTCTGCAAATCCCTTTATGGGCTCAAACGAGGCTTCCGGACGGTGGTACGCCAAGTTTGCCAATGCTCTCACACGGCTGCGGGTTTCAAGCGGTCCGTGTACGATTATGCCTTATTCACTGGACAAAAGGTATGTCATCTGTTTATTTGATGATATACGTTGATGATATTTTAATCATGGGCAACGACCAGAATGTGATAAAGAGTCTCAAGGAATATCTACACTCCACTTTTCACATTAAAGATTTAGGAGCACCTAGATATTTCCTTGGGATCAAAATTGCATGGTCCAACCTAGGGATTTCTCTCAATCAGCGAAAGTTTGTGTTGGAAATTATATCAGAAGCAGGTCTGTCAGGGTGCAAACCATCAGTTGTTCCAATTGAGCAAAATGTCAAATTAACCACAGCGGAATATGATGCAGAGACATCACAGGATGATCTTGTACTCATAGACCTGTCAAGTTATCAGAAGCTCATTGGAAAACTTATATACTTAACCATGACAAGACCAGACATATGTTATGCTGTATAGACACTCAGCCAATTCATGCACAAACCAAAGCAGTCCCACATGAATGCAGCCCTGAAGGTCGTGAAATATTTGAAGAAATGCCCAGGACTCGGGATACTTCTCTCTAGGAAAAAGAACATGGAAATGATGGCTTATTGTGATGCGGATTATGCAACTTGTCCCATGAGCAGAAGATCCATCACAGGTTTTACATTAAACGGGAGAATCTCTACTCTCATGGAAGACAAAAAAAAAACAGCCAAGCGTATCACTTTGTCTTCAGCGAAGCGGAATATCGAGCCATGGCGAAGACCACTTGCGAGATCGTATGGATACGAGGTTTACTCCAGGATGCAGGGATACAAATAAAGGGACCAACCATGCTGTTCTGTGATAATGATGCAGCCATCAAGCTTGCAGTCAATCCTATAGTGCATGAAAGGACAAAGCATATAGAAGTGGACTGTCATTTTACTCGGGACAAGATTCAAGAAGGAATAATCAGAACAAGAGGAATTGGAACTACAGAGCAACCAGCAGATGTCTTTACAAAACCTCTTTGTCAAAGACAACACGCATATCTATTAAGCAAGCTAGGTGTCTTGGACATCTATAAGCCACCAGCTTGGGGGGGAGTGTTGGAAGATATGCTCGTAATATTCCAATCGAAGATTGAAATTGATACACTAAATCAATTTCATATTTGATACAATATTGCAAGAAATATTATTTCCTTTTATTGATCTCCATTTGTACTATATATTACAAGTCTCTTGTACATTGAATACACACAGAAATACAAAAAACCCTTCTGTTCTCTCCTATTCTATTCTCTCTCGTTTGTCTTGCTTGTTTTCTTATAAAAAATTATTCATCATGTGTCCTAAATTGAATAATTTACTACAAGATCTTATGAGATTTACATGAGATGCATCATTTCCAATAATTTGAGTTTGATTCAATACATATGCTATGTTGTAGTTATCTCACATCAATTATGAAAGGAGTTAGTGATTAGTTGATAAGTGCAAATAAAAATCCTCACGTTTTAAGCTAGTTTTTTGGGTAAGAGAGGCCCAAAACTATCCAACATTAGTATTAGAGTCTCGCAGAGGAGATTGTTGGAATTATCCCACATCATTGTATGTGGAAATGGTCAGTGGTCGGCTTATAAGCGTGAGTCTTAGTTGTGGGAGATTTAGGGCCAACGTGCCATACTCATTTTAATATTTTAAGTGGTGAAATAGTTTCTTTTCTCTCTATATTTTGGGCATCCTTCTCTTTTTCCTTCATTTTTCATTCCAATTCTGGTCACGGTCAAGAAAGCTTCTTGGCCAACACGCATGCCCATAGCTATATAAACACGATGTCTCAATATCGCCCTTGCCCAACATTATCAAACCATCATCACATTGAAGAGTCTCTCTCTCTCTCATAGACGCAGACCCACATACAGACAAATAGATACACACAAAGAAGAAAAATGGAGGTATCAATACAATCAATTGCATTGGCGATGGTTCTGGCCGTCTTGACCACATGGGGATGGAGGGTGGTGAACTGGGTGTGGCTGGGGCCGAAGAGGCTCGAGAGGCTCTTGAGACAGCAAGGCCTCTCCGGCAAACCCTACACCTTCCTGTTCGGAGACCTCAAGGAGAACTTGCGGTTGGTCCAGGAAGCCAAGTCCAAGCCCATCTCCGTCTCTGATGACATCAAGCCTCGTGTTTTGCCTTTCTGGCATCAATCCTTCCAAATCTATGGTACGCACATCTTCAGTATCTTTGTTTATGGCACTTGTATTTTCTTATTCATTAACACTTGTTTTTGATCGTTGGCTGATGCTATTTTTGATGGGGTTTCAATTTGAATTCACGGTCCTTTCTATTGGAAATTCATGCTTCCCTGTTTCGAATTTTGGCGACCAAAGATGTTAATACATCTCAAGTCTTATAAATAATTGCTTATTTTTATATGCACACACAATAGGGACATCATGCCATACAAAAATGAACATTAAATAAAACTTGCATTTGAC
Source organism: Corymbia calophylla (assembly GCA_014182845.1). Lineage (NCBI taxonomy): Eukaryota > Viridiplantae > Streptophyta > Magnoliopsida > Myrtales > Myrtaceae > Corymbia > Corymbia calophylla. The sequence continues at coordinate 5,198,813 of CM024698.1, read as the reverse complement.
AATGTCGTTTAACATTTAAATTCTTACTCGGCGATTTAAAAAGATATTTCAATATAGATCGATCAATGATTGATGTGTACAAAGGTTTGACTATGTAACTGACGTGACAGAGTATATAAATCCAAGTCATCCCAATTGAAGAGTCATGGAAATCAAGTTTTGAGGCAGTCAAAGTTATTGCCGAAGGGCAGAGCGGATCCCATACACAGTAATTGCGCCATTACGTGCATTCTTAAAAACAACTGAAGATGTTTTTCATTTCGCAATGGGGCTCTTATTTTGCTAGATGCATTGTAGGCAAAGACTCATTCAAGTGGATAGGACCAACACCAAGAGTGAGCATAACGAACCCCAAACAACTAAAGGAGATCTTCTCCAAGATAAATGACTATCTCAGGCCAAACTCCAATCCCCTGGTGAAGCTGCTAGCCGATGGACTCGTGAACCACGAGGGCGAGAAATGGGCACGGCACAGAAAGATCATCAATCCAGCATTCCACATGGAGAAGTTGAAGGCAAATGAAACCAATCTCTGGCCAATGATGTAAACCACACGCATTGATGCCTCAGGATTTTCCTTTTAATTCCTTCTTTGCATTGGTCTGTTGTTTCTTGCAGCTTATGTTGCCCGCATTTCATTCAAGTTGCACTGAAATGGTTGGTAGATGGGAAAAATTGGTATCAGTAGAGAAATCCTGTGAGATCAGTGCGTGGGTCGACCTTCAAAATTTGACCCGTGATGTGATCTCTCGAACAGCGTTTGGCAGTAGCTTCGAAGAAGGCAAAAGGATCTTCGAACTTCAGGTGGAACAAGCCCAGCTCGCGATTATGGCCCTTCAATCGGTCTACGTCCCCGGCTGGAGGTAAAATCTTTCATCATCCCTAAGCTAATTGAATCTAAATGAGCTTGTGGTTTACAATCATGACATTCTAAAAAATCCAACTATTTGATTCAATGTTTAGCAGGTTTGTGCCAACCAAAATGAACAGGATGATGAAGAACATAGATAAGAAAGTGCAGGCTCTGCTCATGGACATCATCCGCAGAAGAGATAAAGCAATAAGGGCAGGGGAAGCTGCTGGAGATGATCTGCTGGGGCTATTGCTGGAGTCAAACATGAAGGAGAATGTCGGGATGAGCCTTCACGACGTGGTCGAGGAGTGCAAGCTTTTCTACTTTGCCGGACAAGAGACCACTTCGGTATTGCTGGTTTGGACCATGGTCTGCTGAGCGTGCACTCGGCTTGGCAAGCACGAGCTAGGGAGGAGGTCCTCCAAATCTTTGGAAGCAGAAAACCTGACCTGGACGGGTTAGGCCACCTCAAAATTGTAAGTTCAATGCTCTTTTCCCCTTTTGTCGAGATCGGGACTCATAATAGGTCCAATCTGAAGAGCCTTCATGAGCATTTTTTTTTATCACGGGACTCATAATAGGTCCAATCCTTTGTGGACGAAACATTTATTTAAAAGTAACTTTATCCTATGAAGATGAACACGACAATAAATTGACAAGAGCATTTTCTTCGCACCCTTGGATTGAACTTGGATTTCCCCTCAAGACGAGAACTGATTTTTTGGACAATAGCCTCAAACCTTTTTTACTGGATAAACTACAATCTGTTTCATTCTCTTCGCGGAAATTGATTTCATTGTAGTAGTCTTTTCAATAGATGCTCCTACATACCCATCTCTACCATATAATTCTTCTACGGATTTGTTGCGGTCAGGTCACAATGATCTTAAATGAGGTCCTGAGGCTATACCCACCGGTGATCGAGGTGGCACGGAAGGTTCCCAAGGAAACAAAACTCGGGAAACTGACCATACCGGCTGGAGTCCAGCTCTCAATGCCAACACTCCTTATCCACCATGATAAAGAACTGTGGGGCGAGGACGCCGAGGAGTTCAAGCCAGAGAGGTTTGCTGAGGGAGTGTCCAAGGCCACCAAGAACCGAGTCTCCTTTTTCCCATTCGGATGGGGCCCTCGTATATGCATCGGCCAAAACTTCGCAATGACAGAGGCAAAGATGGCACTTGCCATGATACTTCAGCGATTCACATTCGAGCTCTCTCCATCTTATGCGCATGCTCCTTTCAATGCCATCACCCTCCAGCCACAGCATGGTGTTCAAGTCATGTTGCGCAAGGCAAACTAAAAGTTACAAATCAAGGTGATATGCAGTGTAAAGAAAAACGTGCATAGAAATAATGAAATTATATACCATTTTTTTAGTTTATGCATTGTTGTTTTTTCACTTGTAAGAATAGAAATTTTGGTGTTTGTAATCGTAATCAAATGGCCTCTTTAATTGAATGACTGGTTATTTTGAGTTTCATAACAGCAAGTCAATTGATGTATCTAAATCTTCCTTTCAGAAAAGTCCCAGTACAAGATAAGGTATGCCTTTTTCTAGAGCTATAATAAAACCCATTTTTTCTATTCAGATACTGATATGGCCAATGACCAATAAAGATGGTTTTTTAGGGTGCGATTGCTAATCATTCTATTCCCAAAAATAGTTTTTGATAAGAAATGATTCTTTTTTATTATGTTCTTAGGAACAATTTTTGAGCATTTGAAAACGTTTGATAACTGTCCAAAATTTTTATTCTTGGGATAGAAATGCGTTTGGTTAAACTCTTAAATTTTTTTGTTTCTTCTAATATTTAATATTCTTATTATATTTTTTATATTTCTCTCCTTTTTGTTCCTTTCCTTTTCTTCTTTCTAGCCAACCGCCACTACTGGTGATGGCCGGCGAGTGGCTGGGTGAGGTTCGATGAGATTGCTGGAGGCTCGCTTAGCCATCGATGAGGCTTGACCTCGCCTAGGCGACGCGAGGTCGGCCTCACCCTAGCTTGGTGAGGCCCAACTTCACACCAGCTGGCGAGGTCGACCCTGTGTTGCTTGGGCAAGGTCAAGCATTGCCGGTGGCCTAGTGAGGCTCACCTAGCCGGGCAAGGCTCACTGGACCTTGCTTAGCCACTTGTCGGCCATCTTCGGTGGTGGCCGGTGGGCATCTATGGGGTGGCGGTGTTGACACCTAAATTTTGGCGATTTGTTTAATTGTTTATCAATCACATTGGAAAATTAGGGATTAATTTCTAACCCCTTTAAAAAATATTTCATTAAAATTGCATCGCATATAGACATTAGGAGCATTTGCGTCACTAGTTTTAAAATTTATCAAAAACAAATTTACAAAAAAATTAAAATTAAAAAAATTTCGAAATTAAAAAAAAAATGGAGGTGTAGCCGGGCTGGGTTCGGACCGACCTTAGGCTGGCCCCTTCCTCTTTTCTCTTCTCTTTTTGGCGCCTAGGCCGGCCCTTCTCCCTTTGTTTCAGCTCGGCTCATGTACGAGTCTTCTTCCCCCTCATGCTGGTCACACCCTTGCAAAAAGGGACAGTATAACGACAAAGAGGGGCTAGAGCAGCGAGAAAATATTGGGTGCAGCCCATGTGCCATCGTGGCAAACTAGAAGGGCCTCCAAAGCGTGCCACGTATCCCACGGGCCCACCTATTTTTCTCTCCCCTCTCTCTCTCCTCCCTCTACAATCCTTCTCTCTCCTCTCTCCTCTCTCCTCTCTCCCCCCTCTACATGCTGTCCTCTCTCCTCTCTCCTCTCTCCCCCCTCTGCACACTGTCCTCTCTCCTCTCTCTTCCCCTGCGCTCTCTCTCTCTCTCTCTGTCGCCCGACTCTCTCCGTCCGAGTCACAACCAGAGGAAGTAGCGGTGGCTCATCCGACGAATCGCGTGTGGCCTCCGTCTTCGCCTCGAAAGGTTCCCCCGCCGTTGCTCGTCGGTCAAGTGCGGTGGTTCGTTAGTCGGACAAGGACGCAGTGGCTCGTCTGATGAACCACCACGCGGCCTCCGCCTCCACTTCGACTCTACCATCGTGAAGTTCGCTGGTCCGGTGATTCGTCGATTGGACGAGGGGATGGCGCCCTCTCTCTCTCCCTCCGAGTCACAATCGGAGGAAGCAACGATTTGGCGGGGCGAGGGCGCGGTGGCTCGACCGATAAACCATCGCGCGGCCTCGGCCTCGGCCTTGAAAGGTTCCCCCTATCATCACTCATCGGTCAAGCGTAGTGGTTCATCAGTTGGACGAGGATGTGGTGGCTCGTTTGACGAACCACCGCGTGGCCTCCGCCTCCACTTCGACTCTGCCATTGGTTCGCCGATCCGGTGATTCGTCGGTTGGACGAGGGGAAGGCAAAGAGGGAGAGAGTTGGGCGATAGAGAGAGAGAGAGCGCTGGGGAAGAGAGAGGAGAGAGGACAGTGTGCGGAGGGGGGAGAGAGGAGAGAGAAGGAATGTAGAGGAGAGAGATCGTGCAAAGGGGGGAGAAAGGAGAGAGGAGAGAGGAGAGAGGAGAGAGAAGGATTGCATAGGAGAGAGAGCGTGCAAGGGAGGAGAGAGAGAGAGAGGGGAGAGAAAAATAGGTGGGCCCGCGGGACACGTGGCGCGCTCTGGAGGACCTTCTGGTTTGCCACGGCGGCACATGGGCTGCACCCAATATTTTCTCTAGAGCAACAGGCCACAGCGTGATCTCAGGGTCGGAGATCAAGTCAGCAATGGCAAGCTGGCATGGCAGAGGCTATGCACACTTGCTGCTGTTCATAAAAAGAGTAGAGTAGAGAGAGAGAGAGAGAGAGAGAGAGAGAGAGAGAGAGAGAGAGAGAGAGATCGGAAAAAAAAAAGTTCATGGGGGAGAGGACGAAGAGGGAGAGAGGATATTTGGGGGAGATTGAGAGAGTTCGAGTGGGGAGAAAGCAAACTAGAGGGAGACAAAGCTCTAGAGGGTGGTTTGTCATTCGTCGCAGGTTCGTCCATCGACCACCGTTCGCTGCAGCCCTTCCTCCAAACCAAGTAGGTCTTCCTCGAGCACGGGTGTTCTGTCTTTTTTGAAAGGCATCGAACCGGAGCTCGTGGCCAACCAGTTAGGTGAATTGCAAGTGTACAATATCAACAAGTAATAAAGTGATGAGTGAGTATCGTTCCCACAAGGACTGTTTTTTATTTTATTTTATCCAATTACTTTACCGAAAGTGATCAATTCAAAAATCTAGCTAACCAAATCGAAAAGATGAGTAAAAAGTAAACTAAACCAACTAAAATACTAAAATATAGAAAAGGTCAAAACTTAAAGAATTAAAAACTAAGTAAAATTAATCTAAAGCAAATTCAAGATCACCAAGGGTTAGAGCATCCAACTTCACTTAACCATTCATAATTAATTTTCTTAACTTTTCATGCAACAAATTAATTTCCAATTGTGTTGGCGAAATTTCCCTAAGATGGATTAAAAGCCGACCTCGGTCTAATAATCCCTAATTAGATATGTTAACCCACACTAACCTTAGGTGAATTTAAACTACCTAAAAGCATTAAGTTCTTGTGGAAATTCCCGGATTTAATCTAAGTAGTCCCAACCTAGATTTACTACCGCAGCCACATAAATAACCTAGTGTACCTTGACCTAGATTTAATTTATGGTTCAATATCACTAATGCGCATGCACACAATCTCCACCCGGTATCATGTATACATCAAAAATCATTCAAAAGTTGGCCGAGACTTCTAAAAGCATTAAGATCATGATAAAGAACGACACAATCAAAAATTCTATTGCATGAAAGTCTTTAAAAATTAATCAATCATGATTAAGATCCATTGGAGCTCTAACAAAAGAATTTTAGAACATAGTAAAAATTAAACTGACAAGAATTAAAGAAAACATAGTACTAAATAAAAACAAATTCACCGAATTGAGAAACAAGGAGCTTCAGGTTTGTCTTCTCTTTCTCTCCTTGACATGCATCAACTCCACTAAAATAGAAGAACAAAATCTAAAACCTAAAATCTTCTGTAGAGATGGTGGCTCCCAGGATTCTCTCTTCTTTTGCGGCATAAAAGCAGTTTATATAGCTTCCAAAAATCTGCCCTAGGTTGACTCCTACTAGGATTTGGAAAAGATTCCTCCTTGATTTTCTTTGAACTTTATCTTCAATTATGGTCAAATTCTCCAAATATCTGATTTGGGCTGCCTTTTCTTCAAGATGAAATATTCTGAAAGATATTGCAATATTCTGGAAGATCTGAAAATATTTCATACAAAATAAAATTACGTGAGTAGCAATTAAATTCACCCAAAAATTCCTCAAAATTTAGCAAATATCAAGTCTAAATTAGCAAGAATACTCTATTAAAAATAGAGTTATCAAGCTCTGGCCCTGCCGGCCTCTTATTTAACCTATTGTGTGTTCTAGTAAGCAAGTTAGGAAGTTAGGTCCGTGTTCGAGTCCCTGTTGTGTCTGAAATCCCTCGTTACAGTAATGTATACCAAGTGCTTGTGAAAATGCCTGAACAAGATTTGAGTTCTATGAGCTTGTTGTAGCTGAGGATAGTTGTTCTTCGTTCATATCTGTTCTGAATGTGATTAAACTGTTTCTGAAAGGATCTTGAGTGTTTCTCGTGCACGTTATGTTGATGCTTGCCCAAATCCACACCCCGAATGAGCGTAGGTCCTCCCTCTAGCCGATGCACTCCATATGTTTAATAAAATGTCCCAGAAAGGACCAAGAGCAAGTTCATGTTTAAACTCGAGATTGAGGTGCCCTCATTTCTATGCTCGTTGAATTGTGCTTGCTTTGCTGATGTTCATGGTGTTTGTGTGTGATTTTCGTGAAACAATCGAGTATTGTTGAGTTGGCGAGGTTTTTCTTTGTTCCGGCAAACGATTGGTGGTTGCTAGAGTGGGCGGCCGGCGGTAGTCGACGCCAGTACGACCGGTGGATGGTGTTGGCGATGACGTGTTTGAGAGAGGGGGTGTTGGGTCTTGCTGGTTCGGTGAGGACTAGTTGCAGGCGAAGAAGTTGTTTGGGTAGGAGCTTCGGCAAAGAAAAACTATGCTACGGGAGGAAGAAGTCCAGAAGGAAAGAAAATAAGAGTAAAAGAAAATAAGAAAAATAAAATAAAAAACCAAAAAGGCCAAAAATAAAAATAAGGCAAGGAGATTGGGCTTCGCCTCGAGCCCGTGTGCATGGGGCTGAGATTGTCACAGGCTGGGGATGACTGGGCTAGAAGTAGAAACTGAAAACGGGCTTCAGCTGGGCTAGAAATGGAAAGTTGGGAATGGGCCTTTTTAAAAAGAATTTTCGAGCCCTTGACTTTGGCTTAAGGCCGGCCTGGTCTCTTTGGCTCTACTTGGACTGACTGGGTCCGAATCGAGTTAGCAGGGCTGGGTTTCTTGACCTGACCAAAATTATCTTTTTTATATTTAAAAAATCATAAAAAATTAAAAAATTAAAAAAAAAAATTAAAAAATTGAAATTTCATAAAGTTCATGGAAAATTCAGAAACCTGAAAATTTATGAAAATTTCCGGAAAATATTTTTTTTTAAAATTCGAAAATATTAAAAATAATAGAAATTCCAAAAAAAAAAAATTGCATCAAAAATTCCAATTTTTTTTTTAATTAGAAAATAGAATTCCCTAAAAGGCTTTGAAATAGTTCTTGGACAATTTCTCTCTTAAAAGGTGTAGGAAATCAATTTAAGATTGTACTTAAAATTGAATAAGCTCTTACGGCTTCACCTTAAGGTTTTAATTATCCTCAGATACAATTACCCTTAATTGCACATTTACGATGTGATGATTATGGTTTCTCCTTAGTTTAATCAAGATTGTTAGTTATTTATCTCTTAATGCTAGGTGCTTATTTTCTCTTGCAATTTATTTAATGTTTCTTTTAGTTGTTGATTGTTATTTTGATAGTTGCGCACCTGCATGATCATCTCACATGTTAGTGGATAATTCTAAAATTAATCCAAACTGCCAAACAAAAGTCTTTTTCAAATGAACAAGATTAGGGACAGAAATGGCACTAATCGATTAATTAGTGTAATCAACTCCCCAACCCTATATTCTTTGGTTGCGTGGAAAGTGAGGCACACTCTCATGCCTCACTTGATTTCTAGCCGACCCTAATAGGCTAGTGGCGATTCCTCATTAGAAGAATTTTATGAACACTCAATGTCACGCGGGGTATGGGTTGGGAGAGCCCACATCTAAGGGTCCTAGACTCATTTTTCAGATAATACCCCTAAGCCTATATATATATATATATATTTTCTTTTCCTCTTGGTATGGAAAAAATTGGTTGTGATAGGCGGGAGCTCGGTGATGCATTAGGAGGAGGAAGAAGAAGAAGAAAACGGGATAGAAGAGAGAAAATTAGACTTGATTCTTGGAACTGTTCATGGGGACAAGAAACAATTTTTTTTTTATACTTGATTCTGTTCCAAATTTATTTTCGGAAACAAAAATTTTACCAAATGAATTTCTATACTAAATCTATTTACAGGAACAAAAGAACAGAATCAAACACAGGCCCTTGTTAGCCCCCTTTCTTTAGATGAAAACATATGCAGGAGGATACGTAAAGCTTTACATGTGCAAGAGAGCTTTTTTCAATTGCTTGGTCCAAAGCAGATAAAGCTATTGCCGTTGGTCTTTCCGGGCAAGTTACTTGAGGTGAAGAGCTTTTATTAAAAGCAAATAGTGTTTTGATGTGTAAAATATTCAATACAAGACAATATTTTAGATTTGAACCACCGTTCGTATCACTGTGCCACCTTGTCTTGGCTTCAAGTTGTTTTCTATCCTTTGTTCACTAATAGCCAAATTAGCATCGATTGAATCACGAATGGATATAGCATTGGATTAACTTGGGAAAGCTTGAGTAAAGAAATAACAAGGCAATTCCTCTTCAAGCCCTTGTGGTATCAACCAATTAGAATTATATGGAATGTCTCACTATGTTTGCCAATAAACTTTGAGCCCTCTTATGATAATGGAATGCTATTATTACACCCCGATCTTCCTATGCTGGTAATCCTCGATGTGGAGTAACAATAGGGCAAAAATCTGGCCTGTAGCTTTCCCAATCCCCCTTTCATTGGATGGTGCTATGTGACTCAAGAGAGCTTGGTTCCCTAGGATTGGCTATTCCAAGAAAAAGTTAAGTCAATAAGAAACCTTGTAGTTGCAAGAAGCATAAGGAAGGAGTTGGAGGATATGCATTGAATCAAGTAGATAAGCAAGCAATCCTTCTCCATTAAAGGGGCCCTGTCATAGTTGGGTACTCCTATGATCTATATTTTCTATAAAGGCATTCCTATAGGCCAACAGTTCCCATCCTGTAAGTCAATTGAACGCTTTCGCTTCCATCTTGTTGCCTGCACCAACCACTAATTTTTCCGTCTGGGGCCCATCTAGTTAGTTCATTTATAACTGCTATAAGCCCCTACACCTTTTTGATTGCGTACTTCCCATCCGCGTTGCTACTACGTAGGAGGAGCTTTCCTTCCGATGTTTGTATTTTGTAGAGAAGGCCATCACAAGCTCAAACATCCGAAGCGTAGTAAATTCAGTCTTATGCAAGAATAAACGTCAGAGCTCAATTGTTCATTTGACCGACGAAAAATGGCGATGCCATTTTAGTGTTGGTCAAATCATCCGCAATCAAATTGTACTAACTAGGTCTTGCTTGGTAAAAATGAATTGATTTGGAATGGAATTGTTACTTTGAGGTGTGATTTCATTTCTTTTATTTGTTCTAGCTAAAGATGTGGAATGGCCAGTCCATGGCTTCGCTTATGGTATGGCCAATATGGCCAATCCATTCTTGGCAAAATGATTTTGAGTGTACCCTATATGTTTGTCCTCACTCATTACCCATTTAAAGGACATTTTAAACATTTTTCATTTCAAAATTATCTAAGCATGAGAAAAGGAATTGTCAGTCTTTCCAACTTATTTTTCATACGAATACAAAATTGCAATGTGTATTTTATTCTGTTCCTCATTTCATTTCCTTTCATTCCTTCTTTTATTTCATTTCCCTCTTATTCCATGCCATCAATTATAGGGTAGGATGTGAATGCGAATGTGGATTTTTTTCAAAGAAAAAGAAGAAGGAAATTTAGCACTTTTAGATATTATTACTACATGAAACTTAATCAAGAATTTGTGGCCCCAGTGGGTGTTCAAGCGCGTTGGCTGGGTTCGCCTCTGTGCGGCCCAGCTAACGTTAAATTGAAAAAGCTCAAAAAGCAAGAAGAAAGAAAGAAAGAGCTTGCTAGCGGACACAAGAGGGGAGAGCACCGAGAAGAACAAAGAAGAAAGCAAAAGAAAGCAGCGACTTTACGGTTCTGATTTGAAGGCCAAATGTATTGGAATTAGCTCAAATTTCGATATGTTGTTCATGAGATCAAGGGCTACAAGGTGATCGATTTCGTTTGTTCAGAACTTTTTCTAATTCATTTCTCATTTTCTCTAATCTTAATTAGGGTTCTTGCTTTATTTGTATTAATACACCTTTGTGATAATGAAAATACTATTGTATTGTTGATGTTGAGCTTCTAATGTGTGACTAGAGAAAAATCTTTGTGTATCCTATTATCCTTAATGATTAGAATTTTTTGTGTCGACCGTGGTTTTCCCCGTATTAAGTTTTCCACATAAAATCTTGGTGTTGTTATTGCCTTTGTCTCTTTAATATTAAGGCATTATATTTGCTTATTTTGAGGTTATGTTACTGCAATATATTGTTGTTTCGTGTTGTAATTAAGTTGAGTTTTGGTTATTTTAGTTTTGGGAAAGATATTGATCCTCGATTAGGTTAGTTTTTGGTATTAGAGCCAATGTTGAGCAGTTAAATTGAATGGAGAAAAATAGCAGCACAATGTTAATTACTCCATTTGGAAGTCTCAGATGGAAAACATGTTATATTGTAAAGATTGTGTGTCCATTAACAGTGATGAGGCTAAGGAGACAAAGAAGACAAAGAATGGGAGCGAAACAAAAAATGGTTGGGTTTATTCGACAATAACTTGATGATAGTGTTTTTCATCATGTTGACAAGAACAAAAGCAGATACTTTGTGGAAGAAATTACAAGATCTCTATAAGAAGATAACTATGCCTAATAAAGCCTTTTTTGCTTAAAAGAATTGTGAATTTTAGACACAAAAAGGGAAGTAGCATGTCAAAATGCTTCAGTAAATTTCAAGATTTAGTAAATTAGTTGACAAATCTTGATATTGAATCTGGTGATGAATTGCAATCATATATGCTTGCTTGATACTCTCATTGATGGTGAGGATATTTTGTTCGTCGTATTGAACAATTTTTCTCATTTCAGTGTGCTTTCATGAGGATGGTTAAGGGAAACCTATTCAATGAAGAAATTGGGATAAAATGCTTGAATTATACTTCTAAATTGGAGGCTCTTGTCATAGAAAATAGGATAAAAAGTCAATCATGAAAATTTTTGAGTAAAGCTAACAGAGGCAAGCCAATGGGAAGGTTGAAATCAAGGCCAAGGAGGAGTGTTAAGTGTTATAATTGTGGCAAAATAGGACATCAAGCTAAAGAATGCTGGTTACTGAAGAGAGATAAATTCTATAGTAGAAATGGGGGAGAATTGCCGAAAAAGTCCTAAACATATTGCAGTTGTGCCAGTTGAGTCCTAAACCTTTTTTTTTGACCGAAAAAGTCCTAAACCTATTGCGGTGTGCCGGTTGAGTCCATCCGGCCAAATTTGGCCGGCCGGGTGGACGTGGACGCCGGCCGGCGCCGGCGACAATTTTTTAATATTTTTGATTTTTTTTTTTCGAATTTTTTTTTTTTTTTTTTAATTTTTCTTTTTTTCTCCCCTCCCCCCCCCGGCGGCAGTGGCCGGCCAGCGCCGACGAGGCTGCCGGCCACGCGCGCGAGGGCCGCGGAGCCCTCGCCGGCGACCTCGCCCGGACTCGCCCCGGACACAGGGGCCGCCGGCGAGGGTCGCGGCCCCGCCGCCCGGATCCGGGCGAGGCCGGCCGCGGCGAGGCGCCTTCGCCCGGATCCGGGCGAAGCGCGCGCCGGCCGGCGGCGAGGCGCCTTCGCCCAGATCGGGCGAGCGGGCGCCGCCGCGGCGAGCGCGCTTCGCCCGGATCTCGGGCGAGGCCGGCCGCGGCGAGGCGGCTTCGCCCGGATCCGGGCGAGGCCGCTCGCCATGGCTCGGCCGCGCGGCGTAGGCGGCCTCGCCCGCGGCTGGCGAGGCCATGGCGAGGCCGCCTCGCCGCGGCCCCCGTGCCTCGCCCGGTGCAGGCGAGGCCGCCGGCGAGGGTGGCGGTCGGCCCGACGGGGCCGCGACCCTCGGCGGCCGCCGGCGACGGCCTCGCGGCCCTCGTGCGGTGGCCGGCGGCCTCGTCGGAGCTGGCCGGCCACCGCCGCCGCCGGCGTGGGGGGGGGGGGAGAAAAAAAAAAAAAAAAAAAACAGAAAAATTAAAAAAAACAATAAAAAATTCGGAAAAAAATCAAAAAAATCAAAAAATATTAAAAAATTATTAAAAAATTGTCGCGGCGCCGGCCGGCGTCCACGTCGGCTCCGGCCGGCCAAATTTGGCCGGATGGACTCAACTGGCACAATCACAAAAGGTTTAGGACTGAATCGGTCAAAAAAAAAGGTTTAGGACTCAACTGGCACAACTGCAATAGGTTTAGGACTTTTTCGGCAATTCTCCCGTAGAAATGGGGATTGAAAGAAAGAAGGGGAACATGTTACAATAATAGTTGCATTCGATGGTGATATGGTGCTCGTATGTGACAATGATTGTGCGAATTGTACATGCTAAACTCTAGCTAGATTGTTGATTTTTTAATTTCATTTCATGTAACCTTACGACGTGACTACTTTACAACCGATCGTAGCAGGGATTTTGGTTATGGGATGAGAAATAGAGGTGTTTTCAAGGTTATTGGCATGGGGGATATTTATTTGGAGATAGATATTTAATGTAATTTGCTTCTAAAAAATGCGGTACCCGCTGGAGTCTCAAGTAAAATGCTGTCTACTCATTATAAATGTGGCTCGGCCTATGTGTTCACCTTTCTATTATCCTCTTGGTCATGCGGTATCTTATTTTGAATTCGGAACTGTTCACATGCGTTTCCAGTTGTGCATTATGTCTAGATAGGAGCAACACAATCATACCTGCTGAGGAAGATAAGTAATTTTAGCTGGTAAATACTGTGATCGACAGGGTTTTATTCACTATAGGTGGTGAAATGAACACAATTCTTTTTAACTTGATTAGATTCAGTAGGACTTGAAAATTGGAAAAATGTCTCTAAAGCCTTTTCTCCTTAGTCCTCTTTTGAACTTTCTCGAATAGATAACTTACAGGAACAATGAGGACTAAGTATGCCCATATTCATGATTTTACTGATTGGATTGATGAAACAAATATGATTGATGATCTTCACTCTGTATGCTTTGCAACCTTTTATTGGGGGGGGGATTCCATTTCTCAGCAAATATTTTCTGGTTATGCTGCTGCTGAAGGAAGACCAGTAAGAGAATCACGGCTGCCTTGCTGTGGTATTGGAGTTGGATGGTTCCTGTAAGTTATTTTCTTTACTCGTGGGTTGGATTTCATGTACTAGCGAGGATAAGTCAATTGCAAAGCATGATGAAGTCAACAGTGCCAATAACTACAAGGAATGAGTGACAGTTCTTGATCCTGGATGTGACGGATTCTTATGCTTCATGAGTTCAACATTTATATATTTTGTGATGCTTATGGGTACCTGGCCAAGTTTGAGACCAGAGAAATCCCATTTGATGGTTCTTTACTGAAATCTGAAGCTTGAATTCATGATAATTTCAATAACTTTATGATCGTCAGCTAATTTGGGATGTCTGCTTTGTCGAAGGTTTATCCTTGGCTTCTTGCTTGGGGCCATCCCTTGGTACGTTGGACTAATTATTCTTCTCTGTGGAAGAATAGACTACCGAGAAAAGCCTGGATATATTGCTTGTACAATCGCTGTGAGTCTCTCTTTCTTCTTTCACAAAAAATAGCTTCATTTGCTTGTTTGTTACTTCCAGGTAATGCATATGTTCATGCCTCTGCCCTCTGTTGTGTGCTCATGAGCTCGGGTGTGCGTACTTGCATGTATAGTTGTCTGCCTTTGCCGTACTCTATCATATTAATATTGTCATTCATCTTACTGTGTACCTCTTCCATAAGATCAGTTCAGTAATACATCACATAACTTATTAACTTCTCTCCTTTGTCCAAAAACTTAGCTTATGTACCAGCTGTATATTTGGTTCTTTTTGTCACGAATATACCACGTAACATGTTAATTGAGGAAGCCTCTACTGTCTTCCAGCTTTTCTATGTCTGGTCCTTTAATAACTTCTTATTCCTGACAACACCCGTGTTAGTGTACCAGCCAAAATGAAATCCATGCCCTCCATCGATATGGAACTTCAGGAACTGCAAAGTAGTGCTGTGCTGTATGATTTCTTGAGTAGGGAAAAAGTTTGTCTTGCACATTCCTGCATATAGATCTTTCTTATGCATCTCCAAACCTCTCTATATATGAGCCATAATGAATCCTCGCCTTTGCTTTTTTGTACATCTCTCTCTTATATATATGTTCAATTCATTTTACGACAGACAAAAACTTGAAATTGCTTCAATATCCATGTGCAGGCAGTCCTGGCAACAATTGCAATTGTCCTTGGTGTCACGAGAGAAGCTGATGACTGGTAACATCATAGTGAATGGCCATAGTAGGTTTCTGAAAATGGCATAGTTCATGCGATCTAGCTGGTTACTACATGAACAAATGGGGCCATCTGTTTCAAACATAATTCATCACAACCTTTCCTTCTGTCAGATGAGCAAGGAAAACAGCATGGCTGTGTTGGTCCGAGAAGTCCATGTTTTGGAATTATTCCTAGTTTTCGAGGATTGTTTTGTGGTATTGAGAACACGGTTCTCTTGTCTTTTTGGTTGGCACCACTTGACGCATGTATATAACTGTTTCATGTGATTATATCTGTTATGCTCCTTTGAAATGTTATATTGTGAAGCTAGATTTGAAGGTCAATACGTTCCTATTAATCTGAATATCCTGTAAGAACCGATGCAGGAAACATCTCTTATACATTTACTGATTCATCTTCATCTTCTTACTCCGTCAAAGCATTTGCAAACTACGGCTGATGATAGAAGCAACGGATTGTAATACCTTGGTCTTTTCAGTGAGGATTTGAGTTGAGTTCTGAGAGTCTGTGACAGTGGACGATAATTGAATATTATACCATATAATCATGTCTAGTATGTTCTGCTAAAGGACACAGGCAAGGATTGCCATGAGGTCCAAGTTGTGGATAAAAAAAGATTAGAGACAATTTTAGTTCATGAAATTTGTAGGAACTTATGCAACAACAAAAGTCTCAGACTCTCAACTCAATTATACATTCGCCAGCTGATGATGGTGATATCATTTTAGTTTTGGTCAAATCATCCTTCATCAAATTATAAGAACTAGGCCTTGTTTGGTAGAAAGGAATTGATTTGGAATGGAATTGTCACTTTGAGAGATGCGAGATGTGGAATGCTCATACCTCCATCGATTAAGGAGAATGACCAGTCTCCACTTATAGTATGGCCAATATGGCCAAATCATTCCTTGGCAAAATATTAAGAAAATTAATTATATACAATAATTTTGAGTGTACCCTTTATTTTTTTCTCATACATTACCCATTTTAAGAGCATTTTAGATATTTCCATTTCAAAACTATCCCCGCACAAGAAAAGGAATGATATTCTTTCCAACTTTTTTTTCATAGGAATATAAGAATTAAATTACAATATTTAATTCCATTCCTTCCTTTATTTAATTTTCCTCTCGCTCCATGTCATCAGTTACAAGATATTGTGTGGACATGGATGTTTTCTTGAAAGGTAAAAAAGGGGAAATTCATGCTTTTAGATATTGTTACTACATGAAACTTAATCATGAAGTTATGGTCCTGTGGATGCAATATAAATGAGCTAAATCTGATTGGCCACGGAGGAATCAAGAGCACCTTGCTTACCAAGCAACAGCATTCAATGCCAATCGAAAAGATAATCTTCTGGAAGTCAAAACATCAGGTGATTAAGTTGTCGTCAAGCCACTTTTAACAATGCGTCATTGACGACGTCTGCCCTGTTGACTTGGGGGCCGGGGGAAGGGGGGCAGGGGGTGGTGGGCTGAGCAGAACCATCTTCGACCAAATGCCAGCATGTGCGCTCGTGCAGTTGTACGATGTTGCATGATCTCTTCTTTTCTGTGAGCTGTCTTATAACGTAGGTGATGACGTTTTCCAGGGAGCATTTGTCAGTCTTCGAGGTTTCGACTCGATGCGATCTCTCTTGCCCGCCACGAGACAACATTTAATTCGTCAGAGCTAAAATCTCACCGCATTTCCTGTTTTGTATCCTTTCGGTGGGCCATCTCCAAACAGCTTTTGTCAAGACCCGGGAAAAAGCTTGAAAACAAGAATTAAACAAATATTTATGTAAAGAAAAATTTAGGATTTATAAACATTCGATTCAAATGAAATCGAATGATCTGGAGTGGATTTTTTTTTTTTGTTCTTTTTATTTTCAGATCAAACCACCTGGCACCTACCCTTTTGGCCTTTGTATAATGTAAAATGCTTGAAGGCTTCAAAAATTACGTTACATTGATTTGTAAACTTACATGTAATTCTTCCATGATTATTTATAATAGGCATAAGTACAGCGGGAGTGTCAAAACTTGGTACAAAGGGACACTTAAGTGCCAAAAGTTACAAATGGTACACTTAAGTGCCACTTTTAAAAAAAAATGGATCACTTGAGTTCCAAGTCGTCGGGCTCTCACCTAGGAAATCCTACGTGGCAATTTTTTATTAATTTTCTTGCCTACGTGGCTCGCCGGAAACTGAATCAGCCAAAAATCAGCCAAAACGACTCGTTTTGGCTGACGTGGATTTTAAAAATTATTAATTAAATAATATTAAATAATTAAAAAATATATTTTATTATAAAATCGATT
This sequence comes from Corymbia calophylla, assembly GCA_014182845.1. Lineage (NCBI taxonomy): Eukaryota > Viridiplantae > Streptophyta > Magnoliopsida > Myrtales > Myrtaceae > Corymbia > Corymbia calophylla. The sequence continues at coordinate 5,181,879 of CM024698.1, read as the reverse complement.
TTATTTTTTTTAAAAAAAAAGAAAAGAAAAGAAGGGGGAAGAGGGGATCGGCGAGGGCCGGGGTCGCCGGCCCACGCCGGTGGCCGGCAACCCCGGCCGACCCTCGCCCACCATCGCCGGCCCTTCCCGGCGAGGTGGGGCGGCGACGGCGGCGGCGGTGAGGGCTGCACAGCCCTCGCCGATCCCCTCTTCCCCCTTTTTTTTTTTTTTTTTTTTTTTTTTAATAAAATCGATTTTAATTTTTAAAAATCTGACGTGGATATTTTTTTAAAAAAATTGCCACGTGGATTTTTTATTTTGAAAAAAATGCCACGTGAATTTTTTATTTTTAAAAAATGCTCCCAGCAAATTAAGTCGCCGGAAAATTGACACGTGGCAATTTGGCCGGAATTTTCGCCGTTGGCACTTAAGTGATCCCTTTTGCTCCGATTTTGGCACTTAAGTGTACAATTTGTAAGTTTTGGCACTTAAGTGCTCCTTTGTGCCAACTTATGGCACTCCAGAGGTCCGCACCTCATTTATAATATATACATTTTAAAATTTTGAAGTAATTTAGAATTCGCAACAAACATACTCCACCATATTCATATGTTTTAAGAAAAATAAATGATAATTCGTCTTTTCTCAATTCTAAAAAGCATATGTACGATAACTTGATAAGAGTTCTCACTATTAGTGATGGCCGTATGGCATGAGTTGATGTTTCTAAAACAAAACATCATAAGTTCAAGCATATGCTCATTAGTAATTTGAGTGTCATGCTGAGGAGTTGCAGTAAAAGGACACGCCCGCTTTAACTCAATATGTTGCAAGTGGTGTTGAGCAATGATCTCTTCGTAATCTTCAATCCAGAATTTTGTTATAGGTGCCATAATAATGTATGGAGAAAGTAGCCATGATGGTTGTGCTTCTCAGCTTGTTTTGGGGCTTAAGATGAATAGTCGGGATATTTAGAAAGTTATCTCTAATCTTATAGGACAATGCAAAACAATTTACTTCAAGGCAATGCGTGAAATTATTGAAGATCTCATATTTTGATACCTATAAATCTTAAGACTAATATCTAATAATGCTTATCTAGACTTATCGAGGCATTCTTATTAGGCCTCTTTTTATGTGAAAAAAGAGCAATAACTAACGTAATAACGGGTGCTGATTCGACCATTTTATATAGCAAGTAATGCTAAAGATACCAAAACTCGTATACTAAATAGATCTATGAAATTACACATAAAATGATAAGTGATTTTCTAAGTTAGTGGATCCATTTAAGCACTCTAAAATTTTATTGGACATTAACATGAAAAAAGATGGTTAGTTTTGGTAATATGGAGTTTGTCATTTATTATACCAATGGTAGGTGTAACCTAAATCTCAAGTTTTCAACACACAAAACTTAATTACAAGTCACGAAAATAGATAATTGCTTCGGCCAATAATGAGATGTACTCATAATTTTGGTTAGACTGGCTGCGAAATTAAATCTAAATCTACAAAAAAGGGAAAAAGACTTCTATGTAGTTATCTTTGCAATATACGTGCTTGCTTTGGATAGAAGACATTTCTTCTTTGACCTTCAATTACAAGGCATGCGATTAGCATCCGAGCACACGTCAGAAGGGGAAGAAAAGAGAACAAAAGCAATTAATAATGAACACTTAGGCTCAAGTTTCTTGTAGATTTTTCCAAAAGCTTTTGGGCTAAAAATTTTACCATCTATATTTGGACAAGGTCATCGAGGTCATGCTAACGCTGGATGATCTTTACATAAGAATAATTTACAATTTATGATGCGTCGACTTTTTTTATCATTTATTAATCAATTCTTTGAAAGTAAAACATGTAAATAAACTCGGAAAGACAGACGGGCACTTGACAACATAGATTAGCAACATATTAAACATTATCCAAGTCGACCAAAAGAAGAAAATGAAATACACGATCCAAGAAATACTCAATGCAGACTAGTCAGAGGCCATATGGGAAGATGCAACCCGGAAAAAGGCGATTTGGCAACTCCCAAGAGGATTACCTAAAAATCGATGAGGATGAGTTGTATGGAAAGAACCATAAAATTATACGGATTTCTGGAAAGAATCTCATCTTGTCTAGTGATTTGCTCCCATGGCAATCCCCCCTGGACCAATAATTAAAATAAAAAACTCTTCTCCAATCGCAAGAAAATTTCGTAGAATATGTGTAATATAGTAACTTATTTCCAATGATATGATAATATTAATGAAGTTCAGTAAATATCATGCTAAAAACGATTCAAGAAAAGCTCATCTTTATACTTTTACAAAACCAAGGTAAACCAACGTAATCGATGCACGGATATAACGTATGAACAAGGATCTCGCACGTACAACGACTTCATGACTTATCTTCACCTCTGTCCCCAAAACGAGCCAAAGAGAGAACAAAAGCTAGAAAACAACTGAAACGAAAACATCTTTCTTTACACAACTGTTTAAGTCAATGTACGTTAGGAGATGATAGACTGTTGATAATCAGAAACTAGTGCAATATTATATATTAGCTACAAGTATTTTGAATTTGATACAACACTTGTTAAAGGCATTTTACATCATCACGATGGATAAGATGTGAATCCAAGTTTTTTCCTTTCTACAATAACATGTCCTTTGAGAAATTATTCATGCTATGTGTACTAAACTGAATATTTTGCTGCAAGATCTTATGAGATCTACATGAGATGCATTATTTTCAGTAATTTGTAGCTGATTCAATATGTATACTATGTTGGAGTTATCTCACATCGGTTGTAAAATGGATTAGTGGTCGGTTAACAAATGTGGGAGGAAGTCTCATCTTTTGAGCTAATTTTTTTGGTGAGAGATGCCCAAAACCACCCAATATTGATATTAGAACCTTGGAGGAGAGATTGTTGCAGTTATTCTAAATCAGTGGCAGTCCATTTATAGTATGAGCCAACATGTGAAATAGTTATTTCTCTCTATATTTTAGGTATCCTTATCTTTTTCTTTCATTTTCATTCCAATTCTGGCCACAGGTCGAGAAAGCTTCTTGGCCAACACACATGCCTATAGCTATATAACACGACGCCTCAAAATCGCCCTTGCCCAACATTATCAAGCCATCATCACATTGAACTCTCTCTCTCTCTCTCTCTCTCTCTCTCTCTCTCTCTCTCTCTCTCTCATAGACACAGACCCACATACAGACAAATAGATACACACAAAGAAGAAAAGATGGAGGTATCAATACAATCAATTGCACTGGCGACGGTTCTGGCCGTCCCGACCACATGGGCATGGAGGGTGGTGAACTGGGTGTGGCTGAGGCCGAAGAGGCTCGAGAGGCTCTTGAGACAGCAAGGCCTCTCCGGCAAACCCTACACCTTCCTGTTCGGAGACCTCAAGGAGAACTCGCGGTTGCTCACGGAAGCCAAGTCCAAGCCCATCACCGTCTCTGATGACATCAAGCCTCGTATTTTGCCTTTTTGGCATCAATGCTTCCAAACCTATGGTATGCACATCTTCATAGTATCTCTATTTATGGCACTTGTATTTTCTTATTCATTAACACTCACTTGTTTTCGACAATTGGTCGATGCTATTTTTGATGGAGTTTCAAAATATTTGAATCTACTGTCCTTTCTATTGAAAATTCATGCTTCCCCATTCAAAATTCGGCAACCAAAGATGTTAATACATCTTGAGCTTTATAAATAATTGCTTATTTTGATATGCACACAATAGGGGCATCTTGCCATCCATACATAAGCGAACATTAAATAAAACTTGCATGTGACAATGCCGTTTAACATCTACATTCTTACTTGGTGATTGAAAAAGATATTTCAATATAGATTGATAAATGATTGATGTGTACAAATGCTTGACTAAGTAACTGACGTGACATGATATAGATCCAAGCCATCCCGATTGAAGAATCATAGAAATAACGTGTCTTGAGGCAGTCAAAGTCATTGTCAAGGGGCAGAGCCCATCACACACACAGTAATTGCGCCATTACATGCATTCCTAAAAAACAGCTCAAGATGTATTTCATTTCGCAATATGGCTCTTATTTTGCTGAGTGCACTGCAGGTAAAGACTCGTTCAAGTGGATAGGACCGACACCGAGAGTGAGCATAACAAACCCTGAACAACTAAAGGAGGTCTTCTCCAAGATAAACGACTATCCCAGGCCAGCCTCCAATCCCCTGGTGAAGTTGCTAGCCAATGGACTCGCGAGCCATGAGGGCGAGAAATGGGCTCGGCACAGAAAGATCATCAATCCAGCATTCCATATGGAGAAGTTGAAGGTACAAGAAACAATTCCTTGGTCAAATGAATTGAACCACACACATTGATGCCTCAGGATCTCTCTTTAATTCCTTCTTTGCATTGGTCTGTTGTTCCTACAGCTTATGTTGCCCGCTATTTATTCAAGTTGCACTGAAATGGTCGATAAATGGGGCAAATTGGTATCAGAGGAGACATCGTGTGAGGTCGATGCGTGGGTCGACCTTCAAAATTTGACCCGTGAGGTGATCTCTCGAACAGCATTTGGCAGTAGCTTCGAGGAAGGCAAAAGGATCTTTGAACTCCAGGAGGCACAAGCCCGGCTTGCGATTTTAGCCCTTCGATCGGTTTACATCCCCGGCTGGAGGTAAATTCTTTCGTCATCCCCAAGCTAATTGAATCTAAATGAGCTTGTGGTTTACAATCATGCCATTCTAAAAAATCTAACTATTTGATTCAATGGATTCAATGTTTCGCAGGTTTGTGCCAACTAAGATGAACAGGAGGATGAAGAATATAGATAAGGAAGTGCAAACTCTGCTCATGGACATCATCCGCAGAAAAGAGAAAACAATAAGGGCAGGGGAAGCCGCTGGCGATGATCTGCTGGGGCTGTTGCTGGAGTCAAACATGAAGGAGAATGTCGGGATGAGCCTTCACGACGTGATCGAGGAGTGCAAGCTTTTCTACTTCGCCGGACAAGAGACCACTTCAGTCTTGCTGGTTTGGACCATGGTCTTGTTGAGCGTTCACTCGGATTGGCAAGCTCGAGCTAGGGAGGAGGTCCTCGAAACCTTCGGAAGCAGAAAACCAGACCTTAACGGGTTAAGCCACCTCAAGATTGTAAGTTCAATGCTCTTTTCCTCTTTTGTTGACCGCGGGGCTCATAATAGGTCCAATCTGAAGAGTTCTTCACGAGCAAATTTTTTTTTTTCACATGATAATTATTCTATAATTACTAGATGTGCATTTGCAATCCTTAATAGATGGAATGTTCATTTAAAAATAATGTTATCCTATGAAGATGAACACGACAATAACAGGAGCATTTTTCTTCTTACCCTTGGATTGAGCTTGGATTTCTCCTCAGGACAAGAACCCAATTTTTTAGACGATAGCCTCAAGCACTTTTTACAGGATAAATTACAATCTTTTTCATTCTCTTCGTGAATATTGATTTCAGTGTAGTAGTCCTCTGGCATCGTAATCACACATAGATGCTCCTACATACGAGTCTCTACCATGTGAATTCTTCTATGAATTTGTCACGATCAGGTCACAATGATCCTGAATGAGGTCCTGAGGCTATATCCACCGGTGACCGAGCTGGCACGGAAAGTTTCCAGGGAAACAAAACTTGGGAAGCTGATCATACCCCATGGAGTCCAGCTCTCAATGCCAACACTCCTCATTCACCATGATAAAGAACTGTGGGGCGAGGATGCTGAGAAGTTCAAGCCAGAGAGGTTTGCCAAGGGAGTGTCCAAGGCCACCATGAACCAAGCCTCCTTTTTCCCATTCGGATGGGGCCCTCGTATATGCATTGGCCAGAACTTCGCACTAATAGAGGCAAAGATGGCGCTCACCATGATACTTCAGCAATTCACATTTGAGCTCTCTACATCTTATGTGCATGCTCCTTTCAATGTCGTCACCCTCCAGCCACTGTATGGTGTTCAGGTCATCTTGCGGAAGGCAAACTAAAAGTTAAAGATCAGGGTGACATGTAGTGTAGACAAATACATGCGTAGAAATAATGAAATTATGCTCCATTTTTTCAAGTTTATGCATTGTTGTTTAAGAACAAAAATTTAGTGTTTGTAAATGTGATCAAATTGCCTCTTAACTAAGTGAACGGTTATTTTTAGTTTCATAACAACAAGATTGCTGGATGTATCTGAATCTTCCTTTCAGAAAAACCCCAGTAGAAGATAAGCTATGCCTTTTCCTGGTGTCATAACAAACCCATTTATTTCTATTCAGATACTGATCTGACCAATGACCAGTAAAGATGGCAATTTATTAGCTCCCCTTCTTCGGATGAAAAAGGTACACTGAAGGATACATAAATTGAACCCCATTTCTCCACAAATGAGAAGAAAAGACCAAAACAGCTTTATTTATGCAAGAGACCCTTCTTCAACTGCTTGGTCCAAAGCAAATAGAGCTAGTGCCGCTAGTTTCTTCGGATGAGTTTTGGAATGCTTTGCCTTTAAAATATTGGTTGAGGCAAAGAAATTTGAGTTGAATGGCATTTATTAAAAGCAAATAGTGTTTCAATGTGTAAAATATTCAAGACAAAGCAATATGCTAGACTCAACCACTGCCCATAACACCTTGTCTTAGTTCCAAGTTGTTTTCTAACCTTTGTTCACTAATAGCCAAATTAGCATCGATTCAATCACAAATGGATGTAGCATTGGATTAACTTGGCAATTCCTCTTCAAGCCCTTGTAGTATCAACCGACAAGATTTGTACGGAATTTCCTGCTCTTTTTGCCAATAAACTTTGAGGCCTATTATTAGAATGGAGTGCTATAACTACACCCCGATCTTGCTGCGCTGGTAATCCTCGGTGTGGAGTAACAACTGGGGATAGGGCAAAATCCGGCCTGTAGCTTTCCCCGTTCTCCCTTCATCGGGTGGTGCTCTGTGATATGAGAGGGCTTGGAGTCCCTAGGACTGGCTACTCCAAGAAAAAGTTAAGTCAATTAGAATCCTTGGAGTTGCAGGAAGCATAAGAAGGGGTTGAAGGATGTGCATTGAATCAAATAGATAAGCAAGCAATCCTAAACCATGAAGGGTGCTCCTATGATCTATATTTTTTATAGGCTGACAGCTCCCATCCCATAAGTCACTTGAACACTTCAACTACCATCTTATTGCCTGCACCCGCCACTAACTTTTCCATCTGTGGCCCATCTAATTAGTTCATCTATAACTGGTACTTGCTCGGTTGTGTACTCCCCATCCGCCTTGCTACTACATAGGAGGAGCTTTAACATCCGAAGCGTACTCAATCCAGTTTTATGCAAGAACGGAAGTCTCAACTCAATTGTTCATTTCATTAACAAAAAAAAAGTGATGTCATTTTAGTGTCAGTCAAATCAACCTCGATCAAATTGTACGAACTAGGCCTTATTTGGTAGAAATGAATGGATTTGGAATGGAATCGCTACTTCAAGGTTTGATTTCATTTCCTTTATTCTTGCAAAAGATGTGGAACGGCTGGTCCATGGCTCCTCTTATGGTATGGCCAATATAGCCGATCCATTCTTGGCAAAATGATTTTGAGTGTACTCTTTATTTTTGTTCTCGTACATTCCCCATTTTAAGGACATTTTAAACAATTCCCATTTTAAAATTATCTAAGCACAAGAAAAAGTATTGTCATATTCTTTTCAACTTATTTTATCATACAAATACAAATGGCGATGTGTATTTCATTCTGTTTCTCATTTCATTTCCTTTCATTCCTCCTTTCATTTCATTTTCCTCTCATTCTGTCATGCCTCAACCCTTGAGCTTGACAACCCCAATTCACTTGTGGTTAGAAACATGCGATGTCCTAGATTCTATCGCCGATTAGTTCATTTTATTTTATCATTAAGCACATGCGGAAACAAAACCAGACACATCCAACCAACAACAAATAGGGATAGCAAAAAGATGCAATAGTAAAGCAATAGCAGCACTTCTTTTATTTGTTTGCAAGGTTAGTATGGGGAAACAGTATATATACAAGCCTTACTTCAGGTGACGTTCCAAGGCCAACACAAAAAAAGACAAGGCTTAGCTAACCTGTCATAACCAAAAGGACGGGAGGGTCAGTCAAAAAGAGATTAGGCTACAGATGCCTAATCACTGGCCTTAGAAAGGTTAGACTCACTCAATTGACGAGGGGTCCATCATCGTGCCATTAGGGGGATCGAGGTCCATCGAATCCCACACCTCGTCGCCTAGCCCCTCGTGTGGTGTAGGCCCATTGTAACCTCTTAGGGGACCGTACCTCATGTCCCCCTACCTGATGTACCACTCCTTGAAGACGCGTGGCACGTAATGGTCTCTTGCTCCCTCATCGACCTGGATGGTCGTGACGTGCTGCTCATATATAAAATTGTGACCCGAGACAAGTTGCGTGGTAATAGAGGTACTCATGTCGATCGCGACACCGAACCTCACCGAGAAAGGCGTCATACTAAGGTCCTAAAAATGTTAACTATGATGGGGTGAGATAAACTCAGTAAGTCAAAATCCTAAGCCTTGGTTAGGAATTCCGCTCGCCTCAAGTGCAGTCTAATCATGCAACCTAATATCGATGGCGGATCAATTGAAAAGCGATCTCTACTTTGCCTAATCTAATAACATACTAGAAAACATAGCCATGATACAATTCAACAGCCATAAGATACAAACACAGACGATCTTACATTGCCCTTGGCACATGTACCCTGCAAAGATAATACAATTCAAACCATAACAGTTTCAACAATCATTTTACATAATCTGAACACTCAATGAATTTTTTCATGCCTCAATACTCACACGTGCTCCGATTATTACGACTCCCTAAGCCACGGCATAACCTTATGGTTAGCGGTCTACTAGTCCAAAACCAAGCATCGTTCTCTCCTGTGGGCACGGCTATGTCATGGGTCTCCCCTCAGACAGCATTCTCGAAGGAGCATTGGTTCGGCCTCTACTGCGACTCAGCAACTGACCACTATCAAGCATCTGACCGAAATTGGGCGATCAAAAGGCCACAGCACAACCCCAAGGTTGGCAGTCTTCCGACAACGCCGGGTATCCTCTTAATGTGACCATGTAGCACAACCATCAACCATTTTATTATTTCTTTTCTCTATCGCCAATGCAATCATGGTTCGTATTCATGCAACATGCTATTGCTGTTAACACACATATAAATGCAATGTAACAATAATCAATGGTCACATGAACTTGTATAATTCAATAGTTCAAAATACAAAACAACATTTCAAGTCATAATGTACCAATCAGTCCCTACCAATTGACGTCACGATACTTGCATGCCTTTCCAAAATAACCATCACCCTCGACTATTCCTATAACAGTCGTCACTTAACAAGAAACTCATTCACAATCGACACTTCGATAATTAGTCACATGCCTCTTTCAATTATCGATAATCAAACACGTACCCCAACAATTAACTGTACCCAACCACGTGTCTCAATATTCAATAGTAAATAGTCACATGCCTCGCTAACTAACGATAATCAATTATTCCCATAAATAATCGATCGTCACAAAATCAGTATAAACTAGGATTCTATCCAAAAATACTCATTTATAAGGTATATAATATTATAGTCCATTATTCCGATAAATAATGTAACTCCCATAAAAAACTTACAATTATTTACCAATCCCATAAATAATTATCCAACCAAAATAATTCCATTTCATAAAACCCTTCTTTAATAACTCAAAATCACTTGACTATATAGTATATAAATATCATTAACTCTAGAAAAATAAGCCATAGTTAATTTCTTACAAAAATTACTCAATTTAATAAATTTCCATAAAATAATCATAATTAATTATTTCTGCCAAAAAAAATTAATTATCCACAAATAGTCAATAATTCGAAATTAATAAATAATATAATTAATTAATTAATTTCCACAAAAATAATATAATATTTCCATAAATAAATAATTTCCATAAATAATGTAATTATAATTAATTATTCCCATAAATAAGTAATCATAATTAAATAAGACTAAACCTTCATTAGCCAAATTAATCAACCATAAGCAAGCTTAGTAACATACTATAATGTTAATTAATCAACAACAAAGCACAATTAAGCCACAATTAGCTTATCATAAACTTATTTAAGCATAATCAAGGAACATAAACCATACTTCAACCATAAAAAACCTTCATTAACCACTAATCACACTTAAAATAATTAAACTACTCCTAAAGCAAGATTAACTCCTAACTAAGGGATCAGGAAATCAACTTACGGACTCTAAGATTCCGACGACATTAGAGCAATGGCAAGGGCGATGACTACGCGGGATTGGCTCAAGGACAGTGATGAACGATGGATAGCAGCTATTTTCCGATGAAACAGCGTCGGTGGCTGTTTTCCTGTGGAAAGCAGCAACCGTGGCTTTGGGGCTTGGATGGATGGCCGGCGGTGATAGGTGGCGACCGGCGGGTGGTGGTTGGACCTCGGATGGCAGTAGCTGCACGCCTAATGATGGCAGCAGCTCTGGCGAACAGCAATAGGGATGGCGGCAACAATGAATAGCAAGGGGCTAGTGAAACTAGGGAAGAAATGAGGGAAAAAGACAAAGAAACGAGAGAGAGTGAGCTAAGGAGAGAGAGAGGCAATTGCTAGGGGGAGAGAGGAGAGAGAATGAGTTAGCAAGCTTGTCCAAGAAGCAAGCCAACTTGCTCAATAAGGATTGATGTTAACCAAGCAAAAACAAAGCAAGGGGAACCACACAAAGCTAAGCTTCTAGAAGAGAAGGCCCATAGGCTGAGGAGAAGGGAGAAATGGGCCAGCTTGGGTTCACCTTGGGCTATCCTTGATGGGCACAAGGCCCATTAGGCCTCTGGTCTTGGGCTGGACCACTTGCGGGCCCAAATTCTCGGTCTAATTTTTTCTTTTTTAACAGTTTATAACTCACCAGAAAACTCGGGAATAAATGTAGTGACGTCCAAATATTTAGTCATGAAGTTCCTGAAAAGTTGATACCCAAAATCGGATTAAGATTCGGGATTAAAGTGAATCAATTGCGCCTATAGTACAATTTGGATTATTGGACGCTCTTTTAGGGTTTTCCTCACATTTGACCTGTGATCGATAGCTTTTCAATCCACAATTAAGCAAATTCTCAAACTAGAGATGACCCTTGGTTGTCACGTAATCCCGAGAGTTCAATTGATAATCCTGAGTACAAGATAAAAAAGAATTGGTTTAACGTCATTCATAGCTCGTATCGAAGTCGTGTGGAATCACCTGCAATTTGGCTTCATAGTTTTGCCGAATTGATTTATTTCCGTTTGCTAATGGTCTGGTACAGGATGGTATTGTTCCCCCTTAGATCCTTATGGTCGAACGATTCGTTCCTGATTGAAACTGCTGGTCGTACGTGTATCTTTATCCCTAATGACGTTTATGAAAAGTTTGTTATCTCACGAATGATCAGTTCAGAGTATTTGTACTAACAGGGCATTGGTCAATATCACCATTTTATATAATTCCAAAATAGGGTCGAAATTCAGGACGTCACACATTCTATCCCATCAATTATAGGATACGATGTGATGTGAATGTGGATTTTTTTAAAGAAAAAAAAAAGGAAAATTTGAACTTATAGATATTATTGCTACATGAAACTTCATCGAGAATTTATGGTCTTGTGGATGGTCAAGTGTGTTGGCTAGGTCCGCCTCTATGGGGCCCAGCTAACGTTAAATAAAAAAAGTCAAAAAGCAAAAGGAAGAAAGAAAGGGCTCACTAGTGGACCCAAGATAGAGAAAGCACTGAGAAGAATCAATGGAGAGCAAAGTAGAAGAGAGCTGCGACTTTGTGGTCCTGATTTGAAGGCCAAATGTCATCGGAATTGGCTCAAATTTCAATATGTTATTTGTAAGACCAAGGATTATAAGTTAATTGGTTTCTTTTGTTGAGGACCTTCTCCAACTCTTCTCTCATTTTCTCTAATCTTGATTAGGGTTCTTGCTCTATTTGTGTTAATCCACCTTCGTGGTAATGGAAATAAGATTGCATTATTGACATTGAGTTTCTAGTGTGTGATTGGAGAAGAACTTTTGTGTATCTTATTATCCTTAGTGATCATAAATTTTTATGTTGTCCGTGATTTTTCTCACATCAGGTTTTCCATGTAAAATCTCAGTGTTGTTATTGCCTTTGTCTCTTTAATATTTTGGCATTATATTTACTTATTTTGAGGTTACATTACCAAAAATATTTCTATGTTGCAAGTGTTAAGACAATTTTGATCAGTTTAGTTTTTGGGAAGATATTGATTCTCAATTGGGTTAATTCTTGGTGAGTTGTTGCTCAGTTCTTCCCAACAAGTTGGTATTAGAGCCAAAGTTGAGTAGTTAAATTTTTTTTTTTTTTTGATTGTTAGAGTAGTTAAACTGAATGGAGGATAAAGTGCCACAATGTTTAACTTAAATGCCTTGAATCACTCCATTGGAAAGTCTAAGATGGAAGACATGTTATATTGTAAAGACTGCACATTGATGAGGCTAAAGGAGACAAGGAAGACAAAGAATGAGAGCAAATGAATAAAAAACGATTGGGTTTATTTGACAATGACTTGACGATAGTGTTTTTCATCATGTTGCGCAAGAACAAAAGTGGATATTTTGTGGAAGAAATTACAAAATCTCTATGAGAGGAAATGGCATGTCGAAACACTTCAATAAATTTCAAGATTTGGTAAATTAGTTGACAAATCTTGAGATTGACTTTGGTGATGAATTGCAATCATATCTATTGAACAATTCTACTCATTTTGGTGTGCTTTCATGAGCATGGTTAGGGAATGCCTATTCAATGAAGAAATCAAGAGAAAATGCTTGAATTATGCTTCTAAATGAAAAGCTCTTGTTGAAACAGGATAAGAAGTTAATCAAGAAAGTTTTAGAGTATGATAACAAAGGCAAGCTAATAAGAGGGTTGAAATCAAAGCCAAGGAAGAGTGTGAAGTGTTATAATTGTGAAAAAATAGAACATCAAGCTAAAGAATGCTGGCTACTAAAGAGAGATATATTCCATAATGGAAATGGGGATTGAAAGAAAGAAGAGAAACAGGTTACAATAACAATCGTATCTAATGGTGATATGGTGTTCATATATGACAATGGTTGTGTGAATCTTACATGTTTAGATTCTAGTTGGGTTGTTAATTCTACAATTTTATTTTATGTTGCCTTATGATGTGGCTACTTTACGTCTTATTGCAATGGTGATTTTGGTTGTGCTAGGATGAGAAATAGAGGTGCTTCCAAGGTTATTAGATGAGAGATATTTATTTGGAGACTGATATTTGATATAATTTCCTTATGAAAAATATGAGACATGTTTTGGACATTTGACTTCATCAGATCTCCCTAAGTGTCTTAGATGATGATGATTACTATAATTCCTTCTGTGATGATAAATAAAAATTGACTAAAGGTTTTATGACAGTGGTTAAGGGCAAAAAGGTATGCACTCTCTACACTAAGCTAAGTTGATTAGGGAAGAGGTTAATGCAATGGAAGACTCCGTAGTTGACCTATGGCATATGAGACTTGGTCATCTCAGCAAGAATGAACTTGAAACTCTTGTTAGAAAATTACAAAAGAGAAATCTGGTGAAATGTTCTCATTGCCAAATAGGTAAGTAGCATAGATTCTCAATTCATAATTCATCTTCATCCATGAAATCAAATATACTTAATTTAGTTTACACTAATGTTTGCTGCATGCATACTAAAACACTTGGTGATGCATTATACTTTGTAACAATTACTGATGACTACTCTAAAAATGTATGGATTGTTGCTTTGAAATCTAAATACTAGGTGCTTACTGCTTTCAAATAATTTCATATCAAAATAGAAAATCAAGAAGAAATTTAAATGTGTTTGAGCTGACAACAATGGTGAATATAGAGACTTTTATGAACATCATTGCAGATATTATTATATCAAGCTTGAGAAGACTATTGTGAGAACACCACAATAGAATTGAGTAGTGTAAAGAATGAACCAGACAATTAATAGTAGAATTTAGTGTATGCTCTTTTATGTGAGGTTGCTTAAATATTGGGATGAAGCAATGTGAACAACAATGGATTTGATAAACCTTTCTCTACCGGTTCCTCTTTAGGGGATGTTTTGCAAAGAGTTTAAAGTGAGAAATATGTTTCATACAGTCATTTGAAAGTGTTCAGCTGCTAGACATTCATACATGTTCCTAGAGATGAAAGAGCCAAGCTTGATGACAAGTCTAAGCAATGTATTTTTTCGGTTGTGGACATGAAGAGTTTGGCTATAAATTATGGGATTTGACTGCAAAGAAAGTCATTAGAAGCTGAGATGTGGCGTTTTTTGCACATCAAATCATTGAATACATCAACAAGCTAAGGATACCAAATAATGTAACTCATCACTCAGTTAGTTTCCACCCAAATCGTCCTACCGTATTGAGTGGATATCATAGAAGAGAAGTACATGAAAATCATAGAAATCATGAGAATGGTGAATCCTCACATAATATTGATTCTTTAGTTGAAATGGGTAAAATAATTAAGCCAAAACAATCAATTAAGTAAGAACAAGTTGTTGAGTAAGAAAAAATGGTCTTACTTTAAATTAGAAGATCTGTAGGAGAACATAGATATTGGTCGCATGAGCATGTGTTACTCATTAATGCAGGAGAGCTAGAAACTTATGAAGAGATTATGTCATGTGACCAAAAGAATGAGTAGCATAAAGCAATGCAATAAAATCTCAAATTCTTGAATAAGAGCAACATTTGAATCGGGGGAAGTTGCCTAAGGGCAAGAGAATGCTAAAAAAATAAGTGGTTGTACGAGTTAAAGGTGGAAGAAAGCAATTGATAATCATGATATGAGGCTAGGCTTGTGTGAATAGCTTTCATCAGAAGAAAGAAATTGATTCCGAGGAGATTTTTTCAATAAATTATAAAAATACATTCTTCTTAAGTTGTTCTTGGGTTGGCCACCGTCTTAGATTTAAAAATTAAACAACTTGATGTAAAGACAATCTTTTTTCATGAAGACTTAGAAGAAAAAATATATGTAGAGCAACTGAGGTTTTTAAATATCTTGTATGTAGGTTAAGAAAAAGCTCATATGGTCTCAAGCAAGCACCGAGGTAGTGGTAAATGAAATTTGGACGTGCAGAACTCTAGAGTGCCAAAACTTAGCATAGGGGGACACCAAAATGCCAAAAGTTTTAAAAGATACACTTAAGTACTAAAATCAGAGCAAAAAGAATTAGCTAAGAGCCGATGGCGAAAAATCTACCCGAAATGCACACGTGCCATTTTCTAGCAACTTTATTTACCGATAGGGTAATTTTATTCAAAACAAATATCCATGTGAAAATTTTAAAATAAAATTATCCGCGTGGAAAAAAAATGGCATATTAAAAAAAGCCCTCAAAAATCGATTTTATGTAAAAAAAAGAGATGAGGGTGAGGGATCAAGTGAGAATTGTGCAGCCTTTTCCACCACCGTCGCTGCCCCACCATCACTGAGAAGGGATGACGACGGTGGGGCGAGGATCGATCGGGGTCGCTGGGCCCTAGTTAGTGGCCAGCGACCCTGGCCGATCGATGGCAAGGGCTTGCGGGCACTTGCTTAGATTTGGAGCTAGGGTCGCAACCCTCCCCCAGATTTAGTGATGGTAGGGCGATGGTGGCAGCAACGAGGGCTGCACAACTCTCGCTCGACCATCTCCCCCTTCCTCTTTTTTTTTTTTTTTTAATTAATTAATTAATTTTATATTAACATATTTTTAAAGTTTTTTTATATTATTTAATTAATATATTTTTTAAATGCCACCTTAGCACCAAAACAATGTGGTTTTGGCTGAGGTTTTGCCGAGTCAACTTTCAGCAAGCCACGTAAGTGAGTTATATTGTTAAAATAAGCCATATTAGATTTTCGACAGCCTTTATTGGAGTTAGTACTTAAGTGATCAATTTTCAGAAAAAGTGCCACTTAATATACATTTCATAACTTTTGGCACTTAAGTATCCTCCCGTGCCAAGTTTTGGCACTTGGACTATTCTTTCCCTAAAATTTGAATCATTCATGGAAGACCATGGATATGATAATATAAACTCTAATTTTCATGTCTTTATGAAAAGATTTTCAGATAATGATTTATTTTATTTAATTTTCCTACTCTATGTAGATGATATGTTGATAGTTGGGTATGATGTTAAGAAAATTAAGGGCTTAAAAAATGAGTTGAGTAAAAAATTTGCAATGAAGGATTTAGGATCAGTTAAGCAAATCATTGACATGAGAATTGCTCGTCACAGGAAGAATAGGAAACTTTTGCTATCTTAAGAAAAGTACATTGAAAATGTGTTAAAAAGATTCAACATGAGTACAATGTTAAACATATAAGTACCCCACTTGCCGACCATTTCAAGTTGAGTAGTAAAAAATATCCTACAAGTGAGAAAGAGAAGAAAGAGGTGATGAGAAGCATCAGTTGTGGGTAGCTTGATGTGCGTTATGGTTTATAAAAGATGAAATATTGCTCATGCAGTTGATGTTGTGAGCAAGTTTCTCTCAGATCCAGGTAAAAAGCATTGGACTGCTGTTAAATGAATTTTGAGGTATCTTAGAGGCACTTTCAGATTATGCTTTTGTTAAGAAAATAGAAAGTTTGAGTTAAGTGGCTATTTAGATGTAGATTATACTAGTGACATTGACTCTCAAAAGTTCACATGAGGTCACATGATGACTTTTGTACGGAAAACTTCGTGGCAATCAAAATTACAAAAATTTGTTGTTTTGTCTACGATTGAAGTAGAGTATATCTGTAACATCTTGAAATTCGAGCCCTTTGAAGGATGAATGAACGTTAATTTCGCCAGTGCATTGTTGGTGGATCTCACTCGAAATTGATCACTCCTGAGATATTGACCTTGAGGGGAAAGGCTAATGAGAACAGCACTCGTGCGACTAAAAAACTTGACCTGGGAAAATGACTCGACCGTGAGACTTGTGTAAGGACGATCCTGTAGATATGCAGGCCGATTTCAGGGACAACTAGAAGTCGATTCGCAGATAGAAATAATGGGACGATAGGTGATTCTGTCTACTGTTATCGAACCCGCGAACAGCCCTATGTCGATCCTTGATAATCGTGTAGTTTGAAATAAGAATTGATCCTTCGTAATTTCATGCAGTCAAGGACGTCCATGTGTCGAGAAGTCTTGACCATGAATTGGCACGAGTCGGTTATGTGTGAGTCCTCGAAGCCACCTGTTAGTCTAAGTAGTACCAAAATGGCATTTGGAAAAAATTGACAAGGCATGAGAATCCAAGATTGGACTTCGAATTTTCTGAAACATCCGGGACGGACTTTCGGACGATGCTTCCTCGACAGTCGACGATGTCGGTTGAGCCGAGTTTTTGAGAAAGGGATTTTGGACCGAGAAACCGAGCCCATGAGGACGTGGGCCGGGCAAGAACAGTGAGGGCCTCATGCCCAAGGTGGGACGGTCATCGTGGAAGACCGGGACAAACAAACAAGTCCGTTGGACTCAACCGACCCCTCACCCTTCCTAACTTGAGCCAATTCGAGCCCAACAAATTCCCCAGCCCGTTCCTACCCATTTCCCAGCCCGTTTCCTAGGCCCACCTTTCATTTTTAGCCCAAGGGTAGTTTGGGAATTGTGCAAGGTGGAAATGACTATTTTGCCCCTAGATATTATTGGGAAGAGACAAAAGGAAGAGAGAGAAGATGAGATCATGTGCTTGGGAAATTAGAGCAGCTATTAATGGCATTGATGAAGGATTTTGAGCTGTTGAATACCCCTCTCTCACTCAACTTGATCTCTCAAAAATCGCAGCCCTTCTTCCCCTTGCTTCTCCTTCCATTTCTTTAGTTTCTGCTTCTGACCTCTCATCGAATTTTGAGTTGTTCATTGCCTTCCTGGTGGAATCTCGGGCCGAGCCACCTATCAAACTGTTCAGCACAGGAAATTCGTACCATCTGCGTTGGCCGATTGCCGGAACCAATCGCCGGCCGTCTCATACGGCGGCCTGAAGTCGGCGGTCCTCCGTCGGTCACTTTAGCGTGCCTCTTGCGCAGCTTCGCTTTTTCCTCCGTTTCTCTCCATTTTTGGCCTACCCACTACCCACACCAACCACACACAACTCCCCCTTGACCCCCTGGAACCACCAGCCACCAGCCACCAGCTCGCCGGAGCTCCGACCAGCTTGTTTTTGCTTCGACCAGCAGCCTGCTCCAACTGCAGTGCTGTCTTTTGGAGTTTGGGGTTTGAACAGAGGTTGCTGCTATGATTTCTGCCCCAGGACCGCCTTGGAGTGTCGTGGGAAAGGTCCCTGGGTATCGGGTTCATCGCCGTCACCTCGTCCGCATCTCCGGCCTGCTTAACGGGTGAGTTTAGCTCCTAAACCCTATTTAGTGCCTAAACTTGCTTAGGGTTGGGTTAATTAGTGCTAAGGGCTGATTAGGGTGTTTAATTAAGTGTATTAGCCCTAAGATAGGTGGTTAGATAAATGGTTAAGATTAGCTTAGCTTAATCTTGCTTATTTATACTTAATTGTGCTTAATTAGGCTTAATTGTGTGTTATGTGCTAATTAAGCATGTTTTGCCTTAATTGCTTGATTAATTGGATTAATTGTTTTGATTAATGATTTAATTAATTAGTTAATTATTTTAATTTCGAAATTTATTTATTTATTTGTTTTAATTTCGGAATTTAATTATTTAATTATTAAACTCTGAAATTTCACTATTCATGGCACTATTCATTCGGAAGCTAAAAATGTGTATAATTTCATGTGCCTTGATCATATGAAGTGAATTGAATGTGGCATTGTATGAATATCCGCTTGAATCATGTGATTTTCACAAAAAGGGGAAAAATGGTTTGTCCAAGGGACACCGAAAATGGACCGCTTTTATGAGAAATGATTTGAAGTTTTATATGCAAGCCTGTGCGCATTGGCTAATGCTCTAAGATAATAAGTGGATTGTAACGGTATGCTTGTATGATCGCTAAACTGAACTCGCCGTCTTGGGAGAGTATTCCTTGACATTTTTTTGGGCATGCGGTCTTGGGAGAGTATCCCTTGACGTTCTTTGGGTATGTCGTCTCGAGAGAGTATCCCTTGACATTTTGTGGGCATGCCGTCTCGAGAGAGTATCTCTTGACATTCTTTTGGGTATGCCGTCTTGGGAGAGTATCCCTTTACGTCTTTTGGGCACGGAAGGGCACGGTTGCGCCTTTGCGGAGGAAGGGCATCGTAACGCCGTTGCGCCTCGGTTGTAGCCCTGTGGGGCAGTAATAATCGGAACACATGTGGATGCAAGAGTGCATGAGAAAACATGGCATCATTGGTTCCGATTATGCATGAGATGATCACATCATTTATGGCACGCACGCATAAATTGATAACGTGCAGGGTGTGGCAATGGCCAGGTGAGATCGCTTGTGACGCGACTTGCATGTGATTGATGAACTGCATCATTTAACAGCCATGTGCATTGCGTGTATTGTGCTTACTTATAACATGCAGGGTATGGCATATCGAGTAAGGTTGCATGCGAACCGACTATGTGATTGTCGGTTGCATTGATTATATTGCGTGAGGTTTAACGTGCAGGGTATGGCATACTGTGTAAGGTTGCATGCGAACCGATTATTAAGTGTTGGTTGACCTTGGCTGTTGTGGCTTGTTTGGTCTTGGTTGTTTGTGGTTGAGTTGAGTGAGGGGTGGTTTTGGAGAGATACCCCGGGTTGAGTTGGTGTACTAACCGGGGCTTAGGGGAAGAACTCACTGAGATTTTATCTTAACCCGTCGTGGTTAACCTTTTTCAGGCCTTTAGAATGGCGCACCCGCAGTGGATAATCCTGCCCTCGCTCCTCCAGTGATCG
Organism: Corymbia calophylla; assembly: GCA_014182845.1. NCBI lineage: Eukaryota > Viridiplantae > Streptophyta > Magnoliopsida > Myrtales > Myrtaceae > Corymbia > Corymbia calophylla. Next base: position 5,161,887 of record CM024698.1, on the reverse strand, counting down.
ACCCGACGGAGCCTAAATCCGATGGGTCCCGGTGATGGTGGTGCTGAACCCGAGAGTTCATTGTATATAGCTGGATTAGCCTAGCCTAGTTTCCTTTTTGGTCTGGCTTAGAGGATGGATCAGCCCCTTTTGTCGGGCTTGTATTCAGAAACGATCATTCGTTGGTTAATCTAGTAAATTGTATAAATGAGTAGTTGATGTTTCTGCTGTTCATCCCTTTATCCTTGTTTGATTGTGTGATTGTCTGTTTGGACTGGGGATGGTTCGTCTTCCGCTTGCGCTTAATGAAAGATTAAAATGAATGGTCATCGACGAGTCTTGGGACGTCGCTTTCAATTGACCATGGTAAAGGGTTGTCGTGTGCTCAGGGTTCGGGGTGTGACAATATCACTACTAGTAAATGAGGTAAAGAACTCTTGTAAATGCATAAGTTTCTAAGAGAGTTAAATTTTAAGTAAGAAAAGTTTATTTTGTACTGTGATGGCATGAGTGCTATCCACCATAATAAAAATCCGGCATTCCATTCAAAATTGAAGTATGTTGATGTGAAATATTATTGGATCCAAGAGAAATTAGAAGAGAAGTTCTTCCTATTTGAAAGAATCCACACCAACTACAATGGATCTAACATGATGATCAAAATTTTGCCCATAGTGAAACTTGACTCTTATAGAAACAAAGTGGTGTATGATAGAACTTCCACATGTGACAAAGGGGGAGATCTATTGGCCAGATCTGACTTTACGAGGCCTAGCTAACATTAAATAAATAAAAAAAAGCAAGAAAAAATAAAGAAAGGCCTCACTAGGGGTGGGGTGGGGTGGGGTGGGGTGGGGAGGGGGGGACACTAGTGGAGAATAAACCAAAAGAGGGCTGCAACTTTACGGTTTCAATTTGAAGGCTAAACATTATCAAAATTTGCTCAAATTCCAATATGTTGTCTGTGATACCAAGGTTATGATTGATGGATTTCGTTTATTGGAAACCTTCTCCAAGTCGTTTCTCATTTTTTCCAATCTCAATTAGGATTCTCACTCCCTTCGTGTTAATTCACTTTCGTGGTTATGGAAATATTGTTGTCTTAGTTAAGCTTCTAAAGTGTGACTAGAGAAAAACTTTTATATATTCTGTTATTATTGGTGATTCATGAAAACTTTGGGCAGTCTATAATTTTTCCAGCATTAATTTTTCCACGTAAAATCTTGATATTTTTGTTGCCCTAGTCTTTTTAATATTCTAACGTTTTATATACTCAACTTGAGGTTGTATCATTGGAATATATGACAAAATGTTGTTGGAGTTAAATTGATTTTGGTCAGTTTAATTTTGGGGAAAGCATTAATCTTAAATTGAGTTATTTCTTAAAGAATTGTTGCTATTCTTCTCAACAAAGTGTGCATCATTCGTAGAGAGTATTATTGGAATGTCGTCACCGTGGATGCAATATGAGGGAGTCATATCTATTTTGCCATCGAAGAATCAAGAGTACCTTGCTCACCAAGCAATAGCAATCAACGCCAATCGACAAGACATTCTTCTGAAGACAAACATCAGGTGATTGAGTTGTCGTCAAACTACTTTTAACATTAGGCTTGTGGGCTGAAGCTGAATCATTTTTACCCAAATGCTAGCACGTGCACTCCTGTAGATATCCGATGTTGCACGATCTTTTCTTTTCTCTGAACTGTCTTAAACGTACGTGATGACGTTTTGCAGCGGGCATTTGTCAGTGTTCTAGATTTTGACTCGATGCGACCTCTCTTGGCCGCCGCAATGACAGCCGTAAAAATTGTGGTACGTTGATGTGTAACACAATTTTGGTAAGGCTGGCTACGAAAATTAAATCCAAATCTACATAAAAGGGGAAGGGAGTCCTATGGAGTTCTCTTTGCAATAAATGTGTTTTGAATCGAAGACACAAGTTTGCTTGGAGGTCAAGTTCTTGATTTCTTCTTTGACCTTCAATTACGTGGCACGTGATTAGGCATCTGAGCACACATCGAAAAGGGGAAAAGGAGAAAAGAAAAGCAATTAATAATGAACACTTGGAGTCAAATTTCTCGTAAATTTTTTCAAATGCTTTTGGGGTAAGGATTTTACCATCTATAATACAAAAAGGTCATCGAGGGTCATGTTGAGGTTGGATGATCTTCATATGAGAATAATTTACAATTTATGATGAATGGATTTTTTCAACATTTATTGATGAATTCTATTAGAGATAATTAGGATAATTCTTTAGGGTAATTTTCATATAATAGAGATAATTAGAATATATATGTTAGTTTTCTATATCTCTCAAGTTCGTGCAATGTCTTTTATAATTATGCATATCTTTATTGATATTTGTTATCTCTAATAATCTCTTATAAACTCTATAAATTGGCTAATGTATTTTATTATGATATATTGCATTATACAAAATGTTCATCAACTCTTTTTTCTATTTTATATCTCACTTGATATTAGAGCTAGTAGATCCTTAAGTACACTAGGTGCCCGGCAATATTGCAATATTTTCTATGATTGTGCATATCTTGATGGATAAGCCTATAAATTGGCTGATGTACTATATTATAATATATTGAATTATATAGAATATTCACCAATTCTCAATTTTACTTTATATTTCACTAATTCCTTGAAAGTCGAATATGTAGATAAATTCAGAAAGACATATGGGCACTGGACAACATTGACCGGCAACATATTCAACAAGATCCGAGTCATATTCAATGCGGAAACATTCCATGTCAAAGGCCATATGGGGAGATGCAACATGGAAAAGGGCAATTCGGCAACTTCAAAGAGTACCCTAGAAATCGACGAGGACGAATCGGACGGAAAGAACCATGAAATTACACAAACTTCTGGAAGGAATCTCACCTTGTCTAGTGATTTGCTCCCACGGCAATCTATTTGGACTAATAATAAAAAATAAATAAAAAAACTCGTCTCCAATGGCATGAGATTTCCTTAGAATATGTATAATATAGTAACTTATTTCCAATAATAAGATAACATTAATTAAGAAAGTTCAGTAAATATCATGCTAAAACGCTTAAAGAAAAGCTCATCTTTATGTGTTTGCAAAACCAAGGTAAACCAATGTAATCGATGCGCATGAACAAGGAACTCACATGTACAACAACGACTTCACGCCTTATCTTCGCCGGTGTCCCTAGAATGAGCCAAAAGTTGCATCCAAAGAGCGAACAAAAGCTAGAAAACAATCGAAACGAAAACATCTTTCTTTATTCACAACCGTTCAAGTCGATGTTATATGTACATTAGGAGATGAGAACTGTTGATAATCAGACATTATTGCAAAATTATACATTAGCTACAAGTATTTCGAATTTGATACAACACTTGTTAATGGCAATTTGCACCATCACAATTGACAAAAATTAAACCCAAGTTTTTCTATTCTACAATAAAATGTCTAGCCAGCAAAAGAGAGATTACATCGGTTTTGAGAATTATTCATCGTACATGTGGTAAATCGAATACTCTACTTCAGATCTTATGGGATCTACGTGAGATGCATCATTTTCAATAATTTATATTTGATTCAATACGTGTGCTATACTCATCCTCACATTTTGAGTGGTGAACAGTTTTTTCTTCTCTTTTTCTCTTTTTCTTTCATTTTTTATTCCAATCGGGTCACGGTCAAGAAGCTGCTTGGCCAACACACAAATGGCTTTGTATGGGCTATGGCTATATATAAACGACACCACACAATCGCCCTTGCCCAACATCATCAAACCATCGAGTCTCTCTCTCGCGCGCGCACAAACCCACATACAGACAAATAGATAAACACACAGAAGAAGAACAGATGGAGGTATCAATGCAGTCAATTGCGCTAGCGACGGTTCTGGCCGTCCTGACCACATGGGCATGGAGGGTGATGAACTGGGTGTGGCTGAAGCCGAAGAGCCTCGAGAGGCTCCTGAGACAACAAGGGCTCTCCGGCAAACCCTACACCTTCCTGTTCGGCGACCTCAAGGAGAACTCACGTTTGCTCACGGAAGCCAAGTCCAAGCCCATCGCCGTGTCTAATGACATCAAGCCTCGTCTCTTGCCTTTTTTGCATCAATCCTCCCAAACCTATGGTATGCACATCTTCGTAGTACCGCTCTGTGTGGCACTTATATTTTCCTATTCATTAACACTCACTTGGTTTCGTCCTTTGGTCGATGCTGTTTCTGATGGAGTTTCAGAGAATTTGATTTTCCTGTCCTTTCTACTAGAATTTCATGCTTGCCCGTTTTGAATATTGGCAACCAAAGATGTTAATACATCTCAAGTCCTTTAAATAATTGCTTACTTTGATATGCACACAATAGCTACATCTTACCATACAAAGGCAAATATTAAAAAACTTGCCTGTGACTATGTCATTTAACATTTAAACTTTTACCCGGTCATTTACAAAGATATTTTAATATAGATAGACGGATCGAATAATTGATATGTACAAAGGCTCGATTACGTGACTGCGTGACATAATGTAAAAATCCAAGTCATCCCGATTGAACAATCATGGAAGTAACGTGTTATGAGGCAGTCAAAGTCATTGTCAAAGGGCAGAGACTAGTTCCAAGTCAAGCCCATCCCGTACACAGTAATTTCGTTGCCACAAACACGCATACAGAAGCACAACACAGCATGGATTTCTAGGGTTAATTATAAAAAAATCCTAAACATAATATAAGGATATTAATTTAGTCCAGACCTTTTGATAATTAGTGAATGCAGTCATTTTAATCAATTTTGGCAAAAATTTGTGAATGTGCATGCCAGTTATCCGATATGGAGTGTCCTGCGCTAACATGAGTGACTCTTACAATTTTTAACAATGTTTTCTAAAATTTTATTCTTTTTTCATTTTCTCTCTTTTTTTAAATTTTTTTATTGTGGCAACGCCTTGCCAACCCTAGATGAAGGCCTATAGGCCCTCACTTAGGGCCAGCGACCTCTGTTGGTCACCACCAAGGCCTCGGATTAGTGAAGGGAAATAAAAAAAGGAACAAAGAAAATGGAAAGAAAAGAAAGGGAAAAAGAGGAAAAAATCAGAAAAATTACAAATTACAAATATTATTAATATCAATGCCAACCATGCCACATAAGATGGTTTAAAATAGTTGACTTTAGTGCTATTCATGGTAATTATTTTAACCATCTTTTCCTCTTGCGATATAAATTAAATTGCACATTTACATGCACTCCTAAGAAAACAGCTGAAAATTTATTTCATTCGGCGCTGTGGCTCTTATTTTGCTGAGTGCATTATAGGTAAAGACTCATTCATGTGGATAGGACCCACACCAAGAGTGCGCATAACGGACCCCGAACAACTAAAGGAGATCTTCTCCAAGATAAACGACTATCCCAGACCAGCCTCCAATCCCCTGGTGAAGTTGCTCACCGATGGGCTTGCGAGCCACGAGGGCGAGAAATGGGTACGGCACAGAAAGATCCTCAATCCAGCATTCCATATGGAGAAGTTGAAGGTACACGAAAATATTCCCTGGTCAAATGAATTGAACCACACACATTGATGCCTCAGGATTTTTCTTTTAATTCCTTGTTTGCATTGGCCTGTTGTTCATGCAGCTTATGTTGCCTGCTTTTTATTCAAGTTGCACTGGAATGGTCGATAGATGGGAAAATTTGGTATCGGAGCAGAGATTGAGTGAGGTGGACGCGTGGGTCGATCTTCAAAATTTGACCCGTGAGGTGATCTCTCGAACAGCGTTTGGCAGTAGCTTTGAAGAAGGCAAAAGGATCTTTGAACTCCAGGAGGAACAAGCGCGGCTCGTGATTATAGCCCTTCAATCGGTCTACATTCCCGGCTGGCAGTAAAATCTTTCATCATCCCTAAGCTAATTGCATCTAAATGAGCTTCTGGCTTACAATCATGACATTCATAAAAATCCAACTATTTGATTCAATGCTTCGCAGGTTTGTGCCAACTAAAATGAACAGGAGGATGAAGAGCATAGATAAGGAAGTGCAGGCTCTGCTCATGGACATCATCCGCAGAAGAGAGAAAGCAATAAGGGCAGGGGAAGCTGCTGGCGATGATCTGCTGGGGCTGTTGCTGGAGTCAAACATGAAGGAGAATGTCGGGATGAGCCTTCACGACGTGATCGAGGAGTGCAAGCTTTTCTACTTTGCCGGACAGGAGACCACTTCGGTCTTGCTGGTTTGGACCATGGTCTTGTTGAGCGTGCACACCGATTGGCAAGCACGAGCTAGGGAGGAGGTCCTCCAAATCTTCGGAAGCAGTAAACCTGACCTTGACGGGCTAAGCCACCTCAAGATTGTAAGTTCAATGCATTTTTCCTCTTTTGTTGAGAGTGGGACTCATAATAGGTCCAATCTGAATAGTTCTCCACGGGCATCTTTTATCACATGACACATGATAATCATTCTATGATTACTAGATGCACATTTGCGATCCTTAGAAGATGAAACGTCTATATATAAATAATGTTATCCTATGAAGATGAACACGAGAATGAATTGACAGGAGCATTTTCTTCGCACCCTTGGACTGAACTTGGATTTCTCCTCAAGACAAGAACCTAATTTTTTGGACGATAGCCTCCAACACTTTTTACTGGATAAATTACAATCTATTTGATTCTTTTCGAGGATATTGATTTCATTGTAGTAGTGTTTCTTTGGCATTGTTCTCATTCATAGATGCTCCTGCATACGCCTCTCTACCGTATGAATTCTTCTGAGGATTTGTCGCAATCAGGTAACAATGATCTTGAATGAGGTCCTGAGGCTATACCCACCGGTGACCGAGCTGGCACGGAAGGTTCCCAAGGAAACAAAACTCGGGAAGCTGACCATACCCCTTGGAGCCCAGCTCTCAATGCCGACACTCCTCATCCACCATGATAAAGAGCTGTGGGGCGAGGATGCCGAGGAGTTCAAGCCAGAGAGGTTTGCCAAGGGAGTGTCCAAGGCCACCAAGAACCAAGTCTCCTTTTTCCCATTCGGATGGGGCCCTCGTATATGCATTGGACAGAACTTCGCACTGATAGAGGTAAAGATGGCGCTCACCATGATACTTCAGCAATTCACATTCGAGCTCTCTCCATCTTATATGCATGCTCCTTCCAATGTCATCACCCTCCAGCCACAGTTTGGTGTTCAAGTCATCCTGCGCAAGGCAAACTAAAAGTTACAGATGAGGGTGGCATGTAGCACAGACAAAAAACGTGCATAGAAATAATGAAATCATCCACCATTTTCCAAGTTTATGCATTGTTGTTTTTTTCACTTTTAAGAACAGAAACTTAGTGTTTGTAAACGTAATGAAATGGCCTCTTAACTGAGTGATTGGTTATTTTGAGTTTCATAATGGCAAGCCATTGGATGTATCTGAATCTTCCTTTCAGAAAAACCCCAGTAGAAGATAAGGTATGCCTTTTCCTAGTGCTATAATAAACCCATTTATTTCTATTCAGCTACTGACTGTACAATGACCAATAAAGAAAGCATTTTATTAGCCCCCCTTTCTTTAGATGAAAACGTACACTGGAGGATACATAAAGCTTTACATGTGCAAGAGACCTTTCTCAACTGCTTGGTCCAAAGCAAATAAAGCTATCGCCGCTAGGCTTTTCGGGTTAGTTACTTGAGGCGAAGAGCCTTTGTTAAAAGCAAATAGTGCTTCGATGTGTAAAATATTCAATACAAAGCAATATTTTAGGCTCGAACCACTGTTTGTATCACTGTACGACCTTGTCTTAGCTTCAAGTTGTTTTCTAACCTTTGTTCACTAATAGTCAAACAAGCATCAATTGAGTCGCAAATGGTTGTAGCATTGGATTAATTTGGGAAAGCTTGAGTAAAGAAGTAACTCAGCAATTCCTCTTCAAGCCCTAGCAGTATCAACGAACAAGATTTTTATGGAACGTTCTCCTCTTTTTTGCCAATAAACTTTGAGGCCTCTTATCAGAATGAAATGCTATTACTACACCCCCGATCTTCCTGCGCTAGTAATCCTCGGCGTGGAGTAACAACTGATGATAGGACAAAAATCTGGCCTGTAGCTTTCCCCGTCCCCCCTTCATCCCGTGGTGCTATGTGATTCGAGACTACTAGGTTCCCTAGGACTAGTTAATCCAAGAAAAAATGAGCAATCAGAGTCGTTGTAGTTGCAGGAAGCATAAGTAGGGGTGGAAGGATATGCATTGAATCAAATAGATAAGCAAGCAATCCTTGTCCACGAAGGGGGCCTTGTCATTGTTTTTTTTGGGTAAGGAAGGGCCTTGTCATTGTTTTTTTTTTTTTTTTTTTTTTTTTTTTTTGGTAAAGGTAAGTAAATATTGCATCCAACCAGAATTTACAAGACAAGTGCAACCCGGCACCAAAACATACACTCAGCGGGACTAGAGTGAGTGGGTGCCCGGTTCACTGAAAGAAAACAATAAAAGCTACAGATATACATCCTCTGAGAGGAGAAGAAACCCAAAAAAAATGGGTACATAACTAGCCTTCTCACAAATCAGAGAGAAAGATACAAGGGTCTATCCCCCAGCTGCGCTGTATCCTCCTGTTCTTCGGGGAGTCCACTACGGATTTAAAAGACAAAGCCTTGTCCTTAACCGCCTTGATCAGGTATTGCTTCATGGAAGGCATACTAAAGTTTGTAGCTCTAAAAATTAGGTCATTCCTTGACTTCCAAATGACGTAGATGAGAGCCCCAAAAGAAAACCTGACGATGTCAAAGTAAAAGCCTTTATCCGCAGATTTGAAGATCCAGTAGAGGGTTTCCGCCCAGGGTAGGCTCCTCCAAGTAAGATTACACTTTGCAGCCCGAGAACAAGGAAAGGGATAGGGACACATGACAATCAAAAAATAGGTGATCTATGGAATCAGGCGTGAGGTTGCAAAAAGCACATAGCACCGAAGGCAATCTACCAAAAGACATAAGAAAAGCTTGGGTGGGGAGCCGATTCCTAGATATCAGCCACAAGAGGAATTGGTGTCTGGGAACAACAGCTTTGTTCCATACATTTGACGCCTGAGGGGGACCCTAGCAGCTTTCTTACGAACAATGACCCAGGCCGAAGCTAGAGAAAATTTGCCCGAAGGATGATGGGGCCACATAAGAACATCCTCACCTTGATTAAGGGGGGGGGCGTGATTTGCCGAGGAGGAGGAGTTCTGCTGAGAACCGTCAGCCCATCCAAGGTGAAAAGGTCGGCCACCTTTGCATGTCTAGTGAGACCGATTGATAGATGTAAGTGTTGTCAAAGAACCGGTTGAGGGGGCCCATGTCTAGCCACGGGTCAAACCACAAGGAGGTAGTTTTGCCATCTCCTATCTTCCACCGAAACTTGATCGTGAACTCATCCCTAAGCGAGATAATTTTCCTCCAAGCCCATGAACAAAAAGTCGGAGTTGAGGCGTTCCAGAAATTTTTACTCTTGAGGTGGGTAGAGTGTATCCATTTGCACCATAAGGATTCTTTATCGGTGAAAAGTATCCAAATGTGTTTTAACATTGCCACTTTATTACTGTCCCGGATTCTCCGAATTCCTAGTCCCCCTTCTTGTTTAGGGAGGCATACATCGTCCCACGAGACTTTAGTACCACCCGGGCCAAGGCCCGGTCTTTTCTAGAGAAACTGACGACAGATTTGCTCTATCCTATCTACAATAGAAGATGGTAGCCAAAAGATAGACGCCTAGTAAACTTGAATAGCATGCAGGACAGACCTTATGAGTTGAAGCCGACCCGCAAAAGACAGAAACCGATGTGTCTAAGATTGTACTCTAGTAGTTAGAAGACTTACTAGGGCATGGCAATCCACTTTGCTTAACCTCGAGGTGATGATTGGGACTCCCAAGTATTTAAGCGGCGGGGATCCTACGCAAAAATTTAGCAAAAGCAAAATCTCGAGCCCTTGTGTCTTCTGAGACTCCCGAGATGTAAACTTCACTTTTGCTTGCATTTGGAGTTAAACCACTCCAACGAGAGAAGATGTTAAGCCCTTCTTTCATACACGAGATCGAAGCTATGTTTGCTTCACTGAAGATAAATACATCATCTGCAAAGAATAGATGCGAGAGGGAGGATTTCTTACATCTCCAAAAATACCTATATTCTTGTCGACGCGATTGTGATTCCAGGAGGCCTGTGAAAACTTCCATCGCCAAGGTGAATAAATAGGGTGAAACTGGGTCGCCTTGCCTTAGTCCCCTACCACTCGAGAAAAAGCCATGGAATTCCCCATTCATAGATATAGAAAATTTAGGGGTACGTACACATACCATAAGAAGCCGGATGAAGTGGCTTGGAAATCCAAAAGCTTTGAGGGTTGTCTCCAGGAAGTCCCAATCCAGGGTGTCGTAAGCTTTGCGAAAGTCTACTTTAATGGCACACTGCGAGAATAATTATCCGAGTGAAAGCCACTAAAAAGTTCCTGGGTAAGGAGAATGTTGTCACTTATCCTTCTGCCTCTGACAAAAGCCGTTTGAGCCGAGCTTATGATATCAAGAAGAATCGCCGCAATTCTGTTAGACATGATCTTTGTGATACATTTATAAATGGTATTGCAGCAGGCAATAGGACGAAAATCTGTAACAGATGAAGCATTTGGCACTTTGGGAACCAAGGCCAAGATAGTACAGTTGATCTCCTTTAACATGTGCCCAGTATTAAAGAAATCCGTAATGGCTTCTATGATAGAAGGACCTACTATATCCCAGTTTCTTTTAAAGAAATCGGAATTATATCCATCAGGTCCCGATGCTTTACCCTCTAGTAAAGTGAACATGACATCCTTGATTTCCTGGGGGAGAATAGGCTCAGACAGGAGACGTACCTGGTCATCATTCAGAGTATGCTTCAGAGTCTCCTTCACCTCGAGAATTGTAGGCTGAACGGTAGTGTTCACACGGGCCAAGAGATCCTGGAAGTAGTTCACAAAAGCTTGTTGAACTTCTATTGGGTCAGAGATCAAGTTACCCGCTTCATCCAAAACCGAGAGGATTCGGTTGCGTAATTGTCTACTTTGAACGGATTGGTGAAAAAATCTAGTATTATGATCGCCTTCCTTTAGCCAGCGAATCCTAGACTTTTGCTTGAAGAAAGATTCCTCCAAAGATCTCAGCTCATAGTACACTTGAGCTTTTCCATGCTCAACCTCCGCCAAAGCACTATTGAGAGGATCGCTGAAAAGAGCTTCTTGCGAAAGATCAAGAGCCCTTTTAGCTTCGGAGGCACGTAGAGAGATGTCTGAATAGACTTCTTTATTCAATTGCTTGAGCCTGCATTTTAGTAACTTGAGTTTACTATACACCTTAAACATAGGTGTACCTGTTATCTAACTATCCCAGGCCTGTGAAACAGTGGCAAAGAAGTTCGGGTGAGACATCCAGAAGTTGAAAAATTTGAACGGTTTCCTCTGTGGATGAGGGGCCAAAACTCTGACTAACATAGGAGTATGGTCAGATATTCCAGGGGCAAGAAAAGCTGCTTCTGAGAAAGAGGGCCTTGTCATTGTTGGGTGCTCCTATGATCTATATTTTCTATAAAGGACATTCCTATAGGCCGACAGCTCCCATCCCATAAGTCACTTGAACGCTTCTAGTTCCACCTTGTTGTCTGCACCCGCCACTAGCTTTTCCGTCTGTGGTCCATCTAATTAGTTCATCTACAACTGCTATAAGCCCTTGCACTTGGTCCGTTGCGTACTTCCCATCCGCCTTGCTACTATGTAGGAGGAGCTTTCCTTACGATGTTTATATTTTGTAGAGGGGGCCATCACAAGCTCTAAGATCCGAAGTGTAATCCATCCAGTCTTATGCAAGAACGGAAGTCCTAGCTCAATTGTTCATTTCAGTAACAAAAAAGAAAAGTGATGCTATTTTAATGTCGATCAAATCATCCTTGATCGAATTGTATGAACTAGGCCTTATTCGGTAGAAATGAATTGAATTGGAATGGAATCATTACTTCAAGGTTTGATTTCATTTCCTTTGTCCTTGCGAAAGATGTGGAATGGCTAGTCCATGGCTCCACTTATGGTATGGCCAATATGGCCAATCAATTCTTGGCAAAATGATTTTGAGTGTACCCTTTATTTTTTCCTACGCAACTCATTTTGAGGACATTTTAAACATTTCTCATTTCGAAATTATCTAAGCATAAGAAAAGGAATTGTCATATTCTTTCCAACTTATTTTTCCATACAAATACAAAATTGCGATGTGTATTTCATTCCGTTCGTCAATTCATTTCCTTTGGTTCCTTTTTTCATTCATTTCCCTCTCATTCCATGCCGTCAATTATGGGATAGGATGTGGATGTGAATGTGGATTTTTTTTAAAGAAAACAGAAAGGAAAATTTGCACTTTTAGATATTATTGCTACATGAAACTAAATCAAATGGTCATGTGGGTGTTCAAGTGTGTTGGCTGGGTCCGCCCCTATGGGGCCCAGCTAACGTTAAATAAAAAAAGTCAAAAAAAAAAGAAAAAGAAAAAGAAAGAAAGGACTCGCTAGTGGACTCAAGAGAGTGAGAACCAAGAAGAACAATGGAGAAGAAAGCACAAGAGAGCTGCCACTTTATGGTCCTAATTTGAAGGCCAAACATTATCGAGATTGGCTCGAATTTCAATATGTTATTCTTAAGAAAGACTACCAGTTGATAGGTTTATTTTGTTGAGAACCTTCTCCAACTCATCTTTTGTTTTCTCTAATCTTGATTAGGGTTCTTGCTCTACATGTATTAATCTCACCTTCATAGTAATGGAAATACTATTGTATTATTGATGTTGAGGTTATAGTATGTGACTAGAGAAGAACATTGGTGTATCCTATTATCCCTAGTGATTAAAAATTTTTGTGTGATTCGTGGTTTTTCCTAATTGAGGCTTTCCACGTAAAATCTTGGTGTTGTTATTGCTTTTGTCTCTTTAATATTCCGGCATTATATTTACTTATTTTGAGGTTATATTACTTATATTGCTAGATGTTGCTAGGGTTAAGTTGATTTTAGTCGATTTAGTTTTGGGGAAGATATTGATCCTCAATTGAGTTAATTCTTGGTAAATTGTTGTTCAATTCTCCCCAACAAAGTGATATCAGAGCCAACATTGAGTAGTTATATTGAATGGAGGAAAATAGCAGCACAATGTTTAAGTCAAATGCCTCCAATTACTCCCTTTGGAAGTCTCAAATGGAGACATGTTATATTGCAAACATTGTGTGATTCCACTAATGGTGATGAGGCTAAAGGAGATAAGGAAGACAAAGAATGGAAGCAAATGAATTGAAAAATGGTTGGGTTTATTTGACAATGACTTGATGGTAGTGTTTTTCATCATGTTGCTCAAGAACAAAAGCAGAAACTTTGTGAAAGAAATTACAAGATCTCTATGAGTGGAGAATTCCACAGAATAAACCTTGTCTAGTTAAAAGACTTGTAAATTTGAGATAGAAGAAGAGAAGTGGCATGTCAAAACACTTCAGTAAAGATTTGGTAAATTAGTTGACAAAGTTTGAGATTGACTTTGGTGATGAATTGGAATCATATATGCTTAATTGGTACTCTCACCGATAGTTGGGATACCTTGGTCATCATATTGAATAATTCTGCTCATTTCAGTGTGCTTTAATGAGCATGATTAAGGAAAGCCTATTTAGTGAAGAAATCAAGAGAAAACATGATATCAAGTTAATCAAGAAAGTTTTAGAGTAATGATAATAGAGGCAAACCAATAGGAAGGTTAAAATCAAGGCAAAGAAAGTGTGAAATGTTAAAATTGTGGCAAAATAGAACACCAAGCTAAATATTGCTGGTTATTGAAGAGAGATAAATTCCATAATAGAAATGAGGATCAAAAGAAAGAAGAGAAGTAGGTTATAATGACAACTACATTTTATGGTGATATAGTGCTCATATGTGATGATGATTATGTGAATCTTATATGCTAAGACTTTAGTTAGATTGTTTATTTTGCAGTTTCATTTCATGTCACCTTAGGACTTAACTATTTTACATCCTATCACAGCAGTGATCTTGGTTGTGTTAGGATGAGAAATAGAGATTTTTCCAAGGTTATCGACATGGAAGATATTTATTTGGAAATCGATATTTGATGTAATTTGCTTCTAAAAAAATGTGAGACATGTTTTGGACATTCGATTTCACTTGATCTCCATGTGTGTCTTGGACAATAATGATTATTGCAATTCTTTCTGTGATGGCAAAGAGAAATTGACTAAAGATTCTATGGTAGCATGAGTGCTATATATGTTAGTCAAAATTTGGCGTTGCATTCAAAATTGGAGCATATTTATGTGAGTTATCATTGGATCCCAGAGAAATTAGAAGAGAAGCTCTTCCTACATAAGAAAATTCACACCAACCACAACGGATCTGACATTATGACCAAAATCTTGCCCATGGCGAGACTTGACTTTTGTAGAAACAAAGTGGGTATGATAGAACTTCCCACATTAGGTAAAGGGGGAGATTTGTTGCTTTGGTCCGCCTTTACGAGGCCTAGCTAACCTAAAATAATAATTAAAAAAAAAGAAAGTCAAAAAGGCAAGAAGCAAAAAAAGAAAGGCCTTGTTGGTGGGAAGAGAGGGAGAGAGGGGGGCCATTGGTGGCGAAGAAACCAAAAAAGGGCTGCAAATTTGCGATCCCAATTCAAAGGCCAAACGTTGTTAGGATTGGCTTAAATTTCAGTATGTTGTTTGTGAAACTAAGGGTTATGACTTGATCGGTTTCGTTTGTAGTCGTCTCTCACTTTCTCTGATCCCGATTCGGTTCTTACTCCATTTGTGTTAATTTGCTTTTATGGTGAAGGAAATATTGTTGTATTAGTTGAGCCTTTAGAATGTAATTAGAGAAAAACTTATGTATATCTTACTATATTGGTGATTAGTAGAAATTTTTGGGTCATACGTGATTTTTTTTGCATTGAGTTTCCTACGTAAAATCTTGATATTATTGCTGCCTTTGTCTTTTTAATATTCTGGCATTATATGTACTTATTTTGAGGTTGTATTATTGGAATATATTGCTGATTGATGTGGGGTTAAATCGATTTTGATCAATTTAATTTTGGAGAAAGTATTGACCCTGGATTGGCTTATTTCTTAGTGATTTGTTGCTTGATTCTTCTCCACAAAGTGTGCATCATTTGTAGGGAAGTATTATGGGAATGTCGTTTCCATGGATGCAACATGAAAGAGCCACATCTATTTGGCCATCGAGGAATCAAGAATACCTTGCTTACCAAGCAATAGCATTCAAAGCTAATTGAAAAGACATTCTTTTGGAAGTCAAACATAGGTTATAAAAAGCACAAATGATAATCATTTTTTTCAGAAATTAATTTCTAGAAATAAATATACATTTGATAAAGACCCAAAATTTTCTTTCAAAAATAAAAATTCATTTGATAACGATACAAATTTTTTCCCTTTTGGGTGACTGGCATTGGGCAATGACTAATGAGCAGTTGACTAGTAGTAAGAGCAAGCGATTAAAAGAGTTTTTATTTCTCACTTTTATTCCAAAAATAGAAAATTAAAAATTATTTACTTCTCATTTCTGTTCCAAATATACATTTGGGAACAAAAATTTAGAGAAATAAAGTGATTATGATTCGCATTTTGAGTTGTCATCAAACCACTTTTAACATCAGGTCTGTGGGCTGAAGTTGAACCAGCTTTGCCCAAATGCCAACACCTGCACTCCTGCCGATATTTGATGTTGCATAATTTTTTCTTTTGGATAATGAAACAAACGGTCCATGAATTTTGATTCAATGTATAATTTACTATATAAACTTTCAATTTGTTTAATGTTATCCTCTAACTTTAGCCCAATGTACAATGTGGTCTATGAACTTTTTAATTTGTTAAATGTAGTTCATAAACTTTTGGTATGTATTCGATATAATCCTCGAATTGTATGAAAATATTTAATATATATTATATTGAATATTTTCATACAATTTAGGGATTATATTGACCATATACTAAAAGTTTAAGGATTATATTGAACAAAAAAAAATTCAAGGATTTAATTGCACATCGAATTAAAGTTTAGGGATTAAATTGAACAAAGTAAAAATTTAGAAATTAAATTATATATTAAGTTAATTTTTGTTCATTAGATGAAATAAAAATTGAAAATTTTGATATAATATAGCATGCGCTGTCATTTTCCCTTCTTTGTTTTCTGAACTGTCTTAAACGTACGAGATGACGTTTTGTAGCCGGCCTTTGTCAGTGTTCGAGATGTTGACTCGCCTCTCTTGGCCGCCACAAGACAAAATTTAATGCGCCAGAGTAAATCTCACTGCATTTCCTTGTTTTATATTCATTTGGTGGGCCCATCTAAAAAAAGATTTTAAAATCGTGTTACGTTG
Source organism: Corymbia calophylla (assembly GCA_014182845.1). Classification (NCBI taxonomy): domain Eukaryota; kingdom Viridiplantae; phylum Streptophyta; class Magnoliopsida; order Myrtales; family Myrtaceae; genus Corymbia; species Corymbia calophylla. Next base: position 5,145,454 of record CM024698.1, on the reverse strand, counting down.
ATTAGTAACACAATTTTGGTAAGGCTGGCTGCGAAAATTAAATCCAAATCTACCAAAAAAAAGGGAAAAAGACTCCTATGCAACTCGCTTTGCAATATATGTGCTTTGGATAAAAGACACAAGTGCTGACTTGAGGGTATTTTTATCTTATCGATGAAAAAAAATATATAACTTAAAATAAGGCACACGAGGTATATGGTTATTGGCACATTAAAGTAAGGAATACATCCAAATTGAGTGTTCTCATTGGAGAGACTACCACTGGTGGTTTGCTTAGAAGTCAAGTTCTCAATTTATTTTGGCATGCAATTAGCATCCAAGCACACGTCCAAAAGGGGAGAAAAAGGGAGAAGAGAAGCAATTAATAATGAAAACTAAGTCAAATTTCTCATAGATATTATCTAATGCTTTTGTGCTAAGGATTTTACCATTTGTATCGTCGTGAGGTCATTGAGGATCATGTTGAGGTTGGATGGGCACTTGACAATACCGATCGCTAACATATTCAACACGATCCGAGTCATATTCAATGTATCCACAGTCCTAATCAAAGGCCACATGGGGAGATGCAACGTGGGAAATGGTGATTCGGCAAACTTCAAAGAGTATTACCTAGAAATCGAGGAGGACGAGTTGTATGGGAAGAGCCATGACATTAAGTGTACTTCTGGAAGGAATCTCACCTCGTCGAGTGATTTGCTCCCATGGCAATCCCTGTGGACCAATAATAAAAAATAAAAAATTAGTGTCCAATGGCATGAGATTTCCTTAGAATATGTGTAATATAGTAGCTTATTTCCAATAATATGATAGCATTAATTAATTAAGTTCAGTAAATATCACGCTAAAAACACTTAAAGAAAAGCTCTTCTTTATACTTTTGTAAAACCTAAATTAAAGCAATGATTCGATGCACGTATATAATGCATGAACAAGGAACTCCATTGCTTATCTTCACCTCCGTCCCTAGAACGAGCCAAAAGTTGACAGCCAAAGAGCGAACAAAAGCTAGAAAACAACCAAAACGAAAACCTCTTTCTTTATTTACAACCATTCAAGTTGATGTCATATGTATGTTAAGAGATGATGAACTGTTGATAATCAGACACTATTGCAAAATTGTATATTAGCTATAAGTATTTCAAATTTGATACAACACTCGTCAAAAGCTTTTTACACCATCACGATGGACACAATATGAATCCCAGATTTTTTCTTCCTCCATAACATGTGTTGCTAGCAAAGGACTGACTCCACTGCTTTTGAGAAATTATTCATTTTACTTGTCCCGAACTGAATATTTTACTGCAAGATCTTCTGAGATCTACATGAGACGCACCATTTTCAATAACTTGTATTTGATTCAATACTTGCGCTATTCTCATCCTCACATTTTGACTTGTGAATAGTTTTTTCTTCTCTTTATTTTGGGTTTTCCTTCTCTTTTTCTTTCATTTTTTATTCCAATTTGGGTCACGGTCAAGAAGCTTCTTGGCCAACACACACATGGCCGTGTATGGGCTATGGCTATATAAACACGACGCCAAACAGTCGCCCTTGCCCAACATTATCAAACCATTGAAATCTGTCTCTCTCGCTCACATGCATCCGCGCGCGCACACAGACCGACATACAGACAAATAGCTAAACAAAAAGATGGAGGTATCAATGCAGTCGATAGCACTAGCGACAGTTCTGGCTGTGCTGACCACATGGGCGTGGAGGGTGGTGAACTGGGTGTGGCTGAGGCCCAAGAGGCTCGAGAGGCTCCTGAGACAGCAAGGTCTCTCCGGTAAACCCTACACCTTCCTGTTTGGTGACCTCAGGGAGAACTCGCGGTTGCTCATGGAAGCCAAGTCCCAGCCTATTGCCGTCTCTGACGACATCAAGCCTCGTCTCTTGCCTTTCTTGCATCAATCCTCCCAAACATATGGTATGCACATCTTCATAGCATCGCTCTGTGTGGCACTTATTAATGCTCACTTGGTTTTGTCCGTAGGTCGACGCTGTTTTTGATGGAGTTTCCATTCATTTGAATTTATTGTCCTTCCTTTTGGAAATTCATGCTTCCTCATTTTGAGATTTGGCAACCAAAGATGTTAATGCATCTCAAGTCTTTTAAGAAAAATCATTGTGTGACGGTTTTTAATTTACTATGAGAATAACAACATGTTTTGTACCACAAAAAACTAAATAATAAATAATTATATTATTGTGATGTTCTTTTTTTCAAAAATTTGTGACTCACAACAAGCTGTTGTTCTCACGATCCAAAAACTATTATGCTAGTAAAGTCCATCCTTTAAATAATTGCTTATTTTGATGTGCACACGATAGAGACATCCTACCATATAAAAGTGAACATTAAATTAAACTCACATGTGACTTTGTCATTTAGCATTTAAACTTCAACTCAATCATTTACAAAGATATGTCAATATAGATCGGTGAATGATTGATATGTACAATGGCTTGACCGCATGACTAATGTGACATAGTATAAAAATCCAAGTCATCCCGATTGAAGAATCACAGAGGGAATATGTTTTGAGGCAGTCAAAGTCATTGTTAAAGGGACAGAGACTAGTCCCAACACCAGCCCATCCCATACATAGTAACTACGTTGACACACACATATGTATAAGCACAAGACAACATGGATTTCAGGGGATAATTATAAAAATAAGTCCTAAGTATATTGCAAGGATATCAATTTAGTTTTAAATCTTTCAATTTTGTCAATTTAGTCATAAATTTTTTAATAATTTGTCAATGCAGTCATCTTAGTCAATTTTGGCAAAAAATCACTAATGTGAACGCTAACTATTTTATATGGTATGGTCAATGCTAGAGTGAATAATTTTTACAATTTTTAATAATTTTTCCCATTTTTCAATTTTTTTTAAATTTTTTTTTAGTTATAGCAATGCCCTTGCCAACCCTAGGCAAGAGCATCTAGGCCCTCATGTGTGGTCAATGACCTCCACTGGCCACTGCCAAGGCCTTAGACCAGCGAAGGGAAATAAGAAAAAAAAAACAAAAAAAATGAAAGAAAAGAAAAGGAAAAAAATTCGGAAAAATAAAAAAATTGCAAAAACTATCAATGATAGCACTAAACATATCACGTAAAATGGTTAAAAAACTGTTCACATCAATGCTGACCATGATAATAATTATAACCATCTTTTCCCTTTGTAATATGAATTAAATCGAGCATTAACATGCATTCCTTAAAAACAGCTGAAAATGCATTTCTTGGCGCTGTGGCTCTTATTTTGCTGAGTGCATCGCAGGCAAAGACTCCTTCATGTGGATAGGACCAACACCAAGCGTGCGCATAACGAATCCTGAACAACTAAAAGAGATCTTCTCCAAGATAAACGACTATAGGCCAGCCTCCAATCCCCTGGCGAAGTTGCTAGCCGATGGACTCACGAACCATGAGGGCGAGAAATGGGCACGGCACAGAAAGATCATCAATCCAGCATTCCATATGGAGAAGTTGAAGGTACACGAAACTATTCCCTGGTCAAAGGAATTGAACCACACACATTGATGCCTCAGGATTTTTCTTTTAATTCCTTTTTTGCATTGGTCTGTTTTTCATGCAGCTTATGTTGCCTGCTTTTTATTCAAGTTGCACTGAAATGGTCGATAGATGGGAAAATTTGGTATCGGAGCAGAGATCGTGTGAGGTTGACGCGTGGGTCGACCTTCAGAATATGACCGGTGAGGTGATCTCTCGAACAGCGTTTGGAAGTAGCTTTGAAGAAGGCAAAAGGATCTTTGAACTCCAGGACGAACAAGCCCGGCTTGCGATTATGGCCCTTCGATCGGTCTACATCCCTGGCTGGAGGTAAAATCTTTCATAATCCACAAGCTAATTGCATCTAAATGAGCTTCTGGCTCACAATCACGACATTCTTAGAAATCCAACTATTTGATTCAATGTTTCGCAGGTTTATGCCAACTAAGATGAACAGGAGGATGAAGAACATAGATAAGGAAGTGCAGGCTCTGCTCATGGACATCATCCGCAGAAGAGAGAAAACAATAAGGGCAGGGGAAGCTGCTGGCGATGATCTGCTGGGGCTGTTGCTTGAGTCAAACATGAAGGAGAATGTCGGGATGAGCCTTCATGACATGATCGAGGAGTGTAAGCTTTTCTACTTCGCCGGACAAGAGACCACTTCGGTCTTGCTGGTTTGGACCATGGTCTTGTTGAGCGTGCACTCTGATTGGCAAGCACGAGCTAGGGAGGAGGTCCTCCAAATCTTCGGAGGCAGTAAACCTGACCTTGACGGGCTAAGCCACCTCAAGATCGTAAGTTCAATGCTTTCTTCCTCTTTTGTTGAGAGCGGGACTTCCAATAGGTCCAATCTAAAGAGTCCTCACGAGCATCATTTATCACATGACACACGATAATCATTCTATAATTACTAGATGCGCATTTGCGATCCTTGGTAGACGAAATGTTTATATAAAAATAATGTTATCCTATGAAGATGAACACGAGAATGAATTGACAGGAGCATTTTCTTCGCACCCTTGGACAGAACTTGGATTTCCCCTGAAGACGAGAACCTAATTTTTTGGACAATAGCCTCCAACACTTTTTACTGATAAATTACTATATGTTTGATTCTCTTCGAGTATATTGATTTCATTGTAGTAGTGTTTCTCTGGCATCGTTCTCATTCATAGATGTTCCTGCATACGCATCTCTACCATATGAATTCTTCTGAGGATTTGTCGCAATCAGGTCCCAATGATCTTGAATGAAGTCCTGAGGCTATACCCACCGGTGACCATTCTGGGACGGAAGGTTCCCAAGGAAACAAAACTCGGGAAGCTGACCATACCCCCTGGAGCCCAGCTCTCAATGCCGACACTCCTCATCCACCATGATAAAGAACTGTGGGGCGAGGATGCCGAGGAGTTCAAGCCAGAGAGGTTTGCCAAGGGAGTGTCCAAGGCCACCAAGAACCAAGTCTCCTTTTTCCCATTCGGATGGGGCCCTCGTATATGCATTGGCCAGAACTTCGCACTGATAGAGGCAAAGATGGCGCTCACCATGATACTTCATCAATTCGCATTCGAGCTCTCTCCATCTTATAAGCATGCTCCTTTCAATATCATCACCCTCCAGCCACAGTATGGTGTTCAAGTCATCTTGCGCAAGGCAAACTAAAAGTTACAAATGAGGTTGACATGTAGTGTAGAGAAAAACACCAATTTCCAAGTTTGTGCGTTGTTGTTTTTTTCACTTTTAAGAACAGAAATTTAGTGTTTGTAAACGTAATCAAATGGCCTCTTAACTGAGTGACTGCTTGTTTTAAGTTTCATGACGGCAAGCCACTGGATGTATCTGAACCTTCCTTTCAGAAAACCCCTAGTAGAAGATAAGGTATGCCTTTTCCTAGTGCTATAATAAACCCATTTATTTCTATTCATATACTGACTGGCCAATGACTAGTAAAGAAGGCATTTTATTAGCCCCCCTTCTTTAGATGAAAACGTACATTGGAGGATACATAAAGCTTTACAAGTGCAATAGACCTTTCTCAACTGCTTGGTCCAAAGCAAATAAAGCTATTGCCGCTAGTCTTTTCGGGTTAGTTACTTGAGGCGAAGAGCTTTTGTTAAAAGCAAATAATGCTTCGATGTGTAAAATATTCAATATAAAGCAATATTTTAAGCAATAGTTTACACTCGAATCACAGTTTGTATCACCGTACCACCTTGTCTTAGCTTCAAGTTGTTTTCTAACCTTTGTTCACTAATAGCCAAACAAGCATCAATTGAATCACAAATGGACGTAGCATTGGATTAATTTCGGAAAGCTTGTGTAAAGAAGCAATTGGGCAATCCCTCTTCAAGCCCTTATAGTATCAACGAACAAGATTTGTATGGAACGTTCTCCTCTTTTTTGTTAATAAACTCTAAGGCCTCTTATCAGAATGGAATGCTATTACTACACCCCCGATCTTCCTGCGTTGGTAATCCTTGGTGTGGAGTAACAACTGGTGATAGGACAAAAATCCGGCCTCTAGCTTTCCCCGTCCCCCCTTCATGCTATGGTGCTATGTGATTCGAGAGTACTTGTTCCCCAGGACTGGTTATTCCAAGAAAAATTAAGTCAATCAGAATCCTTGTAGTTGCAAGAAGCATAAGAATGGGTAGAAGGATATGCATGGAATCAAATAGATAAGCAAGCAATCCTTGTCCACGAAGGGGGCCTTGTCATTTTTGGGTGCTCCTTTGATCTATATTTTATATAAAGGACATTCATATAGGCCAACAGCTCCCATCCCATAAGTCACTTGAACGCTTCTAGTTCCACCTTGTTGTCTGCACCCACCACTAACTTTTCTGTCTGTAGCCCATCTAATTAGTTCATCTGTAACCGCTATAAGCCCCTACACTTGGTTGGTTGCGTACTCCCCATCCGCCTCGCTACCACGTAGGAGGAGCTTTCCTTACGATGTTTATATTTTATAGAGGAGGCCATCACAAGCTCTAACATCTAAAGCGTACTCGATCTAGTCTTGTGCAAGAACGGAATTCTCAACTCAATTGTTCATTTTGCTAACCCAAAAAAGGGATGCTATTTTAGTGTTGGTCAAATCATCCTTGATCAAATGTACAAACTAGGCCTTATTTGGTAGAAATGAATTGAATTGGAATGGAATCATTACTTCAAGGTTTGATTTCATTTCCTTTGTTTTTGCGAAAGATGTGGAACGGCCAGTCCATGGCTCCATTTGTAACATCCTGACAATCGACCCAATTTTGAGATTTTAGAAAATGGCAATGTTAGTTGAAGGCTTAGTCAGAACAAATTTTCCGAACTGTGTGTTCGTGGGATAACGGATTACAATGAAAGGAAATGATACGTGTACGACTTGCGATTTCGATTAGGAACGAACCCTTTGACCATGAGGACCTACGAGGGAACAACACCATCTAAATACTAGACTATTAAGGAAATGGAAATAAATTGATTCGGTAGAAGTACGAAGTCGAACTGCGGGTGATTTCCGCACGACATCGATACGAACTACGAACGATGTTAAACCGAATCATTTTCATCTAGTACTCGGGATTATCAATTGAGCCCCTGGGACTACATGACAATCGAGAGACATCCCTAACTCGAGAATTGGCGTAAACGTGGATCAAAGGATGGATGACCATGGGTCAAATGTGAGAAAAAGTCCTAAAAGAGCGCTCGATAATCCAAATTGTACTACGGTCGCAATTGACTCAATTTAGCACCGATTTTTAATCCGATTTTGGGAATCGACTTTTCAGTGATATTAGGACTAAATATTTGGACGTCACCTCATTTATTTTTGGATTTTCCTTTGGACGCAAAAAAGTCGAAAAAAGGAAAATTGAATCGGGTTTCGGGCCCGCGGGTTGGCCGGCCCAAGACCGGTGGCCCAATGGGCCTTGCGCCTATCCAACCCATCCCAAAGGGGGCCCAAGCTAGCCCAAGTTCCTCTCCCTCCTCAGCCCATGGGCTTCTCTCTTTTAACCTTTTCCTTTTGTGCCCAAGTGGGCATTGTTTTTGCTTGTTTATTGTTTGTTTTTTATTGGTCCTTCAAGCAAGTGGCAAGCCCACTTGCCTTGGCTTCTCCTTCAAGTTTTCAGCAGCCTTCTCTCTCCTCCTTTCTCCCCAAATTCATCCAGCATAGCAGCCCCTCTCTCTCTCCCTTTTTCTCTTTCTTTTCTCTTCCATTTATGTTGTTTCTTGCTGTCTTTACTATTTTCCAGCCGGAAAACAGCCATGCCGCCGTCAATGGAGCTACCACCGCCGCCCAAAGTGTAGTCCTCGAAGTCAGGGAGCTAGCCCGCACACTGCCCGCCACCCCTGGTCGCCGTCGGCCGCCCGTTTCAGCCTTTTTCCGCCCAGTTGCACTGCTTCTGCGTGAATAGTAACTCTAGGTTGTTTTGGCCGGTTTTGCCCACCGGTTGTCATCCGTTGTCGCCTCTGAGCTTATCCCTCATAGCCCTCATTCCCCTCTACGCGCCGGTGTTGCCAGATTTCCGATCCAAGTAAGTTAATTCCCTAATCCTTGTTTAGGGATTAATTCTGCTTAGGGGTAATTAGTGTATTTGTATGTTTGTGTTTAATTAGAGTTAATTAGTGGATTAGGTTGGTTAATTAGGCCGGTTAATTAGGTTGATTGAGATTAGTAACTTGACCAGAGTCAATGTTAGATTAACTAGAGTTAATTAATTAAAGTAACTATAGTTAGTTTTAAAAGTAATCAAGGTTAAATGTTAATCATGGTTAGGTTAGATTAACTAGGGTTAAGTTAATTGATTAACCATGGTTAAATTTAATTTTTTTATTGTTTAATTAATTAAATTCGAAAGAAGTACTGTTCATTTTTACTGTTCAAATTCACTGTTCACGCAATGTTCATGCATAAGCTAAAAATTATTGGAAATTGATGTGTTCTTGATTGCATTGTTTCCTTGGCGTGCCAATTGTTATGTATAACCGTGTAATATAAGGAAATGTGTAACATCCTGAAATTCGAGCCTTTTAAGGGGTGAATGAACATTAATTTCGCCAATGCATTGTTGGTTGATCTCACTCGGAACTGATCACTCCTGAGATACTGACCTTGAGGGCAAAGGCTAATGAGAACAGAACTCGTGCGACTAAAGAACTTGACCCAGGAAAATGACTCGACCGTGAGACTTGCGTAAGGACGATCCCGTAGTTATGCGGGCTGATTTCGGGGACGACTAGAAGTCAATTCGCGGACGAAATAATGGGACGACGGGTGATTCCGTCTATTGTTATCGAACCCGCGAATGGCCCTATGTCGATCCTTGATAATCGTGTACTTTGAAATAAGAATCTATCCTTCGCAATTTCACGTAGTCAAGGACGTCCATGTGTCGAGAAGTCTTGAACGTGAATTAGCACGGGTCGGTTACGCGTGAATCCTCAAAGCCGCCCGTGTCGTCGAGTAGTACCAAAATGGCATTCGGGCGAAATTGACATGCCATGAGAATCCAAGTATTGGACTTTGAATTTTCGGGAACGTTCGAGAAGGACTTTTGGACGATGCTTCTTAGATAGTCGACAGTGCCGGTTGAGCCGAGTAATTGGAAAAGGGATTTTCGAACCAAGAAAATGAGCCTACGAGGACGTGGGCCGGGCAAGATTAGTGTGGGCCTCACGCCCAAGGTGGGACAGCCGCCATGGAAGGCCCGAGGCAAGCAAGTGAGCCCGTTGGACTAAACCGACAATTTACCCTCCTGAGCCCGTTGTCTAATCTTAAGCCGTTTTGAGCCCAACAAATTCCCGAGCCCATTCCTATTAATTTTCCGGCCTTTTTCCTAGGCCCGTCCTCCATTTTCAGCCCAAGGACAGATTGGGAAATGTGCAAGGTGGAAATGACCAAAATGCCCTTGGATATTTTGAAGAAAAGTCAAAAAGAAGAAAGAGAGGATGAGGTCATTGTTTGGCAAGTGGGGCAAGCCTTGATGGCTTGGATAAGGCTTATCCTTCAGCCTTCACTTCACTCACTCTCTCTCCTCTTCATCTTCTCCAAAATCGCAGCACCTCTCTCCCATGGTTTTCCTTCCTTCCTTCTGTTTTTCAGTTTGACCTTTCACCAAAATCTGAGTTGTTCATTGCCTTCCCGTTGGAATCTCGTCTCGTGCCACCCGCCGTTGTGTTCAGAAGAGAATTTCCGTTCAGATAGCGTCGGCCGATCGCCGGAAAGAGTTGCCGGTCGTCCCGTATTCCGGCCGAAAGCCGGCTGTCGCCGGACCGTTTTCTGACCGCCTGCTGCTGTTCTGTTTTGCTGTTTCGGCCATTTTCCTCCCTTTCCGACCCAATCACCACCCATACCAGCCACAAGTGGTTCCCCCTCGACCCCAGGTGCTGTTGGTAGCTGGCCCGCCGCTCACCGGAGCTCCGGGCAGCCCGTTCAACTCCGATCAGCTTCTTCCTCCTCCAGCAGTGCAGTTTTTCAGAGTTGCAGTGGGGATTCCGAGTTTGTAGCTGCTGTGTTCAGCCGGGGATCGCCTTGGATCGTCGTGGTGGAGGTCCCCCAGTGTCGGGTTCGTCGCCGCCCCGCGTTCGTGTCGCCGGCCCGCTTAACGGGTGAGTTTAGCTCCTAATCCCTATTTAGTGCCTAAACTTGCTTAGGGTTGGTTAGTTAGTGTTAATTCTGGTTTAAGGGGTTTAATTAAGTTTATTAGCCCTAAGATAGGTGGTTAGATAGATGGTTAGGATTAGATTAGCTTAATTTTGCTAATTGTGCTTAATTTGGGATTAATTGTGTTTATGTGATTAATTAAGCATGATTTGATTTAATTGAACTGATTAATTTTTTAATTAATGTTTTGTTTAATTTCTGGATTAAATGTTTTAATTAATTGAATTTCGGAAAAATCACATTGTTCACAAATTACATTCGTTCACCGACATCGTTCACTAATCAGCATTCACGGATTCGTTCACGGACCTTGTTCATCCAGAAGCTAAATTTTGTCTGAATTTGATGTGCTATTGATTGTTGTGATTAATTGGAATGCCGATTGTTAATTATGCTCGTGAATATTGATGAAATGCGTGATCGAGTGTTGGTTGGATTTTGGATTTTGGAATTGTCGAGTGAGATCGCATGACATATTGCGTGGGTTATTTGAAATGGCATGTCGCATGAGCATGCGCGATGTTGCATTCACGACAAAGCAAAGATATAAATGGATTGCTTGATGATGTGTTGCATGATCACATTAAGAGAGAGAACCCGGCGTTGCCGGAAGACCGCCAATCCTTATGGGGTTGTGCCGTGGCCGTTTGGTCGTCCTGACTTTTGTCAGTTGCCGACGGGGGACATGTGACGGGGCTGCGGTAGTGGGCGGGGGTTCGGGACTGCGGTAGTGGGCCTGCTCCCGGGAATGCCGTCTGAGGGAAGGGATGACCTCTGACGTCGCCGTGCCTCGAGGTAAAGAGGACGAAGCTGGTTTAGCCAGGAACCGCCAACCATAAGGTTGTGCCGTTGGCCTAGGATGGGGCGTTAATAATCGGAGCATGTGTGAGTATGAGACATGAGAAAGTTGTGTGAGATGCTCTGATTATTCGCATGCTCTTAGTGTCGTGATGATCGTGATGATTTATGGTACGCACGCATGAGTTGACAATCGTGCGGGGGTGTGGCAATGGCAGGGTGAGATCGCTTGTGACGCGATTCGCATGTGATTGATGAACTGTTTCATCTAACGGCCATGTGCCTTGATTGCATTGTATGAGATTGAACGTGCAGGGTATGGCATACCGGGTAAGGTTGCATGCAAATCGAATATTGCTATGTTGGTTGCCCTGTCTGTTGTTGGTTGTTGTTTGTTTGTTGTGGGTTGAGTGAGGGGTGGTTCTGGAGAGATACCCCGGGTTGAGTTGGCGTACTAACCGGGGCTTAGGGGGAAGAACTCGCTGAGATTTTATCTCAACCCGTCGTGGTTAACCATTTTCAGGTCCTTAGAATGGCGTACCCGCATGGAGGATCCTGCCCCGCTCCTCCAGTGATCGACTCGATGGAGACTGAGTCCGATGGGTCCGAGTGACCGTGGTGTTGAACCCGAGGGTTCATCTTGTTTAATTGGATTAGCCTAGTTACTTTTTGGTTTGGCTTAGAGGATGGATCGGCCCTTTTTGTCGGGCTTGTAATTCGGAAAACGATCCTCCATTGGTTAATCCAGTAAGATGTATAAATGAGTAGTTGCTATTGTCATTCTTTGTTCATCCCTCTATCCCCTGTTTGATTGTTTGTTTGTGCAGGGGATGATTCGTCTTCCGCTTGCGCTTAACGAAAGATAAAATGAATGGTCATGGATGGGTCCTGGGACGTCGCTTTCAATCGACCAAGAGAAGGGGTTGCCGCGAGCTCGAGAGTCGGGGCGTGACAAAATGTGTGATCGAAGACCGATTGAAATTAAAATAGCTTGGTTTATTGAATTTCTCCATGATTAATTGGATTGTACCGTGTATGTGAAGGACATTGGTTACCACATTTCATTATACGTGTGCAAATGTAATCGTATGTCACGTGAGCATGGATTATGTGGCATTCAGGACAAAGCAAGAACAAAGACAAGAATGAATTGCTTGATGATGTGTTGCATGGTCAGATTAAAGTGGATAGTCTCAATATAGCCGGATGACCACCAATCCCCATTGGGGTTTTGCTGTGACTAGGTCGCCTGACGATGGTTAGTTGCGGGGCTATGGTAGTGGGCGGGCCCTATGCTCCTTTGAGAATGCCGTTGGTGGGGGATAGCCCATGACGTCGCTGTGGCTCAGTGAAGAGGATGTTGTCTGGTCTACGACTAGTTGACCGCCAATCATAAGGTTGTGCCGTGGCCTTGCGGGTCATAATAATCTAAGAACGTGTGGACATTGAGATAGATAAACGTGTGCAGTGCTCTGATTAATTGCGTGTCTTCCATATGATTCTGAAATGACTGACTGTTCTTGCAGCTCACGTGTGTCAATGCCAGGTAGGATCGCCTATGGTTGTGTCTGTTCGTCGAACTGCCCTCGATTTTGGTTTTCTCTGGATTGCATTGATCGCTGTATTAGGTTGTATGTTAGACTTCTGAGGCGAGCGAAATTCCTAACTAGGGTTTAGGATTTTAACTTATTGAGTTTATCTCAACCCGTCATGGTTACCCTTTTCAAGCCCTAGATGACGTAGTATCCGGTACACTTCAGCATCCCGATGGATATGAGTACCAACGTCACTATGCAGCCCACTTCGGGCCGCAATTTTGTCTACGAGCACCACATGACTACCGTGTGGGTGGATGAGGGGTCACAAGATCATTACGCCCCCACGTCTTCAAGACGTTGTTTCTCAAGCAAAGAGGCATTCTATACAGTCTCCTCCTATGGTTTCAATGGACCGGTCTCTCCTGTAAGTCCAACCGATGAGGTATGGGATCCTATGGACTTGGATCCCCCTGATAGCGAGACCTGCAACCCATGGATCGAGGAGTGCGATCCTTCTGAGGTCAGTGAGTAGGGTGTTGTGGCTTACTCTCCTTTTGACGAGCCCTCCCCCACCTGTACAGTAGTAGGTTAGCAAGGTTGGTCCTTTTTTGAATAGGCCTTAGTGCGTTGCCCATAGTGAGGCGTATACATATTTGCTAGTGAATAGACTAACTTCAAATATATATAATATGCTGTGGTCTTTCTTTTATTGCTGTTGTTGCTATCCCTATTGTTTTGTTTTGGGAGTTGTTCATTTCCGCATATGTATAATTTCAAGATAAAATGAATTGGTTGACGATAGTACCTAGGACACCGTACAACTGGATCTCAAGTGAAATAGGGTTGTTGCGAGCTCGAGAATCGGGGCGTGACAACCTCGTCAATTTTGGTATTAGAGCCTGGTTGGCTGATGGAGTGATAAGGTGTGATAAGTCTTGTGTTGGTGCATAGGGATGGTTAGTAGGAAAGACAATTTCTTTGCTTGCATGTGATTGACTGTAGGATCCTTTGTGGTCCTTTGTTTTAGGGTTGTCTCATTTTCTAATTTTGTGTGGGGAATTGGAGCACAGGTTAGGAGAGTCTTGCAAAATGAGCAGTCTAGATCCAAGTACCCCTGGGGTGAGGACCCCGAGCCAAAGGAAGAGGACTGCGTAGGTCCTGACCGATGCTAGAGAGGTAGCACTTGAGGATCTGAGGATGGATGGGATCATGCATGCCATTGAAGCTCTAATAGGTCAGCAGGCTCAGAACCAAGCCACTGTTATTGCTGTCACAACTGCTCCTACAGCTAGACCCGAGACTGGTAACCGGCCTATGCATCTGCTGGTGGAGTAGTTCATGAAGTTGAAACTGCCCAAGTTTTATGGGGTTAGCGACCCTAAGACAGTGGCCCTCTAGGTGTGGGAGCTAGAGAAGACTTTCACCTTGTGGCAGTGTATCGAGGAGGAAAAGGTGATCATGGCGACTTACCAACTGTAGGGTAACGGTGGCACTTGGTGGGAAGCTACCCAAGGGTGGATATTTCCTGAGGGTACAGCCAGGGCATGGAATACCTTAAGGGAGGCTTTTTTGAACAAGTACTTCTTGGACTGCATGAGGGAGCAGAAGTTGGCTGAGTTTCAGAGGCTGCATTAGAACCAAATGATAGTGGACCGGCATGAGGCCAAATTTGCAGAGCTATCAAAGTATACACCTAGAATGGTGGAGCACCCGTTGGATAGGGCCTGAAGGTTTCGAGACGGATTGAGGATGGAGATCAGAGACCACCTGGTGTCGGTGAATCTGAAGGATTACAATGAGCTCTATGAGAGAGCTCTGATGATCAAGAGGCATATTGCCGAGAAGGCAGCTGCATTTAGATTGCGGCTCATGTCGGGCAGGGATAATTGTCGGTTTGGGAAGAAACCGATGGCGGGAGGTAGGTATCCTCTATTGCCTAACAGAAGGGACAGTGTGAGGAAACCATCGCCGAGTTCGTTTGGAGGATGCAAGATGTGTGGGAAGAGGCATAGAAATGCCCCGTATCCCTCTCCGATGGGAGCTTGTTACGGATGTGGTCAAATAGGCCATGGAGTGAGGGACTGCCCTCGTAGGCCTATGATGCCATTCATGCCACGACTGCCAACCGGACCGCTAGTTGGGAACTTTCGACAAGGCAATCAGTACAGACCCCCTGCTCAAGGACGGGTGTATGCAGTCACAAGGAAAGAGGCGGAGGACATGCCTGTCGGGATTACATGTACGATATTTCTACATGACCATGCTGCTTATGCATTGTTTGATTTGGGAGCTTCGCACTCTTTTATTGCTAACCGGTTTGTAGAATTAATGGGGTTGAGACCAGAGCCATTGGAAATGGTTTTTGTTATTTCTACTTTGTTAGAGGATTCAGTCTTATCTACAATAGGATGTGCTAACTGTAAACTGATTATAGATGGTTGGGAAGGAATAATTGATTTGATTGTTTTAGCGATGTATGACTTTGATGTCATTATCGGTATGGATTGGTTTACCAAGCAAGGAGCTACTATGGATTGTCGGAAGAAGAGAATCCGATTTAATCCAACTGGATTTAGTAGTTTCCAGTTTGTAGGGAGTCGGGGAGGGTCCTCGATTCCCTTGATTTCTTCTTTGGAAGCAACCAAGTTGTTGGGGTCAGGATGTCGAGGTTATTTGGCGTCCGTGAGTGATATGTTGAATGAAGGACCGAACTTGGAGAACATCGCGGTAGTACGAGATTATTCCAATGTCTTTCTAAAGGAATTGCCAAGACTACCCCCAGTCAGAGAGACAGAGTTCGTGATCGAATTGGCTCCTAGGACAGAACCAATCTCGAAGGCACCATATAGGATGGCGTTGTCAGAGCTGAAGGAATTGAATGTGCAGATGCTGGAATTATTGGACAAAGGCTTCGTTCGCTCGAGTGCATTGCCTTGGGGAGCGCTAATCCTGTTTGTTAAGAAAAAGGATGGTTCGTTAAGGTTGTGTATTGACTATAGACAGCTTAATCAAGTGACGATTAAAATTAAGTACTCACTACCGATGATTGATGACCTATTCGACCAACTCCAAAGAGCGTCAATGTTCTCTAAGATAGACCTAAGGATGGGCTATCATCAATTAAGGATCCAAAAGGAGGACATACCGAAGACAGCTTTCCATACACGTTATGGTCATTATGAGTTTACGGTAATGCCTTTTGGATTAACAAACGCCCCTGCCACTTTTATGGATTTGATGAACTGAGTGTTTAAGGAATATTTGGATCGGTTCGTGATCGTGTTTATCGACAATATTTTGGTGTATTCGAAGAGTCAAAATGAACACGAACAACACCTAAGGACTGTGTTACAGACCCTAAGAGATCATGAGCTATATGTGAAATTTAGTAAGTGTGAATTTTGGTTGGCTCTAGTGGCTTTTCTAGGCCACGTGATCTCAGGCGAAGGGATTTCTATGGACCCGACCAAGATTGAAGCGGTCATAGATTGGCCGAGACCGACTTCAGTAACCGAGGTTCATAGTTTTCTAGGATTGGCTAGTTATTACAGACGATTTGTGAAAAGATTCTCTTCAGTAGCTATGCCAATGATGCAGTTGTTGAAAAATGACAAGAAATACGAGTAGATGGATAAGTGCGAGCGTAGTTTCCAAGAGTTTAAGCATGAGTTGACTACTGCATCAATTTTGACTATTCCGTCAGGCTCAGGTGGATATCAGATCTTTAGTGACGCATCATACAAGGGACTCGGTTGTGTTCTGATGCAACATGGTAAAGTGATAGCATATGCTTCCAAGCAATTAAGGCCTCACGAACTGAATTATCCGACGCACGACTTAGAGTTGCCAGTCATCATTTTTGTGTTGAAAATATGGAGACATTATCTACATGGAGAGAGATTTCAGATTTTCACGGACTATTAAAGCTTGAAGTATATGTTCTCCCAAAAGGAACTGAATATGAGGCAGCGTAGATGGATGAAACTTTTTAAGGATTATGACTGTGATATCCTGTACCATCCAGGCAAGGCAAACAAAGTAGCAGACGCTTTGAGTCATAAGTCGTTGGTTGCTAGTATGATGGTTCAAGAATGGATCCTATTGGAAGGGGTCTGTGATTCAGAATTCAGGTTCGAGGTATGCCATCTTTCCAGTCTAATTGTTACCCTTAGGATCGAACCTAAAATTCAAACCAAGATTAAAGCAATGCAACCTTTGGACGTCAAGATCCAAAAGATTCTACAAATGGACGCGACCAAGAGAAAGTCGGATTTTCAAGTATCCGAGGATGGCATCTTAAAATTTCGTGAACGGTTGTGTGTGCGACACGACGCCAAAATTAAGGAGAGGTTGTTATCCAAAGCGCATCATAATGACTACAGTGTGCATCTAGGCAATACGAAGATGTATCAGAATCTGTGATAGTATTATTGGTAAAAAGGCATGAAGCTTGACATCGCCAACCACGTGGCGAAATGTTTAACTTGCCAACAAGTGAAAGCACAGCATTGTAAGCCAGGAGGGTTATTGCAACCTCTTGAAATCCCTGAATAGAAATGGGAGCACATCACGATGGACTTTGTGATGGGATTACCAAGAATTCAGCGTGGTAATGATGCGATTTGGGTTATAGTGAACCGATTGACGAAGTCAGCTCACTTCATCGCCGTATGCAAAGGCTTCGCTTTGGAAAAGTATGCAGAGTTATACATGTGACAGGTTATTCGTCTGCATGGGGTACCAGTGATAATTACTTTAGATCGAGACCCCAGATTTATGGCTGCATTTTGGAAGAGTCTACAGACTTCAATGGGAACAAAGCTGCAATTCAGTACGGCTTACCATCGTCAGACAGACGGTCAATCAGAGAGAACAATTCAAACCTTGGAGGATATGCTGAGAGCCTATGTATTGGATTTTAAGGGAAGTTGGGAGGAACAACTTCACCTTGTGGAATTTGCGTACAATAACAATTATTAGCAGAGTATCAAAATGGCACCATTCGAACCTTTGTACAGTAGACCGTGTAGGACTCCAATTTGTTGGGACGAAGTCGGCGAGTGGAAAATTTCGGGGCCAGAGCTAGTGCAACAATCTTTAGATGCCGTAAAGATGATTTGAGAGACGTTAAAGATGGCTCAGAGCAGATAGAAGAGCTATGGGGACAAACGACGTAGGCCATTGGAATTTCAAGTGGGCGATCATGTATTCCTTAAAGTATTGCCAATGCAAGGTACATCATGATTTGGAAAGAAAGAAAAACTAAGCTCGAGATACGTCGGACCGTTCGAGATTCTGGAAAGGATTAGGAATTTAGCCTATCATCTTGCACTACCGCCTCGACTTACTCAAGTGCATGACGTATTTCACCTGTCAATGTTGA
This sequence comes from Corymbia calophylla, assembly GCA_014182845.1. Lineage (NCBI taxonomy): Eukaryota > Viridiplantae > Streptophyta > Magnoliopsida > Myrtales > Myrtaceae > Corymbia > Corymbia calophylla. The sequence continues at coordinate 5,127,545 of CM024698.1, read as the reverse complement.
GGAAATATGAGCTGGACTTGACGCATGTATTAAATTATGAGGAGATAGAGGTGGATGACAGGGTGTCGTATGTGAAGAGACCGATTCAGATTGAAGACCGGAAAGAGCAAGTGCTAAGAAGCAACATGGTCTCCTTAGTCAAAGTCATTTGGCAACACCATGGCACGGAGGGAGCTATGTGGGAAAGCGAAGAAATCATGAGGTGTCAGCACCCTTATATTTTTGAGGATTAGCATGTTAGTTCAAATTTTGAGGACGAAATTTCTGTAAGAGGGGAAGAGTTGTAACATCCTGAAAATTGATCCAATTTTGGGATTTTAGAAAATGGCAATGTTAATCGAAGGCCTGATCAATACAAATTTTCCGAACTGTGTGTTCGTGGGATAATGGATTACAGGAAGGCGTCGATAGGAAATGATACGTGTACGACTCGCGATTTCAATCAGGAATGAACCCTTCGACCGTGAGGACTTGGGATGGAACGATACCCTCTAAGCACTAGACTATTAAGGAAACAGAAATAAATTGATTCGGCAAAAGTACGAAGTCGAACTGCGAGTGATTTTCGCACAACATCGATACAAACTACGAACGACGTTAAACCGAATCATTTTAATCTAGTATTCAAAATTATCAATTGAGCCCCTGGGACCACACAACAATCGAGGGACGTCCCTAACTCGAAAATTGGCGTAAGCATGGATCAAAGAATGGATGACCAAGGGTCAAATGTGAGAAAAAGTCCTAAAGGGGCGCCCGATAATCCAAATTGTACAACAGTCGCAATCAACTCAATTTAGTCCCGATTTTTAATCCGATTTTAGGAATCGACTTCTTAATGATATTAGGACTAAATATTTGGACGTCGTCTCATTTATTTTTGAATTTTCTGTTAGACACAGAAGTGTCAAAAAAAGGAAAATTGGACCGGGTTTCGAGCTCACAAGTGGGCCGGCCCAAGACCGGCGGCCCAATGGGCCTTGCACCCATCCAACCCAGCCCAAAAGGGGCCCAAGCTGGCCCAAGTTCCTCTCCCTCCTCAGCCCATGGGCTTCTCTCTTTTAGCCTTTTCCTTTTGTGCCCAAGTGGGCATTGTTTTTGCTTGTTTATTGTTTGTTTTTTATTGGTCCTTCAAGCAAGTGGCAAGCCCACTTGCCTTGGCTTCTCCTTCAAGCTTTCAGCAGCCTTCTCTCTCCTCCTTTCTCCCCAAATTCATCCAGCATAGCAACCCCTCTCTCTCTCTGTCTTTTTCTCTTCCTTTTCTCTTCCATTTCTGCTATTTCTTGTTGTCTTTACTATTTGCCAGCCGGAAAAAAGCCTTGCCCCCGTCACCGGAGCCACCACCACCGCCCAAAGTGTAGTCCCCGGAGTGAGGGAGCCAACCGCACACCGTCGGCCACCCCTGGTCGCTACCGGCTGCCCGTTTTGGCCTTTTCTGCCTAGCTGCACTACTTCCGCGTGAATAGTATTTCCGGGCTGTTTTAGCCCCTCTACACACTGGTGTCGCCGAATTTCCGATCCAAGTAAGTTAAATCCCTAATCCTTGTTTAGGGGTTAATTTTGCTTAAGGGTAATTAGTGTATTTGTATGTTTGTGTTTAATTAGAGTTAATTATTGGATTAGGCTAATTGAGATTAGTAACTTGACCAAAGTTAGTGTTAGATTAACTAGAGTTAATTAATTAAAATAACTATAGTTAGTTTTGAAAGTAATCAAGGTTAAATGTTAATCATGGTTAGGTTAGATTAACTAAGGTTAAGTTAATTGATTAACCATGGTTAGATTTAATTTTTTTATTGTTTAATTAATTAAATTCGGAAGAAGTACTGTTCATTTTCGCTGTTCATTTTTACTGTTCAAATTCACTGTTCACGCACTATTCATGCAGAAGTTAAAAATGATTGGAAATTGATGTGTTCTTGGTTGCATTGTTTCCTTGGCGTGCCGATTGTTATGTATAACCATGTAATATGAAGAAATGCGTGATCGAATACCAATTGAAATTAAAATAGTTTGGTTTATTGAATTTCTCCGTGATTAATTGGATTGTACCATGTATGTGAAGGACATTGGTTACCACATTTCATTATACATGTGCAAATGTAATCGCATGTCGCGTGAGCATAGATTATGTGGCATTCACGACAAAGCAAGAACAAAGACAAAAATGAATTGCTTGATGATGTGTTGCATAGTCAGATTAAAGTTGATAGTCCTGATATAGCCAGATAACCGCCAATCCCCATTGGGGTTATGCTATGACCATTGGGTCACCTAACAGTGGTCAGTTGCGGGGCTGCGGTAGTAGGTGGGCCTTATGCTTCTTCGGGAATGCTGTCGGTGGGGGATAGCCCATGACATCGCCGTGCTTCAGGGAAGAGGACAATACTTGGTCTATGACCAGTTGACCGCCAACCATAAGGTTGTGTCGTGGCCTTGAGGGTCGTAATAATCTGAGTATGTGTGAACATTGAGATAGATGAACGTGTGTAGTGCTCTGATTAATTGCGTGTCTTCCATATGATTATGAAATGAATGACTGTTCTTGCGGCTCACGTGTGCCAATGCCAAGTATGATTACCTGTGGTTGTGTCTTTTTGTCGAATTGCCCTCAATTTTGGTTTTCTCTAAACTGCATTGATTGCTGTATTAGGTTGTATGTTAAACTCCCGAGGTGAGCGAAATTCCTAACCGGGGCTTAGGATTTTAATTTGTTGAGTTTATCTCAACTCATCATGGTTACCCTTTTCAAGCCCTAGATGACGCAGTATCCAGTACACTTCGGCGTCCCAGTGGATATAAGTACCACCGTCACTAAGCAGCTTGCCCTGGGCTACAATTTTGTCTACAAGCACCATGTGACTACCGTGTGGGTGGATGAGGGGTCACGTGATCATTACACAACCCCACGTCTTCAAGGCGTGGTTTCTCAAGCAAGGAGGCATTCTGTACGGTCCTCTCCGCGGTTTCGATGGACTGGTCCCTCTTGTGAGTCCGACCGATGAGGTCTGGGATCTTATGGACTTGGATCCCCTTGACGGCAAGATCTGCAACCCGTGAATCGAGGACAGTTATCCCTCTAAGGCCAGCAAGTAGGCTGCTATGGCCTACTCTCCTTTTGACGAGCCCTCCCCCACCTATATAGTAGTAGGTTAGCAAAGCTGGTCCCTTTTTTAATAGGCCTTAATGTGTCACCCATAGTGAGACGTGTACATATTTGTTGGTGAACAGACTAACTTCAGATATATAATATGCTGTGGTCTTTCTTCTATTGCTATTGTTGCTATCCCTGTTGTTTTGTTTTGGGAGTTGTTCATTTCTGCATGTATATAATTACAAGATAAAATCAATTGGTCGACGACAGTACCTAGGACGTTGTACAATTTGATCTCAAGTGAAATGGGATTACCGCAAGCTCAAGAGTCAGGGCGTGACACCACTTATGGTATGGCCAATATGGCCAATCAATTCTTGGTGAAATGATTTTGAGTGTACCCTTTATTTTTTTCCTATGCAACTCATTTTGAGGACATTTTAAACATTTCTCTCTTCAAAATTATCTAAGCACAAGAAAAGAAATTGTCATATTCTTTCCAACTTATTTTTCCATACATAATACAAAATTACAATGCGTATTTCATTCCGTTCCTCATTTCATTTCCTTTCATTCCTCTTTTTTCTTTTCATTTCCCTCTCATTCCTCACCGTTAATTATAGGATAGGATGTGGATGTGAATGTGGAGTTTTTTTTAAAGAAAAAAGAAAGGAAAATTTGCAGTTTTAGATATTATTACTACATGAAACTAAATCAAGAATTTATGGTCATGTGGGTGTTCAAGTGAGTTGGTTGGGTCCACTCCTATGGGCCCAGCTAACGTTAAATAAAAATGTCACAAAGAAAAAAAAAAAAAAAAAAAAAAAAAAAAGGGCTCGTTAGTAGACTCAAGAGGGTGGGCACCAAGAAGAACAATGGAGAAGAAAGCATAAGAGAGCTGCCATTTTGTGGTCCTAATTTGAAAGCCAAACATTATCAAGATTGGCTTGAATTTCAATATGTTATTCTTAAGAAAGACTACAAGTTGATAGGTTTCTTTTGTTGAGAACCTTCTCCAACTCGGCTTTTGTTTTCTCTAATCTTGATTAGGGTTCTTGCTCTATATGTATTAATCCCACCTTCATAGTAATGGAAATACTATTGTATTATTGATGTTGAGGTTATAGTATGTGACTAGAGAAGAAATTTTGTGTATCTTATTATCCCTAGTGATTAAATGTTTTTATGCAGTTTGTGGTTTTTCCTAATTGAGGCTTTCCACATAAAATCTTGGTGTTGTTATAGCTTTTGTTTCTTTAATATTCTTGCATTATATTTACTTATTTTGAGGTTATATTACTAGAATATATTGCTATTTGTTGCTAGGGTTAAGTCCATTTTAGTTGATTTAGTTTTGGGGGAAGATACTAATCCTCAATTGAGTTAATTCTTGGTAAATTGTTGTTTGGTTCTCCACAACAAAGTGATATCAGAGCCAACATTGAGTAGTTATATTGAATGGAGGAAAATAGCAGCACAATGTCTAAGTTAAATACCTCGAATTACTCCATTTGGAAGTCTCAAATGGAAGACATGTTATATTGCAAACATCATATGATTCCATTAATGGTGATTAGGCTAAAGGAGATAAGGAAGACAAAGAATGGAAGCAAATGAATTGAAAAACGGTTGGGTTTATTTGACAATGACTTGGCGGTAGTGTTTTTCATCATTTTGCTAAAAAACAAAAACGGATACTTAGTGGAAGAAATTACAAGATCTCCATGAGAGGAGAACTCCACAGAAGAAACCTTGTCTGGTTTAAAGACTCGTGAATTTGAGATACAAGGAGAGAGGTAGCATGTCAAAACACTTCAGTAAAGATTTGGTAAATTAGTTGACAAATCTTGAGATTGACTTTGGTGATAAATTGCACTCATATATGCTTAATTAGTACTCTCACCGATAGTTGGGATACCTTGGTCATGGCATTGAATAATTCTGCTCATTTCAGTGTGCTTTCTTGAGCGTGATTAAGGAAAGCCTATTCAGTGAAGAAATCAAGAGAAAACATGATAAGAAATCTATCAAGAAAGTTTTAGAGTAATCATAATGGAGGTAAGCCAATGGGAAGGTTAAAATCAAGGCAAAGAAAGAGTGTGAAATGTCATAATTGTGCAAAATAGAACATCAAGCTAAATAATGCTGGTTATTAAAGAGAGATAAATTCCATAATAGAAATAAGGATTGAAAGAAAGATGAGAAGCAAGTTATAATGACAATTACATTTTATGGTGATATGGTGCTCACATGCTAAGACTTTAGTTGGATTGTTTATTTTGCAGTTTCATTTCCTGTCACCTTATGACTTAACTACTTTACATCCTATCACAACAGTGATCTTGGTTGTATTAGGATGAGAGATAGAGATTTTTCCAAGGCTATCGACATGGAAGATATTTATTTGGAAAATATTTGACGTAATTTGCTTCTGAAAAAATGTGAGACATATTCTAGACATTCGATTTTACTTGATCTCCATAAGTGTCTTGGACAATAATGATTGCTGCAATTCTTTCTGTGATTGCAAATAGAAATTGACTAAAGATTCTATGGTAGCATGAGTGCTATATGTCTTAGTAAAAATTTGGAATTGCATTCAAAATTGAAATATATTGTTGTAAATTATCATTGGATCTAAGAGAAATTAGAAGAGAAGCTCTTCCTACATAAGAAAGTTCACACCAACCACAACGGATCTAACATGATGATCAAAATCTTGCCCATAGTGAAACTTGACTTTTGTAGAAATAAAAGTGGGTATGATAGAACTTTCCACATTAGGTAAAGGGGGAGATTTGTTGTTTTGGACCGCCTTTATGAGGCCTAGCTAACCTAAAATAATAATTAAGAAAAAAGAAACTCAAAAGGCAAGAAGAAAGAAAGAAATGCCTTGTTGGCAAGAAGAGAGGAGAGAGGGGGGTGTTGGTGGTGAAGAAACCAAAAAAGGGCTGCGAATTTGTGATCCCAATTCAAAGGCCAAACATTGCTAGGATTGGCTCAAATTTCAGTATGTTGTTTGTGAAACTAAGGGTTATGACTTGACCGATTTTGTTTGTAGTCGTCTCTCGTTTTCTCCAATCCTAGTTAGGTTCTTACTCCATTTGTGTTTATTCGCTTTTATGGTGATGGAAATATTGTAGGATTAGTTGAGCCTGTAGAGTGTAATTAGAGAAAAACTTATGTATATCTTGCTATTATTGGGGATTAGTAGAAATTTTTAGGTCATTGGTGGTTTTTTCTACATTGAGTTTTCTACATAAAATCTTGATATTATTGTTGCCTTTGTCTTTTTAATATTCAGGCATTATATGTACTTATTTTGAGGTTGTATTGTTGGAATATATTGCCGATTGATGCGGGGGTTCAATTGATTTTGGTCAATTTAATTTTGAAGAAAGTATTGACCTTGGATTGGGTTATTTCTTAGTGATTTGTTGCTTGATTCTTCTCAACAAAGTGTGCATCATTTGTAGGGAAGTATTATGGGAATGTCATTTCCATGGATGCAATATGAATGAGTCATATTTGTTTGGCCATCAAGGAATTAAGAATACCTTGCTTACCAAGCAATAGCATTCAAAGCTAATCGAAAAGACATTCTTTTGGATGTCAAGCATAGGTTATAAAGGGCACAAATGATCGCCGTTTTTTTTTTTAGAAATTAATTTCTGGCCAATAATATTCATTTGATAATGATCAAAAATGTTGTTTCAGGAATAGAAATTCATTTGATAATGATACAAAATTTCTCCCTTCTAGGTGAGTAGCGATGGGCAGTGGCTAATGAGCAACTAGCTAGTAGTGAGAGCAAGTGATTAAATGAGTTTTTATTTCTCACTTTTGCTCCAAAAATAGAAAATTAAAAGAAATTTTACTTATCATTTCTATTCCAAATTTATAAGTAACATTCTGAAAATCAACCGCAGTTTGAGATTTTATAAAATGGCAATGTTGGTCGAATGCATGGACAATACAAATATTCTGAACTAATTGTTTGAGGGATAACGGATTTTAGAGAGGCGCCAATAGGAAGCAATACACGTATAACTCGCAATTTTGATTAGGAACGGAACCTTCAACCATGAGGACCTGGGCGGGAACGATATCCTCTAATACTAGACTATTAGGGAAATGGGAATAAATCGATTCGGTAGAAGTACGAAGTCGGGTTGCGGGTGATTTCCGTACGACTTCGATACGAACTATGAATGACGTTAAATCGAATCATTTTCATTTTGTACTTGGGATTATCAATTGAGCTCTCGGGATCACATGACAATCGAGGGATGTCCCTGACTCAAGAATCAGCATAAACGTGGATCGAAGAATGGTCGACCATGAGTCGAATGCGAGGAAAAATCCTAAAGGGGCCTTCGATAGTCCAAATTGTACTACGGTAGCAATCGACTAAATTTAGTCCTAATTTTTAATTTGATTTTGGGAATCGACTTCTCAGGGATGTTAGGACTAAATATTTGGACGTCGCCTCATTTATTCTTGAATTTTCCGTTGGGCTGTTAAGTGTCGGAAAAGGAAAATTTGGACCGGGTTTTGGGCCAGCAGGTGGGTCGGACCAAGATCGGTTGCCCATTGGACCTTACACCCATCCAACTTGGCCCAAGAGGGGCCCAAGCTAGCCCATTCTCTCCTATCTTCTTATCTCATGGGCTTCTCTTCTAGGCATTTTCTTTTGGTGGCCCAAGTGGGCTTTGTTTGGCTTGTTTTGACTTGTTTCTCATTAGTTCTTGAAGCAAGTGGGCTAGCCACTTGCCTTAGCTTCTTGGACAAGTTTATAAGCTCTCTCTCTCTCCTCCATTTCCCCCATCTCAGCTGTCCATCTTAGTTCTCTCTCTCTCTCTCTCTCTCTCTCTCTCTCTCTTCCTTTCTTCTCTTCCTTCTACTGCCTTGTTGTTCACTGTCGATTACTATCCTTGCCGCCGTCGCCGGAGCTGCTGCCATCGTCTAACGTGGAGCCGCTGACGTCCGGAGGCCAGTCGCTCACCGTCGACTGCTCGTTCGGCCACTTCTGCCGCCGCTGCCCTTTTTCGCCCGGAACAGCTTTCCGGCACTATTTTGGCCAGATTTGGCCATCATCCATCACCTTCCCTGAGCTAACCTAACATAGCCTCGCTCTTGCCTTCGCGTCGGTGATGCCGGATTCTCGAACCAAGTAAGTTAATTTCCTAATCCTTAGTTAGGAGTTAATATTGCTTAGGTTAGTTTAATTAGCTTAATGCTTGTATTATGCTTGGTTAATGATGGATTAGCATGTTAATTGTGGGTGATTAAGATTAGTGCTAACTATGGTTAGTATAAATAAACCATAGTTTGTTATTAAAGTAACTATGGTTAGTTGTTAAACTAACTAAGGTTAGTTTAATTAACCATGGTTAGGTTAATTAACCCTAGTTGGGTTAAGATTAGTAGCCATGGTTAGGTTTATGAATTATTATTATTCTTGGATTAAATAATAATAATTTATTATTTTCGGAATAATTAAATAATTATTTATTAATTATATTATTGTTTTATAATTTCGAATTATTATTAATTTTTAATTCGGAATAATAATTTTTTTGGGGAAAAATAATTATTGGTAATTATTTATCGGAAACAGTTTTTATCAAGAAATTTTGTGGAAATTATGTTTAAAGCTTAGTTTTCCCTTGATTAATCATGATTAGTTTCTTGATTCTAAAAGGGAATTGTTTTGTTAATTGAAGGTTTTAGAAGTGTAATTTATTGTTGTTATTATTAGTTGGATGAATTGTTTTATTGTTATTATTGAATGTCGGTTATTTTTCTCGAGAATTATGGGGTGCACGTGATTGTTGATTGATTGTTGCTGTTGTCTGCTGTTTAAATACGTGGCCCATTAATTGATAATTGTTGAATGTTCATGAGTACTCGGATTGTTGTTGTTGTATGTGACTGTTGAATATTGCTGCATTTCATTATACGTGTGTCAATTGCAATAGCGTGTCGCGTGAGCATGAGCTATATTGCATTCATGACAGAGCAAAGACAAGAATGGATTGCTTGATGATGTGTGGCATGGTCACATTAAAATGATAGCCTGGTATAGTCGGATGACCGCCAATCCTTCGGAGTTGTGCCGTGGCCATTGGGTCGTCTGACAGTGGTCAAATGCGAAGTCACTATAGAGGTCGAGCCCATGCTCCTTCAGGAATGCCATCGGTGGGGAATAGCCCATGACGTCGCCGTGCCTCAAGGAGGAGGATGATACTTGGTTTAGGTCAATTGACCGCACACCATAAGGTTGTGCCGTGACCTAGGGGGTCGTAATAATCAGAGCACGTGTGAGCACCGAGATATGAGAAAGCTATGTGCAATGCTCTGATTATTTACATGCCTCTTACTATTGTTGTGAGGTGATCGACAATTTCTATAGGTTGCATGTACTAAGGCTAGATAGGGTCACTTGTGATTGCATCTGTTTATTAAATTGTCTACTGTTAATACTTCTCTGAGGTGTGGTCATTGATGGTTTGACATGCTAGGTTGTGTGTTAGACTACTCTAAGGTGAGCGAAGTTCTTAACCGAGGCTTAGGACTTTAACTTGCTAAATTTATCTCAACCCGTCGTGGTTAACAATTTTTTAGGACCCTATATGACGTAGTACCCAGTGAGGTTTGCTATTCCCATGGACATGAGTACTACCATCACCACGCGACCTGCCCCGAGCCTCAATTTTGTGTACGAGTACCACATGACTACAATGTGGGTGGATGAAGGGTCGAGGGACCATTACACGTCTCACGTATTTAAGGCGTGGTTCTCCAAGATGGGAGGTATTTTGTATGATCCCCTCTGAGGTTTTGATGAACCGGTCCCTCTTGTGGGGCCGACCGATGAGGTATGGGATCCCATGGACATGGATCCCCTTGATGGCGAGCTCTCAACCCTAACAATTAGAGAGACTGATCCTTTTGAGAACAGCTTGTAGGCAGCTGTGACCTATTTCCTTTTCGACGAGCCCATCCCCACTTGTACAGAGATAGGTTAGCTAGGCCAGTTCCTTTTTTAGTAGGCCTTAATTTATCACCTGTAGTTAGGCATGTATATATTTGCTGATGTTCAGGTTAACCCTATAGATAAATAAAATAGTGTTTTGTCTTTCCTCTGCAGTTATTGCTGCTATCCCTATTGTTCCTAATTAGGGAGTTTTGTTTGCTTCCGCATGTGCTTAATTATAAAATAAAATGAATTGGTTAATGACAATGCTTGAGATGTCGTATAGTTAGATCTCAAGTGAACTGAGGCAGTCATGAGCTCGAGGGTCGGGGTGTGATATTATATCTGGAATAAATTTGTTCCAAAATGAGAAAAAAAAAACTTGTGTTACCAAATGAATTTTTATTCCAAACTTGCTTGTGGGAGAAAAAAATTAGAGAAATAAAATGATTATGATGCACGTTATAAGTTGTCATCAAACCAATTTTAACATTAGGTTTGTAGGCTAAAGTTGAACCATCTTTGCCCAAATGCCAGCACCTGCACTCCCGCCGATATTTGCACAATTTTTTCTTTTGGATAATGAAACAAACGGTCCATGAATTTTGACCCAATGTGCAATTTATTATATGAACTTTCAATTTATTTAATATGATCGTCTAACTTTAGTCCAATGTGTAATGTGGTTCATGAATTTTTAATTTATTAAATATAGTCCCTGAAATTTTGGTATATATTCGTATAATCCATAAATTGTATGAAAATATTCAATGTAGATGGATTATATTAAATATTTTCATACAATTCAGGAATTATATTGACCATATATCAAAAGTTTAGGGACTAAATTGAATAAATTAAATGTTCAATGATCAAATTGCATATTGAATTAAAGTTTATAGATCAAATTAAATAAATTAAAAGTTTAGAAATGAAATTGTATATTAAACTAATTTTGATGAAATAGAAATTGAAAATTTTGATAAAGCATAACGCGCTGTCAATTTCCCTTCTCTTTTCTCTGGGCTGTCTTAAACGTAAGTGATGACGTTTTGCAGCCGGCCTTTGTCAGTGTTCGAGATTTTGAGTCGCCTCTCTTGGTCGCCACAAGACAAAATTTAATTCGCCAGAGTAAATCTCATTTCTGTTCCTTGTTCTATATCCATTTGGTGGGCCCATCTAAAAGAAGATTTTAAAATTGTGTTACGTTTGATGTGTAACGCAATTTTGTAAGGCTGGCTACGAAAATAAGTAAATCCAAATCTACAAAAAAAAAAAAACAAAAGAGGTAAAAAGACTCCCATGCAATTCGCTTTGCAATATATGTGCTTTGGATAGAAGACATATGTGCTAACCCGAGGATATTTCTACAAGGAGGAAAAATATATAACTTGGAATAAAAGTACGAGCCATGCGGACACCAGTACGTTAAAATAAGAAATGCAGCCAAGTCAGGCACCCTTGCTGGGGGGACTACCGTTGGCGGTTTGTTTGGAAGTCAAGTTCTTGATTTCTTCTTTAACTTTCAATTTCTTGGCATGCAATTAGCATCCAAGCACACGCCAAAAAGGGGGCAAAAAGAGAGAAGAGAAGCAATTAGTAATGCACACTAAGAGTCAAATTTCCAGTAGATATTATCTAATGCTTTTGAGCTAAGGATTTTACCATCTGTATCATCGCGAGGTCATCGAGGGTCATGTTGAGGTTGGATGGGCACTTGACAACACTGATGGCTAACATACTCAACACGATCCGAGTCATATTCAATGTATCCACAGTCCTAATCAAAGACCACATGGGGAGATGCAACGTGGGAAATGGCGATTTGGCAAACTTCAAAAGGTATTACCCAAAAATCGAGGACTAGTCGTATGGGAAGAGCCATTATATTATGTGAACTTCTGGAAAGAATCTCACCTTGTCTAGGGATTTGTTCCCATGGCAATCCATCCCTCTGGACCAATAATCAAAAATAAAAAAGTCATCTCCAATTGCATGAGATTTCCTTAGAGTATGTGTAATATAGTAACTTATTTCCAATAATATGATAGCATTAATTAAGGAAGTTCAGTAATATCGCGTTAGAAAAGCTCAAAGAAAAGCTCTTCTTATTTCCAATAATATGATAGCATTAATTTATAACTCACAACAAGTTGTTGTCCTCATGATACAAAAACTATTATGCTAGTAAAGCCCGCCCTCTAAATAATTGCTTATTTTGATATGCACACGATAGGGACATCCTACCATATAAAAGTGAACATTAAATTAAACTCACATGTGACTTTGTCATTTAGCATTTAAACTTCAACTCAGTCACTTACAAAGATATTTCAATATAGATCGATGAATGATTGATATGTACAATGGCTTGATTGCGTGACTAACGTGAAATAGTATAAAAATCCAAGTCATCCTGATTGAAGAATCACAGAGGGAATATGTTTTGAGGTGGTCAAAGTCATTGTTAAAGGGACAGAGACTAGTCCCAACACCAGCCCATCCCATACGCAGTAACTACGTTGACACACACATATGTATAAGCACAAGACAACATGGATTTCAGGGGACAATTATAAAAATAAGTCCTAAGTATATTGCAAGGATATCAATTTAGTCCTAAATATTTTAATTTTGTCAATTTAGTCAGAAACCTTTTAATAATTTGTCAATGCAGTCATCTTAGTCAATTTTGGCAAAAAATCGCTAATGTGGATGCTAACTATTTTACATGGTATGGTCAATGCTAGAGTGAATAATTTTTACAATTTTTAATAATTTTTTTAAAATTTTATTCTTTTTCCCATTTTTCCCATTTTTCAATTTTTTTTTTAACTTATAGCAATGCCCTTGCCAACCCTAGGTGAGAGCATCTAGGCCCTCGCCTGTGGTCAGTAACCTCCACTGGCCATTGCCAAGGCCTTAGACCAGTGAAGGGAAATAAGAACAAAAAGAACAAAAAAAATGAAAGAAAAGAAAAGGAAAAATTTTCAGAAAAATAAAAAATTGCAAAAACTGTCGACGATAGCGCCAAACATGTCACGTAAAATGGTTAAAAAACTGTTCACATCAATGTTAACCATGATAATTATAACCATCTTTTCCCCTTGCAATATGAATTAAATTGCGCATTAACATGCATTCTTAAAAAACAGCTGAAAATGCATTTCTTGGCGCTGTGGCTCTTATTTTGCTGAGTGCATCGCAGGCAAAGACTCCTTCATGTGGATAGGACCAACACCAAGCATGCGCATAACGAATCCTGAACAACTAAAGGAGATCTTCTCCAAGATAAACGACTATCCCAGGCCAGCCTCCAATCCCCTGGCGAAGTTGCTAGCAGACGGACTCACGAACCATGAGGGCGAGAAATGGGCACGGCACAGAAAGATTATTAATCCAGCATTCCATATGGAGAAGTTGAAGGTACACGAAACTATTCCCTGGTCAAAGGAATTGAACCACACACATTGATGCCTCAGGATTTTTCTTTTAATTCCTTTTTCGCATTGGTCTGTTGTTCATGCAGCTTATGTTGCCTGCTTTTTATTCAAGTTGCACTGAAATGGTTGATAGATGGGAAAATTTGGTATCGGAGCAGAGATCGTGTGAGGTTGACGCGTGGGTCGACCTTCAGAATATGACCCGTGAGGTGATCTCTCGAACAGCGTTTGGCAGTAGCTTTGAAGAAGGCAAAAGGATCTTTGAACTCCAGGACGAACAAGCCCGGCTTGTGATTATAGCCCTTCGATCAGTCTACATCCCTGGCTGGAGGTAAAATCTTTCATCATCCACAAGCTAATTGCATCTAAATGAGCTTCTGGCTCACAATCATGACATTCATAAAAATCCAACTATTTGATTCAATGCTTCGCAGGTTTGTGCCAACTAAAATGAACAGGAGGATGACGAGCATAGATAAGGAAGTGCAGGCTCTGCTCATGGACATCATCCGCAGAAGAGAGAAAACAATAAGGGCAGGGGAAGCTGCTGGCGATGATCTGCTGGGGCTGTTGCTGTAGTCAAACATGAAGGAGAATGTCGGGATGAGCCTTTATGACGTGATCGAGGAGTGCAAGCTTTTCTACTTCGCCGGACAAGAGACCACTTCGGTCTTGCTGGTTTGGACCATGGTCTTGTTGAGCGTGCACTCTTATTGGCAAGCACGAGCTAGGGAGGAGGTCCTCCAAATCTTCGGAAGCAGTAAACCTGACCTTGACGGGCTAAGCCACCTCAAGATCGTAAGTCCAATGCTTTTTTCCTCTTTTGTTGAGAGCGGGACTTCTAATAGGTCCAATCTGAAGAGTTCCTCACGAGCATCATTTATCACATGACACATGATAATCATTCTATAATTACTAGATGCGCATTTGCGATCTTGGTAGACGAAACGTTTATATAAAAATAATGTTAACCTATGAAGATGAACACGAGAATGAATTGACAGGAGCATTTTCTTCGCACCCTTGGACTGAACTTGGATTTCCCCTCAAGACCAAAACCCAATTTTTTGGACAATAGCCTCCAACACTTTTTACTGATAAATTACTATATATTTGATTCTCTTCGAGGATATTGATTTCATTGTAGTAGTGTTTCTCTGGCATCGTTCTCATTCATAGATGCTCCTGCATACGCATCTCTACCATATGAATTCTTCTGAGGATTTGTCGCAATCAGATCCCAGTGATCTTGAATGAAGTCCTGAGGCTATACCCACCAGTGACCATGCTGGGACGGAAGGTTCCCAAGGAAACAAAACTCGGGAAGCTGACCGTACCCCCTGGAGCCCAGCTCTCAATGCCGACACTCCTCATCCACCATGATAAAGAACGGTGGGGCGAGGATGCCGAGGAGTTCAAGCCAGAGAGGTTTGCCAAGGGAGTATCCATGGCCACCAAGAACCAAGTCTCCTTTTTCCCATTCGGATGGGGCCCTCGTATATGCATTGGCCAGAACTTCGCACTGATAGAGGCAAAGATGGCGCTCACCATGATACTTCATCAATTCACATTCGAGCTCTCTCCATCTTATAAGCATGCTCCTTTCAATATCATCACCCTCTAGCCACAGTATGGTGTTCAAGTCATCTTGCGCAAGGCAAACTAAAAGTTACAGATGAGGTTGACTTGTAGCGTAGAGAAAAACGTGCATAGAAATAATGAAATTATACACCAATTTCCAAGTTTATGTATTGTTGTTTTTTTAACTTTTAAGAACAGAAATTTAGTGTTTGTAAACGTAATCAAATGGCCTCTTAACTGAGTGACTGCTTGTTTTGAGTTTCATAACGGCAAGCCACTGGATGTATCTGAATCTTCCTTTCAGAAAACCCCTAGTAGAAGATTAGGTATGCCTTTTCCTAGTGCTATAATAAACCCATTTATTTCTATTCAGATATTGACTGGCCAATGACTAGTAAAGAAGGTATTTTATTAGCCCCCCTTTCTTTAGATGAAAACGTACAGCGGAGGATACATGAAGCTTTACATGTGCAAGAGACCTTTCTCAACGGCTTGGTCCAAAGCAAATATAGCTATTGCCGCTAGTCTTTTTGGGTTAGTTACTTGAGGCGAAGAGCTTTTGTTAAAAGCAAATAGTGCTTCGATATGTAAAATATTCAATACAAAGCAATATTTTAGACACAAACCACCGTTTGTGTCACTTACCACCTTGTCTTAGCTTCAAGTTGTTTTCTAACCTTTGTTCACTAATAGCCAAACAAACATCAATTGAATCACAAATGGATGTAGGATTGGATTAATTTGGGAAAGCTTGAGTAAAGAAGTAACTGGGCAATTCCTCTTTAAGCCCTTGCAGTATCAACGAACAAGATTTTTATGGAACGTTCTCCTGTTTTGCCAATAAACTTTGAGGCCTCTTATCAGAATGGAATGCTATTACTACACCCCCGATCTTCCTGCACTAGTAATCCTCGGTGTGGAGTAACAACTGGTGATAGGACAAAAATCCGGCCTCTAGCTTTCCCCGTCCCCCCTTCATCCTGTGGTACTATGTGATTCGAGAGTACTTGGTTCCCTAGGACTGGTTATTGCAAGAAAAAATTAAGTCAATCAGAGTCGTTGTAGTTGCAGGAAGCATAAGAAGGGATAGAAGGATATGCATTGAATCAAATAGAAAAGCAAGCAATCCTTGTCCACGAAGGGGGCCTTGTCATTGTTGGGTGCTCCTATGATCTATATTTTCTATAAAGGACATTCCTATAGGCCGACAGCTCCCATCTCATAAGTCACTTGAACGCTTCTAGTTCCACCTTGCTACTAGCTTTTTTGTCTGTGGCCCATCTAATTAGTTCATCTATAACTGCTATAAGCCCCTGCACTTGGTCGGTTGCGTACTTCCCATCCGCCTTGCTACTACGCAGGAGGAGCTTTCCTTACGATGTTTATATTTTGTAGAGAGGGCCATCACAAGCTCTAACATCCGAAGTGTACTCAATCCAGTCTTATGCAAGAACGGAAGTCTCAGCTCAATTGTTCATTTCATTAACAAAAAAAAGTGATGCTATTTTAGTGTCGGTCAAATCATCCTTGGTCAAATTGTATGAACTAGGCCTTATTTGGTAGAAATGAATTGAATTGGAATGGAATCGTCACTTCAAGGTTTGATTTCATTTCGTTTGTTCTTGTGAAAGATGTGGTCCATGGCTCCACTTATGGTATGTCCAATATGGCCAATCAATTTTTGGCAAAATGATTTTGAGTGTACCCTTTTTTTTTTCCTGCGCAACTCATTTTGAGGACATTTTAAACATTTCTCATTTCAAAATTATCTAAGCACACGAAAAGGAATTGTCACATTCTTTCCAACTTATTTTTCCCTACAAATACAAAATTGCGATGCGTATTTCATTCCGTTCCTCATTTCATTTCCTTTCATTCCTTTTTTCATTTCATTTCCCTCTGATTCCATGCCGTTAATTATAGGATAGGATGTGGATCAGAATGTGGATTTTTTTAAAGAAAAAAGAAAGGAAAATTTGTACTTCAGGAAATTATTGCTACATGAAACTAAATCAAGAATTTATGGTCATGTGGGTGTTCAAGTGTGTTGGCTGGGTCCGTCCCTATGGGGCCCAACTAACGTTAAATAAAAAAAGTCAAAAAGAAAAAGAAAAGAAAAGAAAAAGATAGAAAGGGCTCGCTAGCGGACTAAAGAAAGTGAGAACCAAGAAGAACAATGGAGAAGAAAGCACAAGAGAGCTGCCACTTTGTGGTCCTAATTTGAATGCCAAACATTATCGAGATTGGCTTGAATTTCAATATGTTATTCTTAAGATCAAAGACTACAAGTTGATAGGTTTCTTTTGTTGAGAACCTTCTCCAACTTATTTTTCGTTTTCTCTAATCATGATTAGGGTTCTTGCTCTATATGTATTAATCCCACTTTCATAGTAATGGAAATACTATTGTATTATTGATGTTGAGGTTATAGTATGTGACTAGATAAGAACTTTGGTGCATCCTATTATCCCTAGTGATTAAAATTTTTTGTGTGGTTTGTGGTTTTTCCTAATTGAGGCTTTCCACGTAAAATCTTGGTGTTGTTATTGCTTTTGTCTCTTTAATATTCCGGCATTATATTTACTTATTTTGAGGTTATATTACTAGAATATATTGCTAGTTGTTGGTAGGGTTAAGTTGATTTTAGTCGATTTAGTTTTGGGGGAAGATATTGATCCTCAATTGAGTTAATTTTTGGTAAATTGGGGTATGCATGGTGACGATTTTATACCCGGGAGCAATTTCTACTTAGAAATGATTCTTTTTTATTTTGCTCCTGGGAATAATTTCTGAGCATTTAAAGGCATTTGGTAACTGTCCTAAATTTTTTTTTCCCAGGATAGAAATGCGTTTGGTAAAACCTGAAAATTTCTAATCCAAAATATTTTCTTTAATTTTTTAATGATTTACATACAATTTTCTTTTTTTTTTCCTTTCCCTTTTCATCTTCTTCTTCCTTAATAAATTGCCAGCGATCGATGACCGGCCAGATGAGGGCTAGCACCCTTGTTGGAGCGTTGTTAGGGGCTGGCGACGCCAAGGCATGGTGAGGCTAAGCCGCGAGCCTCGCCGTGAGTTGGGTGAGGCTTGGCCTCGCCTAGATCTGGCGAGGTCAAGCTTGCTAGATCTGGCCTAGGATGACCTCGCCAAGCCACTGGTGAGGCTCGCGTCGCACTGTGCTCGGCATTGCCGAGGGCTGGCAAGGGAGCCGACCTTCGTTTGGCTGATTGTCGGCCAATCACCGGCCATGATCGAGGCCGGCGATTAGTCAAAAGGAAGAAGAAGAACCAAAAGGAAGAAGAAGAAAAAGAAAAGAAGGAGGAGAGAAATTAAAAAAAAATTGGCTGATTCTAGAATTGTTCTCGGGAATAAAGAAGTAACTTTTTTTTTTATTCTTGATTTCGTTCTAAATCTATTCCCGGGAACAAATTTGTTCTCGGAAACAAAAATTTTAACAAATGGATTTATGTTCCAAATCTACTCCCAAGAATGAAATAACAAAAATTTTCACTGTTTGGCAAGTTACCAAATAGGCCCTTATTGTTCAGTTCTCCCCAACAAAGTGATATCAGAGCCAACATTGAGTAGTTATATTGAATGGAGGAAAATAGCAGCACAATGTTTAAGTTAAATGCCTCGAATTTCTCCATTTGGAAGTCTCAAATGGAAGACATGTTATATTGCAAATATTGTGTGATTCCACTAATGGTGATGAGGCTAAAGGAGACAAGAAGACAAAGAATGGAAGCAAATGAATCAAAAAACGGTTGGGTTTATTTGACAATGACTTGACGGTAGTTTTTTCATCATGTTGCTCTGGAACAAAAGCGGATACTTTGTGGAAGAAATTACAAGATCTCTATGAGAGGAGAATTCCACAGAATAAACCTTGTCTAGTTAAAAGACTCGTGAATTTGAGATACAAGGAGAGAAGTAGCATGTCAAAACACTTCAGTAAAGATTTTGTAAATTAGTTGACAAATCTTGAGATTGACTTTGGTGATAAATTGGAATCATAATGCTTGATTGGTACTCTCACCGATAGTTGGGATACCTTGGTTATCATATTGAATAATTTTGCTCATTTCAGTGTGCTTTCATGAGCATAATAAAGGAAAGCCTATTTAGTGAAGAAATAAAGAGAAAACATATAAGAAATTGATCAAGAAAGTTTTAGAGTAATGATAATAGAGGTAAACCAATAGGAAGGTTAAAATCAAGGCAAATAAAGAGTGTGAAATGTTATAATTGTGGCAAAATAGAACACCAAGCTAAATAATGCTAGTTATTAAAGAGAGATAAATTCCATAGTAGAAATGAGGATTGAAAGAAAGAAGAGAAGCAAGTTATAATGACAACTACATTTTATGGTGATATGGTGCTCATATGTGAATCTTATATGCTAAGACTTTAGTTAGATTGTTTATTTTGCAAGTTCATTTCATGTCACCTTACGACTTAACTACTTTACATCCTATCATAGCAATGATCTTGGTTGTGTTAGGATGAGAAATAGAGATTTTTCCAAGTATATCGATGTGAAAGATATTTATTTGGAAACCGATATTTGATGTAATTTGCTTATGATAAAATGTGAGACATGTTATGGATATTCGATTTCACTTGATCTCCATGTGCGTCTTGGACAATAATGATTACCGCAATTCTTTATGTGATGGCAAAGAGAAATTGACTAAAGGTTCTATGGTTGCATGAGTGCTATATATCTTAGTAAAAATTCAGTGTTGCATTCAAAATTGGAGCATATTTATGTGAATTATCAATGGATCCGAGAGAAATTAGAAAAGAAGCTCTTCCTACATAAAAAAGTTCACACCAACCACAATGGATTTGACATGATGATCAAAATTTTGCTCATGGTGAGACTTGACTTTTGTAGAAACAAAGCACGTATGATAGAACTTTCCACATTAGGTAAAGGGAAAGATTTGTTGCTTTGGTCCGCCTTTACGTGGCCTAGCTAACCTAAAATAATAATTAAAAAAAGAGAGTAAAAAAAGGCAAGAAGAAAGAAAGAAAGAAAGGTCTTGTTGGTGGGAAGAGAGGGGGAGGGGGCATTGGTGGCGAAGAAACCAAAAAATGGCTGTGAATTTGCAATCCCAATTCAAAGGCCAAACATTGTTAAGATTGGCTTAAATTTTAGTATGTTATTTGTGAAACTAAGGGTTATACCTTGTTTGGTTTCGTTTGTAGTCATCTCTCGTTTTCTCCAATCACGATTAGGTTCTTACTCCATTTGTGTTAATTTGCTTTTATGGTGATGGAAATAATGTTGTATTAATTGAGCCTTTGGAATGTAATTAGAGAAAAACTTATGTATATCCTACTGCTATTGGTGATTAGTAGAAATTTTTGGGTCATACATGGTTTTTTCTGCTTTGAGTTTCCTACATAAAATCTTGATATTATTGTTGCCTTTGTCTTTTTAATATTTAGGCATTATATGTACTTATTTTGAGGTTGTATTATTGGAATATATTGATGATTGATGTGGGGGTGTTAGGTGAATTGCAAGTGCTTAATATCGATAAGTAATAAAATGATAAGTGAGTGTCGTTCCCATCGGAATTGTTTTTTTAATCATCCAATTACTTACCAAAAGTTATCAATCCAAAAATCTAGCTAACCAAATCGAAAAGACGAGTAAAAAGTGAACTAAACCAATTAAAAGACTAAAATATAAAAAAGTCAAAACTTAAAGAATTCAAAAGCGAATTAAAATTGCAAAGTAAAAATAATCTAAAGCAAATTGAAAATCAATAAGGGCAATTATCAAGATTTTAGCCAAATCCAAAGCGTTAGAGCATCCAACTTCACTTAACCATTCATAATTAATTTTCTTAACTTGTCATGCAACAAATTAATTTTCAATTGTGTTAGCGAAATTTCCCTAAGATGAATTACAAGCTGACCTCAGTCTAATAATCCCTAATTAGGTATGGTAACCCACACTAACCTTAGGTGAATTTAAACTACCTAAAAGCATTAAATTCTTGTGGAAATTCTCGGATTCAATTTAAATAGTCCCAATCTAGATCTACTATCGTAGCCACAAAAATAACCTAGTGTACCTTGACTTATATTTAATTTATGATTCAATATCACTAATGCACATGTACACAATCTCCACCCAGTATCATGTATACATTAAAAATCATTCAAAAGTTGGCCAAACTTCTAAAAGCAATAGAGAACGTCACAATCAAAACAAATTCTATTGCATGATAAAGTCTTTGAAAATCAATCAATCATGATTAAAATCCATTGTAGCTCTAACAAAAGAAATTTAGAATATAGTAAAAGGTAAATTAACAAAAAATTAAGGAGAACATAATACTAAATTAAAACAAATTCACCAATTAGAGATACAAGGACCTTCAAGTTTGTCTCCTCCTTCTCTCCTTGACACACACCAACTCCACTAATATAATAGAAGAATAAAATATAACTAAGAAAACCCAAAATTCATGCAAAGATAGTGTCTCCAAAGATTCTCTTCTCTTTATATGCAACACAAGAACGATTTATATAACCTCCAAAAATCTGCCCTAGGTCAACTCCCATTAGGATTTGGAAAATATTTCTCCTTGTCTCCTTGATTTTCTTTGAACCTTATCCTCAATTATGGTCAAATTCTCCAAATTTCTAATGTGGGTTGGCTTTTTCTTCGAGATAAAATATTTCGAAAGATATTCCAATATTCTGGAATATTCAAAAATATTTCCTATAAAATAAAATAAATCCCATCAACCCAAAATCAATGCATAAGCTATATCTAACCTTAACCATGCAATCCTTGTGTATGTGTGCCCTTTGACTTTCAAAATCATGTATGCTCAAATAAATCAAGTTGATGTGCAACACTCTAAACTCAAGATCCATTAACCAAGTCTCATAGATTTGCTTTTCAATTCTCTCTCCACTAATGAAAACTAATACTCATTCAAAAATCAATAGGGCTTTAAGGCTTATAATGTGGCTTGGCTAAAAGGAGGGTATAAAGGATTTAAGCTCAATAAACCCCATAAATATATCAATTCTCAAAGCATTTGAATTAAATAGGGTTCAAGACATATCATCCATCTACTTATACTATTATAGCCATGCAATTTACAAATACTCAATACTTTAAAGCTTTCATTGCTTCTCTTTCCACGCTATACGACGAAGTTCCTTCCTAAGTCCCTCCCATAGTACAATGCTAACACATTGAGTATCCAAAAGCTTCACTCAAGTTGAAAGTTAGCAGTAGGGATCCATATAAGCTGTACTAGAGTAAACAACTTCCACTTTATAACTTGCACTTAAGACTTTTTTTTCTTTTTTTATTGCCTCTTTTTTTTCTTTTCTTTTTCTTTTCTTTTTTGTTATACTTTTCATGATTATTTCAAGTTTCAGCAACTTTAGACACATCAAGAATCCCTAACTATTAAAGTAGCTTTAAGGATAAACATGCTTATGGGGTATAAGGTAAAGTGATACACTTGGATCGACATTATAAGGTCATCAAAGAAAAATAGGCCAACTAAACTCAAAAGGGTACTAGGAATAAAGTAACAAGGTAGGCTTGAAAGGCTCAAACAATCCAAAGAATGCTTATAGAGAATATAGCATATTAATTTCAAGAGAATATCAAACAAATTCTAAGACTTAGGTAAGTTCTAGAGAATCACATACTTCCCATTGATCTTTTCTAAGCACACATAACCCAAAAGGCAAGGATAAGTGCTCAAAATATAGATTGCATAATCAAGATTAAAATAACTCATATATCATTAACCAATTGAACAAGATTTATATTCCCCTAAAAATCGCAACAACTCATAACCATGAAAAATATATCAATCTTGTAGATTACGGTTCAAAAATCATCATCTCCTATAAAAGTTTGCTTCAAAAATATTTTCAAAAATTTTAAATAAGCGTAGAAATTTTCAAGACTAGCAAAAGTTTTAGCACAAAATATTTCAAATTTCTTAATCCCCTACCCCCAACTTAAAATGAAGCATTGTCCTCAATGTGTAAAAATAAAGAATTAAATACAAGCAATGAGGTAAACAAATTAGAGTAAAATTTAAAATACTCCATTGGATATGTGAATATGACAATTGTCCATGTTGAATCATGCCCAGTAAGGTGAGGAATGGTTCAGATGTGTAGTTAGAGGTTGCTCGCAGAAAATTTCTTAGCTTCACGATCGCATAGCCGTAAGTCCCTAACCCTCTTCTATCTGTTGTGCACACTACTATATCTGCAAAATAGAAAATTTATCGCCACAAAAATTATTCTTTCTTTTTCAATTTTTTTGTTTATGTTTTTGCTTTTTGTTTTTAGAAAAAAATGCTAACTAAACAAACACAAGAAATAGAAGCTTAAAAACTTAGGTTGCCTCTCAAGAAGTGCTTGCTTTATAGTTCACAACCGAACTCTTCCCATGCTTCTAAGTGGGTGGAACTAAGGTGATGAAAGATGTTTGAGCATTGAAACCTCCTCCATAGTAGTGCTTGAGCCTATGACCATTTACTTTGAAAGTCCCCTCATTCTCATTGGTAATCTCAATGACTCCAAAAGGGAATACTTTGAAGTATATTGTTGTTAATTATCATTGGATCTAAGAGAAATTAGAAGAGAAGCTCTTCCTACATAAGAAAGTTCACGCCAACCACAACGGATCTGACATGATGACCAAAATCTTGCCCATAGTGAAACTTGACTTTTGTAGAAATAAAGTGGGTATGATAGAACTTCCCACATTAGGTAAAGGGGGAGATTTTTTGTTTTGGTCTGCCTTTATGAGGCCTAGCTAACCTGAAATATTAATTAAAAAAAAAATTCAAAAGGCAAGAAGAAAGAAAGAAAGGCCTTGTTGGCAGGAAGAGAGGGAGAGAGG
The DNA here is from genome assembly GCA_014182845.1 of Corymbia calophylla. Taxonomy (NCBI): domain Eukaryota; kingdom Viridiplantae; phylum Streptophyta; class Magnoliopsida; order Myrtales; family Myrtaceae; genus Corymbia; species Corymbia calophylla. The sequence continues at coordinate 5,103,537 of CM024698.1, read as the reverse complement.
GGGGCGTTGGTGGCGAAGAAACCAAAAAAGGACTGGGAATTTGTGATCCCAATTCAAAGGCCAAACATTGCTAGGATTGGATCAAATTTCAGTATGTTGTTTGTGAAACTAAGGGTTGTGACTTGACCGGTTTCGTTTGCAGTCATCTCTCATTTTCTCCAATCCTAGTTAGGTTCTTACTCCATTTGTGTTAATTCTCTTTTATGGTGATGGAAATATTGTAGGATTAGTTAAGCCTTTAGAGTGTAATTAGAGAAAAACTTATGTATATCCTGCTATTATTGGGGAGTAGTGGAAATTTTTGGGTCATTGGTGGTTTTTTCTGCATTGAGTTTTCTACGTAAAATCTTGATATTATTGTTGCCTTTGTCTTTTTAACATTCATGTGTTATATGTACTTATTTTGAGGTTGTATTGTTGGAATATATTGCTGATTGATGCCGGGGTTAAATTGATTTTGGTCAATTTAATTTTGGAGAAAGTATTGACCTGGATTGGGTTATTTCTTAGGGATCTGTTGCTTGATTCTTCTCAACAAAATGTGCATCATTTGTATGGAAGTATTATGGGAATGTCATTTCCATGGATGCAATATGAATGAGTCATATTTGTTTGGCCATCAAGGAATCAAGAATACCTTGCTTACTAGGCAATAGCATTCAAAGCTAATCGAAAAGACATTCTTTTGGAAGTCAAGCATAGGTTATAAAGGGCACAAATGATAGCCATTTATTTTTTCAGAAATTAATTTCTGGACTAAAATATGCATTCAATAATGATCCAAAATTTTGTTTCAAGAATAGAAATTCATTTGACAATGATACAAAATTTCTCCCTTTTAGGTGAGCAGCGATGGACAGTGGCTAATGAGCAACTGGCTAGTAGTGAGAGCAAGTGATTAAATGAATTTTTATTTCTCACTTTTGCTCCAAAAATAGAAAATTAAAAGAAATTTTACTTATCATTTCTATTCCAAATTTATATCCGGAGTAAAAATTTGTTCCAAAATGAGAAAAACAAACTTGCATTACTAAATGAACTTTTATTCCAAACCTACTTGTGGGAGCAAAAAATTAGAGAAATAAAATGATTATGATGCACGTTCTAAGTTATCATCAAACCATTTTTAACATTAGGTTTGTGGGCTAAAGCTGAACCATCTTTGCCCAAATGCCAGCACCTACGCTCCCGTCGATATATGATGTTGCACGATTTTTTCTTTTGGATAATGAAAAATGGTCCATGAATTTTGACTCAATGTGCAATTTATTATATGAACTTTCAATTTGTTTATTGTAGTCCTCTAATTTTAGCCCAATGTGTAATGTGGTTCATGAATTTTTAATTTATTGAATGTAGTCTCTGAAATTTTGGTACTTATTCATATAATCCATAAATTGTATGAAAATATTCATTGTAGATGAACTACATTAAACATTTTCATACAATTCGGAGATTATATTGACCATATATCAAAAGTTTATGAATTATATTGAATAAATTAAATGTTTATGGATCAAATTGTATACCGAAATAAAGTTTATAGATCAAATTGAATAAATTAAAATTTTAGAGATGAAATTATATATTAAATTAATTTTCATTCAATAGATGAAATAGAAATTGAAAATTTTGATAAAGCATAACACGCTGTCATTTTCCCTTCTCTTTTCTCTGAACTGTCTTAAACGTACGTGATGACGTTTTGCAGCCGGCCTTTGTCAGTGTTCGAGATTTTGACTTGCCTCTCTTGGTTGCCACAAGACAAAATTTAATTCGCCACTGCAGTTCCTTGTTTTATATCCATTTGGTGGGCACATCTAAAAAAGGATTTTAAATAAGGAATGAGGAAAAACATATAACTTGGAATAAGGAATAAGAGGCGTGCGGACACCGACACATTAATATAAGGAATGTAGCCAAGTCGGGCATCCTCATCAAGGAGACTACTGTTGGCGATTTGTTTGGAAGTCAAGTTCTCGATTTCTTCTTTTAACTCTCAATTTCTTGGCAAGCAATTAGCATGCAAGCACACGTCAAAAAGTGGGGGAGGGGGGAAGAGAGAAGAGAAGCAATTAGTAATGAACACTAAGAGTCAAATTTCCCATAGATATTATCTAATGCTTTTGAGCTAAGGATTTTACCATCTGTATCATCGCGAGGGCATCGAGGGTCATGTTGAGGTTGGATGGGAACTTGACAACACCGATTGCTAACATACTCAACACAATCCGAGTCATATTCAATGTATCCACAGTCCTAATCAAAGACCACATGGGGAGATGCAACATGTGAAATGGCGATTTGGCAAACTTCAAAGAATATTACCCAAAAATCGAGGAGGAACAATCGTATGGGAAAAACCATTATATTATGTGAACTTTTGGAAGGAATCTCACCTCATCTAGGGATATGCTCCATTGCTTTCGAGAAATTATTCATTTTACTTGTCTTGAACCGAAAATTTTAGTCCTCCTGAACTGAATATTTTGCTCCAAGATCTTATGAGATCTACATGAGATGCACTATTTTCAATAACTTGTATTTGATTCAATACTTGCGCTATACTCATCCTTGCATTTTGTGTTGTGAATAGTTTTTTCTTCTCTTTATTTTGGGTTTTCCTTCTCTCTTTCTTTCATTTTTTTATTCCAATTCGGGTCATGGTCAAGAAGCTTCTTGGCCGACACACACATGGCCATGTATGGGCTATGGCTATAGAAACACGACACCGAACAATCGCCCTTGCCCAACATTATCAAACCATTGAAGTCTCTCTCTCTCGCTCACACGCACGCGCACGCACACACAGACCCACATATAGACAAATAGATAAACACACGGAAGAAGAAAAGATGGAGGTATCAATGCAGTCAATAGCACTAGCGACAATTCTGGCCGTGCTGACCACATGGGCGTGGAGGGTGGTGAACTGGGTGTGGCTGAGGCCGAAGAGGCTCGAGAGGCTCCTGAGACAGCAAGGCCTCTCCGGTAAACCCTACACCTTCCTGTTTGGTGACCTCAAGGAGAACTCGCGGTTGCTCACGGAAGCCAAGTCCAAGCCCATCACCGTCTCCGACGACATCAAGCCTCGTCTCTTGCCTTTCTTGCATCAATCCTCCCAAACATATGGTATGCACATCTTCATAGCATCGCTCTGTGTGGCACTTAAATTTTCTTATTTATTAATGCTCACTTGGTTTTGTCCATAGGTCGATGTTGTTTTTGATGGAGTTTCCATTCATTTGAATTTTGCTGTCCTCCCTATCGGAAATTCATGCTTCCCCATTTTGAGATTTGGCAACCAAAGATGTTAATACATCTCAAGTCTTTTAAGAAAAATCATCGTGTGACTATTTTTAATTTATTGTGAGAATAACATTATGTTCTACACTACAAATAACTAAATAATAAATAATTATAAATTATTGTGAGGTTCTCTTCTTCAAAAATTTGTTGTTCATAACAAGCTATTGTTCTCACGATCCAAAGACTATTATGCTAGTAAAGTCCGTCCTTTAAATAATTGCTTATTTTGATATGCACACAATAGAGACGTCTTACCATATTAAAGCGAACATTAAATGAAACTCACATGTGACTTTGTCATTTAACATTTAAACTTCTACTCAGTCATTTACAAGGATATTTCAATATAGATCGGTGAATGATTGATATGTATAGTGGCTCGACTACGGGACTAACGTGACATAATATAAAAATCCAAGTCATCCCGATTGAAGAATCATGGAAGTAATATGTTTTGAGGTGGTCAAATTCATTGTTAAAGGGACAGAGACTAGTCCCAACACGAGCCCATCCCATACACAGTAACGACACACACATATGTATAAGCACAAGACAACAAAGATTTCAGGGGACAACTATAAAAAAAAGTCCTAAGTATATTGTAAAGATATCAATTCAGTCGTAAATCTTTTAATTTTGTCAATTTAGTCATAAACCTTTTAACAATTTGTCAATACAGTCATCTTGGTCAATTTTGACAAAAAATCGCTAATGTGGATGCTAAGGGCGCGTTTGGCAACGATTCTACTCCCGAAAATAATTTCTGATGAGAAATTTTTTTTTTTATTCTACTTTCGAAAATAATTTCTGAGTATTTAAGGTATTTAATAAACTATTTAAAATTTTTATTCCAGGAATAGAAATGCGTTTGGTAAAAGTTTTTAGTTTTTTGATTCTTTTAATTTTTTAGTACTTTTTGTTATAATTTTGCTATATTTCTCTTTTTTCTTTTTTCTTTTTTCTTTTTCTTTTTCTCTTTTCTCTCCTTCTTCCTTTTTAGTGGTCGGGCAAGGTCTGTCAACCTCGCCAGAGGCTCGCCTGGCCACCGACGAGGCTTGACCTCTCTCAAGCGGCGCGAGGCCAAGCCTCACCAGTGGCCAGGCGAGGCTCGCCCAGCCATCAGCGAGGTTCGGCCTTGCTAGGGCAGGGCGAGGTTGACCTCGCCCAAATCTACAAGGCTAAGCCTCGCCAGGCGGGCGTGGCCTCGAGCTAGGGCGAGGCCAACCTCGCATTGCCCGGCGGGTCGAGCCTCGCCGGCCACCGGTGAGGCTTAGCCTCACCCAAATCTTCGAGGCCGAGCCTCGTCGGTGGCAAGGTGAGCCTCCGACGAGCTTGCCAGACTTCGCCTTAGCCTGACGGGGCTCTGGTGAGCTCGCCGGACCTTGCCCAACCGCTCGGTGGTGCAGCCCAGGGGCGGTGATGGGGTGGTAGGGGGTTGGGAGGAGGAAGAAGAAAGGGAAGGGAAAAAAATAAGAAAGAAAAAGAGAGAGACCAAAATTGATTTTCAAAATTGTTCTCGGAGGCGAGAAGCAACTTTTTTTTTATTCTCGATTCTACTCCAAATCTATTCCTATAAACAAATTTGTTCCCGGAACAAAAAATTTACCAAATGGATTTTTGTTCTAAATCTGTTCCCGGGAACAAAAGAACAGAATCAGTTGTTTCCGGAAGTATTACCAAACAGGCCCTAACTGTTTTTCGATGCTAGTGTGAATAATTTTTACAATTTTTAATAATTTTTTTAAAATTTCATTCTTTTTCCCATTTTTCAATTTTTTCTTTTCTTTTTTTACTTATAGCAATGCCCTTGCCAACCACAGGCGAGAGCATCTAGGCCCTCGCCTATTGTTAGTGATCTCCATTGGCCACTACCAAGGCCTCAAACTAGCAAAGGGAAAAAAGAATAAAAGAATAAAAAAAATGAAAGAAAAGAAAAGGAAAAAAATTCGGAAAAAATAAAAAAAATTACAAAAACCATCGACAATAGCACCAAACATGTCACGTAAAATGGTTAAAAAACTGTTTACTTCAATGCTGATCATGATAATAATTATAACCATCTTTTCCCCTTGCAGTATGAATTAAATCGCGCGTTGACATGCATTCCTAAAAACGGCTGAAAATGCATTTCTTGGCGCTTTATTTTGTTGAGTACATTGTAGGCAAAGACTCGTTCATGTGGATAGGACCAACACCAAGCGTGTGCATAACGAACCCTGAACAACTAAAGGAGGTCTTCTCCAAGAATAACGACTATCCCAGGCCAACCTCCAATCCCCTGGTAAAGTTGCTATCCGACGGACTCACGAGCCATGAGGGTGAGAAATGGGCACGGCACAGAAAGATCATCAATCCAGCATTCCATATGGAGAAGTTGAAGGTACATGAAACTATTACCTGGTCAAATGAATTGAACCACACACATTGATGCCTCAGGAATTTTCTTTTAATTCCGTCTTTGCATTGGTTTGTTGTTCTTGCAGCTTATGTTGCCTGCATTTTATTCAAGTTGCACTGAAATGGTTGGTAGATGGGAAAAATTGGTATCAGTTGAGAGATCATGTAAGATCGATGCGTGGATCGACCTTCAGAATATGACCCGTGAGGTGATCTCTCGAACAGCGTTTGGCAGTAGCTTTGAAGAAGGCAAAAGGATCTTTGAACTCCAGGACGAACAAGCCCAGCTTGTGATTATAGCCCTTCAATCAGTCTACATCCCCGGCCGGAGGTAAAATCTTTCATCATCCATAAGCTAATTTCATCTAAATGAGCTTCTCGCTTACAATCATGACATTTTTGAAAATCCAACTATTTGATTTTATGTTTCGCAGGTTTGTGCCAACTAAGATGAACAGGAGGATGAAGATCATCGATAAGGAAGTGCAGGCTCTGCTCATGGACATCATCCGCAGAAGAGAGAAAACAATAAGAGCAGGGAAAGCTGCTGGCGATGATCTGCTGGGGCTGTTGCTGGAGTCAAACATGAAGGAGAATGTTGGGATGAGCCTTCACGATGTGATCGAGGAATGCAAGCTTTTCTACATCGCCGGACAAGAGACCACTTCGGTCTTGCTGGTTTGGACCATGGTCTTGTTGAGCGTGCAATCGGATTGGCAAGCACGAGCTAGGGAGGAGGTCCTCCAAATCTTCGGAAGCAGAAAACCTGACTTTGACGGGTTAAGCCATCTCAAGATTGTAAGTTCAATGCTCTTTTACTCTTTAGTCGAGAGCGGGACTCATTATGAGTCCAATCTGAAGAGTTCTTCATGAGAGTCTTTTATCACAAGACATGATAATCATTCTATAATTACTAGATGCGCATTTGCGGTCCTTAGTAGATGGAACTTTTTTTAAAGATAGTGATGTCCTATGAAGATGAACACAACAATGAATTGACAAGAGCATTTTCTTTGCCTCGGATTAAACTTGGATTTCCCCCTCAAGACAAGAACCTGATGTTTTGGACAATAGCCTCAAACCCCTTTTACTGGATAAACTACAATCTATTTCATTCTCTTCGCAGATATTGATTTCATTGTAGTATTCTTTCTCCGGCATCATAATCATTCATAGATGCTCCTACATAAGCATCTCTACCATATGAATTCTTCTGAGGATTTGTCGCGGTCAGGTCACAATGATTTTGAATGAGGTCCTGAGGCTATACCCACCAGTGATCGAGCTGCGACGGACGGTTCACACGGAAACAAAACTCGGGAAGCTGACCATATCCCCTGGAGTCCAGCTGTCAATGCCAACACTCCTCATCCACCATGATAAGGAACTGTGGGGCGAGGATGCTGAGGACTTCAAGCCAGAGAGGTTTGCCGAGGGAGTGTCCAAGGCCACCAAACACCAAGTCTCCTTTTTCCCATTCGGATGGGGCCCTCGTATATGCATTGGCCAGAACTTCGCAATGATAGAGACGAAGATGGCGCTCGCCATGATACTCCAACAATTCACATTCGAGCTCTCTCCATCTTATGTGCATGCTCCTTTCAGTGTCATCACCCTCCAGCCACTACATGGTGTTCAGGTCATCTTGCGCAAGGCAAACTAAAAGTTACAGATCGGGGTGACATTTGTTAGTTATTAAATAAAATTCATAGATGTCCTACATGCATCTAGAATGTTCATGTATATTTGGATTCATCTTTCTATTTCTATCTCAATGTTTTGTAAATTCAAGGAATGCATCTCCTTGAAATGTTGGATACGTTTATGACTTAGTTAAGAGGACAAGTCACATAACAAGCTTATAAAAGGCAAGTTCTGTGATCATTTCATTAAATAAAAACAAAAAACAAAAAAAAAGTGTGTGTGGAATGGAAGTTCAATTTCATTTTAGGGTTTCTCCTATTTGTCTCCTTTTCTTTATTAGAGTCAAGTTGAGTGAATTGTGAATGTTTCCACCTTCAAGTTATTTTATCAACATGTAGTGTAGATAGATAAGCGCATCGAAATAATGGAATTATACACCATTTTCAAGTTTATGCATTGTTGTTTTTCCACTTTTAAGGACAGAAAATTTTTGTTTGTGAACGTTATCAAATGGCCACTTAACTAAGGGACCAGTTAATTTTTCGTTCCTAACAGCAAGCCGCTGGATGTGTCCAAATCTTCGTTTCAGAAAAAACCCCGGTAGAAGATAAGGCAAGGCACGCCTTTTCCTAGTGCTATAATAAACCCATTTATTTCTTTTCAGATACTGATTTGGCCAATGACCAGTAAAGGTGGCATTTTATTAGCCCCCTTTCTTCAGATGAAAACGTACACCGGATGATACATAAATTGAACCACATTTCTTCACAAATGAGATGAAAAGACCACAACAGCTTTATTTGTGCAAGAGACCGTTCTTCAATTGCCAGACACCCCAAGTACCGAAACTAGGCATGGGAGATACTTTAGTATCAAAAAATTCAAAAAGGTACACTTAAATGCCAAAATCGGAGAAAAATGAATCACTTAGATGCCAACGGGAGAAAAACGGATCACTTAAATGTCAACAGTGAGAAATTCTAGCCAAAATACCGACGTGGCATTTTTCCAGCAAGATATGTGCAAAACAATGTTGTTTTTTGCATTGATGTGACTAGATTAGTCCAAAACAACGTTGTTTTGCTTTGAATTTGAATTTGAATTTGAAATAAATATTAAATCAAATTAAATTAAAAAATAATTTAAAAACTAAATTAAAAAAGGGGATTGCAGCACTTGTTTGGCATGCCTCACCATTGCTGGGAAGCGCTGGCAATAGTAAGGGGAGGTGTCACGTCCCGAACCCCGGACACGCAACAGCCCCCTACCATGGTCAATTGAAAGCAACGTCCCAGGACTCGTCAACGACCATTCATTTTTAGTCTTTCATTAAACGCAAGCGGAAGGCGAATCATCCCCAGTCCAACAAACAATAAAACAATCACACAGGGATAGAGGGATGAAGAGCAAGTTAACATAACTACTCATTTATACATTCATACTGGATTAACACACGGATGATCATTCTCTGATATACAAGCCCGACTACGGGGGCTGATCCATCCGATAAGCCTGACCAAAAAGAAACTAGGCTCGGCTAATCCACCTATACAAAGAGAACCCTCGGTTCTCAGCTACTATCACTCTGACCCGTCGGACTCGGGCTCCGTAGGGTCGTAGTAAGGGTCATCGTAGTTCGGGCCAGTCATTGGAGGAGGGTCCAGCTCCATGGGATCCCAGTCGTCGTCTTTAAGGCCCCTGCCGGGCGGTCCATCAAAACCTTGGAGGGGACCGAGCAGCATATCGTCTTGCCGAACGTACCACGCTATGAACCAATGGGGCACCCATTGCCCCGGTCCTTCATCCACCCAGATGGTGGTGACGTACTTCTCATACAGATGCACCCAACCCAGGAACTGGTGGTGCGACACAATGGTCTCCCAATCCTGGGGGACCCCAAACCGCACTGAAGGCGCCATCCTAAGGGCCTGAAAATGTTTAACCACGACGGGTTGAGATAAATCTCAGCAAGTTCTTCCCCTAAGCCTCGGTTAGTACACCAACTAGACCTGGGGTATCTCTCCAGAACCACCCCTCACACAACCCCAACCACAACAACCAGCAATCAGCAATAAAATAATAAGCAGGGTCAACCAACAATCAAAAGCCGGTTCGCATGTAACCTTACCTGGTATGCCATACCCTACACGTTATATATCAGCACAATACACGCAATGCACATGATCGTTAGATGATGCAGTTTACCAATCACATACGAGTCGCGTTACAAGCGATCTCACCTAGCCATTGCCACACTCTGCACATTATCAGTTCATGCGTGAGTGCTATAAATAATGATGTGATCACCTCATGACAGGTTCCATTGGGCCGAGATGCTACGGCGCTACGGCGCCCTTCCTCCACAGAGGCGCAACCGTGCCCTTACGTGCTATTGCTACGGCGCTACGGCGCCCTTCCTCCGTAGAGGCGCAACCGTGCCCTTCCGTGCAAGCCGAGGCGCTACGGCGCTATGGCGCCCTTCCTCCGCAGAGGCGCAACGGTGCCCTTCCGTACCCTCCAAGGCGTAACGGCGCTATGGCGCCCTTCCTCCGCAGAGGCGCAACCGTGCCCTTCCGTACCCTCTGAGACGCAACGGCGCTACGGCACCCTTTCTCCGCAGAGGCGCAACCATGCCCTTCCGTGCCCTCCTTTCAGTGATTCAAACTATCGTAGCCAATGCACACATATTACACATACACTTGCATTTAAAATCTCAAGTCCTTCCTCATAAAAGCGGTCCATTTCCGATGTCCCTCGGACAATTCATCTTTTTCCCATTTTCATGAAAATCACACAATTCATGCGGATGCTCATACAATTACATATTCAATTCACTCCATAAAATCAATGCACATGAAATTATACAATTTAATTTCTGGATGAACAGTAATTTCCGAATTTAATAAATAAATAATTAAATTCAGAAATTAAAAATAATAAAAAAATAAATTCCGGAAATTAAATAATTAAATAACTATTTAATTAAATGCAGAAATTAATTTAATCAATAAATTAAACAATTAATCACACTAATCAATCAATTAAGGAAAAACATGATTAATTAGCATAAAACACACAATTAGGCCTAATTAAGCACAATTATGCATAAATAAGCAAAATTAAGCTAAGCTAATCTTAATCCACTATCTAACCACCTATCTTAGGGCTAATACACTTAATTAACACCTTAATAATCCATTAGCACTAATTAACCCAACCCTAAGCTAGTTTAGGCACTAACTAAGGGATTAGGAGTTAAACTCACCCGTTAAGCGGGCCGGAGACGTGGATGCGGCGACGACGGCGAGGGCGACACTCGAGGACCTCGAACACGACCCTCCAAGGCGGTCCCGGGCCAGAAATCACAGCTGCAACCTCTGCTCAAACCGTGCCCTTCCGTACCCTCCGAGACGCAACGGCGCTACGGCGCCCTTCCTCCGCAGAGGCGCAACCGTGCCCTTCCGTGCCCTCCTTTCGGTGATTCAAACTATCGTAGCCAATGCACACATATTATACATACACTTGCATTTAAAATCTCAAGTCCTTCCTCATAAAAGCGGTCCATTTCTGGTGTCCCTCGGACAATTCATCTTTTTCCCATTTTCATGAAAATCACACAATTCATGCGGATGCTCATACAATTACACATTCAATTTACTCCATAAAATCAATGCACATGAAATTATACAATTTAATTTCTGGATGAACAGTAATTTCCGAATTTAATAAATAAATAATTAAATTCAGAAATTAAAAATAATAAAAAAATAAATTCCGGAAATTAAATAATTAAATAATTAAATAACTATTTAATTAAATATAGAAATTAATTTAATCAATAAATTAAACAATTAATCACACTAATCAATCAATTAAGGAAAAACATGATTAATTAGCATAAAACACACAATTAGGCCTAATTAAGCACAATTGTGCATAAATAAGCAAAATTAAGCTAAACTAATCTTAATCCACTATCTAACCACCTATCTTAGGGCTAATACACTTAATTAACACCTTAATAAGCCATTAGCATTAATTAACCCAACCCTAAGCTAGTTTAGGCATTAACTAAGGGATTAGGAGCTAAACTCACCCGTTAAGCGGGCCGGAGACGTGGACGCGGCGACGACGGCGAGGGCGACACTCGAGGACCTCGAACACAACCCTCCAAGGCGGTCCCGGGCCAGAAATCACAGCTGCAACCTCTACTCAAACCCCAAACTCCAAAGGACAAAGACTTTGCGGTGGAAGGAGGAGGTTGCTGGTCGGAGCAAAAAACGAGCCGGGCCGGAGCTCCGGCGAGCGGGTGGCCGGCGGCTGGTGGTCCCGGGAGGTCAAGGGGGAGGTGTGTGTGGCTGGTGTGGGCAGTGGGTAGGCCAAAAATGGAGAGAAACGGAAGAAAAAGCGAAGCTGCACAGTGACGGACGGAGGACCGCCGACTTCAGGCAGCCGTACGGGACGGTCGTCGACTGATTCCGGTGATCGGCCAACGTGGTTGGTACGGATTTCCTGTGTTGATCAGATTGATAGGTGGATCGGCCCGAGACTCCACCGGGAAGGCAATGAACCACTCAATTTTCGGTGAGAGGTCCAAAGTAGAAACTGCAGAAATTGCAAGGAGAAGCAAGGGGAAGAGGGCTGCGATTTTCTTCCAATTCAGCTGAGTGAGAGAGAGATATTTAGAGCTCAAAGTCCTTCATCAATGCCATTAATGGCTGAACCAAGTTCCCAAGCACATGACCTCATCATCTCTCTCTTCCTTTTGTCTCTTCCCAAAATATCTAGGGGCAAAATGGTCATTTCCACCTTGCACAATTCCCAAACTGCCCTTGGCCTAAAAATGGAAGGCGGGCCTAGGAAACGGGCTGGGAAGTGGGTAGGAATGGGCTCGGGAATTTGTTGGGCTCGAATTGGCTCAAGTTTGGATGACGGGCTAGGACGGGTGAGGGGTCAGTTTGGTCCAACGGGCTTGCTCGTTGTCTCGGTCTTCCACGGTGGCCATCCTACCTTGGGCGTGGGGCCCTCACTGTTCTTGCCCAGCCCACGTCCTCATAGGCTCGGTTTCTCGGTCCAAAATCCCTTTTCTCAAAAACTCGGCTCAACCGACACCGTCGACTGTCGAGGAAGCATCGTGTGAAAGTCCATCCCGGGCGTTCTCGACAATTCGAAGTTCAATCTCGGGTCCTCATGCCTTGTTAATTTCTCCTTGATGACTTTTGCTACAACCCATACTGATCGGCCATTTGGAGGATTCGCGATTATTCCCTCTCAAAAAGGCTTTGAATTTCAGGACGTCATAGGAGGGTTGCCAGATCTAGGGGAGGACAGTGACCCTTATCCTAGACTTGGGTGAGGGCTTCCAAGCCTTTATCGCCGGTTGGCCAGGGTCATCGGCCCCTAGCTAAGGCCCTGTGAAGGCTTGCACGACCCTCGCCAAACAAGTGCTACAATCCCTTTTTTCTAATTTATTTTTTAATTTAATTTAATTAATATTTATATTAAGATTCAAATTCGAGACAAAAAGACGTCGTTTTGGTTGACTCATTGCTGACTCAGCTTTCCAACGAGCACAAAAAGGTGCCTATACTCAAAACTGACATAGGTGGGTAGGTAGAGAATACTTAGGGGTGCAAGAAGGCGACTTATATTATTAATAATAAGTTATATCAGATTTTCGACACCTTATGTTAAAGTGTCCCAATTTTCAAAAAAAAAGTAGTACTTAAGTGTACCTTTTAGAACTTATGGCTTAAGTGTCTTTCCATACCAAATTCTGGCACTTGTGTTGTACTTTTGCCTAAGTAAAACTATTGCCACTAGTTTCTTCAAGTGAGTTTTAGATTGCTTTGCCTACAATATATTGCACTGAGGCAAAGAAACTTTGGTCGAAGGGAATTTATTAAAAGCAAATAGTGCTTTGATGTGCAAAATATTCAAGACAAAGCAATATTTTAGACTTGGCCATTGCCCATGCCACCTTGTCTTGGCTTCAAGTTGTTTGCTTAACCTTCATTCATTAATGGCCAAATTAGCATTGATTGAATCAGAAATGGATGTAGAATTGGATTAACTTGGGAAAGCTTGAGTAAAGAAGTAACAGGGCAATTCTTCTTCAAGCCCTTGTGATATCATCGAACAAGATTTACATAGAATGTCCCACTCTTTTTGCCTATAAACTTTGAGGCATCTTCTGAGAACGGAATGCTCTTAGTACAACCCGATCTTGCTGCGCTAGTAATCCTTGGTGTGGAGTAATAACTAGTGTAAGGGAAACATTCGGCCTGTAGCTTTCATGGTCCCCCCTTTTCGAGTGGTGTTATGCGATTTGGGAGGATATTCTCTCATGTTAGGATGCAGTGTGAGTGAATTGTGTTATACAAATCCCATATCAAAAATTAATGTGGTGCTAAGTAATTAATATATCTTAATTGGCTCATAACTCATTAAATTAAGCTTTTGAATGAAGGTAGATTCAACTGGATATATTGATGGGCTTGGATTTGGGCTCCCTCTTGGCAATCTTCCCAGGTTGAGGCATTGGACTTCTACTGCGCGTTTTCAACAAGTGATATCAGAGTTGATGATTGCGGTTTCCGGGCAAGTGGATGTTGTGGTATAGGAACATGGGCTCGTAAGGATGAAATTGGGTTAGAAAGATACCTGAATAAAGGGAGAACACGTCTAACACTGAGCTCATCACCCGTGAGGGAGAGATTGTTAGGATACATGTATGAGTGAATTGTGTTAGAGAAATTCCACATCAGAGAGTTAATATAGTGTTGAGCAGTTAATATATCCTAGTTGGTCCCTAACTCATTAGCTTTAACTTTTAAGTGAAGGTGGATCCAATTAGATATATCATGGGCTCGGACTTGTGCTCTCTCTACACGATCTCCTTGAAACAAGATATGGAGCTTCTACTACGTGCTCCCAACACCTAGGACCGGCTATTCTAGGAAAAAGTTCAGTTAATCAGAATCCTTGTAGTTGCGAGCAACATAAGAAGGGGGTTAAAGGATATGCATTGAATCAATAGATAAGCAAATAATCCTTGTCTGTGAAGGCACCCTGTCATAATTGGGTGCTCTTGTAATATATATTCTCTATAAAGGACTTCCTTATAGTCCGACAGCTCCCATCCCATCAATCACTTGAATATTTCTACTTCCATCTCATTTCGTGCACCCACCACTAAGTTTTCTGTCCATGGTTCATCAAGTCAGTTCAGCTATAATTTCTCTAACCCGTTGCGCTTGTGCATCTACGTACTCTCCATCCACCTTGCTATTAGGTAGGAGCAACTTTCCTTCCGATGTGTATATTTTGTAGAGGAGGCTATCATAAGCTCTAGCATTTGAAGCACATTCAATCTTGTGTTTGCATGAAAAAAGAGGGTTATCTCCTCTTAAGTGGGCATATTCCTTCTATTCATTGCCTGCTCTTCCTTCTGAGGTGACACCTGCTGAGGAACGCTGAGCAATAAGGGCATATGTGTTAGGTAAGAAAATCTTTTAATTAAATGAACATGATATAAAATTAATAAATATGGCGTAATCGTATCAAACGTAGCTATTGTTGATCTAACGGGTGAGAAGTTGTCTTCTCGTGGGTATGAATTTTCACCACTCTACTCTATGACAGTTGTGATGGGTGTGTTTTTCTCACTTCAATTTTGTGAAAATAGCAGAAACGTGATAATAGAATACATATATTTTCAACCAAAAAGAGATCTTATATAGAGGGAGTGATGGGACCAATCCTAAAGCTGTCAAATCTCAACCTTCCATCAAGGTTTAAGATATGGATTCTGCATGTCTAATTAGATATCACAAACATATTACCTAGAATATATTAAACTAAATTGGACATATATCAAATGTCAAGCCCCAACTCTCGAGCACCCCACAATCCTTATTCTCTTGTAGTCATTTGAATGCAATGTCCTAGGACGCGTCGCTGACCATTATTTTATCTTTCTATTAAACGCATGGGAAAACGATTTATACCTACCTATTTAATTACAATAACAGGGATAGTAGGAAAACTCAACTTAAAACACATTCAAAAGTGTTACACTATTTAATCACTAATTAACCCTAAGAAGTTTACAAGTACAAGTCCTTACAACTGACATCTTCTTATCGACCCAATAAAACCAACAGGGTCAAGGTTAATCTACTTTCTTCAAATATGACTATGAATCGAAACACATGTCAATTCTTCATACTATGTATAACCAGTGAGATAAAATCTCAATAAGTTAAAGTCTTAAACCTCAGTTAGGATGCGCTTGCCTCAGGTGCATCCTAACCAGGCAACCTATTATTGATGGCAGGTTAATGGTAAAGTGACCCCCGCTTTGCCTTATCTATTAATGTGCAAAAAATCTCAACCACATATTAACCATCAATCATCAAATGCAATCACAGATGATCTCATCTTACTTTAGCATACATACCTTCCATGATACAATATAATTCATGTCATAACAACTTCAACAAGCAGTTCATATAATTAGAATACATATCAAACTTTCCCATGCATTAACATCCACGCGTGCTCCAATTATTATGATCCTCGAGCCATGGCACAACCTTGTGGTTAGTAGTTTACTAGTTCAAAAACTAGGCATTGTCCCAACCCATTAGGCATAGCTATGTCATGGGCCTCTCTCTAGACGGCATTCTCGAATGAGCATTGGTTGGCCTCTACCATGATGCGGCATCTGACTACTGTCAAGCAACCGATAAAAATCAGGTGACCTTAATAGCCACGGCGCAACCTAAGGGTTGGCGGTCTTTCGGCAGCGCTGGGTATCCCTTTATGTGACTATGCAATACTACTATCAATCATACTATTTTTTTCACTATCGCCAATATAACCATGGTTCTCACTCACGCAACAAGCCATTGCAATTAACATACATATAATGCAATGCAACAATCATCAATGGTCACATGAACTTGTATAATTTAACAGTTCTAAATACAACCAACAAATACTAATTCAAGTCATAATTCAACAATAAGTCTTAATCAACTAACGCCAAGATATTCACATAGTACCTAAGATGGTAATCACTATTAACTATTTCCGTAATAATCAACAAATATTGATAACTTCTCCACAAGTATTTACTTCGATAAACAATTGCGTACCTCAATTATTTAATCATAATCAATTATTCCTATAAATAATTGACTGCAACCAAATAGTTATAGACTTTCATTATTCTAAAATACTTATTAATATTAAAGAAAGTACTTTAGTTAATTATCCCAATAAATAACTAACTTCCACAAAATAGTCATAATTATTCTCCATTCTCATAAATAATTACTTACCAATAAATAATTCACTTTCATAAAATACTTCCTTAAATAAATAAAGGCCATATAACATCATCACATATAATTTAATCAATTATCAACAAATAATCATAATTAATTATTTCTCCAAAATAATTAATTTTCATAAATAAATAATAACTAAAAATTAATTAATATTATAAATAAATAAATAATTTCCACAAAATAATTTAATATTTCCATAAACAAATAACTCCCATAAAATAATTTAATTATAATTAATTATTCCCATAAATAATTAATCATAACTAACTAATACTAATCCTTCACTAACCAATTTAATTAACTATAAAAAGATTATTATAATAAAATAATGCTAATTAACCTAATCCAATTTAATTAGCAATAAACATAATTAATCTACCATTAGCTTATCTTAATCCAACTTAGGGCATATAAAACACAATTACGCATAAATAACCCTCATTAGTCATTAATCACACTTAAAACTAATTAAACTACCCATAATGTAAGATTATCTCTTAACTAAGGGATTAGGAAAATAACTCACTCATTTACGAGGGGAACGTGTAGATACCTTTGGTGTGTCGAGATGAGACCTCATAAAAATGGGTCTCGGCCGAGGGAGAGAGGCATGGCGTATACTCTGGCGCGGCTGAGAGGGCTCAAGGAGTGGTCCTCTAACGACTTCAAGGCAGTGGCAGGCTCAACTGAACAACGATGGCATCCGATCATGCAAGGTCTTGACGTGGCGACACAAACCAAAACAGAGGAAGCAAAAGGCTAAGCTGGGCAATCGAGCGATAGTACAGGGGTGGAGAAAATTGGTTTGGGCAGCTGAGGTGGTTGGTGGTTGGCCAGCAATTAGATTCGACAGGAGACAAGGGAAAAAGAAGAAGAACAGAGCAAGGACGAAGGGTCAGCATCAGGTAGCTCGGGTTGCAAGTAGCGACCCACCTATTGTCTAATGGCATGCAGGCAAGATGGCGGAGCTGCGGTGGTTATGGTGGCCATCAACCAAGGTAGTAATAGGCGAATGAGAGAATTGCAGCAACAGTTGCCGATTGACAAAGGAAGAGGAAGGAGGAGCTGTAGCTTAGGATGGTTCATGGTCGCTCGGTGCCTTGCGGTGGTCAAGCTTGCGGTTGACGGCCCGCTGAGTTGCGGTAGTGTTCGGTCGAGGCTATTGTGCCGACTAGGCGTTAACTATAGGGGTGGACCAAGAAGAAAAACACAACAATAGCAGCAGTAGGCTGGAGGAAGAAGAAAAGAAGAAGAAGAATGGAAGGAAGAGGGAAACGTGTAGGGAAAGAGAAGAGAGAGGAGGGAAAGAAAAGTCAAAGATGGTGGCTAATAGGATAGGTTGTAGGAGGAAAAATGTGGGGAAGGGGTGGCCAACGTGGGGAAGAAGAAATGAGGAAGGAGAGAAAAGAAAAAGGAAAAAGGAAAGAAAATAACAACTTCCTATACAAACTTATATAAAAGGTCGTTTTGGTCAATTTACCTGTGAAACACAAATTTTCCAAATATTTGGCTCCAATTCTTGACCCGTTAATCCATTTCCAGCAATTTTCGAACTTACCGATAAATTTGAGAATTAATGAGGCGTTGTCTAACATTTTAGTCTTGACATCTTTGAAAGTTTGATACCTGAAATTAGATTAAAATTTGTAGGTAAAACGGACTAATCGCGACTTTAGTACGACTTAACTATGGGGTGGTGTTTAGGGGTTTTTACACATTTGACCCGTGGTTAATAGCTTTTCAATCCGCGATCATGCCACTTCAAATCAGACTGGTCCTCAATTGTCATGTAATTATGAGGGATTAATTACTCACCCTGAATACAATGCCAAAAGAAAATCGATTTAACGTTGTTTGTAGTTAGTATCGAAGTTGTACGGAATTACCCACAATCTATCTTCGTACTTCTGCCGAATGATTTATTTCTGTTCGCTAATTGGCCCGCAATAGCGTGGCATCATCTCTCTTTAATCCTTATGGTCGAGCGGCCTATCTCCGATTAAATTCACTAGCCGTATACGTAATAATCCTTAATTGCCTTTCCAAATAATTAGTAAATGTAGCTAACAGCAAATTGATAATATAACAATTTCATATATCCTGAAATGGGTCAAAATTCAGGACGTCACAATTCTTCCCTTCTTAAAGAAATTTTGTCCTTGAAATTTGCGAAATCATTTGTCTCTTTGAACAAACGAGGGTATTGACACCTCATTGCATTCTCACTTTCCAGTTCATTTGTTATGTACCCTGATATTGCCAAATCACTTCCAATTCCTCTTTTGGTTCTCATAGGCTAAGCATTTCCTGATTTTGCAAAAGCAACCTTATTGCCACCTCCAGGTTTTGAACCCTCGATTGGACTTGTGGAACCTTACCCTGCATACCACCAAGCCGAGGTGCTGGTAGTGTCCATAGATGGGTTCTTTTTCCATTTAAGACCGAGGTCCCTATCTGCTCCAAAATCTTGAAAGGTCAAAATTTTCTAGTATCCAAATCAAGATGTAAGCGATACTTTAAGGAAAACACAATACTGAATTTGAAATTTCAAAGGCCTTAGTCTTTTGTCCGTATCAATTTTCTGGTGGCTTTACGCTGCCCTTAGCCTATCCCTGATAATCTTAATAGCATCCACTAACTGCCAAATAATCTCTAGACTAGTGATCGTCTTTTATTCACCCTTTCCAATAGATTGGAGTTTACAAAGTTGATCATATTTTTACTACACTCTTTTGATAACAATCTTATTCTTGAAATGCTCTATTCTTGTTCGGTATATAGTTTAATTCATTCCTACCCCCTTTGACCTCCTAGAAACCTATCAGGAGTTGTTCCTTGCTTAGGCCCTCTGGTTAGCGATCACTCCTCACCCTCATCGGACCAAGTCATTACAGGCATCCTCGAACCACACACCTACTTAGAAAGGTCACATTCTAATATGAATTAACTCATAGAGATATTATCCGCTTGGACCTACCCTATACCAAGCCTCACAGTTTCATCATTATCAGAGTATCTCAAAGTGCACATATTATCTTCAGTTTGTCAATTCATGAGGTCGTTTTTTCAAGATCACTCATCAATAATTTCCTCAGGCCCTCTGGTCTCGACGATCATTCCCTGCCCTCATCGGATTAGGTCGTGACAAGCATCCTCAAACCACACACGTACTAGGAAATGTTACGTACCGACATGAATTAACTCATAGAGATATTATCCGCTTAAACTTGCCTTATACCAAGCCTCATGGTTTCATCATCATCTAAGTATCCTAGAGTGCACACATTATCTCCAGCTTGTCAATTAATGAGGTCCTTTCTTCAAGATCACCCATAAACAATTGAAGTATGATCCACTGAATATATTTCGAATTTCATAAGCCCTTGATTCTTGTTTCAACATTCCATTCACCCATAAACAATTGAAGTATGATCCATTGGACTATATCCTCAAAGTTGGTACGATAATCAGCTTATATTCAAGCTTGAAACCTACGCTCACACTTATCTATCCATTGAAATTTTACGTCCTTCTTTAGTAGTCATGTCAGTGGCATAATCATTGGAGGAAACCTTTCTATGAATTGTCTATAATAACTTGCCCGACTTATAAAACTTCGAACCTCCGTCACTGTCATACGTCTTGGGCTATTCATAACTGCTTTGATTTTGGTCGGGTCCACAAAAATTCCTTCATTGAAAATCACACAACGAACAAAAGCTATGCAAGTAAACCAAAACTCACACATAGTAAACTTGACATCTTGTTTATGCTCTCGAAAAGTCTACAACACCATCCTCAAGTGTTGTTCATGTTCCTTTGAATTTCTCGAATATTCCAATATATCATTCACGAACATGATTAGAATTGATCCCTTAATCACTTAATTCATCAAATCCATAAAAGCAGCTAGCGCATTGGTCAATCCAACAACATTACGGTAATCTTGTAGTGACCACATCGCACACGATATGTCATCTTCGGTATATCCTCCTTTTTAATCCTTAGCTGATGATGGTCCGTCCTTGGGTCTATCTTGAAAAATACCGAAGCTCCTTGAAGTAGGTCAAATCGTCATCTCCATTGGTAATGGATACTTGTTCATGATTGTCCCTTGGTTAAGTTGTCGATAATCGATGCATGGGTGCAATGATCCATCCTTTTTCCCGACAAACCAAACCAGCTCTTCCCATGGAGATGCACTAGAATAATTAAATCCTTTATCCAATTAATTCTTACATCAACACCCTTAATTCGTTTAGTTCCGATAATGCCCTTTAATAAGGTATTTTGGAAATCGGCTCTGTTCTAGGGGCTAACTCAATCACTAACTTTATTTTCCTTTTTGGGGAAATCTAGGCAGCCCCTTTGGGATGACCTCGGAAAAGTCTCGCATCCCGATGATGTCTTCCATCTTTGGATCCTCAACTAATATATTAACTATTATTGTCCAATAACCTTAGCAATCCTTATCCAATAAACGACTTCAAGTGACGAATTCAAAGGGATCGAGGGTCCTCCTTGATTTCCAACGAACTCAGAACAAACCCCACCTAACGGATTAAACCGGATTACCTTCCGATAGCAATCATTGTAGCTTGTTACTTAGTGAGCCAATCAATTCTAACAATCACGTCAAAATCATACATCGCCAAAACAGTCAAATCTATCAATTTCTCTCGATCACTAATGACTATCTCACAATTTGAATATCCTACCACAGACAAGTTCATCCTTTAATAGGGTCAACATGCTAAGAGCTGCTTTCAACAATTTGGGTCTTAACTTCACTAACTCAACAAGCAGTTCAACCAACTTATACATCGACCATAAGCTATTCCCATTTCCAACCATTTGGATTTTCTTAGGTATGACAGCAGTAGCAACGGTGGGAATAGTAATGAAGCAGCAATAGTAATAGTTTAAGTCTAAGGTTGTTGCCCTATCAAAATACCCAAGACTTCCAACATTTGTAGGATTTCATCAATTTTAGGATCCTCTAGTGTTCTTCCTTTAGCACTAGCTTATCTTTCAACTGCCCTTCCTCAAGGGGCTCTCGAATCAAGATTGTTCACCTAATAGGATTCTCACAGAAGCCTCATTTCTAATTCCACAAGGAATTAAAAATCATGAACAACCCACTTATAGCAAGAAAACCAAATAAACAAACACAAACACATAGTGTTTTCCTAGCTAACTATCCCAAAACCCATCGCACCTTATCATTCTAGGTATTGACCAGGCTTTGATATCAAAACTGATGGAGATGTCACGCCTTAACCCTCAAGTATGTGACAACTTCTATTCTCTTGTGGTCATTTCAATGCGACATCCTAAGATGCGTCACCGACCATTATTTTTATCTTTTGATTAAACACATGATGAAACGATTCACAACCACCCAATTAATTACAATAGTAGGGATAATAGGAAAACTCAACCAAAAACACATTCAAAAGTGTCACTTTATTTATTCACTAATTAATTTTAGGAAGTTTATAAATACAAGCCCTTTCAATAGGAATCTTCCTATCGGGCCAACGAAACTAACAGGGTCAGGGTTAATCTACTCCATTTAAATACAGCCATAAACTACAACACGTGTCAGTTCTCTATACTATGAACCTGAAAATGGTTAAAGAATAACTAGTGAGATAAAATATCAATAAGTTAAAGTCCTAAACCTCAGTTAGAAAATCCCCTCTGTCACGCCCCAACCCTCGAGCACGCGACGATCCCCTTTTTCTCTTGCGGTCATTTGAATGTGACGTCCCAGGACGCGTCGCCGACCATTATTTTTTATATTTTCATTAAACACATGCGGAAGCAATAAATAATCCCCATACCACATAATAATCGGGATAGCCAAGAAAGTCAATCAGAAAACACCATCAATAGTGCAACTTTATTTATCTAATGATTAGCCCTAGGAAGTTTACAAGTACAAGCCCGTACCACGGGCATCTCCCTATTGAGCTAATGACACCAACAAGGTCAGGGTTAATCTACTTCCTTCAACCAAAGCCACGAATTGCAACACATGTTGATTCTTCATCCAACGGACCTGAAATGGTTATACAATAACCAGTGAGATAAAATCTTAGTAAGTTCAGGCGCTTAGCCTCGGCTAGGGCACCAATCCACCTTAGGGGTACCTAACAGGCATGGCTCTTATAATGACATTCAATAATTAATCATCCAATCACAAACGATCTTACCTCACGGCTGCACCTACCCTGCACAATAATAACCACACGTGCCAAATATGGAGCAAACACATAATAACATGATCAAACATATAATCACATAATCATAACACAATAGATACATTCCATGCATACAACAATTGAATATGTCCTAATTATTACGACCCATTGGGCCACGACACAACCCGAAGGTTGGCGGTCTACCGAATGTAATTGGGTATCGTGTACCTAACAGACACGTTCCTCACGAGAACAAAGGACAATCAAATCGTTTCATGTACCATGCACGATACAAACACACGTGTACGAGTTACCGAATAATCAGAACACAACACATGCATTTCATGCACCCAACAGTCAGGCGTGTTCCAATTATGCACCTATCCGCGTAAACACGCATCAAGGCACAATCACTACCGTTTCCCAGTGTAAACACACCTCAGGGCTCTACCGTTTCCCCGTGTAAACACACCTTAGGGCTCTACCGTTTCCCCGTGTAAATACACCTCAGGGCACAATCTCCTCTGTCTCCCCGTGTAAACACACCTCCGGGCTCTACCTTTTTCCCAGTATAAACACACCTCAGGGCTCTACCTTTTCCCCGTGTAAACACACCTCAGGGCACAATCTCTGTCTCCCCATGTAAATACACCTCAGGACTCTAGTGGACTCATAAGCATACGTCATAAACCGCACACGACATGAGAAAGCATGAAGTCTACATATGAAGCAGTAAGAACTCCACATATTATTCATGAATCGCCACATTATGATAATCTAATAATCAACCAGTTTTATAAGGGAATACCACGTAACTCCCGGAATAAACGTACTTCAACCAATAAGGCACAAATAAGCAATCAGCAAATCAATCAATTATCGCCCCGTACAATAATCGTCTCGCAATAATGCGACGACCGATAATTCCCGTAAATCACCATTTACCCCAATTACTTATCAGAAAGTAATTTATTCGAATACGGAGAATTATCCTAATTAATAATTATTGAACACAATAATTGAACACAATAATTATCAACAATATAATTTATTATTATCAAAATGATAATAAAACAATATTATATTCATTTTGGAATAAATAAATATAAATAATATAATAAACACAAAAATTACTAAAATTATCATTAACCCCTAACTAACCCCCACTAACCTCGATTAGCCAAAATAACCATAACTAACCACCTAATCCCGATTAACCTCACTAAACTAACCCTAAACGAGATTAATACACTAATCAACGGTTTAGAGCCGAAACTTACCGTTTAACGACGGCGAAGGCACAGTTGCGACGGGGATGACGAGGCGGTCGCACGGGTGCCTCCGGGGTGTCGGGACGGACAACGCGGCAGGCGGATCTTGGCCGGAGGCCCGCTGTCCGCACGGCCAAGGGGGAAACCAAGGAAGAAGGAGGCATCCGACAGCTCGGGGCCAGCTGGGGTTGGCTCTCCGACGACGCCTGGGCAGCGGCCAGCAGCTCCGACGACCGGCAAGGAGCTTCGACGACTAGATCTGGTGGCTACGAGGCTGCTGGTTGCGGGTCTGGCCGGAACCCGAGAGAGAGACGGCGACGGCGACAGCCCAGGTGGCAACCAACGGCGGCCGGAGGCTGGAACAGCGATGACGGTCATTGGTTCGATTGCATCAGCACCGCGAGAGAGAAACGAGCTAGGCGGGGAGGACGGCGGCTGGCTCGGACAGGGACGAGCGGCCAAACGGCGGCCTCCGGTGCTAGCCGACGCTACTGCCACGGCAGAGTGGAGGACTGGCGAGCGGCGGCGACGAAGCCTAACTCGGAACCAGTGAGAGAAGGAAACCGGAGAGGGGAGGAGGAGTTGGTGTCGGGGTGGCTCAGTCGCGGCTCACGGCAGTGCTAGGCGGACGGCCGACGACTGGAGGGGCCAGCTCAGTTGAGACTAGTTGCGGCAAAGGGAGGCCAAGCGGAGGAGGCGAGGAAGGCAGAAGTTGGCAGCGGTCAGCTCGAGCTCGAGACAGGCGGACGGTGGCCAACCGGCGTCCTAACGGCGAGCAGGGGTGGCGGCGGAGCTGTTGAGGTGGCTGGTGAGGAGGCGACGCGACAACTCGACGGCAGCAGCAGCTCCGTTTTCGGTCGAGCAGAAAGCCAAAGGAGATGAAGAACCGAAGAAGAAGAAGCCGAGGAGAAGAAGGAAGCAGCGCACGTCCGTGCGATTTTTCAGCGAGAGAGAGAGAGAGAGAGAGAGAGAGAGAGAGAGAGAGAGAAAGAGAGGGAGAGTTTGAAAAGTCAAAATGGGCAGAAGAGAGAGAGAAAAAGGACAGGCAAGTAGGGGCAGCAGGCGGTAGAGAGAGAGAGTAGAGGGGAAAGAGGAGAAAATATTAGGTAGGTGAGATATTCCACGTAGGCGATGCAGCTCACCATTCAGAGAAGGACACGTGTCGTCCACGTCGGCGGTGGTGGGTCCACGGCCAAACCCCTCTCTCCTCTCTCCTTTGCAAGTCTTCTCTCTCCTCTCTTTCGCCTGCCCCTCTCTCTCTTCATTAAATGCCATGTCCTTTGCCTCCCCCTCTCTCTCCATTTGCCGCCCACTCTCTCCCTCTCTCTTTCAAAATCGCCTCTCTTTCTCTCTCTTCATTTAATGGGATGCCTTCTTCTCCGTCAAGCCCCACCAAAATCTTTGCCTCCCTCTTCGGCAAACGACTACTTTCATTTCTCCGCTTCTTTTTTAAAATCGCTGCAATCATCGTCTTCTCATCCTTTACGCTTCGCTCATACTGCTTCGACACCACTATGCTTTGAGCTTTGCGGCTGCGACGGCCACAGCTGCAATGGCCGCGGTTCTAGTGGCCCCGCGCGGCCGTCGTCCTCCCGTCCCCCGGCCCTCTCCTCCACCACCGCGAAGGTCTCCACCCAAGTGGCCTGCAACACGAGCGCCCGAATCACCCCTGACTAGCTCAACGTCCACTTGGTCCCCCACTCCCACGATGACATTGACTGGCTGAAGATCGTCAACCAGTACTACCTCGGCGCCAACAACGCCATCCGGGTAATAAAGGGCGTTTACACCCTTTACTACTTCCGGGATTTCTTTTATTTGCTCCGCGAGGTGAAATCGGCATTGGGTGACTGGGAGGTCGGCTCAAATTGGTTCGCAGGGAGCTTGCGTGCAGAACGTGCTGGACTCAAAAAAATATTAGGAGATATCGGCCATTCCCCCGCCGTTGCCGACAAAGCAAAGGCTGCCC
Organism: Corymbia calophylla; assembly: GCA_014182845.1. Classification (NCBI taxonomy): domain Eukaryota; kingdom Viridiplantae; phylum Streptophyta; class Magnoliopsida; order Myrtales; family Myrtaceae; genus Corymbia; species Corymbia calophylla. The sequence goes on along the minus strand of CM024698.1, from coordinate 5,077,385 downwards.
CTCCTTCGGCGCTGGCTCGCTTCACTCTCCACACCCATTGTTGCTCCGTCCGTCAAAGCCGCCGTTCTCTAATAATGGAAGATCAGCTGAGAGTGGTGGTGTCTGTGTACAAGTGCAGGGACGGCAATGGTGACAACGGGACGTCGGGTTTCTAGAGAGTTGTTGAAGTCCTCTCCTCGCTTGAGTTTTACTTTTTTGTTTGGGTATAAACCTTGCTTGAGTTTGATTGTTAGATGGGATTCGATTTCGTGGGATTTTCTTTCTTTCTTTTCTGTTTAGATATTTCGATAATGTTTCGTTTGAAACGAGTGCGGAGAACTACGCCCTCGTCATCACTCGTCAAGAAACGAAAGCAAATCCAGTTCAATTGCTTCTTGCTCGACTGAACTTCCATTCCAATTTTTCTCATTTGAACAGAAAAATGACATCTCAACTTCCAAGCCATTGAGTAAATATAATATAAATCAAGTCCCCATGATGATTGGCACGAGATGATAAATTACAAGCAACGATTGAGTTTTTCCATCAGTATCATGTTCCCCGCTTGATGCAATTCCTAAAAGAAGAACCCTAATGAAAAAACACTGCAGAATCACCGTAAGCTAGCAGTTCCTCAGACCCATTTTGAAGCTCTCGGCGGTTATGAAATTTTGAAAGGGAAAATCCCCGACCTCCAAAGGGAGATTGTACTTTCAGAAAAAGCAAATCTGACTCCAGTTGAGTTCAAAACGGATTCTACTGCGAAAAGTTTTTAATTCCTCCCCCCAAATTTTTTTCCTGCTGTAAAATTAGAGTTGGGGGACTATGGATGCAGACGAACTACACGAGGGAACCTAGTTTCGTTTGGCCATGAATTTACTTGTGCACATGATGGAATGCTAACTAACAGCAGGTAACCAAAAAAAATGAAAAAATGTGTGAGATTGCCCTTCGATCAAGCGCCCTTTCTTTGTTTTATTTCATTGACTAGATGGGAAATGCAATTTCAACCATTCTCGCTCTATTTAGTCATTGTGCATTGCTCAGTTTAGAATCTTTCACAGTTCACTCGCCCCTGAGGGAGCTAAGACCCAATCCAAACATTACAAATTTATTCTGTATCGATAAGAAATTAGGAGATGATTCTTAAAAATTGAAGGCGACCATCGAACGCTCGAAAGGGTCCTAATGTGATTCGATATCTTTGGAGCAAAGCAACAAGTGTGGAGAGAGAAGCGAGCGAGCTTTGGAACAGAGCGCCTTTACGTGTTTCATCGGCGACGGTAGGGGAACGGCCGCTTGACGAACGAGTAGCAATGAGTGCGAAGAGTGAAGCGAGTGTGGGGGACCGCCGCTTGACGAACGGTCTTCACCAGCCGATGTCATCGTGGGAGTGGGGGACCAGGTGGACGTTGAGCTAGTCAAGGGCGATTCGGGCGCTCGTGTTGCAGGCCACCTGTGGAGACCTTCGCGGTGGTGGAGGAGAGGGCTAGGGACAGGAGGATGACGGCCGCGAGGGCCACTAGAACCGCGGCCATCGCAGCTGCGGCCATCGCAGCTGCGGCCGTCGCAGCCGCAAAGCTCAAAGCATAGTGGTGTCGAGCGTAGAGGATGAGAAGACGATGAGTGCAGCGATTTTAAAAAAGAAGTGGAGAAATGAAAGCAGTCGTGCACCGAAGAGGGAGGGAGAGATTTTGGTGGGACTTGATGGAGAAGATGAAGGCGTCCCATTAAATGAAGAGAGAGAAAGAGGCGATTTTGAAAGAGAGAGAGAGAGTGCGGGCGGCAAATGGAGAGAGAGAGGGGAGGCAAAGGACATGGCATTTAATGAAGAGAGAGGGGCAGGCGAAAGAGAGGAGAGAGAAGACTTGCAGAGGAGAGAGGGGTTCAGCCGTGGACCCACCACCTACGTGGACGACACGTGTCCTTCTTTGAGTGGTGAGCTGCATCACCTACGTGAAATATCTCACCTACCTAATATTTTCTCGGGGAAAGAGACGTGAGGGAGAGAAAGGTGTCAGGCATGGCAATGGGAAGAAAAGAAGGGAGGGAAAGAGGAGAGAGAAAAAGAAGAGAGGGGGTAGGCGCACATGGGAGAGAGAAAGGGAAAAGAGAGGAGGAAAAATGGCGGGGTCTCGGGTCCGAAATTCTGCTCGGCGGTCCTACGTTCGACGTTTCTGAGAACCCGAAAATTTGGGAAATAATGAGGCCAAAGTCCAAAAATTAAACCCGACGTCCAAAAAGTCCGATATCCGAATTTGGATAGAAAAATCCATCACGGGTCGAAAATCCAGGACGTCACACCCTCACCTTAAGTGCAGCATAACCATGCACCCTATTATTGATGGCGGATCATTGTAAAGGGACCCCTGCTTTGTCTTATCTATTAATGTGCAAAGAATCTCAACCACAGTATAAACCATTAGCCATCAAATGCAATCACAGATGATTTCACATTGCCTTGACACATGTGTCCTACATGATACAATATAATTCATGTTGTAACAACTTCGGCAAATAGTTCATATAATCATAACACATATCAAACTTTCTCATGCATTAATATCCACGCTTGTTCCAATTATTACGACCCCTCAGGCTATGGCACAACCTTGTGATTGACAATCTATTAGGTCAAAAACCAGGCATCATCCCATCCCATTCGACATGGCTACGTCATGAGCCTCCCCCTAAACAGCATTCCCAAAGGAGCATTGGTCCGGCTTCTACCGCAACACTGCATCTGACCACTGCTAGGCAACTGATAAAAGTCAGGCGACCTCAATTTGCCATGGCACAATACGAAGGTTGGTGGTCTTTCGGTAGCGCCAAGTTCTTTATGTGACCATGCAGTACAACCATTGACCATACCATTTATTTTTTTTCACTGTCGCCAATGCAACCATGATTCGTACTCACATAACAAGTTATTACAATTAACACATGTATAATGCAATGCAACGATCATCAATGATCACATAAACTTGCATTATTCAATAGTTCCAGATACAAACAACAAACACCAATTCAAGTCGTAATCTAATAATCAGTCTCAACCAACTAATGCCATGATATTCACATAGTACCCAAGATAGTAATCACAATTAACTATGTCCGTAATAATCAACAAATACTGATAACTTGTCAATAAGTATTTATTTCAGTAAACAATCACTTACCTCAATTACTTAATCATAATCAATTATTCCCATAAATAATTGACTACAACCAAATAATTATAGACTTTCATTATTTTTAAATACTTATTAATATTAAAGAAAATACTTTAGTTAATTATCCCAATAAACTACTGACTTCCACAAAATAGTCATAATTATTCACCATTCTCATAAATAATTACTTACAAATAAGTAATTCACTTTCATAAAATACTTCCTTAAATAATTGAAGGTCATGTAACATTATCACATATAACTATCAACCTTTAATAAATAAGCAATAATTAAATAAGTATAAACATTGCTCATTTTAATCAATTATCAACAAATAATCATAATTAATTATTTCTCCAAAATATTTAATTATCCATAAATAACTAATAATTCGTGATTAATTATTATAAATAATTAATTAATTTTCACAAAATAAATTAATATTTCCATAAGTAAATAATTCCCATAAATAATTAATCATAACTAATACTAATCTTTCATTAACCAATTTAATTAACTACAAACAAAATTAGTATAATAAAATAATGCTAATTAACATAATCCAATTTAATTAGCAATAAACATAATTAAGCTATCATTAGCTAATCTTAATCCAACTTAGGGCATATAAAACACACTTAAGCATAAACAACAACCCTCATTAGTCACTAATCACACTTAAAACTAATTAAACTTTCCCCTAAGGCAAGAATATCCCCTACCTAAGGGATTAGGAAAATAACTCACTCATTTACAATTCTGGAAACACAAACACGACGACGACAGTGAGGGGAACGTGTGGATACCTCCGGTGCATTGAGACAAATCCATGTAAAAAGGGGTCTCGGCTGAGGGAGGGTTGGGCCAAGCTGACCTGCAGAGGAGGGAGGCACAGCAGCTGCTCTGGCGTGGCTGAGCTAAGGGGGCTCGAGGAGTGTTCCTCCAGCAACCTCAAGGCAGCAAGAAGCTCAGCTGAACGACAATGGTGTTTGGTCATGCAAAAGGGGACATGGCAGCACAAACCTAAATAGAGGAAGGGAACGACTGAGCTGGGTAGTCGAGCGGCGGTACAGGGGCGTAGGTGATTGGTTTGGGCAGTTGAGGTGGCTGGTGGTTAGCTGACGACTAGATCCAATGCGAAACAGGGGAAAGAAAAGAAAAACAGAGCAAAGAGGAAGGGTTGGTGTTGGGTGGCTCGAGTTGCAAGCGGCGACCCACCAACGGTCTAATAGCATGCTGGCAAGATAGTGGAGCTATGGTGGTGGTGGTGGTGGTGGTGGTGGCCATTGACTAGGGCAGCAACCAATAAAGAGGAGAATTGCAGCAGTAGTTGTCGACAAATGGAGGAAGAGAAAGGACAATGAGCTATAGCTTGGGTTGGCTCACGGCAGCTTGGCACCTCGCGTTGGTCCGACATGCGACTGACGGTCGGTTGAGTTGCGGCGGCGTCTAGTTGAGGTTGGTATGGTGGCTACGCGTTGACCATAAGGATGGCCAAGGAGAAAAACATAGTAACAACAGCAATAGGCAGGAGGAAGGGGAAAAGAAGAAGAAGAATGGAAGGAAGAAGCAAAACGTACAAGGAAAGAGAAGAGAGATGGGAGGAAAGAAAAGTCAAAGATGGTGGTTGATAGGATAGGTTGTAGGAGGGAAAACGTGGGGAAGGGGTAGCCAACGTGGGGAAGAAGAAATGACGGAGGAGAGAAAAGAAAAAGGAAAAAGAAAAGAAAAGAAAACAACAACTTCCTATACAAGCTTCTATAGAAAGGCATTTTGGTCAATTTATCTTTGAAATACAAATTTCCCAAATATTCAACTCCAATTGTCTGCCCGTTAATCAATTTCTAGCATTTTTTGAGCTTATCGATAAATTTGAGAATTAATGAGGTGTTATCCAATATTTTAGTCTCGACATCCTTGAAAGTTTGATACTCGAAATCGGATTGAAATTCGTGGTTAAAATCAACTAATCGCAACTTTAGTACAACTTAACTATTGGGCAGCATTTAGGGTTTTCCGCGTGTTTGACTCGTGGTTGATAGCTTTTCAATCCATGATTGTGTCTCTTCAAATTAGGGTAATCCTCGATTGTTACGTAATCATGAGGGGTTGATTACTTATCCTGAGTACAGGGTCGAAAGGAAATTGATTAAACATCATTCGTAGTTAGTATTGAAGTCATGTGGAATCACTAACAATCTAACCTCGTACTTTTGCCCAATCAATTTATTTCCATTTGTTAATTAGCTTACAATAGCGTGGCATCGTCCCTCTTTGATCATTATGGTCAAGTGGTCTATCCCCGATTGAATTCATTGGCCGTATGCGTATTGATCCATAATTGCCTTTCCGAACAGTTAGTTTACTTATGAGTGGTTAGCTTAGAGTAAATATAGCTAACTGTGCATTAATAAAATAACAATTTCAAATATCCTGAAATGGGTTGAAATTTAGGACGTCACATCAAATATTAAATAATAGACCTTATAAGCCACATAAATGGGTTAGACCTTGCCAAGTCCAACATTCTCCCACTTAGCTAGAGGTTATGTTATCAATCTAATTCATGGGGCTTAACACAACATAATCTAGCATATACAATAGTCCTCAAGTAAGATCATGTTTGACATTTATGCATAAAAGAATTAAAGCCAGTTCTCGAGTTACTATCCTAGCACAAATATTAAGTACAACATTTAATGAATTAATTGTCATGAACTATAATGTTTCATATATAAATATGTTCATGACGTCCATATGTTATCGTTCGTTTAAAAAAACTTCAAAGGTGCGCATATTATAAGAAGCAACAAACGATAAATCCAAATCCATAACATGAGGTCATCACAAAATAAATAAAAATACATCATATGTCCAAAACCATGGTCTAAATTAAAAGCTATTAACCAAAAGTGATGATTGCGGCATGTTCTCAAAAGATATTGGGTGGTAGGAATCCGCTAACATGGCTTTCGTACTAATATACAAATAGACACAATTTGATTTGGGACTCTTTCTCTCGCAACTAGGTAATTTATGTTGATGTGTTTGTATGCACCACTCGACTTGTTGTTCTTCGAAAAAAAAATAGTAGCATGCTTGTCACAATGAATCTTCAGTGGTCTCGAAATAGTATCAACTACCTTATGCCTCATAATGAAGTTTTCCAACTATAAACTATGACAACTAGCCTTATAACATGCTATGAACTCAACCTCCATAGTGGAATATGCAGTTAAGGACTACTTTGCACTCTTCAATCAAATAGGTCCACCAGTGAGCATAAAAATGTAACCTAATGTAGATTTCTTAGTGTCAATGCACCTAGCATAATCCGAATCAAAATAACCAATAACCTCAAGGCTATTTGTTCTTTTGTAGGTAAGCATAAAATCTTTTGTACCCTATAAGTAATACATCACTTTCTTAACCGCTTTCCAATAAACAATTCCTGGATTTATTTAGTAATGGTCACACATTCCAATAACATACACTATGTCTAGATGAGTACATACGTGAACATACATAAAACTCCCTATAGTAGATACACAGGGAATATGCTCTATTTGTCTAAGCTCTAGTTGATTTTTAGGGCATTACAGTAAGCTGAATTTGTCACCCTTAACAATAGGGGCAAAATTAGGGGAGCAATTATGCATGTTAAATCTCTTGAGAATCTTTTCAATATAAGCTCTCTGAGATAACTCTAATATCCCTCAAGATATATCTCTATGAATTTCAATGCCTATTACATAAGAGGCTTCACTAAGGTCTTTCATCTCAAAGTTATGTGAAAGAAAACTCTTGGTCTCATACAACATGTTCTTATCACTGCGAGCAAGTAGTATATCATCTACTTACGATATTAGAATGATGAATTTACTCCCACTGATCTTAAGATATATACACTAATTCACTGCATTTTCTATAAAGCCATACTGATGACATCATGAAACTTAAGATACCACTATCTTTAGGCTTGTTTCAAACCATAGATGGACTTTTTCAGTTTACATCTCATGTGTTCCTTGCCCTCAACCACAAAAACTTGTGATTGTACCGTGTAGACATCTTCTTGCAAGTCTCAATTAAAAAACGTTGTTTTCACATCCATTTGGTGTAGCTTTGAATCATAATGAACTACTAAGGCTATGACTATTCTAAAGGAGTCATTCTTTGATACAGGGGAAAAAATAACGTTATAATCCATTTATTCTCTTTGAGTGAAATCTTTTACAACTGGTCTGGCTTTATACCTTTCAATATTACCTTTAGGGTCTAGCTTAATTTTGTGGACCTATTTACAATCGGGAGAATTGCCAAAAAAGTCTTAAACCTATTGGGGTTGTGCCAATTCAGTCCTAAACCTTTTTTTTTGACCGATTCAGTCCTAAACCTTTTGCGATTGTGCCAATTGAGTCCATCCGGCCAAATTTGGCCGGCCGGAGCTGACGTGGACGCCGGCTGGCGCCGGTGACAATTTTTATTATTTTTTTATTATTTTTTTGATTTTTTATTATTTTCGAATTTTTTTATTGTTTTTTTAATTTTTCTGTTTCTTTTCTTTTCTTTTTTTTTTTCCCCCCTCCCCCTACCCCCGCCGGAGGCAGTGGCGGTCCGCGCGCCGACGAGGGCGCCGGCCCGCGCGAGGGCCGCGAAGCCCTCGCCGGCGACCTCGCCTGCACTGGGGCCGCCGGCGAGGTCGCGGCCCCGCCGCCCGGATCGGGCGCGGCGGCTTCGCCCGATCCGGGCGAGGCCGGCCGGGCGGCGGCGCGCCCCGATCGGGCGCCAGCCGGCGAGGGTCGCTCGCCATGGCTCGCCGCGGCAAAGACGGCTCGCCCATGGCGGCGGCGAGGCCATGGCGGGCCTGGGCGAAGGTCGCCATGGCGGGCCTGGGCGAAGGTCGCCATGGCGGGCCTGGGCGAAGGTCGCCATGGCCTCGCCGGCCGCGGCGAGGCCGCTTCGCCCACGGCCAGGCCATGGCGAGGCCGCCTCGCCGCGGCCCCTGTGCCTCGCCCGGTGCGGGCGAGGCCGCCGGCGAGGGTGGCCGGCCCGACGGGGCCGCGACCCTCGCGGCCGCCGGCGAGGGCTTCGCGGCCTCGTGGCCGGCCACTTTGCCGCCGGCGGGGGTGGGAGGGGAGGGAGGGGGAGAAAAAAAGAAAAGAAAAAAAAAACAGACAAATTTAAAAAAACAATAAAAAAATCGGAAAATAAAAAAAAATCAAAAAATAATTAAAAAAAAAAAAATTGTCACCGCGCCGGCCGGCGCCCACGTCCCTCCGGCCGGCCAAATTTGGCCGGATGGACTCATTTGGCACAATCGCAAAAGGTTTAGGACTGAATCGGTCAAAAAAAAAGGTTTAGGACTAAATTGGCACAACTCCAATAGGTTTAGGACTTTTTTGGCAATTCTGCCATTTACAATCTATAGCTTTCACCCCTTTAGGTATGTCTACTAGGTCCCAAACATTATTAGTTTTCATTGAGTTCAACTCAACCTTCATGGCTTCAAGCCACTGAGTTGATGATCACTTGTAATTGCTTTATCATAAGAGATAGGATCAGTTCCTATGCCAATATCATGGTCTGACTCATCTAGATATACGATGCAATCATAAGAGATAGCTTATTTACTTTCTCATCTTGACCTCCTAAAAGGTTGGTCTTCAACGAGAGGGAGAACATCCTCTTTTAAGGTGCGATTTTAGTTCCTTTGTTTCTTCCAAAAGATGTGTTTCCTTCCTCCATCAAACAAGGGAATCGTCATTCCATGGCTCCACTTATGAAATTCCAATCCATTCCTTGGCAAAACATTAAAAAAATTATTACATACAACTCTTTCGAGTTAACCCTTTATTTTTATTTTTTTGCTCACACATTATCCATTTTAAAGACATTTAAGACATTTCAAAACCTTTACTTTCCATTTAAAAAAATTTCCAAGCACAAGAAAAGGAATCATCATTATATTTCCAACTTGTTCGTTATTACAGATACAAAAATCGTGAAATCATATTCCATTCCATTCCTTATTTCATTTCATTCATTCCTTTATTCCATTTCCCTCTCTTTCCATGCCATCAGCCCTAGGATAGGGCGTGGGCGTGAACGTTTTCTGGAGATAAGAAGAGGGAAACTTGTACTTTAAGATGTTACTTTTAAATATTGAAATTCAATTATGAAGTTATGGCCTTGTGGATGCGCAAGTGCGCATCATTCATAGGGGAGTATTTTGGCAATGTCATATGCAATGTAAATGAGTCGTGGAATCTAGAATTTCTTGCTTGCCGAGTAATAGTATTCAATCCTAATCAAAAGGACATTCTTCTAGAAGACAAAGATTATTGGTGATAAGTTGTCGTCAAACAGTGACAAAGTGCCATTTAACTTCGTCTGCCATTTTTGTTGGTGTGGCTGACAAAGCCAAAATGCCATCGCGCGCACTCACGTAGATTCATGTCGCACGATGTAATAATTTTTTTATTCTTAATTGTCTTAATCGGATAACGCATAAACGTAAATGATGACGTTTTGAGGTGAGATTTGTCAATGTTCTTGATATTGACTCAATGCGACTTCTCTTCTACGCCCCGAGAGAAATTTAATGCGTCAGAGCTGATCTAATCTTACTGCATTTCGTGTTTCACATTTGGGGGACCACCTCAAAAAAAGATAATGTTAACAGTGATGTAGCTAGTATTAATACCTAGAGAGGGTGAATAGGTGTAGAGGAATTTTACGCGCAAGTAATATCAAGTTTTTGCAATCTACAAACAGAAATTAAATAGAGAGAGTAGAGAAGATTGCAAACATAGTTTATAGTGGTTCGGCTTTAGATAAACCTACGTCCACTCTCCAGGCAATCAACCAATAGGCTGGATTTCACTATGTGATCGAAGGTGATTGCATACTCTTGAGTGTTAGCACTTGGTGATGATATATCTCACAAAGTCACTCTTCTTGGTAATACACTAGGATCACTCAATTTCGTGCTTTAGACAACAAATGAAGAACATAATCGAGCTTTGGAATATGTTAATCTTCTCTAGTCTCCTAGGTCTCATCCTATCCTTATATACTCTTCAAGCCACACTCGACCGTTGGCTCTTTCCTTGAGAGTTTAGTCTTTCCTTTCTTGGACAGACTTTATAAGGCAAGTCTTTTTGACCGTTGAAGGTAAATTAAATCCCCTTGGATTATGTTCGCCCATACAATCATAATCCAAGCTTCCATAAGTGCTCCATTCTTCTTTGGAAGTTGTCCGTTGATTGATCCTGCCAATCAGTTTGATACAACAGAATCAATATAAATAAAGTAAGTGAAATACTCGACCGTTGGTGATCTAATCCTGTAGTTTCATTCTGAGTCTGATAGACTAATGTTTTGAGTCTGCTTAAGTTTTCCATCTGGCACGGTCAAACTCAGAAACTACGTCTACTCGGGTCTTCTGTCTGGTACGGACAGACTCAGAATCTACGTCTCTTCAGATCTTCTGTCTGGTACGAGCAGACTAAAAGACACCTTATGCTTTTTCTTCTACCACCAGTAGACTCAAAAGCATATGCCACCCTATGGCTTTTCCTTCTAAAGAGATATATAATTATCATACATAAAATGATTTGTTAACATCAAAACTAGGAGTTTTCTCACTAATCTCCCCCTTTTTGATGGTGACAAAACTTTTTATGCATATGGCTTGTTGTTCCTATAAAACATGGTTAGGCAGAGCATACTTGCAATCATAATAAAACATGACAAGTATAATGATGCTAATGCTCAAATCACAAAATATCAAAAATATCAACCCATATCAAACCGGTCAAATGATGATCCATTCATGCATCCATGTTCAAAATAACAACAACCAATATGAATATCTGCAATTACTCTCCCCCTTTTTGTCACTGTCAAAAGGTTAATATCCTGAAAAGAGTAAGCAAAATCTAACAAAAATTCGACAAAAATTTTAAACAAAAGAGACCAGAAGATGGTGTGTTTAGGAAGATTTCTATTTAGGGGTCCGAACAAGGTGAAATTCTCCATATCCGTGGCAGACTCCTCAATCCTTGTTAGACACTGATGAATGGAGTCCTTCATTCATGCTAAATATTGCTGAGTATTCTTCTCTAGAGTCTCCAGCCTATTATTGAAGGAGGTTTCCATAGCAACCTGCTGATCTCTGATTTGCATAAGTATAGCTAATATCTTTTGAGATTCAACATGATCAAATGAAGCTGCAAGGGTATGTGTTTCAACATTCTGAGACTGATGTTCCCCTTGAATTGATGCTTCAGTCTGGCCTTGTTGCTCCTGTTGAGTCTTGTTCTCTTCCCTATTATCAGCCTTAGGAATAGGACCCTCATTCATTCCATTTATGTCTTCTTCTCTTCCTTCTTCTTCTTCTTCTTCTTCTGGATCTTCTTCTAGTTCAAACTCAACATTCTCAACAGTTTGAGGTTCTGTACTAAGAATGTTCTCTACTGGTATTTCTGGTGAACGCATTTTTGCTTTTGGTCCAGTCATTCTGTGTGCAGTTTGACTCATATTTGCTAAAATCTCAGAAATACTCTCTTCCTCATCATCTTCATCCTACAACAGAAGTTGTCTTCTTTTCTTAGAACTTGATTCAGCAGCAGCTACTTCCTTTCTTTTTGTCTTTGTAGCTATTGATGCTTTAGCCAGTTCCTTCTCATTTCTTCTCCATGTCTCCACAATGTCTTTCAGCCTCATTTTGTTGATCCTTTTTAGTCCAATGGCCATTATTGGAAGAGTTGTAGTGCAGAATCTCCTGGGTATATCTATCTGGAAATGTTCAAAAATTTTGGTCACCAAGGCTCTATAAGGTAGCTATCATTTATCCTTTGAAACCATTCTATGCATGTGTAGAAGAACAATATGAGGGAGTGAGAACATAACTCCCTTTTCAATTGCCCACATTAGTTTTGCTTCAAATCTAGCCACATCAGTATTTGATGATGCTTTAGGACGAATGTAGCTAATGATGATTTTATGCAGAATTGTTCTTGCTGAAGTCAAAAAGGGATAAGTGATATTAGCCCTAACAGACTTTGTAAGATGTTTACAAACAATCTCATAGGTGACTTCAATGGGTTTAAAATGACCCCTCTCAACTTTCATGATATCAGCCAAGATATCTGCAGTAACATCATAGAATCTATCATTCACACTGAACTGCATTCTATCTAGAGACAAGAATGTCAAATTGGAGTAGAAGTATGCTGTTAGTTCTGGATAAACAGCAGCAGAGTTAGTGCAGAATTGATTCATCTGCAACATTTCAAAATAACCTCACAGATTTATATTAGCAGCATCCAAAAAATAAAAATCCGCAATTCTATGATTCATTACTTCTCGTTCCAGCAATCTGTTATAAAATGTCTTATGCTCTTTAGACCGGAACAATTTCCCTATTGTGTTCCGAGCCATTGCAGCAATCCCCATTCTAACTTCAAAATTTCTATAAATTCATTCATCATCTTCCTTTTCAGCCTAGACATTTTCTCTACTCCTACTGGATTCACTATCTTGTTCTCTTCGTGCAGGCGGTGGTTCTGTAAGTTGAACAGCTTAAACTAGACGAAACTCATTTGCATATCCTTTTTGTCGCAAGTAATAGAGTTTGGCTTCCTCAATAGCGTCTCTTTGCACTAAACGTTCATACATTCTCATTACTGTATGAGGGTTATCCGGTTTAGGCAAAGTTAATCCAAACGTACCTCTTCTGGAGACATTCCTCTGCTTAGGTTCTGTTGGGGGATTCCTTGGAGATTCCACATTTTCACTTACATCCCTTTAAGCCGATGCAGTTGGAGATTGTCTTTGGGAATCTTCAGAAGTTTGCGTTAGATCAAAGTGCGTCTGTCCTCCTTCTAAATTCCTTGGTCCTCTACCAGCAATCCTGTTTGATCTTCTTCGAGGAGATGGAGACACAAACCTTGATCTGGACATGGAGGATCTCGAGGCCATGTTCGGAGAGGATTTGGTTTGATTTTGAGAAAAAGATTTGTTCTTTAGGGTTTCTAAAAGAAGGTTTCTGAAGTACTACGTGAAAGACTCGATTTTTGGGGGTTATAAACTCTTCTGAAGAGGGGCAAATGAAAAGACACGACTTTTTGAAAAATAACTGAAAATGGCAGTTATTCAAAAATATTAAACTTGACAAACATATATGCAGACAACATAGGCATGTACTAGAAATTATGCAAATCAATTATTTGCTAATAATAGCTTACCAGGCTCAATCATATAAGGAAATAATTTACGCGCCAAAAATTAAATTCCAAAAATACCATCAAGTCCTTCTAAGTGCATTCCAGAAGATTAGTTCATCCAGACGATTGCTTCTCCCAGACTGTATCATGTCCTCATAGACTTTATGCAAAAGGGTTAATAATATTTAATTTACTACATATTGAATCGAATGTATCTTTGTTCAGTGGTTTTGTGAAGGTATCTGCTAATTGATTTTTTGAATCAATAAATTACATAAAAATATCACCATTTTGCACATGATCTCTAATAAAATTATGCTTGATTTCAATATGCTTTGCCCTAGAATGTAGGATCGGGTTCTTGATGAGATTTATAGCACTTGTATTATCGCATCTTATTTCAGTGTAAGTTTCTTCATTTCCATAGTCCCTCAGTTGCTGTCTCATCCATAGAATCTGTGAACAACAACTTCCAAGAGCAATGTATTCTGCTTCTGCTGTACATAGAGCCACAGTATTCTGCTTTTTAGAGAACCATGAAACCAACATGTTCCAGACGTGCTATTTCTATCCACTTTACATCCTACTAGGTCAGCATTTGAGTAACCAAGAAGGGTAAAGTCTGTTCCCTTAGGATACCACAGATCCAAATGTGGATAAGTAGCTATGTAGTTTATTATGCGCTTAACTACAGAGAGATGTGATTCTCTAGGATCTACTTGAAATCGAGTACATAAGCACACACTGTAGAAAATATCTAGTCTAGATGCAGTAAGATAAAGAAGAGAACTAATCATGCTTCTATAGGTCTTTTGGTCAACTTTCTTCCCCATTTCATCCTAATCTAGTTTGATGGAGGTCGACATTGGAGTTTCAGTTTTCTTGCAGTTCTTCATTCCAAATTTCTTGATCAAGTCTTTGGCATATTTCTCTTGAAATATGAAAGTTCCATGTTTGGACTTATTGACCTGAAGTCCTAGGAAGAATGTGAGTTCTCCCATCATGCTCATTTCAAATTCCTCCTGCATAGACTTTGAGAAGTTGTTGCATAATCGTTCATTAGAGGATCCAAAAATAATATCATTTACATATATTTGTACAAGCAAAATATCCTTACATTCCTTTTTGATAAACAGAATTGTGTCTACCATACCTTTCTTGAAGCTATTGTCTAGTAGGAACTTACTCAATCGTTCATACTAGGCTCGAGGTACTTGTTTCAGACCATACAAACCTTATTTAGTCTGTATACGTGGTCTGACTTTCTTGGTTCCTCGAAACCAGGAGGCTGTTCTACATAGACTTCTTCTTTAATAAACTCATTTAGGAAGGCACTCTTCACATCCATCTGGAATAGCTTGAAGTTTTGATAGCAAGCATAAGCAAGCAATAGTCTGATTGCTTCTAATCTTGCTACTGGTGCATAGGTTTCATCGTAGTCTATTCCTTCTAACTGAGAGTAACCTTTTGCTACAAGTCTTGCCATGTTTCTGGTTAGTTTACCAAGTTCATTCACTTTATTCCTGAAGGCCCATTTAGTGCCTATGATAGTTCTTCCTTTGGGTTTGGGAACCAATTCCCACACATCATTCATTTTGAACTGCTGGAGTTCTTTTGCATTGCTTATATCCAGCTTTCATTCTCAAGGGCTTTGTCTACTCCTTTGGGTTCAATCTCAGAGATTAGTGCCACAATGCTCGTATCCTTTTTGTTTTTCGATCTAGTTCAAATCCCTTCATTGATATTTCCAATGACTAGCTTTTGAGGATGATTGGACTTATGCTTCCAGTTTTTATTTTGCACTTCACTATTATCAGAATCTTCTGGTGATTGAGTAGTGTCCAATTGAGTGATTCTTTGTTCTTCCTCTGTAACTATTTTCTGGGAAAATTCAGCTTCTTTGTTGAGAGTTGATTTCTCAAGAGCAACAGTTGATTCTGAATCTTCAATTTCAGTTTTGTTCTGGTTGGAAGTATCTTGCTCCAGAAACTTCACATTCATAAATTCCTCCTGTCTGAGTATTCTTGTTGAACACTCTATATGCTTTACTGGTGTTTGAATATCTCAGTAAAATACCTTCATCTGACCTTTCTTCAAACTTGCTAGGATGATTGTTAGCATTTTTAAGAATAAAGCATTGACATCCAAAAATATGAAAGTAGGAAACAATTGGTTTTCTTTCTTTGAAAATTTCATAGGGAGTTTTCTCAAGAATTGATCTAAGAAAGACTCTGTTAATAATATGGCATGAAGTAGAAACTACTTCTGCCTAGAAATGAGTTGCCACATTACTTTCAATAAGCAGAGTTCTGGCCATTTCTTGCAAAGACCTGTTCTTCCTTTCTACAACTCCATTTTGTTCTGGAGTGTAGGGAGAGGAGAACGTGTGCTGAATACCATTTTTGTCACAAAAGTCTGCAAAGTCTTGATTTTCAAATTCTCCACCATGATCTGTTTTAATGCTAGAAATAGAGTAACATTTTTCATTTTGAATTCTTTTTGCAAATATTGAGAAATAAGAGAAGGTCTCTCCTTTATTGGCAAGAAAGAATACCCATGTAAATCGAGAATAGTCATCTACAATCATGAGATAGTATTTCTTACCTCCAATGCTCTGAGTTCTAGTAGGTCCAAATAAATCCATATGAAGAAGCTGCAAAACACAATTAGTAGAAACCTGTTTAACAGATTTGAAAGAACTTCTTACTTGTTTTCCCAGGATGCATGTGGAGCAAAGTTTTGTCTTCTTATAGCTTAACGAGGGCAAACCACGAACAAGCTTTTTGCTGAGTAACTTAGAGATTTGTTTCATACTGACATGTCCAAGTTTGTGATGCTAGAGATTTGCTTCATCTTGGACTGAAGTTAGACATTTTGCAGTGTCTTTATTTATATCCAAGAGATAGATGTTCCCATGCCTTCGTCCAGTGAATGATTGAGAAGAGTCGTTGCTAGTTCCAGAACATAGGTTCTCTTTGAAATTCATTCTAAAACCAGCATCGCATAACTGGCTAATGCTTAGAAGATTGTAGTTCAATCCCTTAACCAGAGAAACATTGTTGATGATTAGATTACCGATCTTGACAGTTCCTAATCCAATAATGTTTCCTTTGGTATTTCCTCCAAAAGAAATTATTCCTCCTTTAACTTTTTCTAAGCCAACGAACATCCTTGAATATCTAGTCATATGTCTTGAGCATCCACTATCCAAATACCATTTCTTCTTGCTTTTGAAACTTACCTGCAATCAACACACACACTCATTTTTTCTTTGGTACCCAGATTTTCTTGAATCCATTAAGGTTAGTAGTATAAGTTTTTTCTATCCATTTCTTCTGAATAGGTCTCTGGACTTTAGGACATTTATTTTCAAAATGTTCTCTTTCTTCACAGTTAGAACATTTGAGATTTTCTTGACCAACAGGTCTTACAAAATTCTCTCTGAAATGATTTTTGTAGGCCTGTCGAGGAGGTCTCTATCTATTTCTTTCTTTGATCTTAGGAAAATCAATTAAGGAATCACTTTCCTTATAACACCCAAGTCCAGACTTATCATAGTAAGGAATTTGGATGGAAAGTATGTGTTGCAGGGTTTTCGATCCTTTAGGAAACTTTGCAATGATATTTGAAATTTCATTTTTGAGAGATACGTTCTCATTTTGCAAAGAATTTCGATTTTCCTTTGTCTCAAAAAGTTCCTTTTTGAGAAACTCATTCTCATTTAAAGAAGAATCTCGATTTTCCTTTACTTCTGAAAGCTCCTTTTTGAGTGCATCAAATTTTCCTTTCAAAGAGTAATTCTGTTGACTCAACTTGTGATTTTCTTTTTTTAAACTAGAGATCCTTTTCAGAGTGGATTTTAAATTAGAACACAGCTCATTTATATAATTTGAAACTTCTGTAGGAATATGAGAATGACTAACCTCAATCTCTTTATCTGAGTTTGAGTCTGATTCTGAATCTGTTTTAGAGTCTGAGTCTGAATGTGCCATTAAACAGATGTTGCCATATTCGTCTTCACTGTCTTCAACCTCAGCGGCACTCCATGTTTAAGCTTTCAGGGCCTTCTTGTACTTTTCATGTTTCCCTTTGTTCTTCTTGAGCTTGGGACAATTTTGTTTTATATGACCCTTCTTTTTGCATTCGAAACAGACAACATCTTTGACATATTCTTCCTCATCCTCTATTCTTCATTGTCCAAATTGTCTGTTTTGCTTCTTGCTGTTGAACTTTCTGCCTTTCTTGTTTAACTTCTTTACCTTTCTAATTAGCAGTGCAAGTTCTTCATCGTCCAGCTCGTTCTCAAAATCTGTATCATCAGAATCAATATTAGACTTGAGAGCGATGGATTTCTTACTTCTGGATTCCACGTCCTTGTTCATTTGTTCTGCTTCATAAGACTATAGGGTACCAACAAGCTCATCGACTGTCAGAGGTGAAATTCGCAGAATTTCTCTAATGGAGGTCTTCACATTATTCTACTATTTTGACAATCCTCTTAAAAGCTTGTTGACTTTCATTGGTCCAGGAACAGGCTGTCCTTGAAATGCCAGTCTATTTACAATTTCTGTAAATCGACTGAACATGTCTCCTATGGACTTCCCTTGTTTCATCATGAAAGATTCATATTGACCAAGTAAAATATTTACTTTGGTCTCCTTAACACAATCAGTCCCTTCGTAAGTCACATGCAGTCTATCCCATACTTCATTTGATGTGTCACAAGAAGATATTTGATTATATTCATTAGGTGATAAAGCACAGTAAAGGGAGTAGATAGCCTTAGCGTCTAGAGTTTGTCTCTTTGTCAGTTCTTCTGGTGAGATGGTAGCTGATGTTTCTGTTTCTTTCCCATCATATTTATTTGAGGTTTTTCCAGCTTCAGCATTGGGATCAACTCCTCTTTCAACTACATCCCATTTCGGCAGATCTTTTGATCTGAGGAAGGCCTTCATCTTGTTCTTCCATATATTGTACTCTTTACCATCAAAGTATGGTGGTCGAGTGTTGCTTTGTCCCTCAATCAGACTTGGTGCAAGAATACTAGCCATAGAGGATCTTTAATTCAGAAGTAATAAACATTTCAAAATACTGAGCATAGGGCTCTGATACCAATTGATGTAGCTAGTATTAACACCTAGAGGGGGGTGAATAGGTGTAGAGGAATTTTACGCGCAAGTAATATTAACCTTTTGCAATTTACAAACAGAAATTAAATAAAGAGAGTAGAGAAGATTGCAAACACAGTTTATAGTGGTTCGACTTTAGACAAGCCTACGTCTACTTTCCAAGCAATCAGTCAATAGGCTGGATTTCACTAAGTGATCGAAGGTGATTACACACTCTTGAGTGTTAGGACTTGGTGATGATATGTTTCACAAAGTCACTCTTTTTGGTAATACACTAGGATCACTCAATTTCGCGCTTTAGACAACAAATGAAGAACATAATCGAGCTTTGTAATATGTTAATCTTCTCTAGTCTCCTAGGTCTCATCCTATCCTTATATACTCTCCAAGCCACACTCAACCGTTGATTTTTTCCTTGAGAGTTTAGTCTTCCCTTTCTTGGATAGACTTTATAATCAGAATCCGGACTTCCATAAGTGCTCTATTCTTCTTTGGAAATTGTCCGTTGATTGATCCTGCCAATCAGTTTGATACAACAAAATCAATATAAATAAAGTAAGTGAAATACTTGACCGTTGGTGATCTGATCCTGTAGTTTCATTTTGAGTCTGATAGACTAATGTTCTGAGTCTGCTTAAGTTTTCCATCTAGCACGGTCAGACTCAAAAACTCCGTCTACTCGGGTCTTCCATCTGGTACGGACAAACTCAAAATTTGCATCTCTTTAGATCTTCCGTCTAGTACGGGCAGACTCAGAGACACCTTATGCTTTTTCTTCTACCACCAGCAGACTCAAAAGCATATGCCACCCTATGGCTTTTCCTTCTAAAAAGATATAATTATCATACATAAAATGATTTGTTAACATCAAAACTAGAAGTTTTCTCAACAAACAGTCTTGAAAAGGGAAAAGTATGGAAAAAAATTCTAAATATATGATATTGATATCAATTCATTCATAAATATTTTAATTGAATCAATTTAATCTTAAATCATTTTATATTAATATCAATTCAGTCTATCCAACTAATTTTGATTGAAAATTATTAAATAAAAAACCACGCATTTATCTAACAGTTCAAGTTTTTAGTACAGTTAACTCAAATCTCATAGGATATTAGAGCTAGAAATCCTAAACTCAAATATTTTCAGGTCACATTTACCTTCTCAATTAAATTTCCACGCTTAGTACTAATTAAAAGACCGAATTAAATGCGAGGGAGGATATTAAAATATTTAAATAATAAACAACGCATTTATCTAACAGTTTAAGCATTTAAAATAGTTAGCAATGATTCTACAAAATCTTATATGATATCAAAATTGGAAGTCCTAAATTCAAATCTTTCCAGGTTCCATTTGCCTTACCGATTAAATTTCCATGCTTAGTATTAGTTAATAGATCAGACTAAATGTCAGGGAGAGTGTTAAAATATTTAAATAATAAATCATGCTTGAAGTTTACTAGACTTAAAATAAGGTGGGGTGTTAGAATATTTAAATAATGAATTACGCTTAAAGGAGGACTGTCTAAATATTTAAATAATAAATCACCCTAAGCAATTCTCTGTTATCTCACAAAATTCTCACATGGTATAAGATTTGGAGGTCCTGAGTTCGAATTTTTACAGGTCACATTTGCCTTCCACAATTAAATATTTCAACACTTAGTGCTAGATAAAAGCAGACCAAATTAACCGTGAGGGAGTGTTAGAATAT
This sequence comes from Corymbia calophylla, assembly GCA_014182845.1. Lineage (NCBI taxonomy): Eukaryota > Viridiplantae > Streptophyta > Magnoliopsida > Myrtales > Myrtaceae > Corymbia > Corymbia calophylla. The sequence continues at coordinate 5,057,153 of CM024698.1, read as the reverse complement.
TTAAATAATAAACAACGCTTTCATCTAATAGCTTAACTTTTTAGAACAATTAGTAATGATTCTACCAAATGTCACAATATGGACACCAACCATCCTACAAGGCACAACTAGCCGCCAACGACGGTGAGGGCCATGACATCCTAGTCAATTGCTGGTCCTCACCTAGCCCTCGCCCTTGGGGCAAGGTAGCATTGCCAATGGTCGATGCTTCTTCTCACTCTCCATTTTCAAACTTCTCAATTGTGTTTCTCTAACAGCGAAGGGGCAAAAATAAAGGTAAAATCAAATCGGAATTAAAAAAGAAGAAGAAGCAAACTCCAATTGGAATCAGATGGCAGCGGAGAAAGTTTCAACCAATGACGACTAAGAGGAGGGAGAAGAGGAAGCCCAAGATGGAGTTGAAATTGGTAATGCCTTCAAACTTGGATAGGCCCTTGCGAGTGCCATAAATGAACTGACTATAGAAAAAAGTATTCTAAAATAGAGGAACTTTTTTTCCACTTTAAATACAGCAAAAAACATTTTCCATATCTTTTGTCACCTCACCTTCTTCACCAAACACAATTTTCTTTTTTAAAATTGAGTTTTTAATTTTTTTTATTCTTTTTCTCTCTTTTTTTTTATATTTTCTTTCTTTTCCATTTGCCAACAACCAGTCTATGGCAAGCCTCCACCTCACCTGATCAAGTGAAGCTGAGTTCACCTCAGGCCGATGAGCTTGAGCCCCGCCAGATCTAGTGAGGCCCAAGTTCACCCAATTGGCCTTGAGCAAGCTCGGGGACATAGATAAAGAAGTGCAGGCTCTGCTCGTGGACATTATCCGCAGAAGAGAGAAAGCAATGAGGGCAGGGAAAGGTGCTGGCGATGAACTGCTGGGGCTGTTGCTGGAGTCAAACATGAAAGAGAATGGCGGATGAGCCTTCACGACGTGATCGAGGAGTGCAAGCTTTTCTACTTCGCCGGACAAGAGACCACTTCGGTATTGCTGGTTTGGACCATGGTCTTGTTGAGTGTGCACTCGGATTGGCAAGCACGAGCTAGGGAGGAGGTCCTCCAAATCTTCGGAAGCAGAAAACCTGACCTTGACGGGCTAAACCACCTCAAGATTTTAAGTTCAATGCTCTTTTCCTCTTTTGTTGAGAGTGTGACTCATTATAGGTCCAATCTGAAGAGTTCTTGACGAGCATCTTTTATCACATGACACATGAGAATCATTCTATAATTACTACTGCGCAATTGTGATCTTTAGTAGACGAAATGTTCATATAAAAATAATGTTATCCCATGAAGATGAACACAAGAATGAATTGACAGGAGCATTTTCTTCGCACCCTTGGACTGAACTTGGATTTCCCCTCAAGACAAGAACCTAATTATTTGGACAATAGCCTCCAACACCTTTTACTGGATAAATTACAATCTATTTGGTTCTCTTCGAGGATATTGATTTCATTGTAGTAGTCTTTTTCTGGCATCGTTTTCATTCATAGATGCTCCAGCATGCGCATCTCTACCAGATGAATTCTTCTAAGGATTTGTCGCAATCAGGTCATAGTGACTTTGAATGAGGTCCTGAGGCTAAACCCACCGGTGACCGAGCTGGCACGGAAGGTTCCCAAGGAAACAAAACTCGGGAATCCGACCATACCTCCTGGAGCCCAGCTGACAGAGAACTGTGGGGCGGGGATGCCAAGGAGTTCAAGCGAGAGGTTTGCCGAGGGAGTGTCCAAGGCCACCAAGAACCAAGTCTCCTTTTCCCCATTTGGATGGGCCCCTCATATATGTGTTGGCCAGAACTTCGTCCTGATAGAGGCAAAGATAGCGCTCACCATGATACTTCAGCAATTCGCATTCGAGTTCTCTCCATCTTATACGCATTCTCCTTTCAATGTCATCACCCTCCAGCCACAGTATGGTGCTCAAGTCATCTTGCGCAAGGCAAACTAAAAGTTACAGATGAGGGTGACATGTCGCGTAGACAAAAACGTGCATATAAATAATGAAATTATACACCATTTTCCAAGTTTATGCATTGTTGTTTTTTCACTTTTAAGAACAGAAATTTAGTTTGCAAACATAATTAAATGGCCTCTTAACTGAGTGACTGGTTATTTTGAGTTTCATAACAGCAAGCTGTTGGATATATCTGAATCTTCCCTTCAGAAAAACCCCCAGTAGAAGATAAGGTATGCCTTTTCCTAGTGCTATGGTAAACCCATTCAGATACTGATCTGGCCAATGACTAGTGCAGAAGGCATTTTATTAGCCCACCTTTCTTTAGATGAACGTACATAGGAGATGATGCCGAAGCATAGTTACCGATACTTCAATAACCTTGCGTTGGAAAGGTGTCCACATTCACTCAAAGGCCATTAACTTGGTACATTGGAACAAGCAAATCTTGGATGCATGCACTCAACAACATTTATTTCTTATATTTTCAAGGTCTATTAAATGTCGTTTAAAGTTTCTAGAGTCTTTATTTAATTATTGATGTTATCTATTTATCTTTCCTATGAGTCCTTTTGTCTTTCCAAGAGTCTAGTAATTACTCATTGCTAGGAGGGTTGCTCTAAGATCGTCTTTATAAGCATGTTATGATGAATAAGAAGGTAGCCTTTATTTGAGTGATAATTCGTTTAGCCTTTTGCTTGAAAACAAGAAGGATTTCCTGTTGTGCTCTTATCTTTTGGGTGGATTCTTATGAGTGGTGAGCATCCCATCCAATTTAGTTCTCACTTGCGTTCCTCCTACTTCTCTACACTTTCTCTAGTGTCAAATTGGGATCAGAGCTCAATGTTGCACCCATTTTGTAACATCCCGAATTTCGATAAGCCCGAATTATTGGAAAAGGATTCAACGGGCCGAGTTTTGGAGCCAAATAATTGGGAATTTGTGCTTCAGGGGCAAAAAGACTAAAATGCCCCTTTCTAGAAGTTTGTTTGAATTTTGTCTTGTTGTCTTTTCTTTTTCTTTTTCTTTTTCCTTTCTTCCTCCCCATCTCCTCCGCACGTTCTCTCTCTCTCTCTCTCTCCCTTTTCTCTCTCTTTCCTTCACGTTTTCCCTCTCTTTGTCGACAGCACACCCACTTGCCCTTATCCTCTCTCTTTTCCTCCCACTTGTTTGACTTGTCAACTCCTTTTTCTCTCTCCTCTCCCACTTGCCTGACAGCCCATGTGGGCGTGTCTCTCTCTCTCTCTCTCTCTCTCTCTCGTGCGCGCAGCACGTTCAGCCCCCCCCAGCAGCTGCTTCTTCTTCTTCCTTTCTTCTTCTTCTTCTCCTCCTTCGGTCGACGCTGGCTTGCTGCTGCTTCCTTTCTTTCGCTGCCGCCGCCGATAGCAACCACCCCCCATCACCGTCGCCGTCCCGCCAGCTCGCCGTCGGTCGCCGGTGAGTCGCCGTTCGCCGGTCTCATCGTCCGCCGCCCCGCGAGCCAGCCTGCACCGCTCCTCCTCCTCTATCCGACGGTGTCTTGCTGTCCCGCTCCAGCTTCTGGTCGCGCGCCGCCGCTGCAACGCCGCCGCCTTGCCTGCACGCGGGACCGCCTCAAGCCGCCCGTTCCTCCTCCTCTTTGGTTTGGCCGGCGCTGCCTTGTCTCCTCTAGTTCTAGTTCAAACCAAGCCGGCCAGCCAACCGCTTGGACGCCGGAGCAGCGAGTTGCTGCCTCGCCGTCGTCCCTCCGCCCTAGTCACCGCCGGAGACCAGCCGACCGACCGGCCAGCCACCTCTGTCCTCCACCCAGCTGTCTCTCACGTCCGCCCAACCGACTAGCCCCATTTCAACTCTGTTTTCCCTTCGCCGGAGCCGCCGCCTGGTCGCCGGAGCTGCTGGCCACCGTCCGGAGTCGCCGGGCCGCCCACCAGTCATCCCTATGCCGCCGGTTCCTCTATTTCGCAGCTCTTCGCCGCGTGGACAGCCGCCCTCGGCCGCCGAGATCCGGTCCCGGGCTAACTCGTCTCGATGCGCCGGAAGTTCCCGGGCATTCCCCTTGCTGCCGCCGTCGCGCTCATGTCGTCGGAATCGCTAAACCGTGAGTCGATTTCCTAATCCCTTAGTTAGGGGTTAATCTTGCTTAGGAGTAGTTTAATTAGTTTAATTATTGATTAATGCTTTGGACGAGGATTATTAGTGTTTTAATACTATTTGATTAAGTTTTGTTTAGTGTTAATCATAGTAGTATTAATAAATATTATTATTATTTTTGGGAATAAATAATAATAATAATTTATTATTTTCGGAATTATTAATTAATTAAATTAATTTATAATTTCGAATTATTAATAGTAATATTGTTATTACTATTCATTGCTGAAAATTAATTATTTTTGGAGAAAATAATTAATTGTGATTATTTATTGAAATGGTTTTAATTGAGTAATTTTTGGGGAAAATTACTATGGTCTATTTTTCCAAAGTCAATAGTATTTATATACTACTTTATTAAATGACATTGGTTTATTAAAGAAGGGTTTTACTAAATGGAATTATTTGGATTGGATAATTAATTATGGGATTGAAAAATAATTACAAGTATTTTGTGGGAGTAAATTATTTTATGGGAACAATCGACTATATTATGCTTCTTAAATGAGTATTTTGAGTATAATTATATTTTATACTTATTTTTGAGATAATTGAGTATTATTGGGGAATAGTTGATTGTCGTCGTCGTGAAGACACGTATTTATTTATTATTGAATATTGAGACGTGTGTTTATTTATTATTAAATATTGAGACACCTGGTTGGGTATCGGAGTATCGTGATTTTGATTGGTTGGAATTAATTGACAGACTGTGACTTGAAGTTGTTCCCAAGAGTTAGGGAATGTGCGTGATTGAATGCTGATTGGAAATTGAATTTTGGAAATTGTCGAGTGAGATCGCATGACATGTTGCGTGGGTTATCTGAAATGGCATGTCGCATGAGCATGAGCGATGTTGCATTCACGACAGAGCAAAGATATAAATGGATTGTTTGATGATGTGTTGCATGATCACATTAAATGAGGGAACCCGGCGTTGCCGGAAGACCGCCAATCCTTATGGGGTTGTGCCGTGGCCAGTGGGTCGCTTGACTTCGGTCGGATGCCTGATAGGGAGGGGTTCTTTGTGGGACTGCGGTAGTGGGCGGGTCCCGGGCCTCTATCAGTTGCGGGGCTGCGGTAGTGGGCGGGTCCTATGCTCCTTCGGGAATGCCATCTTGGGAGTGAGCCCTTGACGCTGCCGTGCCTCGAGGTAAAGAGGACGAAGCTGGTTTAGCCAGGAACTGCCAACCATAAGGTTGTGCCGTTGGCCCAGGAGGGGGCGTAATAATCGGAGCATGTGTGAGTGTGAGACATGAGAAAGTGTGAGATGCTCTGATTATTCGCATGCTCTTAATATCGTGATGATTGAAATGATAGTTTCTGCAGGTTGCGTGTGCCAAGGCCGGGTAAGGTCGCTTGTGTTTGCATCTGCTTATTGAACTGTCCTCTGACAATGCTGCTTGAGGTGTGGTATGCGTTGTTTGCCGGAACTAGGTTGCATGATTAGATTACTCTCGAGGCGAGCGATATTCCTAACCGAGGCTTAGGATTTTGACTTACTGAGATTTTATCTCACTGGTTATTGAATAACCATTTTCAGGTCCGTAGGATGGAGGATCGATGCGTGTCACGGCTCGTGGCCGTTTTTGAAGGGAGTAGATTAACCCTGGCTTATTGGTTTCATTGGTTCGATAGGAAGATGCCCGTGGTAAGGGCTTGTACTTGTAAACTTCCTAGGGTTAATCAATTAGTTAATAAAGCGACACTTTTGATGTGTTCTTGTTGAGTTTTCCTGCTATCCCTGTTTTTGTAATTGACCGGGGTATTGTGTTTCGCTTCCGCATGCGTTTAATTAAAAGATAAAAATAACGGTCGGCGACGGATCCTGGGGAGTCGCAAATCAAATGACCGCAAGAGAACAGGGGTTGCCGCGTGCTTGAGGGTCGGGGCGTGACACATTTTGAGTGATTTCTTATGTTACTTTTCTTGCATATCATCTCGTATTTCTATTCAAGAAAAAAAAAACAAAGAGAAATGGTCGGTCGTCGCCAACGTGGACCATATTTTGAGTGTCCTACAGTACGAGAAAGAAGCATACGAGACATGGAGTTGATTGATTTGAGGAGACATGTGCAGCAATTGTATGAGTGTTTACCATGCTTTGAAGTTCAACAAATGGAGAGGGACATCAACCTCTTAGAAAAATGGCTAAATGGTGGCAAGAGATGTTTGGCTAAGCCTTCAACTAAAGGTACATCTTTCTTCGAGAGTGCTTTTTTTTATCATATTGAGAATTTTGCAAAAGAGGAGAAAGAAAAGCAAAAGCCCTCCGAGTTCGTTATAGAGATTTAAAAAGAATCAAATGGTGAAGATAGCAAAAGCTTCAAGTGCTATGAAAAGTATGAATCAAAACTTCAAGAGACTCAACAAGTAGATTGTCCTAAGCAGAAGGTTGTCACCATTGAAGAATTTGAGAAGATTGATTCAAAACATCAAGAGACTCAACAAGATCCATACTATGAAATGTATGAATCAAAGGAGCAAGACAAGATTATACAACGATTTGAAGAAGGAGAAAAGCTAGTCATCCAAATGCCATCAACGAACTATGATATTATGGATGGTGAATCTCCAAATAAATTTGTTGAAGCAAATCCTAACGTCATATGTGAAGAGGGAATGATTTTAACGACAAGAGACATTACCTGTCAGTTTCATTTCGTATGTCTCGAAGCTTTCTCTCTCAAAGGGTTAATCAATTGTGAAAATGTGTTTGACATATTTTCAATTTTTCAATATGCCTTGAAGATATTTGTTAGTAGAAAGCTAATGTATTATCTAGTTCATTGGAGAGGCTATCCTGGAATTGAAGCCGCAACAAGATTTGAGGACAAATCTTCACAACCTAGGGAGATTGATGAGAGAGCATTGAGCTTTGTCGGTTGATTCAAACTGAAGATATCAATTGTGCAAGAGAGTTGTTGATTTAGTGGATAAGTTGGCGATTTCATGATTGTTGATGTGAAATTTACAAGCTTGTTATTGATTCCAAGACTACCAATCAACTATCTAGCAATCATAGGCTATTTTGGAATTGTTCGACAATCTTTCAAGGTGTTGATTGGCTGCCTAAGGAGACGAACGAATTTAGAGTCTATTTTAATTACTTTGCATCTACTCAAGTGTCATTAGTAAAGTCATAAGTGTGTTGTAGTTTTCAATATGTTTAATGCATTTCTAATTTCGAGGACTTTATTGTGTTTTCTAGTTTCCATGTCATTAATGTTGGGTAGTTTTTTTTGTCTTCAATGTTTAGTCTATTTCCTAGGTAATTTTCCCTTTATATAATGAGGCGAATTCTCAAATGTAAGAAGTGAATTTTGAGTATATGAATATTTGAGATTTTCCTTTGTGTGAGCGAATATCTTTAGAAAGTGGATTACTCCTGGTTTTTATATCCTTGGAAGGTGTATTCTTCCTCGGTGGTAAGCCAAAGAAGCACTATATCCTCGGCTGGTGGTTTTCTTGTAAGCTTTGGTGGTGAGTTTCTATAATCCTGAATCATCTATATCCTTGGCTGGTGATTTCAGTAGGCCTTGATAGTGAGCTTTGTCAATCCTGATCTTAATCCTCGATTGATGGCGCATCCTGTATGCCTTGGTTCCAATTGTATTCTATCCTTTAGTTTGCATTTACCCACCGTCATCCAATTCCATACACTCACCTGTCATCAATAATCACTCAAAATGACTCTCGCCCATCTTGCACCCCCATCAAGCGGATACATAAAGCTTTACATGTGCCAGAGACCTTTCTCAACTGCTTGGTCCAAAGCAAATAAAGCCATTGCCACTAGTCTTTTCGGTTTAGTTACTTGAGGCGAAGAGCTTTTGTTAAAAGCAAATAGTGCTTCGATGTGTAAAATATTCAATACAAAGCAATATTTTAGACTTGAACCATTGTTTGTATCATTGTACCACCTTGTCTTGGCTTCAAGTTGTTTTCTAATCTTTGTTTACCAACAGCCAAATAAGCATCAATTGAATCACAAATGGATGTAGCATTGGATTAACCTGGGAAAGCTTGAGTAAAGAAGTTACTAGGCAATTCCTCTTCATGCCCTTGTAGTATCAACGAACAAGATTTGTATGGAACGTTCTCCTCTTTTTGCCAATAAACTTTGAGGCCTCTTATCAAAATGGAATGCTATTACTACAATGTCGCGACCTCCTCGAAAGTGAATCACCATGCGAAGACTAATGGATTACTAAGTCCGAAGACTTAGTGTGGACTCTCCCAAGCCTAACCAATCGCAACTTGGTACTCAAAATTTGACCTATTTAAACATGTAATTTTATTTAATTAGGAGCCATGACTAATCAATCAGGGTTGATTAGAAACCCAAGTAAAGTATGGGAGAATACTTTACTTCTGCGAACCAGAGATTCAATAGGTTTGGGGACATGGTTACGCTAAGTTAAAGTAGCGCCCTTTCGGTACCCTTTCTCTTTAAGTTTCATAAATATATTTTGCAAGCAATCTTGGTTGATTTTAACCTAAGCCACTAACATGGAAAAGAGTGGTCATGCGAATAACAATCAATAACATTCAGTAAATCCAAAAGGACGAATATAAAAATCATGATCGACCTTAAAGGAAAATAAGCTATAACTAAAATGCATGCCATAAACATAAATTCTAAATGGGATGACATCTACTTTTTTTGGATTTTTCTAAAATTAATTATATATATAACTCTAGTCTAGATTTAATATGCATGATTCTTACTCTAACGACATATGACGTGCAATTCAAACGGCCTAGCTCTAATGACATATGTTAATTGAAAACTATTGTAACATGTGTGCAATCTATTTTACATTACACTAAATATGCATGTGCTACATGATGTGGGATGAATGATGTATTTTGCTATATGCACATGCATGATCTTTTTATTTTTTTATTTTTATGTCCTTTTTGTTAAAAAAAAAAATATTTAACTAATGAAATTTCCTAAGCCTCTACGTTATATGAAATGTAAACTATAACACTAGTCCAACATGAAATGCATTAATCTACCCTATTATGTGACAGATTTTTTTATGCATTTTTGTAAGTTTACTAAAAAAATCAACACATAATGCAACCGATCATATAAAGCATACAATTTTCCCCGACTCAAGATAGAAAATCAAAATAATTAAAAACCTGATCCGACGTCTCGCGGCTCAATATTTTTATTATTAAGATTTTTTTAACACGACACAACGACCTCACTCAATCAAAATTCAATCAAGCATGCAATACTTTAAACGAGGAAACAAAATATTCAAGAATTAATTTAGATAGGAACTTTACCTACCTTATATGTTCTTTCCAAGTTCGGATGATAGCAGATTGCGGGAATCGCAATCATCGATGATTCTCGACAGCTAGCTCATGATCGATGATGGAGTGGCTTAGTCGACGGCAATAGTACTCATTCCAGCGGTGGGGCAAAACCTCATTACGGGTGGCTGCAAAGTTGACTTTTGTGAAGTTGAGCAATGCAAAAAAAAACTGCAGAAACGTAGAAACAAAGACGGTGGCAAGGAGAGCCGATCGTCAAAGGAATTCGTTATAGCGTCGGCGTAGGACACGGGGACAGCAGATCCACGGTGATGAGCAGCAATGTCTTCAGGAGGAACAAACGCGGCGTAGACGGGCTGAGGCGTACGACGGTGGGAGTTATAACGTCGTCAGGCAGCTCGTGGCTTCGGCTTGGTCTGCGTTCAAAGCTACAGGCGGTGGAGAGCAATTGGTGGACGCCGAAGACGACAGCCTCTTTGCCCCCCCCTCCCCCCCCCTTTTATTCTCTTTTTTCAGCAAAAAGAGTGGTGGGACCTCTTCTCTTTTTCCCTCTCCAGCGTCTGTCAGAGGGAGCCTTCTTTTCTGCCTCTTTTCTTTGACCGAATTCTCTCTTTTATTCCCCCTCCCCTCTCTTTATTTTTTCGCGTCTCCTTCGTGGCTCTCTCTCCCTTTTCTGTATTTTTTCCCCTGTAGTGTGTGTGGCCCCCTTTTTATAGATGAGAGGACTATGTAGTGTGTGTGGCCCCCTTTTTATAGATGAGAGGACTATGTTATTTAAAAAAATATAATAAATTTGCACGTTATATATTTAGCTCTTATATCCCACGTGTAATATTTTTTCAATATTTCATCTGACACATTCCCTGAATATTGAAAGAATAATGCGAATATTCTTGAGAACATTCTCATATTCCCGGGAATATTCTTATATTCCAACTCGTCACCCCTTAACGGGCCTAGCCAAATTCTCTTTCACCGTGGGCTTAGTCCAACTTATTAAATTAAAGCTTAGAACCATCAATTGAAGCCCATTTGCCACATGTCCAATGCAAATGCAATAATAAATTCTCCTAAAAAACTACATGCTATGCATTTTAATCATAATATTTTCTGTTTAGGGGTTAAAATTAATCCCTAAATTTTTGTGCATTAAATTACGAATGATCAATCAAAATTTAGGTGTCAACAGTTGCTCCTCTTTGAAGGTGAGCTCGCAGAAGTTGCATTCAAAGATAAATTGAGACCTAAATTTTGACCATACATATGCAATATAATGTTATTTTTTGTGGGAAAATGAATCCCATTTTAAAATGCAATATGATATAATGCATAGAAAATCTAATGCAAAGTATGAAAAAAGAAAAAAGAAGAGTGTACCTATAATTACTTACCAATCAATACGGTAGAGCATCTTGAGGTACGTGATGAATTCCATGAGACTTGTAAAACGTCTAAAGATCCGGTATTCTCATCAGATTTCAAAAGAGATTAAGCACTTGGAAATCACGTCTGGTATTTATGGGTTCAAATATCTGGAATTCACATCAGACATTTGAGAATATTTACTGACCACCTGAAAATCACATAAGGTATTTAAAGGTTTGAACCTCTGGAATTCACATCAGACATTTGAAAATATTCACTAAATGCCTATAAATCACATTAGGTATTTAAAGGTTCGAACATCTGGAATTCACATCAAACATTTGAAAAAAAAAAGTTACTAAACACCTGGAAATCACATCAGGTATTTAAAAGGTCAAGTACAAGGAATTCTCACCGAATACTGAAAAAGTTTTAGGAAACTGGAATTTTCGCTTGAAATTCTCATTAGGAATTTGGATTGACTTGAGAACCAATACCCGGAATCCTCATCAGGTACTTTTGAATTATCTTGAGAACACATACCTGAAATTCTCATCAGGTATTTTGAAGATTTAACAGTATTTGGACAAACTCATGGCTTCAAAGAGGAGCTCTTTGGTCTCCGAAGAAACCCACCTATCAAACATGATTAGACCAAATGTGCATTCAACGGCAAAGTGAAGAATTAAAGCCATTCTTGGACATTAAACTCAAGGAGACCCATGCATACTTTTTCATGTTTTCATCCCCACATTCCACTAGTTAGAATCATCATCAAGACAATTTTCACTCATAGTGTGGATTTCTTGAAAATGCCAGATGAGAGACTTTTAGTCTGAAAGGGCTTTTCACTCACTCTCATTTAAGAAGGCTATTTGTCCCGATTAATGCGGGAATATCTAAATCACTCAATCTTACCATCAAGTTAACAAGGATTCGAGCTTTCTCACAAATGGTACGATTTTACCAATCTGGGAGGATTTTACCAATCTGGGAGGTCTTTACCAGGACTGTAATGTGGTCTTGGTCAATGACTCAGCAAAGGAAAATTTGATGGCTAAGAAGAAATATTTTGCAATTATCATCTCTGGGTCTATAAGTCAAGAATCCTGTGAAACAAGATAGAAACAACCTTGCTCGTACTTCTTCGAGTGAAGCTTATAAACATATGAATCCCTACGTTAATTCAAGTGCCCTAATCTGAAGAGACTTTATAAGGGACATAACGTAGACTGGGTTCATGGGTTGAGAAAAGAAAGGATATGTTAGGCTCAAAGATGGGATGAGAGTTGGTGATCATTCAGACATTATCATTGGCTTTCTTCTTAGCCATGGATTGTCTTCTTGGCAAATGCCCCCATTGGCCTCAAGAGTCTGCCACTTGACTCCTCATAGGACTATCATATTTTTTTCTCCTTTTTGAAGGTTCTATACTTTTCCTTTTCTTTTTTTTTTGATTAATTTATTTCTTGATGGGCATCGGCCTTGCTTTTATCAGGCACACTGCTTTTTTAATGCCCCCCAGTTCATCAGTCATCTTTTTTCTTTTTTTTTTCTTTTTTACAAACTCTCTTAGGCATTCTGTATTAGGAGGTCTTCATTCTCAATTGGCACTTTAGATCAACTGCTTGAACGATCACCTTGCCCCAGTGTAGGGGTGATTACCAACTGGTTTCATATGAAAAATGGAATTGTAGGCTCAAGTGGGCGATGCAAAGGATATAAGTGTATAGGATAGAGAAATGAATGCTCTTTGTCATCCTAAGGCACTTAAATTTCTTATGAGTTCATCTGAAATAAGAACATCTGAAGTTTGATGCGAATGAGAGCAAGAATATTTCTATCTATTTTCTCACCTTTAACATCAGCTTACCTCCATTTGCTCCGATATGGGGCAGTTCTTGACAGGGGTAACATGAAAGAAATTCCCCGAGTGTTTAGGCTCAAAAGGATTAAACAAAGGTTTACCTGCAGTGTTTAGGATAGAGAAATAAACTGTCTCTGGTCATTTTAGTTGTCGTCCCTTTCGCGAGAAAACCCTTACCTTGCCGACATGGATTTTTTCACACTAATCTCATAATGTATATTCAAGGGATTGTGTATAGAATAAGGCTTGCCTTTCATCATTCTAGCAAATTCAAACATTTCCACACCATTCATTGAATTGTCTATTTTGACAAATCTCAAGTGAAATTGGCGAATTAAACAAGCAAACTATCATGTAAAAATGCTTCATGATGATAAAGTAACTAGGTTCTATTCTTGCAAGCAACAAACATCTAATTCCAAAGTCAGAGCTAAGAGGTGTCTGTGTCTTGCCCCTCTTTGTAAGGGAGCCTGAAGGGGTTCCATGCAAAGATAAAGGACACCATCCATCTTTTGCCCCTGCAAAAGTAAAACATGCATGATTATACACTCGAGGCTTCGTTTTCATTAAAGCAGATGGGTGCAAGATTATGCCTGAGACATAAAGTAAACAATCAGAAAGACAAACAGGGTGAACAAGATGCATGCTGAAAAAATATTTTTATTTTGGAAATTTTTGAAAGAACATGAAGAAGCCCAGCCTTCAGAATTAGCTCCATGCCATTTTCTTTTTGGTAGGATTTCATCACAGGGCTAGTTTAGTGTACTTCAACATGCCCTCAAAATATGAAAATCTTCATGTATTTTATTGGATGAAAAGTAAATTATATTACTGGAATGAGAGAAATCCTAACATGCAAACTAAGAAAGCAATAAAGACTCTTGCGCAAAGGAGTATGCAGACAATTAAAATTCTCCTACTCTTAAGCTTCATCAATGGCGAACACTAAATTCTCCTTGAACAATTCGATCATTCTTTCGACCTCATCATCTTCTGCACTAGATTGTCATAATCTTCCTTTGCACCACAAACTTCACTTTCTGGTGAAGGCTTGAAGGAACTACATCTGCCGCATGTATCCATGGACGACCTAACAAGAAGTTGAATGTAGTGGGTATCTCCAAAACTTGGAAAACCACATTGAATAGCACTGGCCCTATTTGCACGTCTAAATCAACTTCCCCAATGGCTTCTTTCCTAGTCCCATCAAAGGTCCTAGCTGCATGAATTTTCACCAAATCATACCCAAGGCATTTCAGAGTTGCTAGAGGGCATATGTTTAAAGCTAATCCATTATTAATGAGTACGCGGGCCACTAGAGTATTCTGACACCTGACTGAGATATAAAAGGCCTTGTTATGTCCTCTTTCTTCACCTGGGAACTCCTCTTCCAGATTAATAACAATTGGAGTGATGATTGAAACTATGCCAGTATGGTCCGCATATGCAATCATGCCTTGGTTGGATATTGCCTTAACTCTTTGTTTCTTTTGAGACATGGTAGGTCTTTCTGTCTCTGAATAATACCCAGCATGAACTAAACTATTATAAACGTCATCCACATGTACTTTCAAGTTCTTCCCACCAGCATCAAAATTGAAGATGGCATTTATACCTTCTGCATGGTTAGGGAGTGGGTTATTCTGGACGTTCGGTTATACATCGCGGAAGGAGACCACCTTAGCATCCAAAAGATTTTGGATTTTGTGTCTCAACATATAGTAATCATCAACAGAATGCCCTATTTCCCCCATACGATAGTCACATGTCTTGGACGAGTCATAGTTAGGGAAACGGTCAGGATTGGACCGCTTAGGCTCTTTGGCGAGCAACCCTTTCTTTTGGAGGATTGGCAAAATCTTGGACAAAGGTTTAGGAAGCGGTGTGAACTGACGCTTGGAAGAATTCTTCTGTTGGCCATAAAATGGTCGCGCTCCTCCTTGCTGGGTGTTCTGGGTGGAGCGAGGTGGTTGGACATAAGCTGCATTAACCTCTGCTATGGGTTCCTTATCTTTCTTGGCTGTGAATCTCTTATACGACTTGGTCTGATCGGATGTCCATCCATCACGCAGGGCCATCTCAATTCGTTCACCAATAGGGATTAGCTAATTGAATGACTCAGCAGTCGAGCCAAGCATCCGGCTCCAATAATTAGGCAGGAGTGTCTTCATAAACAAATCCATCAACTCCTTCTCTGTTGGTTCAGGACTAATTTGAGAAGCCATGGCTCGCCATCTCGTGACATATTCCTTGAAAGATTCCGTCTTCTTCTTTTCTGTACAAATCAAATCCTCTCGGGATGGAGTAACATCGATATTATACTTATATTGCTTGAAGAAAGCATCAGTCAAATCCTCCCAAGTCTCTAAGAGATTAATTCTCTTCATGATGTACCATTGCAATGCCGGCCCTGTCAAACTCGCTTGGAACGACTGAATCATCAAGGGTACATTGTCAACATATTGAGTCATCCTTACCAGATATGTCTGTAGATGGATCTTTGGGCAGGAGGTGCCATCACACTTTTCAAAGTCAGGCATTTTGAACTTCTTCGGCACTTTGACTTTTGCATAAAGAGACAAGTCTGTTGGGCTTTAGCATTCTGAACCCTATAGTTGCTTAAGCTTTTCCTCAATTTTTGCCAAGCATTTTTCTTGCTCAGTTTTCGGAACAACCGGGTGTATCACTTGTACCTCATCATCAACAACAATTTGAGGCATATCAGTGATTTTGATTGTAGGAGTATCACCAGAGTTTGACAGGCCGATTGCAGTCGTATTCTTGCCCTTATCTCTCGAATCACCAATAGAAGGGTGTTGAGGTAACACCACTTCAACCTGCGGAGCTGGTGGGACAACGTTCGATTTGAGGGAATCGATTTGTTTAGACAGCTGCTCAAGGACATTCATAACTTGCTTCATTTCCGTTTCAAGGGCAGCGACATGAGCTTATTCGGTAACACATGCTTGTTTAGTGTTATCGGCCATTGTTGCTCTAGAACGAGTACGAATAGGTGATCTCGGGTGAGCCGTGTTGTATCAATGTTACCTGATGTAAAAAAAAAAAAAAAGCAGTAAGCATCATGACAAATGAAATTGGTCCATGACAACGATTGATCGCGCATTTTATTAAGTAATATTGAATTCCAAAGACATTGATCTAAGAAATGAAAATGACTCCCTAGGGAATTAAATTCCTAAAACATCAATTTGAGAAATTGAAATAACACTCTAAAGTTGGAATTGAACTCCTAGATATGAAAATAAAAACAATCTTTTCTATATACAATTGACCTTTTGTCATGGACCCAAAAAAATGATAAAATAAATAGATTACATAGTGTAAGGTAAGAATACTTACTTCATGAAGGAAAAATGGCAACCACATAGACATACACATGAGATGTGAGGTTTGACACCTAAACTATAGGGCTTAGCAAAGTAGAGCTAAGAGGAATGATCCGACTAGTCGCAGTCTCGCGTACAAAGGTCGGGTCCTCTTAGCTTTGGCTTGGTCAAAGAAAATCCTATAGTCATGCGGTTTCACAGACAAGGATAAACATTTTGACACCGAGAAAAAAAAAATCGGAGTTGAGAAAGGCAACATCTACATCGCAGTCTCACGTTCAAGGTTGGATCATTTCTCAACACCATCCTAACATCCTTAATTGCGGTCCAGGTCCGACGGCAGGTAGTGTGTGCAAAGTGTAGTGCTAAAACCATTTAAAAATCATGCACAATAATTAATAATGCAAATATCACTTCAATATGAGCAAAAAAACATTCAACCTCAACACCTTCCTACAAAACATAAAGTTAGCAAATACTACCCCACTTATAACTCCTTTCTTGAAAAACATTTAACACTTCATGTTAAGGGCGTACATGGTCTCCATGCTGCCAAACAAAAAATATTTTTGAAAAGAGAAAAATCAGGCTTATGTCCACTATGAGTTTTAAGTCATGTCCCCAGCGGAGTCGCCAAGCTGTCGCGACCACCCCGAAGGTGAATCACCATAGGAAGACTAATGGATTACTAAGTCCGAAGACTTAGTGTGGACTCTCCCAAGCCCTACCAACCACAACTTGGTACTCAAAATTTGACCTATTTAAACATGTAATTTTATTTAATTAGGAGTCACCACTAATCAATTAGGGTTGATTAGAAACCCAAGTAAAGTATGGGAGAATACTTTACTTCTGTGAACCAGAGATTCAATAGGTTTGGGGACATGGTTACGCTAAGTTAAACTAGCGCCCTTTCGGTACCCTTTCTCTTTAAGTATCAAAAATATTTTTTGCAAGCAATCTTGGTTGATTTTAACCTAAGCCACTAACATGGAAAAGAGTGGTCATGCGAATCACAATCAATAACATTCAGTAAATCCAAAAGGACGAATATAAAAATCATGATCGACCTTAAAGCAAAATAAGTTATAACTAAAATGCATGCCCTAAACATAAATTCTAAATGGGATGACATCTACTTTGTTTGGATTTTTCTAAAATTAATTATATATATAACTCTAGTCTAGATTTAATATGCATGATTCTTACTCTAATGACATATGACGTGCAATTCAAATGGCCTAGCTCTAATGACATATGTTAATTGAAAACTATTGTAACATGTGTGTAATCTATTTTATGTGACACTAAATATGCATGTGCTACATGATGTGGGATGAATGATGTATTTTTCTATATGCATATGCATGATCTTTTTATTTTTTTATTTTTATGTCCTTTTTGTTAAAAAAAAAACTATTTAACTAATGAAATTTCCTAAGCTTCTACGTCATATGCAATGTAAACTATAAGACTAGTCCGACATGAAATGCATTAATTTACCCTATTATGTAACAGATTTTTTTATGCATTTTTGTAAGTTTACTAAAAAAATCAACACATAATGCAACCGATCATATAAATCATACAATTTTCCCCAACTCAATATAGAAAATCAAAACAATCAAAAACCTGATCCAACGTCTTGCGGCTCAATATTTTTTATTATTGAGATTTTTTTAACACGACACAACGACCTCACTCAATTGGAATTCAATCAAGCATGTAATACTTCAAACGAGGAAACAAAATATTCAAGAATTAATTTAGATAGGAACTTTACCTACCTTGTCTGTTTTTTCCAAGTTCGGATGATAGCAAATTGCGGGAATCGCAATCATCGATGATCCTCGACAGCTAGCTCACGATCGATGATGGAGTGGCTTAGTCAACGGCAATAGTACTCATTGCAGCGGTGAGGCAAAACCTCATTATGGGTGGCTGCAAAGTTGACATTTGTGAATTTGAGCAATGCCAAAAAAAAAAACTGGAGAAACGTAGAAACAAAGACGGTGGCAAGGAGAGCCGATCGTCATAGGAATTCGTTATAGCGTCGGCGTAGGACACGGGGAAAGCAGATCCACGGTGATGAGCAGCAATGCCTTCAGGAGGAACAAACGCGGCGTAGACGGGCTAAGGCGTACGATGGTGGGAGTTGTAACGTCGTCAGGCAGCTCGTGGCTTCGGCTTGGTCGGCGTTCAAAGCTACAGGCGGTGGAGAGCAATTGGTGTACGCCGAAGAGGACAGCCTCTTTGCCCCCCCTCCCCTTTTTTATTCTCTTTTTTCAGCAAAAAGAGTGGTGAGACCTCCTCTTTTTCCCTCTCCAGTGTGTGTCAGAGGGAGCCTTCTTTTCTGCCTCTTTTCTTTGACCGAGTTCTCTCTTTTATTCCCCCCTCCCCTCTCTTTATTTTTTCGCGTCTCCTTCGTGGCTCTCTCTCCCTTTTCTGTATTTTTTCCCTCTTTCAGTGTGTGACCCCCTTTTTATAGGTGAGAGGACTATATTATTTAAGGAAATATGATAAATTTGCATGTTGCATATTTAACTCTTGTATCCCACGTGCAATATTTTTTCAATATTTCATCTGACACATTTCCTGAATATTAAAAAAATAATGCGAATATTATTGGGAACATTCTTATGTTCCCGGGAATATTCTCATATTCCAACTCGTCACCTCTTAATGGGCCTAGCCAAATTTTCTTTCACCGTGGACTTAGTCCAACTTGTTAAATTAAGGTTTAGAACCATCAATTGAAGCCCATTTGCCACATGTCCAATGCAAATGCAATAATAAATGCTCCTAAAACTACATGCTATGCATTTTAATCCTAATATTTTCTATTTAGGGGTTAAAATTAATCCCTAAATTTTTGTGCATTAAATTACGAATGATCAATCAAAATTTAGGTGTCAACATACAACCCCGATCTTCTTGCGCTAGTAATCCTCGGTATGGAGTAACAACTGGTGATAGGGTGAAAATCCGGCCTGTAGCTTTCCCCATCCCCCTTCATCCTGTGGTGCTGTGTGATTCGAGAGTACTTGGTTCCCTAGGACTGGTTTTTCCAAGAAAAAATTAAGTCAATCAGAATCCTTGTGGTTGCAAGAAGTATAAGAAGGGGTAGAAGGATATGCATTGAGTCAAATAGATAAGCAAGCAATCCTTATCCATGAAGGGGGCCTTGTCATTGTTGGGTGCTCCTATGATCTATATTCTCTATAAAGGACTTTCCTATAGGCCGACAGCTCCCATCCCATAAGTCACTTGAACGCTTCAAGTTCCACCTTCTGTCCGTGGCCCATCTAATTAGTTCATCTATAACTGCCATAAGCCCCTGCACTTGGTCGATTGCGTACTCCCCATCAGCCTTGCTACTACGTAGGAGGAGCTTTCCCTACAATGTTTATATTTTGTGGAGGAGGCCATCACAAGCTCTAACATCTGAAGCGTACTCAATCCAGTCTTATGCAAGAATGGAAGTCTCAACTAAATTGTTCATTTCATTAACAAAAAAGAAGTGATGCTATTTTAGTGTCAGTCAAATCATCCTTGATCAAATTGTATGAAATAGGCCTTATTTGGTAGAAATGAATTGAATTAGAATGGAATCTTTACTTCCAGGTTTGATTTCATTTCCTTTGTTCTTGCAAAAAATGTGGAACGGCCAGTCAATGGCTCCACTTATGGTATGGCCAATATGGCCAATCAATTCTCGGCAAAAGGATTTTGAGTGTACCCTTTATGTTTTTCCTACGCAACTCATTTTGAGGACATTTTAAACATTTCTCATTTCAAAATTATGTAAGCACAAGAATAGGAATTGTCATATTCTTTCCAACTTATTTTTCCATACAAATACAAAATTGCAATGCGTATTTCATTCCGTTCCTCATTTCATTTCCTTTCGTTCCTTTTTTCAATTCATTTTCCTCTCATTCCATGCCGTTAATTATAGGATAGGATGTGGACGCAAATGTGGATTTTTTTTTAAAGAAAAAAGAAAGGAAAATTTGAACTTTTGGATATTATTGCTACATGAAACAAAATCAAGAATTTACGGTCATGTGGGTGTTCAAGTGTGTTACCTGGGTCTGCCCCTATGGGGCCCAGCTAACGTTAAATAAAATAAGTCAAAAAGCAGGAAAAAAGGAAGAAGAAGAAAGAAAGGGCTCGCTAGTGGACTCAAGAGAGTGAGCACCTAGAAGAACGATGGAGAAGAAAGCACAAGAGAGCTGCCACTTTGTGGTCCTAATTTGAAGGCGAAACATTATCAAGATAGGCTCAAATTTTAGTATGTTATTCTTAAGATCAAAGACTACGAGTTGATAGGTTTCTTTTGTTGAGAACCTTCTCCAACTCATCTTTCATTTTCTCTAATCTTGATTAGGGTTCTTGCTCTAAATGTATTATTAATCCCACCTTCATAGTAATGGAAATACTATTGTATTATTGATGTCGAGGTTCTAGTATGTGACTAGAGAAGAACTTTTGTGTATCCTATTATCCTTAGTGATTAAAAGTTTTTGTGTGGTTCATGGTTTTTCCTAATTGAGGTTTTTCACGTAAAATCTTGGTGTTGTCATTGCTTTTGTCTCTTTAATATTCTGGCATTATATTTACTTATTTTGAGGTTATATTACTAGAATATATTGCTATTTGTTGCTAGGGTTAAGTCGATTTAGTTTTTGGGAAGATATTGATCCTCAATTGGGTTAATTCTTGGTTTATTGTTGTTCAGTTCTCCCCAAGAAAGTGATATCAGAGCCGACATTAAGTAGTTATATTGAATGGAGGAAAATATCAGCATAATGTTTAAGTTAAATGCCTCGAATTACTCCACTTGGAAGTCTCAAATGGAAGAAACGTTATATTGCAAACATTGTGTGATTCCATTAATGGTGATGAGGCTAAAGGAGACAAGGAAGACAAAGAATGGGAGTGAATGAATCAAAAAATGGTTGAATTTATTTGACAAGACTTGACAATAGTGTTTTTCATCATGTTGCTCAAAAACAAAAGCGGACACTTTGTGGAAGAAATTACAAAATCTTTATGAGAGGAGAACTCCATAGAATAAACCTTGTCTAATTAAAAGCCTCGTGAATTTGAGATACAAGGAGAGAAGTAGCATGTTGAAACACTTCAGTAAATTTCAAGGTTTGGTAAATTAGTTGACAAATCTTGAGATTGACTTTGGTGATGAATTGCAATCATATATGCTTGATTGGTATTCTCATCGGTAGTTTGGATACCTTGGTCATCATATTGAATAATTCTATTCATTTCAGTGTGCTTTCATGAGCATAATAAGGAAAACCTATTCAGTGAAGAAATCAAGAGAAAACATGACAAGAAGTCAATCAAGAAAGTTTTAGAGTAATGATAATAGAGGTAAGCCAATAAGAAGGTTAAAATCAAGGCAAAGAAAGAGTGTGAAATGTTATAATTGTGGCAAAATAGAACATCAAGCTAAATAACAGTGGTTATTAAAGAGAGATCAATTTAATAATAGAAATGAGGATCGAAAGAAAGAAGAGAAGCAAGTGATAATGACAATTGCATTTTATGGTGATATGGTGCTCATATGTGACAATGATAATGTGAATCTTACATGCTAAAACTTTAGTTGGATTGTTTATTTTGTAGTTTCATTTCATGTCACCTTACAACATAACTACTTTACATCCTATCAAAACAGTTGTTGACACCTAAATTTTGATTGATCATTAGTAATTTAATGCACAAAATTTAGGGATTAATTTTAACCCCTAAACAAAAAATATTAGAATTAAATTACATAGCATATAGTTTTAGGAACATTTATTATTATTGTATTTGCAATGGACCGATGACAGATGGACTCCAATTGATGCTTTTAAGTTTCTAATTTAACGAGTTGGACTAAGCCTACAATGAAAAAGAATTTAGCTAGGTCCGTTAAGATGTGACAAATTAGAAGGTGAGAATATTCCCGAGGATATTCACATTATTTTTCTAATATTTAGGGAAGGTGTTTGATGAAATATTGAAAAAATATTGCACGAGGGATACAAGAGCTAAATAGGCAATATGCAAATTTATCCTCTTTCCTTGAAGAGGGACACCAAAAACAAAAAGAGATGGGAGGGGGAATAAAAAGAGAAAGTATTCGGTCAAAGAAAAAAGACAGAGAGAGAGAGAGAGATAGATACGGCTGAGAGAGAAGTTTTCTCGCGGGGGTTTTCGTGTGTTTGCAACCGCCCATCATTTACGCCCACACTTCACGAGAGACTTGGCTATTGAAGACCCGCTGCCGAGGCAACAAAATCTAGTCAACACTGGGAACACAAAAAATCCAGAGAGAGACTAGAGGCTAGAGCGAGGTCCATTCTTCGTGGTCTCGGCTTCACGACTCTTCCCACCGTGGAACTGTGCTTCAGCTCGCTACAACGCTTCCCTCGTTCAAGCCGCGACACCAGCTTGGTCAAGTCTAGACAGCAGCATCGCACCAGTTGCCCTTGAGTCGCTCTTGAAAGCGCGCAACGGTCTCTTTTGCACCCACACCGGCGCCCTTGTCGCTCAGCCACGAATTTCATTCAAGATTCTCTTGTGACCGCAATAAGTACCTGCACTGTTTTTGATATCCCACGGCTATCCTTTGCTAAATTTTCTTTAACAGGCTTCCAGGCGGTCATAAAGAACATACAAAAGAAGCAATGCGGCGGTGAAGCCTTAAAGGGCAAAACAGGAAGTGGAGATTGAGAAGGCAAACTGTGCCTAACGCCAATCGCCACAAGCACCGCGGTCATCCACGGCCAAACGACTTCATCGTGTGTCGCCGGCCACACCGAGACCTACCTTGGTTGAGACATCTGAGCCATCACTACCTACTACGAGCCCCAATTTGGAAACGTTATTTGTGCGATATCGAAAGCTAGGTAAGAATCTTGACCAATTCAATTTTCTTATATTTTATCGCCTAAATCATGTAATTGCAATATATTTGAATATCCAAGCGATAACATCCTATCCATAATTTCTTGTACCCTTCTAAATTAGGAAATTTTCCTAATTTCACAACATGCATAAGATTGTCAGTCCAATTTCATGCCCGAAATATGACTCACAATCGCACGAAAAATTAGCCGATCCGATCTCAAGCTCGAGATACGATTCATCAATTTATTTCCATATTAAACAAACATGGATGATATCTTACTTGATTTGGTGCCGTGCTCGATATGGATGTAATTTCTTTCTATATTTTCCTGATTTAAATTATTTTTTTTAATAAAAATACAAAAAGATTAGACAATAAACTAGAGTAGATTCTTTTTAGATAATACTGCATATTTAGGGTAATTTTTTATTCCGAATTTTTTAAATAAAAATCCAAAAATATTGCTTTAGATTAAATTTAATTCCATTTCCTTAATTAAGATTGCATGTTTAAATATAGGTTATTTTTTAATTTCGAATTTTGATTAAAAAAAGAAAACATAAAAAATGTCATTGTCACGTAGAATTAGGTCATCTTTGAAAAAAAATTTAGACATTTTTTGTATGCCATTGCATGCATTGCACGTAGTTTTAGGCCTTATTAAATAAGTGAAAACCTTAAAAAATATTTGAATGATTGTGTGTTAATTAAAAATTATATCTAGGATCATTGATGTTTAAGCTAACATCGCAGATGCTTTTGTTGCTTTGAGGTAAGTATTTCCTCCATGTGCTCGCAATTTATTTATTGCTTTTTTTTATTGGGCGTTAGATAATGATTGCGCATTCACATGATTACATTGCATGTTAGGGAGTAAATTAAAATCAATGCAAGCTGCCTGCAAATTATTTTTCTAAATAAAAGAGAAAATGTATCAAAATGGCGTTAGAGAAATCTAACATAATCAAGTCCCTAATTCTATAGTCTCTAGTTCGTAGGAGTAAAGTAATTCTCCCGTTATTTTACTTGGATTTCTAATCAATCTACTAAAAATAAATTAGTGACGACTCATAATTGAAAATTATTGGCATGTTAAGAACTTGAATTCTAAGTCGCAAATTGGTATGGGCTTGGGAGAGCTCGAGCTAAGTTTAAGCTTAATAATCCATTAGCCCTAGGTGGTGCACCCAAGGATGAGGTCGCGACAACAGTGATCTTGATTATGTGACAATGAGAAATAGAGATTTTTCCAAGGTTATCGACATGGAAGATATTTATCTGGAAACCAATATTTGATGTAATTTGCTTCTGAAAAAATGTGAGACATGTTTTGGACATTCGATTTCACTTGATCTCCATGAGTGTCTTGGACAATAATGATTACTGCAATTTTTCTGTGATGGCAAATAGAAATTCACTAAAGATTCTATGGTAGCATGAGTGCTATATATCTTAGTCAAAATTCGGCGTTGAGCATATTGATGTGAATTATCATTGGATTGGAGAGAAATTAGAAGAAAAGCTCTTCTTACATTAAAAAGTTCACACCGACCACAATAGAATTGACAAGATGACCAAAATTTTGCCCATATTGAAACTTGACTTTTGTAGAAACAAAGTGGGTATGATAGAACTTCCCACATTAAGCAAAGGAGGAGATTTGTTGTTTTGGTCTGCCTTTTCTGCCTTTACGAGGCCTAGCTAACCTAAAATGATAATAAATAGAAAACGAAAGTCAAAAGGCAAGAAGAAAGAAAGAAAGGCCTTGCTGGTGGGAAGAGAATGAGAGAAGGGGGCATTGGTGGCAAAGAAACTAAAAAAGGGCTGTGAATTTGCGATCCCAATTCAAAGGCCAAACATTATTAGGATTGGCTCAAATTTCAGTGTGTTGTTTGTGAAACTGAGGGCTATGACTTGATTGGTTTCGTTTGTTGTCGTTTGTTGTTTTCTCCAATCCTGATTAGGTTCTTACTCCATTTGTGTTAATTTGCTGTTATGGTCATGGAAATATTTATGTTTTAGTTGAGCCTTTAGAGTGTAATCAGAGAAAAACTTATGTATATCTTACTACTATTGGTGCTTAGTAGAAATTTTTGGGTCATTTGTGGTTTTTCCTACATTGAGTTTTTTACGTAAAATCTTGATATTATTGTTGCCTTTGTCTTTTTAATATTCCGGCATTATATGTACTTATTTTGAGGTTGTATTATTGGAATATATTGCTGATTGAAGCGGTATTAAATTGATTTTGGTCAATTTAATTTTGGGGGAAAGTATTGACCTTGGATTGGGTTATTTCTTAGTGATTTGTTGCCCGATTCTTCTCAACAAAATGTGCATCATTCATAGGGAAGTATTATGGGAATGTCATTTCCTAGATGCAATATGAGTGAGTCATATTTGTTTGGCCATTGAGGAATTAAGAGTACCTTGCTCACCAAGCAATAGCATTCAAAGCTAATCAAAAAGACATTCTTTTGGAAGTTAAACACTAAGGCTACATATGATAATCATTTTATTTCTATTTCTGGAACAAATTTATATTCCAGACCTATTTTTGGAATAGAAATTCGTTTGGTAAAATAATTTCATTTTTCTATTTTTGAAATAGATTTTTATTCCAAAAGTAGGTTTGGAATAGAAATTAGAAACAAAAAAAATTTACTTTATATTTTTGGAATAGAAATAAAAAATTGTTTCTCCTTTTCTTACTTCTCATCTGAATGAGTTTTTTGTCGTCCGCCACTCACCACCACCTCCACCCGCCGGCCGCCATCCCTCCCATTGCCACCGCCACTCGGGAAAGTGAAATTTTATTCATTATCAAACGAATTTCTATTTTAAGAATAGAAATTTTATGTCATTATCACATGCGTTTTTTGGGCTTAGAAACTCATCCAATAATAGAAATAGAAAAATTCATTTCTCTTTTAGAAATTAATTTATGGTCAGAAATATTATCATTCACGGCCTAAGTGATAAATGGCACAAATGATAACCATTTTTTCATAAATTAATTTCTGGCCAAAAATATGTGCTTGATAAATACATAGATTTTTGTTATAGGAATAGAAATTCATTTGACAACGATACAATATTTCTCTCTTCTAGATTACTAGCAGTGGCCACTCATTAATGAGGAGCTAGTTAGTAGAGAGAGCGAGCAATAAAAAGAGTTTTCATTTCTCATTTTTGTTCCAAAAATAGAAAATTAAAAAAAATTATTTCTCATTTCTATTCTAAATCTATATCTGAAGTAAAAATTTGTTCCAAAAAGATAAAAACAAACTTGCATTATCAAATACATTTTTACGTGCCCTTGGAAACAAAAAATTAGAAAAATAAAATGATTATCACGCACATTCTAAGTTGTCTTCAAACCACTTTTAACATTAGGTTTGTGGGCTGAAGTTGAACCATCTTTGCCCAAATGCTAGTACGAGCGCTCCTGTAGATATTTGATATTGCACGATTATTTCTTTTGGATAATGACACAAACAGCCCATGAATTTTGACTCAATATGCAATTTAGTCTATGAACTTTTAATTTATTTAATGTAGTCATCAACTTTAGCCCAGTATGCAATATGGTTCATGAACTTTTAATTTGTTAAACAAATTAAAAATTCATAGATCAAATTGCATACTGAATTAAAATTTAATGATCAAATTGAATAAATCAAAAATTTAGAAATTAAATTATACATTAAATAAATTTTCATTTGATTGATGAAAAAGAAATTGAAAATTTTGATAGAGCATAGCACGCGCGGTCATTTCCCCTTTTCTTTTCTCTGAACTGTCTTAAACGTACGTGATGACGTTTTGCAGCCGGCCTTTGTCAGTGTTCGAGATTTTGACTCGCCTCTCTCGGCCACCACGAAACAAAATTTAATGCGCCAGAGTAAATCTCACTGCATTTCCTTGTTTTATATCTATTTGGTGGGCCATCTAAAAAGAGATTTTAAAATTGTGTTACGTTGATGGGTAACGCAATTCTGGTAAGGCTGCCTACGAAAATTAAATCCAAATCTACAAAAAAAAAAGGGAAAAGGACTCCTATGCAGTTCGCTTTGCAATATATGTGCTTTGGATAGAAGACAAGTGCTGACTTGGGAGTACGGACACCGACACATTAATATAAAAATATAATCAAGTCAGACGGTCTCACTAAAAAGACTAGTGCTAAGATTTCCTTAGAAGTCAAGTTCTCGGCATCTTCTTTAACCTTCAATTACCTGGCATGCAATTAGCACCCAAGCACACGTCGTGTGGCCCTGGGAGAGGGGGAAAGGGGGGGGGGAGAAGAGAGGAGAAGCAATTAGCAATGAACACTAAGAGTCAAATTTCCCGTAGATATTATCTAATGCTTTTGGGCTAAGGATTTTATCATCTATATCATCACAAGGCCATCGAGGGTCATGTTGAGGTTGGATGGGCACTTGACAACACCAATCGGTAACATATTCAACACGATCTGAGTCATATTCAATGTATCCACAGTCCTAATCAAAGGCCACAGGGGGAGGTGCAACGTGGGAAATGGCGATTTGGCAAACTTCAAAGAGTATTACCTAGAAATCGACAAGGACGAATCGTATGGGAAGAGCCATGGTATTAAGTGAACTTCTGGAAGAAATCTCACCTCGTCTTGTGTTTTGCTCCCATGGCAATCCCTCTGAACCAATAATCAAAAATTAAAAACTCGTCTCCAATGGCATGAGATTTCCTTAGAATATATGTAATATAATAACTTATCTCCAATAATAATTGCCGAAAAAGTCCTAAACCTATTGCAATTGTGCCAGTTGAGTCATAAACCTTTTTTTTTTTTTGACCGATTCAGTCCTAAACCTTTTGCGATTGTGCCGGTTGAGTCCATCCGGCCAAATTTGGCCGGCCGGAGCTGACGTGGACGCGGCCGGCGCCGGCGATAATTTTTTAATAATTTTTATTTTTTGATTTTTTTCGAATTTTTTATTGTTTTTTTAAATTTTTCTGTTTTTTTTTTTTTTTTCTTTTCTTTTTTTCTCCCCCTCCCCCCACGCCGGGCGGTGGCCGGCCAGCTCCGACGAGGCCGCCGGCCACTGCGCGAGGGCGCGAGGGCCGCGAGGCCCGTCGGACCGGCCACCCTCGCCGGCGGCCTCGCCGCACCGGGCGGTCGCGGCCCCGGCGAGGCGGCCTCGCCATGGCCTCGCCGGCCGCGGGCGCCGCCGCCACCGCGCGGCGAGGCCTCGGGGCGGCGAGGGTCGCGGCCTCGCCATGGCCACCCTCGCCGCGGCCTCGCCCGGACCGGCGAGGCGCGCGGCTCGCCGCCTCGCCGTGGCCGCGGGCCATGGCGAGGCCATGGCGAGGCCGCCTCGCCCGATCCGGGCGAAGCCGCCTCGCCGCGGCCGGCGCCCGATCGGGCGAAGGTGCCTCGCCGCGGCCAGCGCGCCCGGATCTGGGCGAAGCGCCTCGCCGCGGCCGGCCTCGCCCGGATCCGGGCGGCGCCTCGCCGCGGCCGGCGCGCGATCGGGCCGGGCGAAGGCGCCTCGCCGCGGCCAGCTTCGCCCGGATCGGGCGAAGCCGCCTCGCCGCGGCCGGCCTCGCCCGGATCCGGGCGGCCGGGGCCGCGACCCTCGCCGGCGGCCCCAGTGCAGGCGGGTGCGGGCGAGGTCGCCGGCGAGGGCTCCGCGGCCCTCGCACGGTGGGCCGGCAGCCTCGGCGCTCGGCGCTGGCCGGCCACTGCCGCCGGCGGGGAGGGGAGGGGAGAAAAAAAGAGAAAAATTTAAAAAAAAAGAAATAAATAATTCGAAAAAATCAAAAAATAATAAAAAATTATTAAAAAATTGTCGCCGGGCGCCGGCCGGCGTCCACGTCGGCTCCGGCCGGCCAAATTTGGCCGAATGGACTCAACTGGCACAATCACAATAGGTTTAGGACTTTTTCGGTCAAAAAAAAAGATTTAGGACTCAACTGGCACAACTGCAATAGGTTTAGGACTTTTTCGGCAATTCTCCCCATTAATTAAGGAAGTTCAGTAAATATCACGCTACAAACGCTTAAAGAAAAGCTCCTTTATACTTTTGTAAAACCAAATTAAACCAATGTATTCGATGCACGTATATAATGCATGAACAAGGAACTCCATTGCTTATCTTCACCCCCGTCCCCAGAACGAGCCAAAAGTTTACAGCCAAAGAGCGAACAAAAGCTAGAAAACAACCGAAACAAAAACCTCTTTCTTTATTCTCAATCATTCAAGTTGATGTTATATGTATGGTAAGAGATGATGCATTGTTGATATTCAGACACTATTGCAAAATTGTATATTAGCTACAAGTATTTCAAATTTGATACAACACTTGTCAAAAGCTTTTTACACCATCGCGATGGACACGATATGAATCCCAGATTTTTCCTTCCTCCATAACATGTGTTGCTAGCAAAGGAGAGACTCCATCGCTTTTGAGAAATTATTCATTTTACTTGTCCTGAACTGAATATTTTACTACAAGATCTTATGAGATTTATCTGAGACACGCCATTTTCAATCTTGCGCTAGACTTATCCTCACATTTTGAGTTGTGAATAGTTTTTTCTTCTCTTTATTTTGGGTTTTCCTTCTCTTTTTCTTTCATTTTGTATTCCAATTTGGGTCACGGTCAAGAAGCTTATTGGCCAACACACACACGGCTATGTATGGGCTATGGCTATATAAACACGACACCAAAAAATGGCCCTTCCCCAACATTACACCAAACAATCGCCCTTGCCCCACATTATCAAACCATTGAAGTCTCTCTCTCTCGCGCGCGCGCTCATACGCACAGACACACACACAGACCCACATACAGACAAATAGAGAAACACATAGAAGAAGAAAAGATGGAGGTATCAATGCAGTCAATAGCACTAGCGACAGTTCTGGCCGTCCTGACCACATGGGCGTGGAGGGTGGTGAACTGGGTGTGGCTGAGGCCGAAGAGGCTCGAGAGGCTCCTGAGACAGCAAGGTCTCTCCGGCAAACCCTACACCTTCCTGTTCGGTGACCTCAAGGAGAACTCGCTATTGCTCATGGAAGCCAAGTCCAAGCCCTTCTCTGTCTCCGATGACATCAAGCCTCGTCTCTTACCTTTCCTGCACCAATCCTCCCAAACATATGGTATGCACATCTTCATAGCATCGCTCTGTG
The DNA here is from genome assembly GCA_014182845.1 of Corymbia calophylla. Taxonomy (NCBI): domain Eukaryota; kingdom Viridiplantae; phylum Streptophyta; class Magnoliopsida; order Myrtales; family Myrtaceae; genus Corymbia; species Corymbia calophylla. Next base: position 5,027,097 of record CM024698.1, on the reverse strand, counting down.
TGGCACTTATATTTTCTTATTCATTAATGCTCACTTGGTTTTGTCCGTTGGTCGATGCTGTTTTTTATGGAGTTTCCATTCACTTGAATTTACCGTCCTTCCTATTGGAAATTCATGCTTCCCCATTTTGAGATTTGACAATCAAAGATGTTAATACATCTCAAGTCTTTAAGAGAAATGATTGTGCGACGGTCTTTAATTTACTGTGAGAATAACAGTCGGTTCTGCATCACAAAAAACTAAATAATAAATAATTATAAATTATTGTGAGGTTCACTTCTTCAAAAATTTGTAGTTCAAACAACAAGCTATTGTTCTCACAACCCAAAGACTGTTATACTAGTAAGGCCCGTCCTTTAAATAATTGCTTATTTTGATATGCGCACAATAGAGACATCTTACCATATAAAAGCAAACATTGAATTAAACTCAGGTGACTTTGTCATATAACATTTAAACTTCTACTCAGACATTTACAAAGATATTTCAAAATAGATCGGTGAATGATTGATATGTACAGTGGCTCGACTACGTGACTATTGTGACATAGTATAAAAATCTAAGTCATCCCGATTGAAGAATCATGTAAATAATATGTTTTGAGGCGGTCAAAGTCATTGTTAAAGGGACAGAAACTAGTGCCAAGACGAGCCCATCCCATACACAGTAACTACGTTGACACACATAATAAGCACAAGAAAACATGGATTTCAGGGGATAATTATCAAAAATGTCCTAAGTATATTGCAAGGATATCAATTCGATACTAAATTTTTCAACTTTGTCAATTTAGTCATAAACCTTTTAACAATTTGTCAATGCAGTCAGCTTGATCAATTTTGGTAAAAAATCGTTGATGTGGGTACTAACTGTTTTATATGTCATGGTCGATGCTGGCATGAATAATTTTTACAATTTTTAATAATCTTTTTAAATTTTATTCTTTTTCCCATTTTTCAATTTTTTTTTCCTTTCTTTTTTTACTTATAGCAATGCCCTTGTCAACCCTAGGCGAGAGCGTCTAGGCCTGTGGTCAGTGATCTCCACTGGGGGAAAAAAACAGTCCAAGTGCCAAAACTTGGCATGAGGAGATACTTAAGTATCAAAAGTTACAAAAGGTACACTTAAGTGCTACTTCTTCTTCTTTTTAAATTGGATCACTTAAGTACTAACTCTGGCGAAGGCCACCGGAAATCTGACGTGGCTTATTTTAATTATTTCTAAAATTTATGTAACTTGCCGGAATTCCACGTTAGCTTACCTTCACAAAAACGATGCTGTTTTAGCATAAGTTTAATTTATAATATAAATATTAATTAAATAATATTAAAAATGAAAATTTTAAAAAGAAAACGAAAGAAGAGGAGCAACAGCACAGGCGGAGGAGTGGCCGCCGCCCTATCATTGGTGGGGTGGTGGCGATGGACGGCGAGGGTTGCTGATGCCTAAGCACGGGTTGCCTCTGGTCAGCGAGGGTTGCCGACCCTTGCCTAGGCATTGGCAACCCTTGTGGTCAGCACCACCGCCCCACCGACAATGGGGCGACGGCCACAAGCAGGGTAGCCCCTCTCGATTGTCCTCTGCCTTTCTTTTTTTAATTTCATTTGGAATATTATTTAAAAATCTAATTAAGGTCAAAACAACGTTGTTTTGGGTTGATCTAGCCACGTTAGCACTCAAAATGACGTTGTTTTGGGTTTATTTTGCCATGTTAGCTCCCAAAATGATGCCATTGCGACCTCAATTCGCTTGAAAAATGTTACATCGGTATTTTGGCTAGATTTTCTCGCCGTTGGCACTTATTTGATCCTTTTTGCTCCAATCTTGGCATTTAAGTATATCTTTCTGAACTTTTGGCACTCCAGGAGTCCGCATGTCCTTCCATCGGCTACTACCAAGGCCTCAAACTAGCAAAGGGAAATGAGAACAAAAGAACAAAAAAAAATGAAAGAAAAGAAAAGGAAAAAAAGCATAAAAATAAAAATTGCAAAAACTGTCAACAACAGCGCTAAACATGTCACGTAAGAAGGTTAAAAGACTATTCACATCAACGCTGACGGTGATAATAATTATAACCATCTTTTCCCCTCACTATATGAATTAAATTGCGCATTAACATGCATTCCTAAAAACAAATGAAAATGTATTTCTTGGCGCTATGGCCCTTATTTTGCTGAGTGCACCGCAGGCAAAGACTCGTTCATGTGGATAGGACCAACACCGAGCGTGCGCATAACGAACCCTGAACAACTAAAGGAGATCTTCTCCAAGATAAACGACTATCCTAAGCCAGCCTCCAATCCCCTGGTGAAGTTGCTAGCCGATGGACTCGCGAACCATAAGGGCGAGAAATGGGCACGGCACAGAAAGATCATCAATCCAGCATTCCACATGGAGAAATTGAAGTACATGAGACTATTCCCTTGGTCAAATGAATTGAACCACACACATTGAGGCGTCAGGATTTTTCTTTTAATTCCATCTTTGCATTGGTTTGTTGTTCTTGCAGCTTATGTTGCCTGCATTTTATTCAAGTTGCATTGAAACGGTTGGTAGATGGGAAAAATTGGTATCAGTTGAGAGATCATGTGAGATTGATGCGTGGGTCGACCTTCAGAATATGACCCGTGAGGTGATCTCTCGAACAGCGTTTGGCAGTAGCTTCGAAGAAGGAAAAAGGATCTTTGAACTTCAGGAGGAACAAGCCCGGCTTGCGATTATAGCACTTCAATCGGTCTACATCCCTGGCTGGAGGTAAAATCTTTCATCATCCATAAGCTAACTGCATCTAAATGAGCTTCTGGCTTACAATATGACATTCTTAAAAATCCAACTATTTGATTCAATGTTTTGCAGGTTTGTGCCAACTAAGATGAACAGGAGGATGAAGAACATAGATAAGAAAGTGCAGGCTCTGCTCATGGACATCATCCGCAGAAGAGAGAAAGCAATAAGGGCAGGGGAAGCTGTTGGCGACGATCTGCTGGGGCTGTTGCTGGAGTCAAACATGAAGGAGAATGTCGGGATGAGCCTTCACGACGTGATCGAGGAGTGCAAGCTTTTCTACTTTGCCGGACAAGAGACCACTTCGGTCTTGCTGGTTTGGACCATGGTCTTGTTGAGCGTGCACTCGGATTGGCAAGCACGAGCTAGGGAGGAGGTCCTCCAAATCTTCGGAAGCAGAAAACCTGACCTTGACGCGTTAAGCCATCTCAAGATTGTAAGTTCAATGCTCTTTTACGCTTTGGTGGAGAGCGGGACTCATTATAGGTCCAATCTGAAGAGTTCTTCGCGAGCATCTTTTATCACGTGACATATGATAATCATTCTATAATTACTACATGCGCATTTGCGATCCTTAGTAGACCGAATGCTTTTTAAAGATGAACACGACAATAAATTGAGAGGAGCATTTTCTTCGTCTGGATTAAACTTGGATTTCCTCCTCAAGACAAGAACCTGATGTTTTGGACAATAGCCTCAAACCCTTTTTACTGGATAAACTACAATCTATTTCGTTCTCTTCTTCATGGATATTTATTTCATTGTAGTATTCTTTCTCCGGCATCATAGTCATTCATAGATGCTCCTACATACGCATCTCTACCTTATAAATTCTTCTAAGGATTTGTCGCGATCAGGTCACAATGATTTTGAATGAGGTCCTGAGGCTATACCCACCGGCGATCGAATTGAAAAGGACGGTTCACAAGGAAACAAAACTCGGGAAGCAGACCATATCCCCCGGAGTCCAGCTCTCATTAAAAACACTCCTCATCCACCATGATAAGGAACTGTGGGGCGAGGATGCTGAGGAGTTCAAGCCAGAGAGGTTTGCCGAGGGAGTGTCCAAGGCCACCAAAAACCAAGTCTCCTTTTTCCCATTCGGATGGGGCCCTCGTATATGCATTGGCCAGAACTTCGCAATGATAGAGGCGAAGATGGCGCTCGCCATGATACTTCAACGATTCACATTCGAGCTCTCTCCATCTTATGTGCATGCTCCTTTGAGTGTCATCACCCTCCAGCCACGGCATGGTGTTCAGGTCATCTTGCGCAAGGCAAACTAAAAAGCAACAGATCGGGGTGACGTGTTAGTTATTAAATAAAATTCATGGATGTCCTACTGCATCTAGAATGTTCACGTATGTTTAGATTTATGTTTCTATGTCTATTTAGATGTTTTGTAAATTCAAGGAATGCATCTCCTTGAAATGCTGGATACATTTATGAGTTAGTTAAGAGTAAAAGTCATATAATGAGCCTATAAAAGGCAAGTCTTGTGATCATATCATTAAATAAAGTAAAAAAACAAAAGAAAAGTTTGTGGGGAATAAAGGTTCAATTTCATTTTAGAGTTTCTCCTATTTGTCTCCTTTTCTTTATTAGAGTCGAGTTAAGTGAATTATGAGTGTTTCCACGTTCAAGTTATTTTATCAACATGTAGTGTAGACCAATAAGTGCATCGAAATAATGAGATTACACACCATTTTCCAAGTTTATGCATTGTTGTTTTTTCACTTTTAAGGACAGAATTTTTGTTTGTAAACGTAATCAAATGGCCACTTAACTAAGGAACTAGTTATTTTTCGTTTCATAACAACAAGCTGTTGGATGTGTCCAAATCTTCGTTTCAGAAAAAGCGCCAGTAGAAGATAAGGTACGCCTTTCCCTAGTGCTATAATAAACCCATTTATTTCTTTTCAGATACTGATCTGGCCAATGACCAGTAAAAATGGCCTTTTATTATCCCCGTCTTCAGATGAAAACGAACACTAGATGATACATAAATTGAACCACATTTCTTCACAGAAGAGATGAAAAGACCACAACAGCTTTATTTGTGCAAGAGACTGTTCTTCAACTGCGTGGTCCAAAGCAAATAGAGCGAGTATCGAACACCTCAAGTGCCAAAATTTGGCACAAGGGGATACTTAAGTACTAAAAGTTCAAAAAACTAACCTAAGTATCAAAATCAGAGAAAAATAGATCACTTAAGTACCAACTGTGAGAAATTTTGGCAAAAATGCGACGTGACATTTTTCTGGTGAAATACATACAAAATGACGTCGTTTTTTGTACTAATGTGGCTAGATTAGTCCAAAATGACGTCGTTTTGCCTAGAATTTGAATTCGAATATAAATATTAATTAAATTAAATTAAAAACTAAATCATAAAAAAGGGGATCGCAGCACTTGTTCAGCGAGGGCTTGCACTTAGCCCTCGCCACTACCACACCATCACTGGGAAGGGCAAGTGACAGTGGGGGAGGGTTGCCAGATCTAAGAGAGGACCGCAACCCTCACCCCAAATTTGGGCAAGGGCTTGCAGGTCCTCACCGCTAGGCGGCTAAGGTTGCCAACTCTTGGCCAAGGCCAGGTCAGGGCTTGCATAGCCCTCGCCAAACAAGTGCTACAACCCTTTTTCTTAAAATTTAGTTTTAATTTAATTTAATTTATATTTATATTCAAATTCAAATCCAAGGCAAAATAATATTGTTTTGGCTGACTCTTTGCTAACTAAGATTTTCAGTGAGGCACGTAAGCAACTTATATTATTAAAAATAAATCACGTCGGATTTCCAGCACCCTATGTTAAGGTGTCCTAATTTTCAAAAAAAAGTTACAGTTAAGTATATTTTTCAGAACTTTTGACACTTAAATGTCCCCCATACCAAGTTTTGGCACTTGTGCTATATTTTTTATTGCCGCTAGTTTCTTTGGGTGAGTTTTGGACTGCTTTGCCTTTAATATATTACAATGAGGTAAAGAAACATGGGTTGAAGGGCATTTATTAAAAGTTCCGATGAACAGGATATTCAAGACGATGCAATATTTTAGACTCGACCACCGCCCGTGCCACCTTCTCTTGGCTACAAGCTGTTTGCTGACCTTCATTCATTAATAGCCAAACTTGCATCGATTGAATAACAAATGGATGTAGAATTTGATTAACTTGGAAAAGCTTGAGTAAAGAAGTAACAGGGCAATTCTTCGTCAAGCCTTTGTGATATCATCAAACAAGATTTATATGGAATGTCCCACTCTTTTTGCTAATAAACTTTGAGGCCTTTTCTGAGGATGGAATGCTATTACTACGACCCAATCTTGCTACTTTAGTAATCCTCGGTGTGGAGTAACAGCTAGTGATAAGGGAAAAATTCGGCCTGTAGCTTTCACGGTCCCCCCTTTATCGGGTGGTGCTATGCGATTCGGGAGGATATTCCTTTGGACCGGCTATTCTAGGAAAAAGTTCAGTTAATCAGAATCATCGAAGTTGCAAGCAACACAAGAAGGGGTTAAGGGATATGCATTGAATTGAATAGATAAGCAAGCAATCCTTGTCTGTGAATGTCATAATTGGGTGCTCCTGCAATCTGTATTCTCTATGAAGGACTTCCCTATCGGCTGACAGCTCCCATCCCATCAGTCACTTGAATATTTCTACTTCCATCTCATTGCCTACACCCACCACTAAGTTTTCTGTCCATGACCCATCAAGTTAGTTTGACTATAACTTCTTTAAGCTGTTGCGCTTGTTCGGCTGCGTACTCCCCATCTGCCTTGCTATTAAGTAGGAGCAGCTTTCCTTCCAATGTGTATATTTTGTAGAGGAGGCGATCATAAGCTCTAACATTTGAAGCACACCCAATCCAGTCTTTGCATGAAAAAAGAGGGTCTCTCTCAAGTGGGCATATTCCTTCTATTCATCGCCCGCTCTTCCTTCTGAGGTGACGCCTGCTGAGGAATGCCAAGCAATAAGGGCATATGTGTTAGAATAAGATCTTTTAATCACATAAACGTGGTATAAAATTAATAATTATGGCTTACCCGAATCAAATGTAGCTATTGTTGATCCAACGAGCGAGAAGTTGTTTTCCCGCGGGTATGAATCTTCACCACTCTCCTTTATGATAGTTGTGATGGGTGTATATTTTTCTCTCTTCAATTTTGTGGAAATAACATAAGCGTGATAATAGAATATGTACATTCTTCACCTAAAAGAGATCTTTATAGAGGGAGTCATGGGATCAACCTTAAAACTGCCAAATCTCAACTTTCCATCAAGATTTAAGATATGGATTCTACATGGCTAATTGGATGTCACAAATATATATTGAATATATCACCGCCTATCTCTCGTGACTCTTCGTGGTTTTAGTCGAAAGACTGTTCAATTTCCGATGGAAGTCGTTTCGGCGCACATATTAAAGTGTCCTTATTTCTATGTATTTAGATGTGTCTTTTCATATATCTAAGGTATGTCAAGAGTCGTGTTTTATATATAAGCGAGTCTTGTAATCGGTTTCTTAGAATGGTAAGTGAAAAGACATTTCAGCAAGAAAAGTAGTGTATTCATCTCCTTCCTTAAGAGCTTCTCTTGTGAGAGTATTATCAAAGCTGTGCGACTCTGATGTTCAATAATTGGTATCAGAGCAAGGTTATCTGAGACCGAGAGCACGGTTGTCAAGGACCGTGAGTCAAGTCTTCCAGAGCATAGTTCGTGAAGACGGTGGTCAAGGACCGGAATACGTCGAAGTTCTGCCGATGTACAATCAGGGACTGTGATCGATTGGTCGGGGATCAAGGTTTCTTGGAGTAGTACTGGGCATTATTGCAAGTCAGATGGCGGATGTTTCAAGTTCGACGAATGGCATTGAGAAGCTCAACAACTCCAACTATAATAATTGGAGCGTCGGGATGCAGTTTTATTTGTTGGGTCAGGATTTGTGGGATATTGTTGGCGGTAGCAACACCACGGCACCTAGAGACGATGATGAACAGAGGAGATGGAAGATCAAAGCGGGTAAGGCGCTTTATGCTCTTGCTGTAACTGTCGAAGATGATTTATTGCCACACATTAAGAGCGCGCAGACTCCCAAGGAGGCATGGGATAACTTGGCAGCGTTATTCGCAAGGTCGAATGATGCCAAGCTACAAAGGCTGGAGAATGAGTTGCTATCGATGTCACAAAATATGACGGTGAGTCAGTATTTCTCCAAAGTTAAGTCTATTTGTGACGAAATTTCAAGGTTGGATCCTGCTAATGCCATCTCAGAAACAAGAATGAGAAGAATTACTATTCACGGGTTAAAGCCGGAGTATAACGGTATTATTACGGCTACTCGTGGATGGGCAACTCAACCGACGTTGACCGATCTGGAGAATATTTTGGCTAACCAAGAGACTTTAGATAGTCAAATGTCTAAGGTTTCGATTAAGGAAGAAGAAAGTGCCCTCTTCAGTGATAAAAGAGGGTTCAAGGGCCAAAGGCGAACCGGTGTTGACAATAAAGATGGCAAGTCCAGGAAAAGCCATGTCGAATGGCAAAAGCAACCAGCTCGTGATGGATGGCAAAAGCGTCCAGGAGAGTCGAGCCTTTGACCAGGGGGAGCCGGGCGACGCGATGGCAAAAGACATAGTGGACGATGTTACGTCTGCGGCAAGGAGGGCCACTTTGCCAGAGATTGTCGAGCGAAGAAAGTTGAAGGAAATGTTGCAGCATCATCGAAGAGGAATGATTTCGATGAAGAGAAGGAATGGGATTTCCAAACGTCTGTTGCAATAGTGGCGTCAGACGAGTTTGCTGCCTCTTCCGCAATCGAGTTAAACGATGCGATGGCATTAATCTCTGTAAGTGAAAAGTCAATTAATTATGATTACGACTGGATTGTTGATTCAGGGTGTTCGAGTCATATGATTGGAGATCAAGGCAAGCTATCGAACATGCGCAATTATGTCAGAGGACGTGTTGTTATTACTGCAGACGGCTCGAGGTTGCCGATTACTCATATCGGCGAGACGATGATAACTCCTCGGTTCAATTCACAACAAGTTGAATTGAAAAGTGTGTATCATGTGCCAGGAATGAAGAAGAATTTATTGTCTGTGTCCCAGCTCACAAACTCGGGTAATTATGTGGTGTTTGGTCCACGAGATGTTAAGGTGTACCGAAGTTTGAAGCCCACTGGTCGACCAATCATGGAGGGACGTCGGCTGGAGTCTGTTTACGTGATGTCTGCTCAAACGGTATACGTAAACAAGACCCGAAGGAATGATACACCTGATTTATGGCATGCGCGGCTTGGGCATGTAAGTTATCACAAGTTGAAGGTGATGATGCAAAAGAACATGTTGAGAGGTCTTCCCCAGTTGGAAGTGCAAGAAAATGTGGTTTGTGCCGGGTGCCAATACGGGAAGGCACATCAACTTCCATATGAAGAATCGTCGTTCAAATCTCGGATGCCTCTCGAGCTCGTTCACTCGGATGTGTTTGGTCCGGTGAAGCAGCAATCTGTTAGCGGATTCAAGTATATGATCACTTTCATCGACGACTTCTCCAGGTACGTCTGGGTTGATTTCATGAAAGAAAAATCTGAAGCGTTTATCAAATTTAAGGTGTTTAAGGAGAATGTTGAAAGTGAAGTAGGCAGAAAAATTCGTTGCCTGCGCACCGATAACGAAGGAGAGTACACTTCCCATGAGTTTACGAAGTATCTGCAAAAGTACAAGGTACGTCGACAATATACTTGTCCGTATACGCCATAGCAGAATGGTGTTGCCGAAAGAAAGAATCGGCATCTAGCTAAGACATGTAGGAGCATGTTACACGCAAAGAATGTTCCACCGAGGTTTTGGGCTGAATGTATGAAGACGGCGGCTCATGTGACTAATAGGTTGCCACAAGTAAGGCTTGGTTTTATGTCACCGTACGAGAAGCTATGGAAACGCAAGCCTATGGTAAGTCGCTTTAAAGTCTTCAGATGTTTATGTTATGCATTTGTGCCTGATCATCTTCGCAGCAAATTTGACAAGAAGGTAGTCCGCTGCATATTCGTGGGATATGATGATCAATGAAAGGGGTGGAAGTGCTGCGATCCTACAATAGGGAGGTGCTATACTTCAAGGAATGTGGTGTTCGACGAAATGTCATCTTGGTGGTCACATCAAGCTGTCGAATTGCCAAATTCACAACATTTTGACGAAGAGGTCGAAGAAAGGCTTAAAGAATTCGATGAGAATCAGCCTGTTGAAAAAGATGTCGAAGCACAATCACCAAGATCGACAAGTTCATCTAGTGAGCCTCAAGGTCGACAGGAAGAACTTCGACCAAGTCGTCGAAGAACTTGAAGAGGAGGAGCCTCAACTTCGGAGATCGACAAGGCAAAGGAAGCCAAACCCCAAGTATGCCAATGCGGCATTGCGAAGATGTTGGCATGGTCGAGCCTTCGACATATGAAGAAGCCTTGAAGGGTACGAGAATGGAGGAAGGCCATGGAAGAAGAAATCCTCGCACTAAAGAAGAATGAGACATGGGACTTGGTATCGAAACCTAAAGAGGTACGTCCTATTTCTTGTAAATGGGTTTATAAACTTAAAACTCGACTAGATGGGTCAATTGAGAGGTATAAAGCACGTCTAGTGGCTCGAGGATTTTCGCAAAAATATGGGGTTGATTATGAAGAAACCTTTAGCCTGGTGGCAAAGGTTACCACAGTTCGAGTTCTATTAGCACTTGTAGCAAGCAAGTCATGGAATGTGTGGCAGATGAATGTGAAGAATGCTTTCCTGCATGGAGAACTCGAGCGAGAGATATATATGGAGCAACCGGATGGCTTCAAGGGCAAAATTCATCCAGAATTTGTTTGCAAGCTAAAGAAAGCATTATATGGCTTGAAGCAAGCCCCAAGAGCGTGGTATGGAAAGATTGCAGAATTCTTGTTGAAGAACGATTATAATGTAGCTCCGGTAGACTCGAGCCTGTTCGTGAAGGCAGAAGATGGAAGGGTTGCAGTTGTGCTGGTTTATGTGGATGATCTCATCATTACCGGAGATGATGAAAATGAGATATGTTGAATTAAAGCCAACCTCTCTATGCGGTTCCAGATGAAGGAGCTTGGAGAATTGAAACACTTTTTGGGGCTCGAGATTGATAGGACAAAGGAAGGATTATTCCTATGTCAACAAAAGTATGCACGAGATCTCTTGAAAAAATTCGGAATGATTGATTGCAAACCTATATCTACTCCATTGGATGGGAACACAAAGCTATGTGTTGAAGAAGGTCGAGAGCTTGAAGATTCGATTGTGTATAGGCAACTGGTAGGTAGTCTAATTTACCTTACCATAACTCGGCCTGACATCGCTTTTGCAGTAGGAGTAGTGAGTCGATTCATGGAGAAGCCAAGGAAGCCTCACTTGGATGCAGCCAAGCGTATCCTAAGGTATGTAAAGAAGAATTTTGATTTTGGGCTTTTGTATAAAAAGGAATAATCAAGTGAGTTGGTCGGTCATTGTGATGCCGACTATGCTGGAGATCAACACACACGGTGATCAACTACTGGATACTCGTTTAATCTTGAATTAGCAGTAGTATCCTGGTGCAGTAAAAGACAGTCGACTGTGTCTTTGTCTACAACAGAAGCTGAATATAGAGCAGCAGCAATGGCAGCTCAGGAGAGTACGTGGCTAATGCAGCTATTGAATGATCTTCATCAGTCAATAGATTATTCGACAATATTGTATTGTGATAATCTATCCACTATAAGCTTGGCAGAGAATCCAGTTTTCCATGCTAGGACTAAGCATGTGGAAGTCCACTATCACTTTCTGCGAGAGAAAGTGTTGAAGGGCGAGATCAAGATGAAGTACATCAAGACAGGTGATCAAGTTGCTGATATCTTCACCAAAGGTCTTGGAGCTGCAAAGTTTGAAGAGTTCCGAGCTCAGCTTGGTATGGTCGCGAGGACTATCCTTAGAGAGAGAGTAGCCGGTGAGGGGGAGTATTGAATGTATCACCGCCTATCTCTCGTGACTCTTCATGGTTTTAGTCGAAAGACTATTCAATTTCCGATGGAAGTCGTTTCGGCGCACATATTAAAGTGTCCTTATTACTGTGTATTTAGACGTGTCTTTTCATATATCTAAGGTATGTCAAGAGTCGTGTTTTATATATAAGCGAGTCTTGTAATCGGTTTCTTAGAATGGTAAGTGAAAAGACATTTCAACAAGAAAAGTAGTGTATTCATCTCCTTCCTTAAGCGCTTCTCTTGTGAGAGTATTATCAAAGCTGTGCGACTCTGATGTTCAATAATATATTGCCCATAATATATTTAACTAAATTGGGCACAGATATACTTCCCATAATATATTTAACTAAATTGGGCATATATTAAATACCAAATAATAGACTTGATAAACCACATAAATGGGTTATACCTCATCAAGTCCAACATTCTCCCGCTTGGCTAAAGGGCTAAAGGTTCTATGATCGATCTAATTCATGGGGCTTAACACAACATAATGAAGCATATACAACATCTCTTAAGTAAGATCATGTTTGACATTTATGCACGAAAGAACTAGAGCTAGTATCCATATTCCAATGCCATAGAACCATTCTCTAGTTACTGTCCCAGCACAAATATTAAACACAACATTTAATGGGTTAATTGTGATGAACTATAATGTTTCATAATATAAATAAGTTCATGACATCCATACATAATCATTCATTTCAAAAAACTTCAAAGGTGTGCATATTATAAAAAGCAACAAAGGATAAATCCAAATCTATTACATTAGGTGATCATGAAATAAATAAAAAACATCGCATGTGCAAAACCACGGTCGAAATTAAAAGCTATTAATCAAACCTATACTAGCATCACATTCTTGAAAGAAATTGGGTGGTAGGCCTTTCATCATGGGATCTGCTAACATGACTTTCGTACTAATATACCGGACAGACACAATTTGATTTTGGACTCTTTCTCTCACAACGAGGTACTTCATGTCGATGTGTTTGGATACACCACTCGACTTGTTGTTCTTCGAGAAGAAAATAGCAGCCCGATTGTCACAGTGAATCTTTAGTGGTCTCAAAATAGTATCAACTACCTTTAGCCCTATAATGAAGTTTCTTAACCATAAACTATGAGAACTCGCCTCATAACATGCTTTGAACTTAGCCTCCATAGTGGAAGATGCAGTTAAGGATTGCTTTGCAATGTTTCTTGAGATAGGTTCACTAGCGAGCATAAAAATGAAACTCGATATGGATTTCTTAGTATCAATGAACCCAGCATAATCGGAATCAAAATAACCAATAACCTCAAGGTTATTTGTCTTCTTATAGGTAAGCATAAAATATTTTATACACTGTAAGTAATGCATTACTTTCTTAGCCGCTTTCCAATAACTCATTCCTAGATTATTTGGTAACAGCCAAATATTCCAACAACATATGCTATGTCTAGGTGAGTACATACTTAAACATACATAAAACTCCTTAAAGCAGATGCATAGGGAATATGCTTCATTTGTCCAAGCTCCAATTGATTTTTAGGGCATTGTAGTAAGCTAAATTTGTCACCTTTAACAATAGGGGCAACACTAGGAGAGCAATTATGCATGTTGAATCTCTTAAGAATCTTTTCAATATAGGCTCTTTGAGATAACCCTAATATTCCTTTAGATTTATCTCTGTGAATCTCAATGCCTATTACATAAGAGGCTTCACCAAGGTCTTTCATCTCAAAGTTATGTGAAAGAAAACTCTTAGTCTCATACAACATATTCTTATCACTGTTAGCAAGTAGTATATCATCTACATACAATATTAGATTGATGAATTTACTCCCACTAATCTTAAGATACAAACATTGATCCACTACATTTTCTTTAAAACCAAATTATTGATCACATCATGAAACTTAAGATACCACTATCTTGAGGCTTGTCTCAAACCATAGATGGACTTTTTCAGTTCACATCTCATGTGTTCCTTGCCCTCAACCACAAAACCTCATGATTGTACCATATAGACATCTTCTTACAAGTCTCCATTAAGAAATGTTGTTTTCACGTCCATTTGATGTAGCTCTAAATCATAATGAGTTACTAAGGTGACTATTCTAAAGAAGTCCTTCTTTGATACAGGGAAAAAAGTATTGTTACAATCCACGAGAGGGAGGGAGAACAAGCTTTATATTTTGAAGTTCTTCACTAGGTTCTCCTCTGGCGAACCAAAACCTTCTAGTGAAGGTAATGGTACACTAGACCCTTGAATAATAGGAACCAAAATATGATCTTGGGTTTCCTCAAGGTCTATTGTTCCGATGGTACTATAATCAGCATTTTCCAAAAACACCGCATTTCTGGTTTTAACAAATTTAGCAGTATGTGAAGGGCGGTAAAATCTAAAATCCTTTGATCTTTCAAAGTAACCAATGAAATAACAACTTATGGTCATTGGGTCAAGTTTCATCATTTGTGGGTTATATATTTTTGCTTCAGCCAAATAGCTCCATACATGAAAATTTCTCGAACTCGATTTCCTTGGTGTCCATAGTTCATAAGGTGTTTTAACCATAGATTTTCTAGGGACCCAATTAAGGATATGTATAGTTGTTTGAGAGCTTCAGCTCAAAGACATTCTGGTAGAGTGCTATAACATATGATACTTCATACCATATCCATCAGAGTACAATTTTGTCGCACAACAACATCATTTTGCTAGGGAGTACTTGGCATTGTATACTAAGCAACTATGCTACATCTCTCCAAAAATAAAACAAAAGCACCAGGATTATGATCTATGTCAGAGAACCTTCCATAATATTCTCCTCCACCGTCAGACCTTACAACTTTAATTTTTAGGTCGATTTAATTTCCGACTTTGGCTTTACAGATCATAAACATATTTAATGCTTCAAATTTATCATGGATGAGATAAACATAACCATAACATGAGTAGTCGTCAATGAAAGAAGCAAAATAGTTATGACCACTAAAGGCACAATTTAATAATTGATTAGGTGTAATACCTCAACATTGTGTGAGTTTCTCTCTATCCCTTTGGTGATAGTTTTTCCCCTTTTCGAAACCCTAGCTTTTCCAAATCCCACGCCTTATCTCTACTTCCATTACTGATCCGAGCTCCCTTCCACCAAATTAGGGTGTCCTACTCTTCTTCCCCTTAAACCCACACTATAAGGTCTTCATGGATGTCATCTCTGCTGGTTCCATTGAAGTCCCAAAACCTGTAATGGAGCAAATTGGATCAGATTCCAAGATTCAACCACAACAATAAATAAGTTTCGTTGTTTTACAGATTCCCTAATGAACTTCCCATAATTCTAACCCACATTGCTGTAATACCCACTCAAGGATAGTCGAGCTTGCCTCCATACCCATTATCTCAAGTCCAGGATTACTTTGATAGAGCCCCCTTCACTCCATTTCGCTAAATCTTGTTAACCGCAAATTCCACCAAGCTTTTCCAACGCTTCTTTTCACCTAAAACCCTAAGACCCGTATCCAAAAATTCTATATAACATAGCCCCACTTGTCTTGAGATGGAAGGAGGTTGTGAGAATAACCTGAGAGTGGCAGAACTGTGTAAAAGCATGGGAGATTTATGGTCTGAAGAGGATGTTACTAAACTAGGAGCTGATATTTTAGAGGAAGGAAAAAAAGAAAGTGAACTCATCCTCTATGGAAAACTCTTCTCAAAACCAAATGTCAACTTCCAACATTTATTAGCATGATGAGGAAGGCATGGAAATCATATTCAGTTAAGTGTGAATTAATAGAACATGGGTTCTTTTTCTTTATATTTAGTTCGGCAGACGAAAAAAAGAGAGTATTACAGGTTGGGCCTTGGTCATTTGCAAGCAATCTCTTGGTTCTTAAGGTGGGAGACCCCAATGTTCTAGAACATTGCTATAAATTTATGCACTATGCTTTCTGGGTTCATATCTTAGGAATTCCTCGAGCTTGTGTAATTGAAGATTCTGTGCGTAATCTTGCTTCAAAGTTGGGAAAACTGGAGGAGGTGAAAATTGACGTGTGAATCAATAGCTCGCATAAGATGGGCAAGGTGAAGGTGAGGTTGGACTTATCAAAGCTCGTGAAAATAGGAACAATCATAAATATGGGAGAGATGAAATGGTGGGTAGATTTCAAATATGAAAGGCTTCCACATTTTCACTACTCATGTGAACCGATAGGACACTATGCTAATTTTTGTCCAATAGTTCCCTATGAGGAGACTAGTCTTGCCCAAGATAAACCAAGAAAATATGGATCATGGCTCAATACAAAAGTGAAAGAATATAGCCCATGCTGGAAAACCTTTTATGGAAAACTTGAGTTGTGCCCTGAGGAGGAGGAAGTGGTGCCAGATACACCTACACTTCCTGATGATGAAATGTAGAGGAGAGGTATTGTAGGAAAAAATGATATGACCATGCTGATTTCATATGGAACAGAAAATGAGCTTGTAGAAGAGATGAGGTTGTTAGAAAATGTAACAATGAGCTGTGGAAAAAGAGTGAAAAAAGACCAGATTCTGCTAATTCAGTTTGCTGACCAAAAGATGCAAGATAGAAAGTATGATGTCCTGAAATTCGACCCTATTTTGGGAATATATAAAATGGTGATATTGATCAAATGCCCGGTTAGTACAAATGCTTTGAACTGATCATTCGAGGGATAACGGACTTTTTGGAAACACCATTAGGAAATAATATGCATACAACTAGCAGTTTCAATTGGGAACGACCCATTCAACCATAAGGGCCCAAGTGGGAACAATACCATCATGTACTAGACAATTATCGAATATAAATAAATCGATTTGATAGAAGTACGAAGTTGGATTGCGGGTGATTCCACATGACTTTGATACGAGCTACGAATGATGTTAAATCGATTCCTTTTTATCTTATAGTCATGATTATCAATTAAACCTCCGGGATCACATGACAATTGAGGGTCGTCTCTAGTTTGAGAAATTGCTTAAACATGGATCGAAGAGCTATTGACCATGGGTTAAACGTGAGAAAAAATCCTAAAGGGGCGCCCGATAGTCTAAATTGTACTACGGTTGCAATTGATTCAATTTAGCCTCAAATTTAATCCAATTTCGGGTATCGACTTTTCATAGATGTCATGACTAAATATTTGGACATCACCTCATTTATTCTTGATTTTTCTAAGAAGTTTTATAGTGTCAGAAAAGGAAAATTTGGACTTGGAATTTGGGCTTGTAGGTGGGTCGGCCCAAGATTGGTGGCCCAATGGGCCTTGCGCCCATTAAGGTCAGTCCAAGGTGGGCCTAAGCTAGCCCATTTCTATTTTTCTCTTTAGCCCATGAGCCCTCTCTCCTAGAAGCTTTCTTTGTGTGGTCCTTAATGCTTTGCCTTTGCTTGGTTGTGATTGGCCTTGGTTGGTTTGGCTTCTTAGGCAAGCCTTGGTAGCTCATTCTCTCTCCTCACTCCACCAACCGCCCTTCACCCTCAGCTCACTCACTCTCTTTTCTCTTCCTTTTTCTCCTCATTTCCTTCACCTTTTTCCCCTACCCCATGCCGGTTGTTGTTGCCGCTGCCCCTACTGTTGTCTGTCGAAGCTACTGCATCTGTTCATCGTGTAGCTACTGCCTTCTAGAGTCCAGCCGCCACTTGTCGGTCGCCGCTTGTCACCGCCGGCCTCCCATTCCGGCACCGGTAACCGCTGCTGTGCTTTCCACGGAAAATAGCCTCCGGCGCTATTTCGCCTGAAAACGGTCACCATTCATCGTCTGTTGCCATCCCCAAGCTAGCCCCATGTAGCCCTCGCCCTTGCCGTCGCTCCGATGTCGCTAGAATCTTAGAGTTTGTAAGTTGATTTCCTAATCCTTTAGTTAGGGGTTAATCTTGCTTTAGGAGTAGTTTAATTAGTCTAAGTGTGATTAGTGAGTAATGGGCATGGATTATGTGCCTTGGTTGTGCTTGAGTTGGTTTAGGATAAGTTAATTATGGCTTAAGTGTGTTTAGTTGTTAAGTAATTGGGTTTATAATTGATTAATATTATTTTATTATACTAAGCTTGTTTAGGGTGGATTAAATTTTTTAATGAAGGTTTAGTCTTAGATAATTATGATTAATTATTTATGGGAATAATTAATTATAATTATATTATTTTATGGAAATTATTTATTTATGAATAATTATATTATTTTGTGGAAATTAATTAATTAATCATATTATTTAATAATTTCGAATTATTGTTTATTTATGAATATTAATTATTTTCAGGGAAAATAATTAATTATATTATTTGTTGGACATTGATTTAATTGAGTAATTTTGTGGGAAAAATTACTATGGTCAATTTTCTAAAGGCAATAGTATTTATATACTATGTTATTAAGTGACTTTGGTTTATTAAAGAAGAGTCTTAGAAAATGGAATTATTTGGGTGGGACAATTATTTATGGATTGTTAAATAATAATAAGTATTTTATGAAGATTGCATGATTTATCGGAATAATGAATTATAGTGTTATATGCCTTTTTAATGAGTATTTTTGGGGATAATCTTGAGTTTACCCTTGAGATGGGGGCGATTGATTATTGATGAGAATAATTGTTTTTTATCAGTCGTGGAGACACGTGATCATTTATTATTGATTATTGAGACAAGCAGTTGGGTGTTATTAGTAGTCTAGTTATGTGAGTATCGTGACGTTAATTGATTGGAATTGATTGTCATATTGCAAATTATATTGTTGCTGAATTGTTGTATCTGGAATAGTTGGGCGTTTGCAAATTTGTGTGACCATCGGTTATTATCGCATTGCATTATACATGTGTTAACTGCAATGAAATGTCACATGAGCACGAACCATGATTGCATTGACGACAGAGAAAAGAATGAATGAATCGGTTGATGGTTGTGCTGGATGGTCACATTATGGGAAAACCTGGCACTATCGGAAGATCGCCAATCCCTTAGGGTTGTGCCGTGGCCGTTTGATTGCCTGACAGTGGTCAGTTGCTGAGTCGCGGTAGAAGTCGAACCAATGCTCCTTGGGGAATGATGTCTAGGGGGAGGCCAATGATGTAGCCATGCCCGCAAGGGGGGGAAGATGCCTGGTTTTGGACTAGTAGATCGCTAACCATAAGGTTGTGCCATGGCCTAGAGGGTCGTAATAATTGAAACATGTGTGGGTATTAAGACATGAGAAAGTTTTGTGAATTGCTCTGATTATGTGTATGTCTTTTGCAACTATCATGGCTTGAATGGTATTCTTCTGCAGGGTACATATGTTAAGGCAAAGTGAGATCGCCTGTGTTTATGTCTAATGACTGAATTACATCTTGGTAGAGTTTCTTTGATATACTGATAGATAAGGCAAAGCTAGGGTTTTTTTGCAATTGATCTATCATTGGTATTAGGTTGCATGATTAGACCACTCTAGAGGTGAACAAAGTTCCTAATTGAGGCTTAGGATTTTGACCTACTAAGTTTATCTCACCCTATCATGGTTCACATTTTTAGGATCTTAGTATAACACCTTACTCGGTGAGGTTCGGTGTCCCCATCGACATGTGCATCTCTGTCACTACACAGCTAGTCTCAGGCTGCAATTTTGTATACGAGCATCATGTGACGACAGTCTGGGTTGATGAGGGAGAAAGGAATCATTACGTGCCACACGTCTTCAAGGCATGTTACATCAGGCTGGGGGATATGGTATATGGTCCCCTGAGAGGTAACGATAGGCCTACAAGCCTCGTGGGGCCAACTGATGAGATATGGGATCTGATGGATCTCGATACCCTTGATGGCGCAATCACGGACCCTTCTACGGGCGAGTCTGACCCCTCTAAGGCCAGTGATTAGGCATATGTAGTCTAGTCTCTTTTTAACTAACCCTCCTCTCCTTTTGTTGTGATAGATTAGCCAGGCCAGTCCCTTTTTGCGTTGGCCTTGGTATGTCACCCAAAGTAAGGCTTGTATATATATTGCTTTTCCCCAGGCTAACCTTGCAGATAAATAAAAGTGGTGCTGTTGTTGTTCTACTGTTGCATTCCTTCTACTATCCAAATTGGTTGTTGGCTAGGTGTTTGGTTTTGCTTATGCATGTGCTTAATAATAAGATAAAATGAACTGGTTGGCAATGGTACCTAGGCACGCATGTTTTAGATCTCAAGTGAATTTGGGTTGTCGCGAGCTCGAGGGTTGGGACGTGACAGAAAGCCGAAGCTGAACAAAACAAGGTACAAGACTCTAGTCGCAAAAAAATAGAAACGTGTTAGCCCTTATGAAAAGAAAGCTTCAGAGGGACACTTAGTGGATGAAGAGCAATTACTAGATGCTCCAATACGAGTGTGGGAAGGGTCCATGAAAGGGCTTTGGTGGCTAGCCCTAGTAAGCCACTAAATCATAGATAAAGATATTAAGTTGGAACTATCAAGGTTTGGGCACACCCTTGACAGTCCAGCACTCTAAAGCCTTAGTGGCTCTTGAAAGGCCCAACTTGGTATTCTTTATGGAAACCAAGAATAAAGAATCTTTGGTTGAACGGGTAAAAAAACGTCTCTAGTTTGAAAATTTTGTAATTATCAATCCCATTGGAATTGATGGGGGCTTGTACTTATGTGGGATGGGGAAGTGGAGGTAGATGTGGAATTCAATTCAGGGGAGCTTATTGATGTGAGGTGTAAGGATCACAGCAGCAGCTATGTCATGAGGATACCTTTTGTCCATGCATCTACCAACTACCAAGAGAGATTATGCCTATGGTAAACCTTGTGCTCTATTAAATCTATAAACACTCTTCCTTAGATATGCATAGGAGATTTCAATGAGGTATTATATCAGTGGGAGAAGATGGGACGACGTCAGGGGGATCGTTATAGGGTTGAAGCTTTCCAAAACTAACTAAATACATGCTCATTGATGGATATTGAGAGTAAGGGGTGTGCTAACACATGGTCAAACAATAGAGAAGGAGACGAGCTTGTTAAAAAAAAGACTAGATAGGGCCCTTTGTAACATAGAAAGGAGAATTCTCTTCCCTAATGCAGAGGCCTTTGCACTTCTTGTGATAGGCTCATATCATAGTCCAATTTTACTCTCTTTAGACTCCAATGAGAGGAAAAGAAAGAAGATTTTCAGATTTGAAGCATTTTGGGTAGAAGATTCTAAGTGTAAAGAGATGATTCAACAAGCATGGGGGAAGAGAGTATCAACCAAGTTAGTATTGTATGGAAAACAAGGAAAGTGGTTAGTGAACTGAGCAAATGGGAAGAAAGAAGTTCCATAATGCTTCACGACAAATTGAGCCTCTCCGAAAGAGAATGATAGAATTGACTAATAGCTCAAAATAGGGGTCAAACAGTGAAGAGTATAGAAATATTGTGGCAAAGATAGAAGGCTTATGGAGGCAAGAAGAAATTTTTTGGTGTATGCATTCTAGAATTAATTGATTGAAATGGGGAGACCGAAATACCAAATGTTTTCATGCCTCAACTATTTAGAGAAGACAACGCAACAAAATCTCTATGTTACCAATTAGTGACCCGAATTGGAGCCGCGACCCCTTAATGCTTAAACAACACATTAGAGATTTCTACAAAGGTTTGCTCACCTTGGTAGTACACAAGAACTATCAACTGCTGTTAGATCAAGTCCCCAAGTGGTTAATGATGAAATGAATGAGGTATTGACCAGACCAATTTCTAGGGAAGAAGTTCAACAAACAGTTTTCCAAATGGAGGCTACAAAGGTGCCGAGATCAAATGGGCTAAATGGACTATTTTTCCAAAATCATTGGTCAATTCTGCATGAAGATATTTTCGGCATAGTTGAGACTTTCTCCAACCAAGGTGCTTTCAATCCAGAGATTAATAAGACACACATAACTTCGATTCCCAAAGTCACATATCCTGAGAATATTATCTAGTATAGACCCATTAGCCTGTGCAATTTCAATTATAAAATCATTGTTAAGGTTATGGCAAATAGATTAAAAACCTCGCTTCTAGGGATTATTTCTATGGAACATTAAAGGTCGTTAGATTCAGGATAATATTTTCATAGTTCAGGAGGTGTTGCATCAATTGAGGGTTCGAAAAAGAAAGTTCAAATTCCAGGCGATTTTTAAATTAGATATGCAAAAAGCTTACAATAGGATGGAATGGGATTTCCTATGTAACTATATGCTGAGAATGGGGTTTAGTGGAAAATAGGTAGGATTGGTAATGCATCTCTTCGGTTTCCTTTATTGTTCGGGTAAATGGAGACTCATGTGAATATTTTTGCCCAACTCGAGGAATTAGACAAGGGGATCCACTCTCCCTCTCTTTGGTTTCCTTCCATCAGGCCGACTATAAGCACTTTAAATGTATTTTTCCATAATTTACCAGCAAATTTCATAAGGCAATGATAAATCAAATTAAATCACTATTGGGCAGAATTAGTTCGACTCGCGTATTAGCAATTTATTCACTTATCAAATTATCATTTTACTCAAAATTATAAATCTTAACTTTACGTTGGGCCAGTTACGAATTTAATCATGAGCACGGCATAAGATGGTTTTTATTGTAATCTAAATTTATTTTAAAAAAATAATCTTCTGTTGAGCCGATTATTGCTCAAATAGTTTAGAACCACAATAAAAAATATATATATTTGACATCATAGAGTCATACTTGACAATTTTAACACAACCCAATCGCCATTAACAATATTCGCTTTCCAAATACATGTGTGCCAAATAAAAGAGAATGGAACAACATAAAATTAGGCTATTCAATGATTAAATCACTAAATAATAACCAGAGGACACAACGGTATTTACTGATTTCAATTGTTTTATTAATAAAACCTCCAAAACATCCAAATTAAATACATTACTTTGCATAAGATATTCAAAATTAATTATCATTATATATTTATTCCATCATCAATGAAATACTATGAATCAATCATAAAATGGGCGAAAGATCATAATAAACATTATAGTCATGTTCATGCATTGAATAAACTAACACTCTAATAATACATGTTAGGATAAGAAGATCTTTTAATCACATTAATATGATATAAAATTAATAAATATGGTGTACCCAAATCAAATGTAGCCATTGTTGATCTAACGAGCGAGAAGTTGTCTTCCCCTGGATATGAATTTTCACCACTCCCCTCTACAACGATTGTGATGAGTGTGTATTTTTCTCTCTTCAATTTTGTGGAAATAGCAGTAGCACAACAATGGAACACATACATTCTCCATGGAAAAGAGATCTTATATAGAGAGAGTGATGAGATCAACTCTAGATCTGCCAAATCTCAACCTTCCATCAATGTTTAAGATATGGATTCTACATGCCTAATTGGATGTCATCAATATATTGCTCATAATATATTTAATTAAATTGGACATATATCAAATATGAAATAATGGACTTGATAAGCCACATAAATGAGTTGGACCTCGTCAAGTTCAACGATATGTTGATCGATTTCCTGCGAGTGAGGGTGAGGCGCTTCCCTTGTCCACTTTTGAGAGTGCTTCCCTAGGTCTACCCCATTTGATTCCAACATCTGCCCGGTTCACAAATTCTAATATGTCATCCCAAGCACTACCTATATATCATGTTCCCATGTACGCATCATGTCTTGCCGTTGAAGTCGACAAGGAAACCATATGGCAAGGGGGAGAGGGCAAGGGAACCCCAATGGTGCTTTCTTTTGAGTGAAGACAACATAAGTAATATGAAAGAATTAAAAAAAAAAAAAAATAGAGTAGTAGTCTCTTACCACCACCAGGCATGGGGGCAAGGTGATCCTCGGCAAGGTGGCGCTAGGATTGGGTGACCTTTTGTCATGAGCAACCTATGTGAGGCTAGGTCGCATGCCCCCAACTAACCACTAACTTGGGGTGGTCGGAAACACCGCAAGACATCGCCTGGTCCAATGATCGAGGCAATATCTACCTTGTGCAATCGTAAAGGCTCAAACTTGAGAAAGTCCTTAAACTACTTTGTCTAAACTTTGGGACATAAAACATGAGATATTCCTACATTATTGGGAAGAAATATATACAACTTGAAACAAGAAGTTTGATGCATGTGGGCACCGACATGTTAAAATAAAGAATATAGCTAGGCTGGGCACTCTCATTGGAGAAATTAATGCTGGCGACCCTTCTAGGTAGAAAAGTATATAACTCGGAACAAGGAGTTGATCTCAATTTCATTTCAATGTGAGTCCATGACCTTCCAACAAACCCCGAACCTGAGGTCATGAGACTCCAGCTAGGCAGCCCTAGGTTGGTCTCGCCAAAGCGTAGTGGTAGGCCCACCGTCACCACTACCTCTCTCTCTCTATGGACTTTTCCGTAAGTGGGGGAAAAAAACACAAGAATGATCTAAGGGTTATGAAAATTTTCTAGTGTAAACTGGAGATGCAGTCTATCAATTTATGAAAGTTGCTTTTCTTTTAAATCCCAAAGCCAAAGGAAGAGGGTTGCTTTAAGTTTTGAGCATTTTCAAAACAAAGTTTTTGCTCAAGGCTTTCAAAATTGTGTTACTACATACCAAAACTTCAGTTCAAAAGTCCTTGGAGGCCCAAAAATGCTTTTTAGAACATTTTAAATGCATGTAGTAGTAAGCCACATTGAGCTTGAATTTCTCTATCACTAAAAACTTGGGGCTGTTTGGTATAATTGAAATTTAAGAGATGAAAACTGAGGTATTAAATTTTAAATTTGATCATTTTATGTGCTGCAAATCAAAATAAAATTGCTTCATAATAGCTAAAATATCGAGGATCGAATAATATCTTTTAAGGAAACATCCACCAAAAACCACAAATTAGATCCATGGTGACATATTTTTCATGAACATTTTTTTGTGACATCAAAAATCTCAAAGTATATTCACTTTGACACATTCATTCTAAACTTTTCTTGTGACATAAAAAACCCCCAAACTTGTACATATGTGACATATTTATCCTCTGTCAATATTTTGTCAAATAATTTTTTCAATCAAAACAACATTGCTTTTATTTTACTTAAGTCGTGTGGATACCATTTCAACGCTATTTGCTTTATGGCGTCTATATAGGCAGATTTTTTACGGTATTCATTGATAGAATCTTAACGAAAGGTAAATATGTCACACGGGTGGAAGTTTGGGATTTTTTATATTATAAAAAATTTAGAATAAATGTGTTATAGTAGACATAGTTTAAGATCCTGTGTTTCATCTTGCTTAATACATAGTTATGTATATTATCTGTTGGCTTCAAGCTTTAAGCAATTCAATAGACAACATTTTATTTCCTAGTTGGAGAACTTCTTCATTGAATGAATTAAGTAACCCTATCCTTACTTATCTAATTAAGTGAGTCAAATCTAATTATGCTTATCAAAAGCGCATAATTTTAGCAAGTGTTGAATATGTTTATTTTCAACACTTAATGGAGTAGTAGAATGGCGGGGAGCAACAATTAGTATTAGCGAAAAAAAAAAACATGAAATTAAATCAAGCAACCCACAAACTTGGCCATCATTTCTTTAGGGATAAGTGTACTAGAAATCCTAAAACTTAGGAAAAATTCCAAAAAGGGTCCAAAGTGCCCACATTTTCTAAAATAATAGCCCGAAGTAGACCTTGTTTCGAAAAAGGGTCTGGAGTGGCTTTGTTTGTTTCCAATAAGGACTTGACTTTTTAGGCAGTTAAAGGCATTTTTATCATTTATCATTTTTTTTCCTTTTTCCTTTTTTTTTTGTCCTTCTTCTTCCTCTGCACCAGTGGCCGGCCAGGCAGCCACCGACGCTGCCCTAGAGGGTTGCACAAGGGTCGCCCTCACCCGATTTGACAAAGCCGCCCTCGCCGGCCACAAGCAAGGGACGTCCACCCCATGCAGCCATCCGTGAGGCCGGCCCTCGCTGGCTGTGGTGAGAGCTCTGCGACCTCACCAGCCACTGGTAATGGCTGGCCAGGGCCTGCAAGTCCCCTTACACCAAGTCCCCTTACACAAACCAAACGGCATGCCACTGGCTAATTGATTCATCATCGCGTGCTTCTACTCTCCTCGAATTTCGGTACCGTCGAGCCCCATGATGATGGTGAAGGAACCACCTGTTTGGTTTGTGTGTGTTAGGGAATGTGGCTTTTTTGAGGTGGAATTGTGCTTGCAACCTACGATATCGTGCTGGGTTTTGCTTGGGCTCCGAATTTAGGGGAGCTCGGATGAGATGCTGTTCGCCGGGAATCAGCGATCTGGTTTGTTGCTAGAGTGAGAC
The DNA here is from genome assembly GCA_014182845.1 of Corymbia calophylla. Classification (NCBI taxonomy): domain Eukaryota; kingdom Viridiplantae; phylum Streptophyta; class Magnoliopsida; order Myrtales; family Myrtaceae; genus Corymbia; species Corymbia calophylla. Next base: position 5,001,005 of record CM024698.1, on the reverse strand, counting down.
CGAGAAGCATCTGAGCCGCCGCCGAGGTCGCTGAGCCCTTGTCAGCCATGAAGGGAAGCCTCCCCCAAGGCAAGGGTCATCTCGTCTATGGCTGACAAGGGTGAACCTCATCTATGGCTAACAAGGGTCACCACATCTATGGCCAGCCAGCCTGCCACTTGCCCAAAGGAAGAAGAAGACCAAAAATAAATAAAAAAGGAAAAAGATAAAAAGGAAAAAAAAAGATAAAAGGAAGATAAAAAGATAAAAGAAGAAAAGAAATTTTGATGAAAACGCTCTTGACCAGTCGGAAAATTTAGCCAACTGGTAATTGACAAAGTTAGACTATTATTGGAAATAATATCCACTTTAGGCCTTTAAAAGTGTAATTGAAAATTCATCATAAAAGTGTAATTGAATTTTAAATATTTCAAAAAGTGCAATCGAGTCCTAAAACTTATCACGATAGTGCAATCGAGTCTTAAAACTTGCCACGAAGTTGCAATCGAGTCCAAAAACTTGTCATGAAAGTGCAATCGATGAAAGGACTTGTTTGAATAATTTGACAAGCTTTAGGGTTTGATTGCATTTTTTAAAATTTTAGGACTTAATTGCACTTTTAAGAAATCTAAATGAAGAGAAACACGTCAAACTGGGTCCAAAGGGAATGTAATGAAGAATGTGTGCGAAAGTTCGTGCCTAAATGCGACAATCCACTCAACCAATTAGAGACGACAAAGTGCTACAGAAATACATTATTGCGAAGGATCAAGAATATCATAATCGTTTGGTTTTAATGATTTGAGTGGGTGGACAATTCACAATGAACTTGAGAGAGATTAATGTTGCCCGACTGCATAATCTTAGCACTATTTCAGGCATCCTTTATTTCGTGAAAGATAAATGATTTAAAAAATAATTTCTTAAAAATAATTGATTGCATCAGTTGAAATATTTAGTCAATCAAAAATGTTTTTATTATCCACAACAAATTATGCTTCAATATTTTCGTGAATGATAAAAATATTTTCTGTTTGTTCATTTCTATATGCAATACAAATTATCAGTTTTAGAAAAATGTTCTATAAATTATTTATTTTTTGCGAAACAAATGGAGTCTAATATTGAAATTATGATCTATGAAATTTTATGTATGGTTTTTATATCTAATCTCTTTCTGAATCATTATTCACCTTGATGATATTAGTTTTTGCCTTTGATGATTTAACAAGTCCTAAAAGTTTCTCATACAGAAATAAACCAATCTGAGAACTAGTTAGGATTGACATTTAGATGTTCAATTCAACTAAACAACAATTTTAGTAAACTTTATTTTGCCGATCCTAGTAATATTTTCTGGTGATAATTTAATTATGATAGATTAACAATTCAAAAAGGTACTGTATCTATATGTCTTATCTATAGTCAGAATAACAATGTGTGCTTAATAAAAAATAAAACTCCCTTCTGAAATAGTCGATTTCTTTGTTGCAAAATTAGTGGTTAAAGGAGTATCGTCACTAGCAGGAATGACAGCATCCATTGCTTTAGCAAGACTCGTGCCAGCAACTGCCGCTGACATACTGCAAAATGTTCGGTTTGATAATCATCCCTCACCAGCCGTGGGCTCGAAGCTGTAGAGCCTATCATTGTAGGCTCATCAAAATTTTAATAGTCATGAAATCCCACCACACAAGATATATAATAGTCGAGCAACATGGCAATAGCATATAAACATATAATTCACTCCGACCAAAAACGAAAAATCATAATAATCAAAAATCTAATCTGATGTCTCTTGGTTCAGTATCTCTGATTATTATAACCATCAACATGACAATTTTCTTAATCGGATGATACCTAACAAAATCAACAATCACGATCAACATCAAAGAATTGTAAACTAAGTAACAAAATAACCAAATTAAATTATGTTAAAGAAATTACCTAGTTCAGAAAATCTACTTTTGGACAATAGGACCGGGCGAAGAATGATGTGAGGATGATTATGAGTTCATGAACTGATGATTGCTGGTAGATCATTGGCACGCGGTGCTTCCATCTATGGTCTACTCAACACAAATTCAATAATTTCACAAGGACAAAAAGAAGCCATGGATAATCTGGAAATCTCAACCGTGGCACCAACTCAGCTGGAGCATCGACACCTGGGGATTATTGTTCATTGGAAAATTGCTGACCATTTAAAAACCTGCAAAAAAGCTTGACAAAAGGTTCGTCTAGAACGGGTTAAGCTGCTTGTTGATTTGAGAGACTCGTCGGATTGTTGGTGGCTCGCTGAACCACCCGAAAGTGTCGCTTCGCAAAATGGACGCCGTTTGTTGCTGAAGTCACTTGAGGCCTGACGAAGTGTAGTAATCGTTACAGGCCGGAATGAGCTAAGTTCTGCCAGCGTCGGAGGCGTTGGGCTGAGGCGCCAGGAGACAGGGAAGCCTTGAGGCGCGGCTTGAGTTGCAAGAACTCAGCTAATCGTGCGGACAAGATAACAACCGTTCTAGTAACGAGAACAACGATGGCACTGAAAGATGGAGAACTAGGGCGCAATCAACAAGTATGGTGTAATAGTTAAGCCATAGCTCTCGTGCGAGAAGACCATTGGACCACAGTATGAAGATGAACTCTTCCTTTTTCTCACTTTTCCCCAATTTTTCTCTGCTTCTTGGCTGCTTCGTCCATTAACGTGGACGGGCTCTCTTCTCTCTCTCTTTTTTTCTTCACCTTTTTTTATCTCTTTCCTCACTTTCACCAGTCCTCCTGGCCACCAGTCCCCCTCGAAAGCTTCCCATCGCCTTCTATTTATAGAGATGGAAGTTGTTAGTAAAGATTTCCCAGGATCATTGCATATTCTCACCCAACTGCCAATCATCTTCCGAGATGACGGGATACGCTCAACCAAAAAATGGCTTTATTATTCAAAATATGCTCAACCAAAAAATGCTCTATCATTTAAAATACGCTCAACGGAAAAATATTTCCATCATTCAAAATTTAAAATATGCTCAATCAAAAAATGGCTCCATCATTCAAAATTTAAAACCTTTTTAAATGTCTCTCCATAACCGGATTATTTTCTATTTCCGATATTTTTTATTCTTTTTCATTCTCTATATTTAAAAAAAAAATAAAACAATTTTAAATCAGAAAAGTTTGCTCCTAATATTATTGTTACCTAAATGCGATGTTATGAAATGCTTAATGTTATTTTAACATGTTTATGTAGGATAGTCAAAATTTAAGTGTCAACAAGTCTTTAATCTACTATGAAAATAATAGTCTATTATGAACCACAAAAAATCATATAACAAATAATTATAAATTATTATGAAGTTCATTTTTTTCAAGAATTTGTGGCTTACAACAAGCTATTATTCTTGTAGTAGCCTAATAATAATTTTGCTAGCAAAGCTCCTATGCATTTTATAGACGTCTTAGACACTTTACATTCCAAAATTATCCAAGGACAAGAAAAGGAATCATTATATTATTTCCAACTTATTCTGTATAAATAGAAGAAATGAGATATATATTTGATTCCACTTCTCATTTCATTTCCTTCCCTTCCTTCCTTTATTTCATTTCCCTCTTGTTCCATGCCATCACTAGGCTATGTTTGGTCATTTGAATTTCTAACTAGGAAGGACTGGATAGGATAGGATATGAAATCTAAAATTTATTATACTCTATCTATTGTTTGGTGAATCGTGGTAATAAATTCAGAAATATTCACATCATATCATGAACATTATTTGGTAAATGATATATTAGTGCAAATGAACGTAAAAGTTCACAAACAACTATGATAAAAATTGCTCTCAACACTCTTACCTACTTTTTTTTTTTTTTTTTTGGCTTTTTAGTCTTTTTGTTAATTGTTTTCGTTTTTATTTCTTTTTTCCCCTTCATCATTCTCTAATAAAATTTTATTAAATAGTAAACTATACTAATATAATAAAATACCTAAAATACCTGAAATATGTAATAAATATTACATTTATATATTTAATTTATATTATAAAGTAGAATTAAATTCAATTATATATATAATTTAAATTAAAACTAAATTGCTACTTTTGGTTATTTTGAATCTCTTATACTAGAACTCAAATATTATTTATATTGAAATATAATTTAATTGTTTTTAAAACTTGTTAGTTGAGGAAAATAACATTCCTACTATAAATAGTAGAAATCCTATCCATCTTTATCCTACCTTCCCTATGGGATAATTTTATCTAGGTTATATCGTCATTATATCCGACTTTATCATATCTTGAACAAGCACCAGATACAAGATAGGATAAATTTTATCCTAACTCCCAAACGTAGCCTTATATGATAAGATGTAGACATGGATGCTTTTGCGAGAGAAGAAAAAGGGAAATTTGCCGTTTTAGATATTGTTGCTACTTGAAACTTAATTTATGAAGTTAGGGTCTTGGGGATGTGCAAGTGTGCATCATTTATAGGGGAGCATTCAGGGAATGCCATATAGGTCATGGTCCGGCGGGTGCAATATGAAATGACTCAAGGAATCTAGAATAACTTGCTTACTAATTAATAGTATTCGATCCTAATCCAAAGGACATTCTGCTGGAAGTCAAAGATTAGGTGATAAGTTGTCGTCAAACCCATTGTAACAAAGTGCCATTTAACTACGTCCGCCGTTTTTGGTCGCGCGGTTCAACAAGCTTTGCCAAAATGCCACCACGCGCACTGCCTGTGATCTTTATCAGATAGCGCATAAAACGTCCATGATGACATTTTAGAGGGAACAGTGACCCATGTCCTGGATACTCAAACGATGCTGGCTCTCTTGCCCGCCAGAATACAAAAAACCTGCCGCAGTGCTATTGTCACTGTCTTTTGTGTTCGGAAAATCACGCAAATGATCCCTCAGCTTTAATGTGTAAAATAATATCTATATTTTTAATTAAATTTTTTTTCAAAGAGTCCTAAATCTATTACAATTTTACTAATTCAATCCCAAACATTTTCACATCTTACCAATTATGTCCATCCAGCCAATTTTAACTGGGAATTGCTCATGTGGATGGCCAATACTGATGTGGCACTTTTTTTAATAATATTTTAATAATATTTTGAAATTTTGTATGATTTTATTTTTTTTATTTTATTTTTTTTAGGTTTTTGGAGCTTTGGTTGGCAAGTGTTGCTGACCGGCCGTTGTCTGTGGCCGACAAGGGTCGCCGGCCCTCACCTGTGGCTGACAAGAGTCGACTGGCAATCTTGTTGGCCAAAGCTCCAAAAACCAAAAAAATCAAAATATTATTATAAAAAGTGCCATGTCAGCAATTTCTGGCCAAAATTGGCAAGATGGACTTAATTAGCAAAAGTACAATAGGTTTAAAACTTTGGGGACAATTTTGCTCTTTTAATTTATGCAATGTGAACCATGAACTTTAGTCCAATGTGTAATGTGAGCCATGAACTTTTAATTTGTTTAATGTAATCTTTGAATATTTTGTAAATGTTCAATTTAGTTAATGGACTATATGAAAATATTCAATGTTATCCTTGGTCTTGAATTAATGAAAGAACAACATTGATCATAGGAAGATCATTTTCTCATTCACATACTGACATTGTTTTCTTCTCGTAGGATGCAAATGACGGTCACTCTTTGACATTTCCTTACTTGACCATACAAATAAGTGGGCTTTCAAGGTAGGATGGGAATTGATTCTTATGTAAGATTTTCTTGTGTCTCGTCATTGCCTTTATTCTTGCCGGGAAACATGTTTTGAATTTTGGGTTTTAATTATGAACCTAATTGATACTTTTGTAAATCATGCGATTCAGGTCTTTGAGTAATGAACTTCTAGTTCATATCATCTTTTCCTTGAAAGCAACTGAAGATTTTGAGCTAACCATATGAGTTGAGCTTTGATGCCTTGCTTTCAAAATATTTTGAAGATGAGTTTCAAGAAGAATTTGCATAGGATTTTTTTTTTTTTTGATGACTCAGGGAACCCTCGCACGGCCGGCAGCCGAAGAGTAAACCCTAGGGAGGCCACGCAGAAACCACCACCACGTGACCCCGGATAAATCCACTGACGGATATGCGCCTGGGATTCGAACCCCTCCCCTTCGTGAGGGGGAGTAAGCCCGAAGCCAGAGACGCCACCACATGGGGTGGTTTTTTGCGTAGGATTTTATCTCTTCACTGTCACTTTTTAGGAGGGTTCGCAAAATGACACTTTAATATGGTAAGGTTGTAATCGTTCTAATGGAAATTTCTTGTACGACTGATTTGTTTGTCCATTTTTGTCAAAACAGGTGGAATAAGGGGTTTGTTAGAGATTGGCATCTACCTCTTTTAAAGGACAAAAGCATAGGCCCTTAGAATTAGAGATGAACACAATATGCGCAATTGTCGATTAAATTGTGTCGTGGGGAGTACAAGAACTGGTAATTCTTGTTCTACTTGCCAAATGGATGACAAAGGAAAAGAGTCATTACTGAAGCATCTTGGAAACTTTGAGAAGCCAAGGTAGTCAAAGTGCATGAGCGTTGAAGGAATGGAGAATCCTACATAGTAAATAGGAGATGGAAAATGTAGCAGCGACTCAATCGAGAATGTCCGGTTAGCGGGAAAATGATACATCCCATCATATACGGCGGTGCCTTATGCTTCATTGTCTGACATCCACTCACGTCCTTGATGATGTGGACACTAGTTCTAGTGCATCGAAACGAGCCTCAGTGTTAAAGAGTTGCCCAACTCCCAAAGAGGATCACTGTTCAAGTGACTTTAATTCGAGGACATGCAACATCGAAAAAAAAACATTTAAAATTCGAAAGATGGAACTTATCTCTCTACAACAGTTCTCAATTGATCAAAGTTCATGTTGAAGTTGATGTCTTCACATTCAAGGGGCCCAGAAAGATCCACGGTCCAACTAAGTTGAAGAAAGCATTGATGTGTGTGAACATCAATCCAAAAATGCTATCTGGATTTTCAACTATTGGAGCAAGACTCTCTTGGATTTTCTTTGCACTTGAATCCCTTACATTGTTGCCACCAAATAATTGCAAAGAAAATAATATTCGGACTCCAGATGACAATTGAAGGATTTAATTGGGCAATTAACTTTCAAGCAGATTGAGACATGCATCATTCCAGTGGAATGGACACGGCTCGTTTAACCATTAAAGGGAATGGCGACAAGTGAACGGAGGTCCCCACGCAGACATGATAAGGCATTGCAATGCCAATAATTTCCAAACAAAAGCATGTAATTTGGAGGAAAATTCAGCCAAAACTAAAAGATGAGCATGAAAGAGCACAAGCAGTGTTGAAAAGCATGGTATTTCGTCCCCAACTCTCATCGAAGAATTTTCCACCTAACTTGCAACATTTCTGAACCTTGTGGCGCACACCTATAAATGGATGTTTAGGACAAGATGTGAATTGCAATCTTCATGGACATGGAACTAGAAATGTGTCGAGACGTTCAGCTTTACTAGACTACTCAAGTCAGTGCAAGCATATATTTTTCTCTACTGGTCGTAATATTTCACTCATGCAAATGCTGCCTTGCTAATTTCCAAGGTCACAAGGAGACTAGTACAAATACACATTTGAGTTTCCTTGAATGGCAGTCGCCAACAATGACATCCACTTCTAGAGGGTTAAAGCACAGAGATGATATTTTCATAGACGAAAATGAATATACTCAGATTAGTGCTATTGGTCGAGAAGCGACCATTGAAGAACACATTACATAGGAGGTTCATGATTCCTCACTCATTGAAACTGAAAATCTATCCTTGATGAGAACCCAAAATGCCTTAAGTGTGTGTTGAAGCTTTGCCGGTGCCAATTTTCCACAGAGGCTAAATGAAGCCAAGTTATGTCCTAGGAAGTTCCTTTAATTGGAGGTCGGGTGCCACCATCACTAGATTTTCGATGAGCTTTATCCATGGATGACTCACCTGCTCGTGAATTAGCATCACTAATGCATCTATCAGATTTTTGTGTTGCTTCAAACTGAGTTATAGGGAAGATTAACCATATGAAGCCGATTGGCTAAGAGACATCAAAGCCACAAAGACTTGGAGTGCTCCCCATTCGGCTTTGCTGTGTAGTCAAGAAGCACGAAATGGTTAAATCTGGTTTTAAACTCCTTCGGCATCGACTTTGTTTGGAGACCATCAATGCACTCCTCATGATTTGTGATACAAAATGCAACTTTATTATCTGCTTTTTCACAAGGAAATGAGGCAAAATCTTCAAATATCAAAACAGTCCATTGACCACTTTGTATGATGAGACGAAGGAAGGGAACTGCTAAGCATTCAAAAAGGAGACATTTTGAGCACCAAGTTTTACAACATTCAAACAAAGCGTTGGAGCATTCTTAAACCTAGTTCATCATGAGCCATGAAAAATTTGAATGAGGCAGAGATTCGCTAATCCAGCATTATGGAGCTACGTGTGGCAAAGTTATTCTAACTTTGTGAGGCACACATTTGATCATAGGAGCAATATTTCCCCTTTCTCTGCAAAAGATTCCTTGGGATGCTAAGCCGTCTGACTTTGAAAAAGGGTGTACTTCGTTCCTGAATTCGATTTTGTTTAGCATAAAGAAATGACATGTCATTTTCTTTGATGCAGGATAAATTCGAATGAAACAAAAGCCCATCAAACGAGCATGACAGGGCACAAGGTTTCAACACGTGTCGGAACAAGATATGATGAAGCTTAATTACTTGTCTTAATGTGAAAGACATTGGAGCAGCATTTGACTCTGGGGCAATATCTCTTCTTCCCTACCAATGACACGTGCTGGGGCAAAAATTCATTACAAAAGGATGTATCGTTCCCAAATTGAGCCCAATTAAGTATAGAGATAACACAATTTATTTATTTTTTTATCACAGGGCGATAACCAACACAAATCACCCAAAGCATAGTAAATCGCACCCATGAAGCATGATGAAATGGAGTCAATCAATTTGACGCCAAAAAGGATGTATCGTTCCTAAATTAGTCCAATTCAAGTTTGGAGTGCAAGTAACATATCCCATCTTTTGTAGGAAAATGTGCGCATTGACTGCAGGAGCAGTACCTTCCACCAAAGAAGCATGTTAAAGCACAATCATCCATTTTGGCGGAATAAATGGGGTAAAGCATCCAAGAAACAATGCCCTCAAATGTCGAAACATAAATGCTCATACCCGAAGAATAGAAACACGTGAAGGGTAAATTGTATCAATTCTAATTGCTCATTTTAATATTGTCTCTAACATGATTCCCTTTTCCTTCGACAAGGAAACATCAAATGCCCATAAAAAAAGGGGGGGCAAGTGAAGGGCAATTTGGGACTGCCAAATATCCAAGAGGATGATGTTCGCACCTAAATAATAAATGCAAGTGAAGGGTAGGAGTGTATCGTTTCCAATTTTTCAATCCCTAAGGATTCTTGCACTAACACTTTCTTTTCTATTCTTTACAGGGTTACTAAGTCACCCTGTTACAGGTAGGTATCCTTCTTCTCAAAATCAAAAGAAAAATAAAATGAAGAATTTTCATCCAAAAAAATTCATCATTTTACTAGGAGCAAGTACAAAAAAAAGAAAAAGGAAAAAAAGAGAGATAAGATAGAAATTGAGAAAGCGAATTTTCCACAAAGTTTTTGAACATTTTTGTTTGTGTTTTTAATCTCAAAATTGTATGTCCGCTTGGTGGATCACTCATTTTGAATTAAAATTCCCCATGGAGACTAATCTACTCTGATGATCTCGACCAAATGAAATTGAGATGTTAATCATGCCAAGCAAGAAATGCTTAGGATGATGAAAGGCAATCCATTCCCAAACACGTCCTTTAAACACTATGAGAATTGAGTGAAAGAGAAAACCTGTGTTGTTTAAGGACAAATGAGTCATTTGCAATTGGTACATGGATCAAAATGAAAAGAGGCATTTCTCTTCTCTATCTTACACATGACAAATGGCCATAGTTAGCCCTTTTGAGCCTTTAAATGCGAAGAAATAAAAAATACCACTGTCAAGAACTACCTGCAGTGGGGCAAATTTGGAGGTTTTGGTTGATATCATATGGTGAAAAGATGAGAAAGACTTCTTTGATTTCACTTGCATTAATCTTTTTGTGGTAACTCCAGGTGAACTCTTATGAAAGCTTGAAGCATCCCAAGGTGAAGAAGAGCATTCATTTATCTACACAAACACTAATACCCGTTGCTTAAACCAAGTTTTGAGCCTAATTATTCATTTCTGAAACCCAAGTGGTGATTGTCTCCCATATTGGGGCAAGACACATGGTTGACCAATACAATTGGCATTTATGTGAAAATGTGGAAAGCATCTCGAAAGTTTTGAAAGCTCAAAAAGTTCAAAAGAGCAAAAGTCCAATGAAAATTAAAGAGGCATAAAAAAGCAATGTGCCTGGTAAAAGCAAGGCCAATGCTCGTGAAAAAAAGAAGAAGAAGATTTGCATCAAGGGGCGAAAAACTCCTATGTGAAAAAAAATTGTCAAATTCAAAATGTTTGCATCGAAAAGAAAATGATTGCAAATGCAAAAAGAAAAAACTGAGAAGGGCAAAGCTCTTATTTGATTAGTCAAAAGACTTTTGAGATCAATCAAATTTCAAAAGTCGAGTGCCTTTGAAAAAGATTGAGTGATATGATAATGATGCCATGATAATCACCAACTTTCAAATCCTTTTTTGTGAAAAGTTCTGAGCCTTTTGAGCCTTAACCAACCCAACATCACAACCCTTCCCGAAGTCTCTTCGGATTAGGATGATTCAAATGAAAAATAAGGATTTTCCAAGGAAGATACTGCTCAAAGAAGTAAGGGCAATGTTATCTCGTCTCATCTTAAGGTTGCTTGACTTGTAAACCTAGCAAAGATGTTGACAAATAATTGTTTCATTTCATAGCCAATGATGCTTATCCATTGTTAAAACCATGACCAAACCTGCATTGCGGTCCTTTTAAAAGACCTTTTGGATTGGTCAAAATGTACTTATTGCGAATGATTCTTAAATCCTTCAACACATGAGATGTGAGGTGGATTGAGTGATCAAATTGCTTCCCACATGAATGGATGGGATCAAATAGCCCTTCTTGAGAGCATGTGATAAGCCCTTTCTAACTAAGGAACTCTTGCTTAGCATACTTAATAAACCTTTTTCATGTGTAGGATCATTTTGACATAATTTTTCTCTTAAAGGGATTTGATGATTAATGATACCTTCCAAGCTTGATGACAATTTTGCGGTACATGATACCAAAAGACATCAAATGTTTTCAATGTGATCGAACTTGGCTTGATTTGCTTATGCAATTAATACTATCCCGCCTATGCTCTCTCTCTCTCTCTCTCTCTCTCTCTCTCTCTCTCTCTCTTAATAATTCAATTTAATTAATTTTTATATTAAAAATTGAATTTAGGAAAAATGACATCATTTTGAATGAGTTTAAAACTAATTTAGCCCTCTAATGACCCACGTAGGTGAGATTAAAAAATTCCACATAAGTTTTCTGGAGCCTTTGCCGGAGTTTGCACTGAAATGCCTAAATTTTTAAAAAAAGTTATACTTAAGTATACATTTCATAACTTTTAACACTTACTACCATGCCAAGTTTTAACACTTCCGCAGTCCTTTTGTCTATTGTTGCCACTTGAAACTTTAGTTATGAAGGTCTTGGGGATGTGCTAGTGTGCATCATTTATAGGGGAGTATTTTGGGAATGCCATATAGGTCACGGTCCTGCAGGTGCGATATGCGTGCGATATGAAATGACTCAGGGAATCTAGAACAACTTGCTTATTAAGTAATAGAAAGGACGTTCTTCTGGAAGTCAAAGATTAGGTGATACCTTGTCGTCAAACCCCTTTCCACAACAAAGTGTCATTCTGCCAAAATGCTGTCACGTGCGGTGCCCGTGATCATTAATCAGATGGCGCATAAAACGTGTATGATGACGTTTTTTTGTTTTGTTTATGGAGTTGCGGGGGGGGACAGTTGTCAAACTCGATGCGAACTCTCTTGCCCACCACGAGACAAAAATCATGCGTCAGCGCTAATCTCACCGCATTTCATACTGGGAGGACCATAGGGATGATTTCTCAACTTTGATTCCGTAAGTAATATGATTTTTAATTTTTAATTTATTGAGTGTATTTTCTGAACTTTAATCTGATGTGTAGTGTGATTCCTAAATTTTTAAATTGTTCAATATTATCCTTGAATCTTTTATACATGTTCTATTTAGTATATGGACTACATGAAAATATTTAATGTTATTTTTGATATTGAACTAATAGAAGAACTAATAAGAGATGTTAAACTGTTGATAGTCAAACACTATTGCAAATTTTTTTATTAGGTACAATTATTTCGAATTTGATACAACACCTGTCAAAGGGTTTGTACACCATCCCAATGGACAAAATGTGAATCCCAAGTTTTTCCTTTTTCCATAACATATCTTGCTAGCAGAAGAGAGATACATCGCTGTTGAGAAATTATTCATTGTACATGTCCTAAATTGAATACTCTGCTGCAAGATCTTATGATATCTACATGAGATGTACCATTTTCAATAATTTGCATTTGCCCTACTCATCCTCGCATTTAGAGTTGTGAATAGTTTTTCTTCTCTCTTCATTTTGGGTATCATTCGCTTTTTCTTGAATTTTTTTTTTCCCATCTGGAGCAGGGTCAAGAAGCTTCTTGGCCAGCACACACATGGCTTTGTACGGGCTGTGGCTATATAAACCCGACTCCTCCCTTGCTTAACATTATCAAACAATCATCAATTTGAACTCTCTCTCTCTCTCTCTCACGCGCACACAGAGACACAGACCCAAATACACCCGTATAGATACACACACAAACAAGAGATGGAGATTTCGATGCAGTCAATTGCGCTAGCGACGGTTCTGGCCGTCCTGACCACATGGGCG